>JADWQK010000195.1:1200000-1800000 GCA_017933935.1 Sesamia nonagrioides | reverse complement strand
CACCCCACCCACATATGGCTCCTGGACCAGAGCAAACGCGAGTTTTCGCTTACTGGCAGCTATCATAAGCTCCGTGGTCGCCAGTTGTTTCCTCTGGAGGTTCGCCTGGGCTACTGCATATTTGCTGGTGCGGCTGCCTGCCCCGGAGCGACTTGCGGCCATTTCAGCAGTACGCAACCTTAGCTCTGGCTAAGGCTTCCCACCTCCTGCGTACTGGGCATTCCGAGCTAAATGCATTATGCTGCACGTTCTCCGCTTTACTGGCCACGCAGTTACAACAAGTTGGTGGTGCTGCTGCCAGATAGTCAGCACATTGCGTTCTTATGTGTGGGCCACCACAATGGCTACACTTCGGGAGGGTGTTCTTGCAGAACCTCCTTCCGTGTCCATATGCTAGGCACATGGAACACTGCACAAGTGGAGATTGGTCTGCAGCCCGAATTCTCTGCATATCTATGTGCACGTACTCCCTATCCATTATGCGATTGTATAGACGCGGGGACACCCTCAGCGCAATGTGATTGGTTAGCGGATTTCTGCCCCGTTTTCGGAATCGGACCTCTGCTCTGTCATCCTCCTTGTCGAGGCCGCAAAAGACCTACCGATTCTGGTTCCTCAAGGCGACGAGGACATCCTCATTCGTGTTGTATGACAACACATCCTTGAGAACCAGCATGGGGTCTTGGTTTTTCACGTCCTCGACAATGAGTCTACCATCTGCACTCTCAAGTCGCTCCTTTACTTTCTTCCTTTCTTCTTCCGTTCTGCATCCTATTAAGACCTTCTTATCTCTCACCCTTCTCACCCTCTCCACTGTCACCCAGCCGTCCTTGGCATTCACTGCTTTCCTCACCTCGCTCATCACCTGGTCGCTAGTGTGGCTGTCGTCTTTGGACGAAATCACGACCGAGTGTAGAGAGCTCATGTCGGATGTGCGTCTTTTAGACGGTAACGCTGCCACGCCAGAGTAGGTGACAGCTTGTGAGGTCGCCTGTGACACCACGGCTTCCTTCAGCTTTTCCATTTCCTTCATTGTCCTATCAATCTTTACGCTCTGTTCCTTTATAACGTTTATTAACTCCTCCCCCTCCTTGCTTGTTAATATTCCCTTTTTACCCCTTTCCTCGGGCTGGGTGCTTTTTTCCCCTTTCCCTTGTGGCTTTGTTACAATTTTTTCAGGCTCTCCTGTGCTGTCCTTTACCAGCTGGTAAAGTTTCTCCACCGCCAAGGGGATGCCGGCCTTAAGCTCTGACCTCAGGTTACGCGATTCGCTCAAATGCTTCTTCGCTCTCTCAAGCCAGACTCGGGCCTCCTTGACTCTGTCTCCATCAGAAGCCTGTTTTGGTGACCCGCCCGCAGCCTCCACGGATGCTCCACGCTTCGCCGTCTTGCCTAAAGGCATTGTGGCTTTATTCAGCGGTTCGGTGAGGGCCACCGGTGCTTTTCCTAATTTTTTGGGAGAGACCTTTATGACAAAGGAAGTCGAGTTGACTGTCTTTCTTTCGCCTTTGGTACTCTCCCACTCGCCAATGCTCTTACGGACGTTTGGAGCCTGCGTTTGGCTTTTTGACGAAGGTCCTGCCTTCGCCGTATCAATCGGGGAATTTGGTTTCGAGGCGGAAGCATCCATCTTGCGAGGTGTGTGCGCAATAGGCATACCGAGGAGCTCGTAGGTAGGTTACGGTAGGTAATGTCAAAAGTAAAATGTAGGCAGTTGTGCTAACCCTGTAAAGGGGGGATAGCAAAACAGTCCACGTCAGTCAATAAATAAAAATAAAATAAAATATTCCTCTATCCCTAAAAAGGGGGATAGTGTCTTAGTCGCCAAATAGGGTACACTAGGCGTATCTTTTCCTAGTGTTGGGTCAATAGAACCTTAGATCTTGGTCCCAATCCTACGTGATAATATAATTCACTTGTCACTAATGTCACTAATGTCACTAATCAATTTTTATTTTCAGGTCCAGGAGTCAACGGGTTAATTAACTATTTTATTATCAGTCACATAGAGGTTAATCTTCTGGGCTTTTTAGCGGAACAAGTTTTAGGGTAGTTTTTACCTACCTCTGCGGACAATAAAATAAATCGTGTTCTATGAGAGTCGCGAGGTTCCGGTATTTTGTGTATCTCAGAGTAGTAAATGGGCTACACAGTGAAAAAATTTTTTGGTCGCAACAATAAGGGTGCACGAGATAGGGCTGTCAAAACAGAAACAGTAACAAAACAAATTAAAAACACCCCTTTAAAAATAGGGTTTACGAAATTAATTATTTTTAAAAACTACATATACTTAAAATTACGCCTTCTGCCTCACTGAATTATTTCAGATTTTTCGGGAGTGTCTTTCACGGTTTTCCATTTTTTTCCAAAACTTTCCAAATTTAAAATGAGCTATAGAATAAAAACTACTCAACCGAAAAATCTGAAATTTTCTGTGGATGTTAAACTAGCTTAGAACTTATTTATAGGATAATAAAAACCATAGGTCAACGCGATGAAAATCGATGCAGGGTTGTCACAAATTTTCCCGAATTTTGAGACTATATCTCGGGCTCCAGTTGACTATCGGGGCTGCAGAAAACGCAACCCGGCCGCATCCGATGATCCCTTGGCCGCCGCACTCGCAACTTCTCGAAAAAAACAGCGGTTCACGTACCACGTGACCATGTGGTTTCCGGAAAAACTGCTGTATCATCAGTGCTGCAGCAGTGGCATCAATCGACGCGGCTTTTTGGGGCGCGCGTGAGCACTATTAAAAAAGTATATGTCGTCGATACAAAACGGGAGTTATCGTCCAAAAACCTTCGATAATTTACACTTTTTGAGGTTAAAACCGAGTCACTTTCTCCAAACTTTCACCTTTCTTCAGGATAACACTCGACCGTATAGCGCGCGTCAAAACAAGCACAGCGACAACTCTCGACTTCCTAGCTCGATTTTTACCAATTTTTTCGATTTTTTAAGCGCGGAGCGATTTAAAAACATGCACAGCGTTATGGTATTCCTCTCGTTTCTTAGTGTGGTAATTTGGGCACCACATGAAATCAAATATCAAAAAATATAAATATATATAAAAATATAAATAAATATAAATATCATGTTGGAACGGGTACAGAACAAGTTTACAAGGCTTTTGTATTTTAAATTATATGGAGTGTATCCGATCTACCCGTTGATGTACCCCACACTATTTGTACTTGGTATGGTGGGGTATAATGAGCTCAGGGTCCGCCGAGAGTTCAGTCTTACTGCATATGTAGTTAAGTTATTGCGTGGCATAGCACATAACCCAGGAGTGCTACGTTTCGGGGGCGCTCCACCATATACGCCATCATGCGCGTGAGAGCCCTGGCGGAGGATACGGTGTCCCGGGGTGGGGTGGTGTTGGCGGTGTCTTTAGACATTTCCAATGCCTTCAACACCCTGCCCTGGAGCTGTATTAGGGAGGCTCTGAAATACCATCGGGTGCCTCCCTACCTCCGCCGCGTAGTAGGAGCTTATCTGGAGGATAGATGCGTCATCTATCGGGGACGTGGCGGCGCATCCGGCGCCTGGGCCTGGAGGTGGCCCTTGACAAGTCGGAGGCCATGGTTTTCCATGGCACCTGGCGTGCGCCGGCGCCGGGATCACATATCGTGGTTAGTGGGGCCCGGATAGCTGTCGAGTCCACCATGAAGTATCTGGGATTGGTGCTCGACAGCCAATGGGAATTCGGACCCCACTTCCGGCGGCTGGCGCCCAAGCTGATGGGTGCAGCAGGCGCGTTGTCAACGTTGCTTCCCAACATGGGGGGCCCGAGCGCCACCTGTAGGCGGTTGTACTCGACGACTGGCTCGGGAGAAGGCACGGCTCCCTGTCGTTCAGGGTGACGCAGGTACTGTCGGGGCACGGCTGCTTCAGCAAGTACCTGCGTCGCTTAGGCATGGAGCCAGACGCTCGGTGCCACCACTGCGTCCAATGCGGGGAGGACACGGCGCAGCACACGCTCTCCGAGTGTGTATCTTGGGAGGAGCAGCGCCGTGTCCTCACAAATGAAGTAGGAGGCGACCTGTCGCTGCCGGCAGTAGTGCGGAGGCTGGTCGGTAGCGCAGTGTCGTGGGACGCGGTGGTGTCCTTCTGCGAGGACGTGATGTAGCAGAAGGAAGCTGCGGAACGGGAGAGGGAGATCTCAACTTCCTTCCCGGGCCGCAGAAGACGCACCGGGCGTCGAGGAAGCACGGATAACGCCCTCTTCCGCCCCCCATGAATGGGTCCAGGGGCGAGGGACATGGGGAAGTCCCCGCCCCCTATTTGTTGGACCCCGAGGCGGAGGTGCGCGCTAGTTTCGGCGCGCGCCTCTGAGGCGATGCACGGGGTAATTTAACACTCCACTACCCCGTGCAGGAGACGAGGCCCGGACAGACCGGGCCAGCACGAGAGTGTGGGGCCGTGGAAGAATTTAGACTCCCACGGTCCCACGCGCGCTCGTGATAGAAGAAGCACCGGGGTGGTTTTAGTCAGTAAAAGTCTGACAGACCCCATCGCCCATCCCAGGGCGGCGGACATCCTATGAGGATTTCCACCCCGAAAAGAAAAAAAAGGAAAAAAAAAGGAGTGCGACGTTAGCTAGAGCTTCAAGTACCAGACCGGTACATATGGAAGCGGCGACGCCCGCAACTGCTAAACGTGCCTGTGGCCAGAACCAACCTACTGGCGAAAGCACCCTCATCCGTGCAATCCATATGGTGAACGAATTCCATGATAGACTTTACATATTTTGAATGAACTCGCAAGAGTTTTATTAAATTTTATTAGTTATATTTAAGAATTAGTGTATGTATATTAAAGTATTAGTGGATAACTGCATTGTCGCATTAGGGTAAGACCTGTAAGGACAGTTATAAACTGATAAATAAATGAATAAATAATTTTTATAAACACTACAGGGGCACAATGACAATGTGTAATAATTATTATTATGTCATCATCATCATCTCAGCGTATAATCCCGGTTGCATCCGCGGCTTTCACGTTGGAGTCCGGGGCCCGCTTTCCTACATATCTTGGCAATAGTTGGAGGGTCCTTCGCATAAAAGAATTGGTGAAGTTTACGACGTATCGCCGAAAAGTCAAAATCATCAGTTTTATCTTTGAATATCAGTTTGGGTCCGGGTTTTTTTCCGATTTGATAACTAAACGTTCTCCTTTTGTTCTTTCAATATCGGATACACAGATTTAGTCAAAATTTCAGATACGGTCTTCACACACTCATCTTTCTTTGGAACATCAAATGGTTTTGCTGCATTTTGTTTCCATACATAATTATATGCATTGAGAACCATTTGCCTCTCACTCACAACAAATGATCGACGCTTTCTTTTTGGAGGGAGACATCCCTCTTTAGAGGTGAACAGTTGGGGATCCATCTCAAACAGCAAAGTTACAAAACTCAACAAACAATTACACGTTACGAAGTACTTCTTGTTTCTTTTTTTGTTTAATGGCCTCTGTGGTTAGGTACCACAATTTTGCCAATAATACGTGTAACGAATTATAGAAATTATTTAAAAGGAGATGTTTTATTTTGGGCCATCACTATGTACGCTATATAGATAAAAAGGCAAAAAATAAAGGATTTTCACAAAAATACTACTAAATTAACTTGAATAAAAATACAAGTATATATAATTAATTATTTGAAACGTTTTTAGTGAGATAGCCGTTTATTAAGGTAGCCATGACAGTGGTTATGACGTTTGATTGGTGACTTTGACAGTTCTATTTTCCGGTTGTGTTCGTGTCGAGTGTTGATTTGAGTTGATCGTGTTTATTTAATGGGCTGTATATTAGGAATCCATGTTTTGTTCTTTTCGCAATCATATGGTAGATAATATAAATACGATAGCCTTAGATAGATGGCACGTCAATCAAATGTCACTGTCCAAATCTTATTTCGCTTCTTGCTGACCACGATATTTATTAGTAGTTGTGTTGCACTCCTTGGCCGAGTTAAATTGAATCTGTATAAAAATTAAGCCAAAATATAGGAAATTAACATAAAAAACAGTTAACTATAGCGAAACTATACCTAGCATTAAGTGTACAATGCGTTGGCCCAGGCTCCATACATTTCTGAAACACCTCCTTTATTTCACAATGATGGCGGATATCGCCAATGACAGTTGAAAAAACGGCCGCGTGAGCCGACTAAGAGGAGATTTGATGCTAAGCCATTATGTGGCAACTATGCTGCGATATTTCAATGTTCTTTATGCATTATTTACTGAATGCACTATTTACTACATAAATCACGCGCTTTTATTTAGTAAACGACACTACACATAATTTTAAAAGTCCAATGAAAAATGCGCGTGACACTCATCTTAGCTTCCCGTCAAGAAACCCGTTAAGAAGTAAGAAATAAACTTGAAATTGCAGATGACACTTAACACTTCTGACACCATTGGAACTCGGGAGCAGTATGAAAATCAAATTAGCATCCATAGCGTAAAAAGTAAAAAATTCACCGAGTCAGTTTTTACTTAATGTAACAGTGTTTTATGTAATATTTCATTACTTAAGGCTAATGGGAATTTAGTAACATGGCATCGTTCAGCGGTAGTTAAAAATACGTTATGTAAAGAAAAACAAAAGTTAGAGTAAGTACTTTGAAATTCTTGGAATTATTCCCTCTTTCCAATTTTGGCAATAAAAACACAAATATTAAAGAATAATATTACCAATAATAACATAATAAAAGATATCGTAATAATCCTCATCTATATCAGCATTATCCAATGTTGTTGTGTTGTCAAAATCAAATCATAAAACGTCTTTTACTCTTCAGATGGTATGATTTTTCGCAAATCATTTAACACTTTTCGTCAAAAAAAAAAAAAAAAAAAAACAAAATTGTTTATTTCAAATCAACCATCACTTGGTACTTTTGAATACTCAATGTCGGTCAGTCCAAGAAAAGTGAAGCTAAATTGCACGTTCCAAATCGTAGATCTCTAAGGAGAAGAACGTGCAAGAAACTCCATGGACACTCTTTTAAAACATAATAATGGTTACATTTCTTCGTTACATATAGTTGCTTCTATCATGTGAGCACAAGCAAGGCAGCTAAGAGATGACCAGTCTCCACTGACGGCCCCCGTTCACGAGCATGACGCGCGCATCAGCCCCACTTAGCTCAACCATATTGAAGGGAACCGAATGACCCAACAACACGCGCCACCATCAGCAAGACATTTGAGTGAGCATGACAAACTCTCAACTGCCAATCTCGCAATGTCAAACAAGTTATATATACAACGTGTAACATAAAGGGTATATACATAAGAAAGGCATGGCATCTTTACATGATATCAAACGATATTTGAAGGGTTTTTTAATCCTATCCCTTTATGTTAGGAAGTTATGAGGAAAAACACCGCCTGTGATAGGCTAGATACTAGTCGCACAGAGATATTGAAGACATTTATTGGATTTTGGCAAGTAACGTGACGGGTAACGAGTAGTTATTAACGTATGTAGTGTGCTGCCACGTTTGTTATGATTTTATTTTAAGAAACACACGAAACCGAAAATTAGGTACCAATTTTTTGAGTATTTTATTTTGAGTTGAAACCCTTCCGATATCGTTTGATATCATGTAAAGATAGCATGCCCTTGGTATGTATATACCCTTTTTGTTACACGTTGTATATAAAAAAAAAACAATTGGAGGAGTTTTGGCGGGAAGCTAAGATAAGCCACGCTCATTTTTCATTGGACTTTTAAATTATTTATAGTGTCATTTACTAAATAAAAACGCGTGGTTTATGTAGTAAAAAGTGCATTCAGTGAATAATTCATAAAGAACAGTGAAATATTGTAGCATAGTGGCCACATCATGGCTTTGAACCAAATCTTCCTCTGTGTTCGGTCCGCGCGGCCGTCTTTTTCGACATGAATAATTCATTACGTGACATTGGCTAAATGCACAAACCGTGCGAAGCCATAAGAGAAAGAAAGAAAAGAAAAAAAAACAAACCATAGTCCATGGTGCCTCACATTCACAAACTTGAAAAGTGCTTTTACATTATACAATACTATATTACTTGCAAAATCATGGTAGCAAAATATTGTGCACAACGTTGAAATAAACAAATAAAATAAAAAAGGAATATTTGGAAAACAACAAAAAGGGATTCCCCCTTTTTGTTGTTTTCCAAATATTCCTTTTATATGGTATCTCTTCCAAACCTACAAAATTGTCCGTGTCTGTGGAGCAGGACTGGCATTTATCCAAGCATTTTTATCAAGGATATAATCTTCCAGTTTATAATATGCTTGCTTACACAGCGTGCGTTTAATGCATGTTTTAAATTTGTCGTTTATAGGTAGGATTGACGAAAACAATAAACAATTTTAGTCTACCTACTGTAATATTTTTTTTTTATCATTATTTCAAATATAAACAGGCTTTGGGTCCAGCCTGTATTTTTATTTACATACTTACACGCAATTTGAATTTGAATAAAAAAAAAGCAATCTCGACTAACTTTCAATTGTAAAATCTCGATTTACCACATCACTATTTATTTGGGACAAAAACCTGCAACACAGGAATTGTCATTTTTCGGACTCGAATTAAAAATCAGAGTGTAAGGCTTTTGGCGGGAATGTCAAGATGAGTGTCACGCTCAGAGATGTACAAAATGGTTTTAAAAAAGCATTTAAATACAAAATGCAAAATACTTTTCAGATTTACTATTTCAAATACAAAATAGTTTTGCGTTTTGTATTTGAAATGCTAAATGCAAAATAGGTATTTTCAAAATACTTTTTTCAAAATAAAATAGTTTCTTATCTATAGATATAATGAATGTTCGTCGTTTTGGTTGTTTTTTTTTTTTGGTTCATTTCTTTCCGTACTTCTAAAAGGAAAAGGCACCCGGCACCCCGTGTGGTACCGGGCCTAGAATTGTACCAACCCATATCCTCCCGTGGGTGTCGTAAGAGGCGACTAAGGGAAATCACCAGGGAAGCGGGCAGCAGCGCTTCTTCTGTGTAATATCAAATCACTGCGATCCCCAACCCGCCTGCCAAGCGTGGGGATTATGGCAAACCCCCCCAATGATGCACACGATACAGCCCAGGCCCCTAGTCCCCGGCAGCTCCGCTATTCCAGTCTACGGTAGCGGACTCGGTTACGGCGGAGCAAGGGGTGCTAAGAATCTCCGGCAGAGGTCCGGCTACCATCACAAACGACGACCTTTGGCCCTGGCAACATTTAACACGCGCACACTACGGACCGATGAGAAGATTGTCGAACTGGAGGAAGAACTGAGCCGGTTGCGCTGGGACATTGTGGGGTTATCTGAAGTCCGAAGAGAGGGAGAGGACTCGATAATCCTGAAGTCTGGCAACCTGCTCTATTTCCGGGAAGGCGACCAGCTGTCCCAGGGTGGTGTCGGGTTTATTGTCCACAAGTCCCTCGTAAACAACGTGGTTAAAGTCGGGAGCCTTTCGACTCGGGTGGCGTACCTTGTACTAAGAATAACAAAACGATATTCGTTAAAGGTTATACAGGTCTACGCCCCGACGTCTAAACACTCTGACGATGAGGTGGAGGCTATGTATGAGGACGTCAGTAGAGCCATACATTCCTCCAAAACCCACTACACCGTTGTCATGGGGGACTTCAACGCAAAACTGGGCATGCGAGACGCGGACGAGACGAAAGTGGGGCAATTTGGAGTTGGAAATCGGAATCCCAGAGGTCAGATGCTAATGGATTTCATGGAAAGGGAAGGACTCTTTGCGATGAATTCTTTTTTCAGGAAACCATTGCACCGCAAGTGGACCTGGCTCAGCCCCGATGGTCAGACCAAAAACGAGATAGACTTCATAATGTCAACGAGAAGGCAAGTGTTCAACGATGTCTCCGTGATCCATGCGGTAAAAACCGGGAGTGATCACCGTATTGTTAGAGGCATCTTGAACCTCAACATTAGGCTCGAACGCTCTCGACTTATGAAGTCTACGCTCCGTCCAGCGTCAACACAACTCCAAAACCCCGAGAGCTTTCAGATCGAACTACAAAACCGCTTCGAATGCCTCGGTGAATGCGTAGATGTGGACGACTACAACAACAGGTTTGTGGAAACTCTCCAAACGGAAGGGTCTAAGTTCTACAAAACCCTCCGTTCAAAAAGACAGAAGAAGATCTCCGGTCCCACCCGCCGGCTAATGGAAGAAAGACGGGAGGTGATCTTAAAATCCCCTGATGACGCTTCGCGCATCAGATGCCTTAACAGACAGATCTCAAAGTCTCTGACTCGCGATATACGCCAATTTAATACAAATTGTATTAAAGAGGCTATCGAGCGGAACAAAGGCTCCAAAGTGTTCGCACGAGAATTGTCTGTTGGACAGAGTCTACTTGCGAAGCTGAAGACTGGGGATGGTAGGATCGTCACTTCCAAGCCCGAGCTTTTGGGTGAGATGGAGAAATTCTACGGAGAGTTATACACATCAACACACGCACCTGTTGTAAGCCTGGCTAATGATCCTAGAGCCAGACTAACCCGACACTACACCGACGATATCCCGGACGTCAGCCTGTACGAGATTGGTATGGCCCTGAAACAGCTCAAGAACGATAAGGCGGCTGGAGATGATGGAATTACGGCTGAGCTTCTGAAAGCGGGTGGCAAACCGGTTCTTAAAGCGCTTCAGAAGCTATTTAATTCCGTCATTCTTAAAGGCGAAACGCCTAAGGCGTGGCACAGGAGCGTGGTGGTTTTGTTTTTCAAAAAAGGTGACAATACCCTCCTGAAAAACTACAGACCGATATCCCTCCTGAGCCATGTCTACAAGCTGTTTTCTAGGGTCATCACGAATCGTCTCGCTCGCAGGTTCGACGACTTCCAGCCTCCCGAACAAGCAGGCTTCCGAAAAGGCTTTAGCACCATAGACCACATTCATACGCTGCGGCAAGTTATACAGAAGTCCGAGGAGTATAACAAACCACTATGCTTGGCGTTTGTGGACTATGAGAAGGCCTTCGATTCGATTGAGACTTGGGCGGTGCTACAGTCTCTCCAGCGGTGCCAAATTGACCATCGATACATTGAGGTGATAAAGTGTTTGTACAAAAACGCCACCATGTCAGTCCGTCTCCAGGATCAGGACTCGAAACCGATCCAACTGCAGCGTGGAGTGAGACAAGGAGATGTCATATCTCCTAAATTGTTCACTGCTGCGTTGGAAGATGTCTTCAAGCTCCTGGACTGGAAAGGACTTGGCATCAACATCAACGGCGAGTACATCACTAATCTCCGTTTCGCAGATGATATCGTGGTCATGGCTGAGACCCTGGAAGACTTGGGCAAAATGCTCAATGACCTCAGCAGAGCTTCCCAACAAGTGGGTCTAAAAATGAACATGGATAAGACGAAGATCATGTCGAACTCTCATGTCGCACCCACTCCAATTGTAGTTGGTTGCTCTGCACTCGAAGTTGTTGACGAGTATATATACCTGGGACAGACAGTCCAACTAGGTAGGTCCAAATTCGAGAAAGAGGTGTCTCGGCGAATCCAGCTCGGTTGGGCAGCGTTCGGGAAGCTACGCTACATCTTCTCGTCGTCCAAGATACCACAGTGTCTCAAGACTAAAGTCTTTGACCAGTGTGTGTTGCCAGTGATGACTTACGGAACTGAAACGTGGTCGCTCACAATGGGCCTCATACGAAGGCTCAGAGTCACACAAAGGGCAATGGAAAGAGCTATGCTAGGAGTTTCTCTGCGTGATCGAATCAGAAATGAGGAGATCCGCAGAAGAACCAAAGTCACCGACATAGCTCTGCGAGTCGCTAAACTTAAGTGGCAGTGGGCAGGGCACATTGCTCGTAGAACCGATGGCCGATGGGGCAGCAAGGTTCTGGAGTGGCGGCCACGTACTGGAAGACGCAGCGTAGGGAGACCCCCAACAAGGTGGACCGATGGCCTGGTGAAGGTCGCGGGAAGCCGATGGATGCGGGCAGCACAAGACCGGTCATCGTGGAAAGCCTTGGGGGAGGCCTTTGTCCAGCAGTGGACATCTATAGGCTGAGGAAGAAAAGGAAAAGGCAAAGGCATGGTACGCCATACAGTCTGGACTTGAGGAAGTTTATCCTTTTCTATTTTTTTCCTATAAAATATATCTTCTTATCCTGGTTAACTAACCTACCTCCTTTCGTTTACCGCGTGAGCCGACTACATTATGATTTTTAATTCGAGTCAGATAAATGACAACTCCAGTGTTGCAGGTTTTTTGTCCCAAATAAATAGTGATGTGGTAAATCGAGATTTTACACTTAAAACTTAGTCTAGATTGCACTTTTTAATTCAAATTGCGTATATGTATATAAATAAAAATACAGGGTGGACCAAAAGTCAGTTTTATTTGAAATAATGATAAAATAAATAATTTCAGTAGGTAGATTAAAACTGTTTATTGTAACAAAAAACTAATTACGAACGCTATGTTGTGGAAGAATTGGCCGCTGAATCGCAGTGCCACAATCCTGCGTCTGCCCCCCTATCACTGTGAGCTCAACCTAATAGAGTTAGGTGCGTATTCCAGAAGGAAACTCAAGCATTGATCTCTGCTTAAACATTACTTAAAACTAGTTTTAACCAATCAAGTGGCTTGAATCGTGACTTAAGTAAAACTTGAGTTTTGAGTGACGTTCTGTAATACGGACCTTAGTTTGGGCTCAAGCAAAGGAGTACGTCGCCAGGAAAAACAAAACTTGACACCGGAAAATTGGAGAAGTGCATCAAACATGCCATAAAAGTTGAAGATGAAATGTGTCAACTCGACCACATCATGGATGAATGTGCGGATTCATAATTTATAAATGTAACTGATTCTATTCGAGTGGTAATCAATAAAAAAGTAACGAATAAAAACGTATAAAATGATTTGTATTCTTTCTTAATTGCTCTGAATCTCTTTAAACATTTTTCCCCAGCTCTTGTGATAATGTTGTAGTGAGTTTAATATGCTGGTAAGGCCCATATTTCTAAAATCATATAGTTAAATACGGTATGTATTACATATTTACAATAAAAATCCGCTTTGATACCTAATGAAATAATGCATGACTAAACGTAAAAATGTCGTGGTGGCCTAGTGGTTAAAACACCAGCCTCTCAAGTATGAGTGCGCGGGTTCGATTCCAGGTCAGGCAAGTACCAATGTAACTTTTCTAAAGTTATATGTACTTTCTAAGTATATATTGGACACCAATGACTGCTGGTGAAGGAAAACATCTTGAGCAAACCTGGACTTTAAGTCTGAAATCGCCAACCCGCATTGAGCAAGCGTGGTGATTATGCTCAATCCTTCTCTGTATCAAAGGAGACCTGTGCCCATCAGTGGGACGATAAAAGGTTGATGATGAAATGTCTAACAATAAGGTGGACCGAAAACCCTCCCGCGACCTTCACCAGGTCGCGGGAAGCCGATGGATGCGGGCAGCACAAGACCGGTCATCATGGAAAGCCTTGGGGGAGGCCTTTGTTCAGCAGTGGACATCTATAGGCTGAAGAAGAAGAAATGTCTAAGTCTATTGATTGCCGAACATCACTATTGTAGCGGGTCACCTTTATTCATATCAGTGACACTTGCCCTTGTCATTTTTTAGTTAGATTAGTTAGGATAAGTTTAGGATAAGCTAGGATAAGTTAGGATTAATTAGGATAAGTTAGGATAGAAGTTTACTCAAGAGAATATTTACTGAAGACTAGGCTGTATGGCGTACTATGCCTTTGCCTTTTCCGTTCAACCAAAAAAAAATTCTGAGTGTAAGATTTTTGTATTACGAAAATTCGTTGACCAGTTTTGATATACTTATCTAGTAATGTTTACCTAGTAAAAGTTTTTATAATTTTTAATGGTTCTATCTCAGATGAGGTTTGGCGGGAATGTCAAGATGAGTGTCACGCTCATTTTTCATTGGACTTTTAAAATTATTTATAGTGTCGTTTACTAAATAAAAACGCGTGATTTATGTAGTAAAAAGTGCATTCAGTGAATAATTCAAAAAGAACAGTGAAATATTGTAGCATAGTGGCCTCATCATGTCTTTACGCTAAACCGCTCCTTATCGTCCAGACGCGTAAAACGAAAGGAGTTAGTTTAGGTTAAGTTATGCTAGGATAAATTAGGATAAGTTAGGATAGATATTTAATGAAGAAAAAAAATTACTGAAGACTTGGCTGTATGGCGTACTATGCCTTTGCCTTTTCCATTCGCCCGAACGGGAAGAAATGAACCAAAAAAAAAAATGGTTCTATCTCAGTTGTTTGAAAATTGTTAAAATTATTAAATG
This sequence comes from Sesamia nonagrioides, assembly GCA_017933935.1. Classification (NCBI taxonomy): domain Eukaryota; kingdom Metazoa; phylum Arthropoda; class Insecta; order Lepidoptera; family Noctuidae; genus Sesamia; species Sesamia nonagrioides. Next base: position 1,785,650 of record JADWQK010000195.1, on the reverse strand, counting down.
ACTTTGCTTTTTTTGTGATGTGATTGAACAATTTTAATGTAAATATTATTTCATTAAGTAATTATTATTTTTAATATTTACTTGCCTTGTCAAATGGCAAACATGTAGAGCCAATTTATATTTGTCATCCTACATATAAGTACTAATAATAATTTCTGTATTTACACACATGTCTATGTAAAAAAATAAATATTGTTATTATTATTAGTGTTTTTATTGGAAAAATATAAATTCGGGGATTATTTGGAGAATTAATCAAACCAAGCGGTGAATTCCGGGGAATCGACAGCACAGACGCGGGGAATCGAGAATTTTTTATTGGCAACACTGGTCTCGCCCCACGGAGTACTTTGTATATATATGAATGTCTCGCTCACAGTGAACAGTCTAGCAGTCTAGCTCGGCATCATAACGCGTTCTCCGGTTTATTAATCGAGTAAAATAACGTGTCTGGCATCAAGGAACCAATTTAACGTTGAACAATGGCTGAAAGACATGGAGTTTTATCTTCCGACCAATACGAGGACCTCTTCGAGCTGGTACTTAGTCGTCCGTGGAACAATTATTATATACAAAAGTGGCGTCCAATTTTGGTACAGGAACTTGCCAACGCGAAGTCTGAAGATGAACGCAGATCGGTCACCAACGAGATATGTTTCCATTTCTTTGTTGATGTCCTCATACAGATACGTCACTCTTCTCTTCAGAAACCGGTGACCAACAGGGGAAGTGGCTAAATTTCTAAATTTGAAGATCAATTAATTCAAGATTGTAGGTAATCCATATTTTCCGCACTGTGTGTACATAATTATAGCTTTAGTTTTTGTTATTTATAATAGTCTAACTTAATAAATCAACTTCATATCTTATGAGTCTGTTATTTAAGCTCCTTACAAAAAAAACTGATTAAATAAGAAATGTGGCTGTAACTAAAACTCAAACGTTTGGTGCACCTACCTCCTAATTATTTTCATGACAGACGGCGAAAAATTAAACATTTGTTCTATTCTTATTAATATAACCTACATAACAGTAAAAAAAAAACGCCGCCATAGAAATGCATATGTTAAAATTATATGTTGGTACTTTCAAACCTCTAACTCACAACTTTCTCAAGGTAGCTAGCTGTTCGCCACTTCCTAATGCTTTCGCTGTGAAGAAGTAGTGGAACAAACTCCCCAGCAGCACAGCTGTCTATTCAGTTTAAAAAATCCTAATTTTATACAATACTATGCATATAAGGTAATTAACTTTACAAACCACACTACATTAAATTTAGCTTTATATATTAGTAGGTATAGGTATAGATATGCCAAATATCCACGCCAAAATACCAGCAAAGCCGAAAGAGTAATAGACATCATAATTATTATGTAGGTACTCATATAACCTGTAAGGAATCTAATATGTGTAGGTAATGATCTTGAAGTTGGAGTGATTAGCTAAGAAACTGTCAGGGCTTCGTTCGAAGTAATCAAGTAAGGTACCACTGAGCAATGATTAGCAATGATGGTAGCTATGATTCATACACTTTTACAAATCGTTTGAGATTTTTTTCTGATACCGCATTTTATTGCATTAGACGTACAGACGACAGCGCGTAAAGCTACTATAATATGTCAGATTTCTTTATTAGATTTTCAACTTTATCTCTAAAAATTATGGCTCAAGGTTGATTGGGAATATTTGTCAGTTTCGGGTAACTTGACCTGCTGTCGTCTGTACGTGCATAAAACTCCTTACCCACGCCACTATGAAGATGTCATTCATTACCTATATTTTAGCCCCATAAAATTATATAATACCTACTAGCGGCCCAACACGTGCTTCGCTACGTATTAAGTGAAATAAAAAATTCAAATTTTTTGGATCATCAAAATTATTTATTCAAACATAAAATATTTTTTTAATTGCTAGCAATTTTAAAACTTAATCCAAAACGTTTAGATAAACAATATTCTTTGTTTTTCCATTTCTAGCATGTATAAACAAATATAACACAACAAAACAACAAATATACACAACAACAAACGACTGGTGGGGGTACCGACTCTCGAACAGGCAACATAAAGTTGGGCTTTGTTGATGGACATAGCAAATGATAATCGCAAGCGCACAGGATATTGTAATCGTTTGAACTCAAATGACATATCATTTGGGATTATAGGGATACACCGTAACAAACAAACTTCTCCTTTTGATATAGGTACCAGTTAAAATATTAGGTAAATTTCGCAATAAGTTTTTCACTGCCAATCTGGTGCCATTACACAGTTTTGGTGGATTAAAAAATTACAAAGGAAGTGGCATTGAATTTTATATAATTATATAGAAGACGAGATGATGATCCACCGTTCATTGAATTCATTTGTGAAAACGTGATAAATGAATAACCGCTCGGCGGTTTATGTTGAAACTTCACTTAAACCATCTACTAATTAGTCAAAACAAAGCCTAAAAATTTGGTTTGGTTAAGTGAGTCCGTTCTTGAGTTATAAAATTACAAAGAAAGTGGCATTGATTTTTAGGTATATAGATAGTATATACATTACTCTAAATTCATTATTTGTTACTTCTAATTTCAAATTTATTCCTAAACAAATGTGACGTCATCTATTCCGCCACAGTCGTACTAACCACAATAGACGTACCTACCTTACAAGACTGGGTTGAATGTCATAGACTTATAGAGGTTTTAAGACGTGGGTGCTTGGTCATGTTTAACTTTATGCAGCTGGTGTTGCCTTACAAAAAAACAATACCACATTGAAGGGTACTCACATTCTGTGTTTTGGGCAAAGCATGCCAAATGAAGCAAATTAATAAAGTTACTGTTGCAATCTTCGGTTCCTAAGAACGTTATTTATAAAAATAGTATTTTTTTCCGTCTGTTTTCTTTCATGCGTGGCAAGAATTTGTCTTACCTACTTTTTAATTTATAATGCCAATTCGGTTTTTTCCGAGAGCCTTTTTTGGGGCATTGGCTATTATTCTTGGGTTGTTTTTTTTTCATATGTATATATTTTGTCATTACATTATTTACTTATTTATCATTATTATATTTATTTACATTTTTACTGTACATTTTTTACATTATTTCTTTTGTCATTATTGCATTACATTTATCATAATATTTACAATTTTCTATACAATATAGCTTATATTATATTTTATAATATATATATAAAAATTCTTCTTGCTGACGGCATTGCTGGCTGTACCGCTCACCTTGTTTTGTTGCTTGATATGGCAATTTTGGCAATCTTGAAGCAAAACTGCTCCAATACGTCCTGGAGTGTTTGTCTGGCAAGTTAGCAATGGTTTTTTCAGATAAAAATTTTCCTGTGCTTACTTCCAGGTCGTATCTGTCGCGGTCATGCCTCGGGCATTCCAGCAGGAGGCTGGACTGTCTTTCAGTTTAAATCTATGTAGGTACGACGGCGAAACCGCCGTAACCCATCAGAATTTGCGCCCAAATAGACGTCCTGTCGAGACACCTCAGGAACCAGCGCAACCTCAGCCATGGCCCCGCCTCCCATTCTAGAGCGCTACTGTACCCTCCCTTATACGTCACTTGACGTAAGATCTAGTATCTTACATCAAGCAACACCTGTCGTACGATGGGGAGACTCTGGACTGAGCCGCCGTCGCCGCCTGCATTGCCAATTCAACAGCGCGCTCATTGCCGGGGATCCCGACATGAACTTTCACCCCATAGAACCGGAGGACTTTACCCCTCCCCTCTTGGACCCTAATATTCTCACGAATATGGGTAGCAAGGAAATGGTGCGTTTCCGGGTTTCTGATCAAGTCCAGCGAGGAACGAGAGTCGTTGAGCACCGCCCCGCAGTCGAAGCCTCTCCGAACAACCAGTTCCGTAGCTCTGGTTATCGCGAGCAGCTCCGCCTGAAAGACGGTGCACATCGACTCCAACATCATTTTTTTTTAAATAATTTTAAACTAGTGCTTGACTGCGATCCCGCCTGATGGTAAGCAGTGATGCAATCGTTGATGGTAAAGCGCACTAGTTTATTAAGCCTATTCACTTAGAAAACTTAGGAATAGGAAGGATGACGGCAGTTGAGCGAGGTGATGCAATGTTAAACCCAAGACCAACACGACCAAATGATGCTGCGCTAGAGAGAGATTGATCTGGAGACTCTCCACGACCAAACTCCCGACACAACAACATTTGGCGCATGGTACCCGCCACACATCGCAACACAACTGCTCAGACCCGTCCTTCGTACGGCTTCACCAGACATCATGCCGGAACACGACGAATCGCTTGGCGGCAAGACTTTGTCTGGTGGGTGGTAACTTCTGCCGGCAGCCTATGTTATGGCCTACCACCTCATCCGCTTGGTCAAAATCTCCGACCGACCCCTTCAGCCGCTTTACTACCGTCAGTGTAAATCATGTTTGTTGAACGGGGAGCTGTAGGTGAGCCACAGTTTCGGGGAGCATATTCTCCAGACACTGATAATCAACATCTGGCTCACTGGCGGTATGCAGTAATTTATTTGGAAGCGTGTCACGCAAACTATTCCGTTCAGAAAAAAAATATTATAGAAACCTCAATATCATTTTTAAAGACCTATCCATGAATACCCCACACGTATGGGTTTATAGAAAAAAAAAATTGAGTTTCAGTTCTAAGTATGGGGAGCCCCCAATATTTGTTATATATTTTTTTTATTTTTGCATCAAAATCTTAATGTGATTCACAGAATACATCTACCCACCAAGTTTAAACAGTATAGCTCTTATAGTTTTGGAAAAAAATGGCTGTGACATACCTACGGGCGGACAGACGGACAGACAGACATGACGAATCTCCAAAAAGGGTTCCGTTTTTTGCCATTTGGCTACGGAACCCTAAAAACGTTGCTTCATTTTAGGAATTCTTGTGTCGTGAGGGCATTTACAAACATTAAACACATACACCAACAGCCAGGCCCAGAACCTGTAGGCCATAGAAATATTTGATCCGTGCGAGAATAGAACCCACGACACGGAACTCAGCAGTAGATCGTTCACCCACTGTACCAACCGTGTCAACAAATAATATCTGTTTATATTTTACGTAATGTCTTAATTGTGCTTAAATCATTGATACTATGAGCGAGCAGTACCTTTTTTTTTGGGACAAAACCCGCCACAGATTTCCCACCCACTGCAACTCCTGAAAGCCAGAATCAACAGTGGAGACCGCCAGAAAAACGCCGAGCAATGAAGCTCGAAAGTCCCGGAGAAACGATTCAACCGTCTGGGGCCCCGCAACGAAATTAATCAGAAAAAAATAGCGGAGGAGTAAGAAAAAAGATATTTTTCCACTACCCTCCATAGCAAGCAGGAGACAGAACAGAACTAGGCCCATCGGCACAAACAGCGCTTTCATATATTGAGTGTAACGCTGACCCGACAGCTGTTTGAACTGTTTACGATAAACAGAGAACTTTTCATAATCTGAAAGGTTTTGCTGTTTTTTACATTTTTTCAAAGCTCGTTCTTTGTTTTTGAAGATTTTGATAAGCGGAGCGTTAAACCAAGCGGGAAAGCCAGATGCCCTAGGTCTTTTGAGCGGGACGTGTGCACGAACTATGCCATACAGATACTCATAAAAAGTATCCACTGCTTTTTCACTGGAGAGATTTAAAAGAAGCATACCCCAATTCGTCTTTTCTAATTCAATATTAATTTCCTGATTTATAATAATTACACTTTTTAGTAGACTGGCGCTTCATTGGTGTATAATTTGTTTCAAGTAAAGTCAGACCTGAAAATGGTCCCCCATTTTCAGGTCTGACGATCAGGCGGAAGCAGTGAGATGTCAGCCTGTATTTGGCAATCTGTGTTACTAATGAGCAAGTCTAAGATACGGCCCAAGTCATTCTCAATATTATTATATTGTGAAGCATTTGTGATAGAAATCAAATCAAATAAACCCCGGACAATATTGTTTTGCGGCCGAGTAGACAAATTACCGGTAACAGGCCATTCTATTTCGGGTAGGTTATAATCGCCCGCTAGGAAAAATTATTCAGTGCACGGATCAGTAAGAACATTGTAATGTTATGTACATATTCAGATATACTTACACTTATTATTTATACTCATATTCATACTTATATATGTATCATTCATTTCCACGGTCCATAATATGCATTCCATTATTATGAGGCTCTGTTTTGCTCATATTCCACTACACCAGGACTCATTTTTCTGTTTACAGACTCAGTCCTCAACTTTACGCCTAAGTTTCGGCGACTTATTGACCCCTTAGCATAGGAAGCCGTACCTTTGCAGGACTGTATCACTTTTTCCTATCAAGCACTGCACTTTTTAATTTAATACCATTTATATTTACATTGTTACAGAACATTTTCATTATTTTGACATTTCTTGACAACATTGTTGATGATGTATCTATGACAACCTTCTCATCAAAATTCTTGTTGGTCTGCTATTTTTATTTTATAATTGTTATTCGAACTCTTTTATGGTAAAATTATTTACCGTTCCTCGTCCATATTTTCGAATATTTTAAATTTCGACCTCTAACCGTTCTCCGAGGTTTCTTTAGAAATCATCGCTGAGCAGTGGTCAGTCGAGCTCTGGCTTCCAAACAAGCCTCTTAAAAGTAGGTCTCCAGTAAACGCTGCCTCGAGAGCCCTTCTAGGGTGTTTCCCGCTGTGCCAGTCTCTATAGAACTGGTGCGCCTGGAGCTGCCTGGCCCTTTGCCGCCGGAGCCCTCGACTGCTGCCGGCCTTGTGACGCCGGGGCAGTCCCTCAGTCATAGCTGCCGTCGGTCCACCAGGGCCGCTCCTCTGTAGCTGCCGCCGGTCCACCAGGGCCGCTCCTCTGTACCTGCTGCCGGTCCACCAGGGCCGTTCTTCCGTTGCTGCCGCCGGTCCACCAGGGCCGCTCCTCTGTAGCTGCCACCGGTCCACCAGGGCCGCTGCTCTGTAGCTGCCGCCGGTCCACCAGGGCCGTTCTTCTGTAGCTGCCGCCGGTCCACCAGGGCCGTTCTTCTGTAGCTGCCGCCGGTCCACCAGGGCCGCTCCTCTGTTGCTGTCGCCGGTCCACCAGGGCCGCTCGTCCGTTGCTGTCGCCGGTCCACCAGGGCCGCTCGTCCATTGCTGTCGCCGGTCCACCAGGGCCGCTCGTCCGTTGCTGTCGCCGGTCCACCAGGGCCGCTCGTCCGTTGCTGTCGCCGGTCCACCAGGGGCTGCCCCTCACCATCACCCACAATTCATTCATCTACCTACATTATTCATTTTCATACTTCCATCTTGTTTTTTAATTTCGGATAATAAATACTGTCTCCCTCGATAGTCTTTTCTTGTCGTTACATGACAGTTTGGCGCCCAACTAAAATTTCCTGCACCCCCTTAACTTCCTAAATTCAAAAGAAACACTTCGTCTAGTGTCGTACATTCTCAGCTCTTTGGTTAAATATTTTGGCTATTCTATCCCTTTCATTTTCTCTTAACACACACATAACTCATTCACTCATATATACTTACAACACCTAATTTAATTTTTTTTTTTTTTCCCTAACAGGAAAACAAGGTATACTTTTACATACTTAACTATCTTTTTCTAACTTACACTTAAATATGTCTCGTCCAATCAAATTTGAACTCTTAAATAAAAACGAGCTTGAATATGAAGTTACAATTAGACTGGAGGAACCAGCAAAAACAGTTATATTGTTAAAGAAGCAGATACTTCTGCTAGCTCCCACTACACCATCGGAAGATATTTTAACTTCGAAACTTTCGATTCTTTGAAAAACGATTCTTATTACTGTCAATTACTTTATCTACTAATTATTTATGTAAATATTACTTCTTTCTTTTGTTTACAGTTGCACATTCTATTTATTTTTTATATTATATATACATTACATTACATTTGCTCGACCCTACTCTTCAGTCTCACTCTTCTACCGTAAGGAGCGGATTGCAACTCATTAAATAAGCCTATGCAGGAGCGGTTGGTTACTCCTAAAATAAGCCTAAACCAAATGCTAACTCTTTCGCTCTTCTAGGAGCTTAAATTTCTACTTACATTATCTAATGTTTCCTTTTTTTTCCTTCCAGTCTGGAGCGGCTGACAACTCCAAAAATAAGCCTTGTCGTCATTCTAAAACACACTTCTATGAGTGGCAGTCATCAACTGTGAACTCCACCCATGCCTGTATGAAGAAGATTGCTTGAAAGAGATAGGTGGTATGAATGGGTGAATGGAGATGGATGAATGTGTGAAGTGTTGTTTTACAGTCCCTACTTGAAATCTTATTAGAAATTTTCTACAGTTGAAAATTTTTCCAGGGTCGGGGGGAAAATGTAATGTTATGTACATATTCAGATATACTTACACTTATTATTTATACTCATATTCATACTTATATATGTATCATTCATTTCCACGGTCCATAATATGCATTCCATTATTATGAGGCTCTGTTTTGATCATATTCCACTACACCAGGACTCATTTTTCTGTTTACAGACTCAGTCTTCAACTTTACGCCTAAGTTTCGGCGACTTAGTGACCCCTTAGCGTAGGAAGCCGTACCTATGCAGGACTGTATCACTTTTTCCTATCAAACACAGCACTTTTTAATTTAATACCATTTATATTTACATTGTTACGGAACATTTTCATTATTTTGACATTTTTTTGACAACATTGTTGATGATGTATCTATGACAACCTTCTCATAAAAATTCTTGTTGGTCTGCTATTTTTATTTCATAATTGTTATTCGAACTCTTTTATGGTAAAATTATTTACCGTTCCTCGTCCATATTTTCGAATATTTTAAATTTCGACCTCTAACCGTTCTCCGAGGTTTCTTTAGAAATCATCGCTGAGCAGTGGTCAGTCGAGCTCTGGCTTCCAAACAAGCCTCTTAAAAGTAGGTCTCCAGTAAACGCTGCCTCGAGAGCCCTTCTAGGGTGTTTCCTGCTGTGCCAGTCTCTATAGAACTGGTGCGCCTGGAGCTGCCTGGCCCTTTGCCGCCGGAGCCCTCGACTGCTGCCGGCCTTGTGACGCCGGGGCAGTCCCTCAGTCATAGCTGCCGTCGGTCCACCAGGGCCGCTCCTCTGTAGCTGCCGCCGGTCCACCAGGGCCGCTCCTCTGTAGCTGCCGCCGGTCCACCAGGGCCGTTCTTCCGTTGCTGTCGCCGGTTCACCAGGGCCGTTCTTCTGTAGCTGACGCCGGTCCACCAGGGCCGCTCCTCGTTGCTGCCGCCGGTCCACCAGGGCCGCTCGTCCGTTGCTGTCGCCGGTCCACCAGGGCCGCTCGTCCGTTGCTGTCGCCGGTCCACCAGGGCCGCTCGTCTGTTGCTGTCGCCGGTCCGCCAGGGCCGCTCGTCTGTTGCTGTCGCCGGTCCACCAGGGCCGCTCGTCCGTTGCTGTCGCCGGTCCACCAGGGCCGCTCGTCCGTTGCTGTCGCCGGTCCACCAGGGCCGCTCCTCCGTAACTGCCGCCGGTCCACCAGGGGCCGCCCCTCACCATCACCCACAATTCATTCATCTACCTACATTATTCATTTTCATACTTCCATCTTGTTTTTTAATTTCGGATAATAAATACTGTCTCCCTCGATAGTCTTTTCTTGTCGTTACATGACAACATCTTCCAACACGCGTAAATAAGGTAAATAAATGTCCTCCTGTGTGCGAGGAGGTATATAGGCAGCGCCAATTATATGGTGTTCATCGGAGCGCGTAGCAGACAGCTTAATAATAACATATTCGATACCAGTGACAGGACGCGTTAACAGTCGTATGGGTCGAAGCTCGCTCAGAACGGCTATCAGAACCCCTCCACCCTCGTGCTTTTTTGATGCAGCCCGGTCCCGCTCATCTCTGAAGACTTAGCGTTGATCTATAAATTCACTGTCCTATTGGGTGTTAGCCATGTCTTAGTTAACATAATTATGTCAAACGAAAAGGACAGAATATTAGCGTAAAGTGTGTGTAATTTGGTGCGAATTCCTCTACAGTTCTGATAAAACTTTGGGCGGTTCATTGAGTCCGAGGCCAAGGTGGCTGCCAGAAAACTTGGCGTCATCGTAAAGGTCCGGCGGTACTTCACACCGGGGCAGCTTCTAATGTTGTACAAAGCACAGGTCCGCTCGAGTGTAGAGTACTGCAGCCATTTAGCTGGGCTGCGAAATGTCACCTGGCTACTTTGGATTCAGTGGCGTACGAAAAGGCTGATTGTCGACCCAGATTTAACTCGAAACGGTCTCACAGGCGTAGAGTAGCCAGCCTTTCGGTCTTCTATAGGATGCATTCTGGCGAGTGTGCAAGGGAATTGCATGATTTAACTTCCCCGTTCCACCATCGGACGACCCGTCGTACGGCGACTTTCCACCCTCACGTTGTTGAGACCACTACGATCCAGATGAAGCGTTTCACTTCTTCTTTTATACCGCGTACGTCGAGGGACTGGAACGATTTGCCGGCGGCGGTGTTTCCGTCACACTACAATTTGAGTGTTCTTAATGGCTCTTAATAAACTAGCGCGCTTTACCATCAACGATCGCATCACTGCTCATGGGCGTAGCCACACTGGGGCAAGCTGGGGTGCTTGCGCCACCCTGGCTCCCATCTATAAGGTGCCTAATTTTGGAATAACAAAACTAAACCACTACTTATTAAAATTCATAATCATTTTAAAGACACAACAGTTTATAGCAGTAAAGAACTAGAAATATTTTCTTTAAAAACATGGATTAGCAATGTGGATTTGAAAGACACTGTAAGACCACTTAACGAAGGAGTAAACAAAGCAAAAAAGTCGTACCATGCCACCAACTTGAAACAACTGTGCTATGAATATGTATCCACTTCCTTTAATAGTTATTACAAAGTATGTACCGATGGATCTAAAAACACTGAAGGTGCAGCTGGAGCGGCTTTTTTGGACTTACAGACTAATAATTTTATGAAGTTTAAAATTGACACGCACATTTCTATAATGAACGTAGAATTAATAGCAATAGCTGAGGCTATTTCATATATTGACTCTTTTCAGAATGGCAAATATGTTATTCTGACTGATTCCAAGAGTGCCATTCAACACTTGAGTCGGTGTACAAAAGGTATTCGTGGTGCACCTGCAGCATACTCAATCTTGAAAGATTTACACACTCTTAAATTAAAATATATATGTGTGGTTATACAGTGGCTTCCTTCTCACGTCGGATTCAGGGGTAATGAGGAAGTGGATCAACTCGCTAAACAAGCAATAGTAGACGGTGTGCCTCTTAATTGTAAACCTTTTTATCTAGATTTACTTCCTTTTGTAAGCAATAAATGTAGAACTAGTTGGAGGGAACATTTTGACGAAAGGTCGGTTAGTAAAGGTATATGGTACCGTACCATCCAGCCGCATTTGCCTCGTTTTCCCTGGTTCGATCATAGTTATATGGATAGGAATGAAGTGGGTATAGCACTACGGCTTCGCGCCGGACACATTCCGCTAAATAATTTTGGATTTCTTATGAAGAAAACAGCTTCACCAAATTGTACAGAATGCGGCGTCGTGGAAGACGCCTACCACATCATGGCGGAATGTGTTCGTAACGAAGCTGAGCGAGTCTGTTTTTGTATAAAAAATGAGTTAAACTTAAGGGATGTTGGATTGTGTAACATCATATTGGCGTCACCCTGTTCTGACACAGCCAGGGATTTGTATAAAATTGTTAAGTTGGATTTGGGTAGAAGAATCTAAATATGTATATAGTTTTATTTTTTTTTTGTAATTTCGGGGGTGACATAATCGCAAGCGATCAAACCCCCTTTCAATAAATAAAGAGAAAAAAAAAAAGGTGCCTAATTATAAAAAAAAAAAACAGGGAGACTGGATAGGTTGACTGCTGCCCGACCCTGAACTCAAAGCTGGCTACGCCCATGTCACTGCTTACCATCAGGCGGGACTGCGGTCAAGCGCTGGTTTATGATTTATAAAAAAAAAAATAAGTAAATTTTGTTTATGCATTGTGTCTAGTCACATTATAACAGAGTAAATATCGAACAAAGTAGGCAAAACTATTTACGGTTGTGGGTATTTGAAAGCTTGGAGACTGGTCGAAACGGCAATATGGCATGCAATACAATATTACAATAATGATAGAAGTGATATGATTTAAAATACCTACAATGGTTTATGTGATTTCTGCGACATTGGTAGACAAGTTGAAATCTCTTGAGGTAAATAGAAAGGTAATAGTCTGCGCATACATGTTTTTTAGAGCAAAATGTTGATCTACTTACGTAGGTTCAGGCATAACAAAAGAATAGTTTATAATAGACCCGTAGTACGGCTAGTTTCCACCCTTACGTTGTTAACACCACTACGATCCGGACGAAGCGTTTCGCCTCCTCTTTTATACCGCGTACGTCGAGGGACTGGAACGATTTGCCGGCGGCGGTGTTTCCGTCACACTACAATTTGAGTGTCTTCAAGACTAGAGTGAATAGACTCTTAATAAACTAGCGCGCTTTACCATCAACGATCGCATCACTGCTCATGGGCGTAGCCACACTGGGGCAAGCTGGGGTGCTTGCGCCACCCTGGCTCCGATCTATAAGGTGCCTAATTATAAAAAAAAAACAGGGAGAGTGGATAGGTTGACTGCTGCCCGACCCTGAATTCAAAGCTGGCTACGCCCATGTCACTGCTTACCATCAGGCGGGACTGCGGTCAAGCGCTGGTTTATAATTTATAAAAAAAAAGAAAGAAATAAGATAAGTAAATTGTTTTTATGCATTGTGTCTAGTCAGATTATAACAGAGTAAACATCGAACAAAGTAGGCAAAACTATTTACGGTTGTGGGTATTTGAAAGCTTCGAGAGTTTCGAGACTGGTCGAAACGGCATATGGCATGCAATACAATATTACAATAATGATAGAAGTGATATGATTTAAAATACCTACAATGGTTTATGTGATAATTCTGCGACATTGGTAGACAAGTTGAAATGACTTGAGGTAAATAGAAAGGTAATATATGTATTTTTTTAATTAATATAAACTAGTAATTAAAAACTAACTGATGGTAAGCAGTGATGCAATCGTTGATGGTAAAGCGCGCTAATTTATTACTCCATTCACTTAAAAAACCTTAGAGAATAGGAAGGAAGGCGGCAGTTGAGCGAGGTGGAGCAATGTTAAACCCAATAACAAGACTAACGATGCTGCGCCAGAGGGAGATTGATGTGGAGACCCTCCACGACCAAACTCCCGGCACAACAACATTTGACGCATCGTACCCGGCACACATCGCAACACAACTGCTCAGACCCGTCCTCCGTACGGCTTCACCAGACATCATGCCGGAACACGACGAATCGCTTGGCGGCAAGACTTTGTCTGGTGGGTGGTAACTTCTGCCGGCAGCCGATGTTATGGCCTATCACCGAGAAAACAATATTGCGCATCCATTTTTTTTAGAGCAAAATGTTGATCTACCTACGTAGGTACATGCATAACAAAAAAATAGTTTATACATTCTCTTTATATTGAGAGATTTTACTGACATCGTTATGGCAACGTACTGCAAATGTTTTAGATGCTTGCTTTAATTATAATGGTAGCATTTTTAATCCATACATATTTGATACCACCAAAGACATTAAAATTATATTTACAATTTAAATCTCTTTGGATACCACACTTGCTCGCCATCTCACGACATTTACGAAAAAAGTTTTTATTTATATCAAATCAAATCAAATCATTTATTTCAAATAAACCAGTTACAGGCACTTTTGAATTGTCAGAAGGTCGGTCAGTCAATAAGATGAAGCTAGTCGCCCATTCCAAAGAGTAGGTACCTATGGAGAAGAACGGGCAAGAAACTCCATGGACACTCTTTTAAATTTTCAAGCTATTGTTAATTTGTTACAATATTTGATTACATCATTCATGTTGAAATCATCCGTGTGAGAACGATGCAGAAATATATTGTACGCTGAGAGCGTCCATAGAAAACACACAAAAATCAATTCAGATATTAAAATACGCCATGGCAGCTTAGAGATGACCAGTCCCCACCGACGGCGTCCGTTCAAGAACATGTCGTATGGATCAGCATCATTCAGCTCAACCATATTGAAGGGAACATAATAACCCAACACACACGCCACCATCAGCGAGACATTTGAGTGAGCATGACATACTCTCAACAGCCAGAGCACAATCAAGTTAATAAAAATGACTAACCCGACAAATAAATGCCTTACAGCACATTCGTACATTGTGCTTACACGTTTGCCATGCAATTATACAATAAGTACTAAGAAATTGAATCTACACAATGCTGAGATAGTATTGTCCAAAGTTCAGCAGCTCCAACAGTGTTCCCGAATACCAAGTTTAGCTCCTGTATAGCTGTACAAGTGCCGAACACCTCTGTCAGCGATACAATTCCGTAATGTACAATATGCTTGACTACATAGTGTGTAATACAGGCTTTGAATTAATAACATAAACAATTACATATTAAAACTACAAAAGGAAAAATCAAAGAAAAATCAGTGTATAGAAATCGGACGCAGCTCAAGCCCAAGCCTTTTTGTCCTCAATATAATCCTTCACACTATAAAATGCTTTCTGACACAGCTTACGTTTAATGAAGGATTTGAATTTATTTATTTATAAAGTGAAATACTCGTTAATATATATTTTATATAACTTAGGTACTATTATAAGTTATCCTAAGTCAAAGATATAATTTTAATGTATTTGTACATAACTTAGTTATGTTAGTAATATGTATATGTAGGTTAATAATATTATGCTAGTAGATAGTCAATGATATAATATTAATTATATCAATTTAGGTAGTATTAACCGCAGTTTCGGTTCTCATTTCAATGAACGTTTTCGTTTGTAACCAGTGTTTCTCATTGAAGTTAATAATTGTATTCTGTTTTTGAGAAATAAAATGTCTTAAACCATGTAGGTATAACCCCGATAAATGAACTATCGAAAACAAACATTTATTTCAATTCGAACCAGTACTTTCTGAGATTAGCGCGTTGAAATAAACAAACTCTTCAACTTTATAACATTTATTAATATAGATTCTAGTACCTACGGGCGACAGCAGGTCTTGCTACCCACAACTGTCAAATATTCCCAATGAACATTGAGCCTATGCTTTAGAGATAAAGTTGAAAATGTAATTTTTACTTCAAAATCTTATTGGGTTATAAAAGTATAGCAATTATGAACGGTCTAAAGTGAAAAAACCGGCATAGTTTTTTTTTTTTTTTTTTAACAGGTAAGTAGGTAATACCGACGAAAAATTCCACCACCGGGGTGTTCAGAATCATGTACTGAATCCATGGTACTCGTTTGTGCGTCGTTGTTAGATACACCTTTATACATACGAGACATCACCACCCTCTAGTAAAGGAAAGAAAGAATAAAAATGATTTTTTTCCTTTACATTGTAAATTGCAATAAAAAGTAACTTTTATAATATAATTAACTTATTTTTTTATGTTTTATATCTGTATTATTTTTATACTTACTCAATGTGGCGCGAACATTCCAGGCACGCCGGGAACTTTCTGGAACCTTCTGGAACATTCTAGACTCGGATGAAACATTCTCGAGTTAATTATTATGTTTCAGACGACAGCTCATCAAGCTACTACAATCTGTCAGATTTCTTTATTACTTTTTCAACTTTATCTTTAATGCATTAAGGCTCATGGTTCATTGGGAATTTTTGACAGTTTCTGGTAGCTTGACCGGCTGTCGTTCGTATTTTTTGTTGTTTATGTGAAGCCTGAATAAGCCACTTTTGTTTCAACTGAATCGATTCCAATCATTTGTACAACATGTTATAAAGTTTCACAAATATGTAGGTATTCATACATTTAGAAATTGTTGCAGTATGGTTACGCACAACTCAGCTGACGTTAGATAATAGTACATACTAGGTGCGTGAGACATTACTATCAAATATTTCATACCATTTTGAGCTTTGCAAAATTATGGATACAGACGACAGCATCTTTATTCGATTTTAAATTTTATCTATAAAGCTTTTAGGCTCATTGGGAATATTTCACAGTTTCGGGTAGACGAATCTGTTGTTGTCGTTATAATGATTTCTAGAAGAAAAATTGGTAATATGCAAAGTTTACCAAAAAATAACTCATAAGTTACAATATTAACAGTTGTGTGGTTTCCACAATGTAAGGGTGAATACTCGCTGTACGGCAGGTCGTCCGGAGATGTAAAGGTGATTGCGCAATCAAGCCATTAATTCCCCCATCTCCGTTCCATCTTCGGACGACACGTACGGCGAAACGCTTCGTTCTTCTTACGTTGCTGACACCACAACGATCCGAACAAAGCATTCGCCTCGTCTTTTATACCGCGTACATCGAGGGACTGGAACAATTTGCCAGCGGCGGTGTTTCCATCGGACTACAATTTTAGTGTCTTCAAGGCTAGAATAATTAAGCTCTTAATAACCTAGAGCGCTTTACCATCAACGATTGCATCAATGTGGTCAAGCACTATAGTTAATAATTATAAAAAAAGGTATTTGCCCGCCCTGTTGCTTCTATAATTGTCATGCCCTAGAAAATGTTTACAATAAAATTGTTGCAGCCTTCTAACTGTAATACGACACGATTTGTGCAGTGGCTGTGCGATCACTTACTGCGCCGCGTGTCGCGGGTTCGATTCCCGCATGGAACAAATATTTGTATGGCCTACAATTAGTTGTTCCGAGTCTGGCTGTTTGTGTATGTGAGTTTATATGTTTGTAAACGCACCCACGATGCAGGAGAAGTTACTAATGTGGGACAATGTTTAAAAAAAAAACAAATAAATATACAGAAATCTTCCTGATTTCTATGAGGTAGTAAAAAAAGTGGTTCAGATTTACCGCCACAAAAATCTGTCGCCCTAAGCTCAATTATACTCAGCCTGCTGGTATATCTGCCACTGTGACGACATCCGCATCTTAGCTAGCTAACTTGGGTGAATCGTACCCGGCACACATCGATTCGCAACACAATAGCCGTACTGAGGACGGGTTTGAGCAGTTGCTCATACCCGTCCTCCGTACGGCTTTGTTTGATCATCGGACTATCTAGGTACGCAAACTGTAATTATTATAAAACCTGTATGTACAATAACCCTATATATTAAGTCATGCATTCTACACTCCACTCATTACAGACTGTCCCCGCGGTACGGACGACGGCACGTCGATCTTCCACAATCTGTCAGATTTCCTTATTCTATTTTCAACTTTATCTCCAAAGTGTTAAGGCTTAAGGTTGATTGGGAATATCTGGCGGTTTGGGGTGGCTTGACCTGCAGGCTGTCGGCCGAACTATACACTTCAATACCAACATAACACAACACAAATTATATACCTACACGTATTATAACTCGTTATCGCAACGGCTGCCCACTTTATACCTCTACCCTCATAATAATCGGTCTCTTAAAACTTCGTTTAATTTTAATGCGGTTGTTTTTTTTTAATAATTATAAATTAATGCTTGACTGCAATCCCGCCTGATGGTAAGCAGTGATGCAATCATTGGTGGTAAAGCGCACTAGTTTATTAAGCCTATTCACTTAAAAAAACTAAGGAATAGGAAGGATGACGGCAGTTGAGCAAGGTGATGCAATGTTAAACCCAAGACCAACACGACCAACGATGCTGCGCCAGAGGGAGATTGATCTGGAGACTCTCCACGACCAAACTCCCGACACAACAACATTTGGCGTATCGTACCCGCCACACATCGCAACACAACTGCTCAGGCCCGTCCTCCGTACGGCTTCACCAGACATCATGCCGGAACACGATGAATCGCTTGGCGGCACGACTTTGTCTGGTGGGTGGTAACTTCTGCCGGCAGCCGATGTTATGGCCTACCACCAAGTAACGTTTACTGTTTCTATTAATTTGATCGTATCGAGTCATCTACCTGCTTTCGGTTGCGATTGTAGGCATCGGCAATGCTTTTGTATTATGAATATACCCACTCTTAAACTCGGCTATTCTGTAAATTGTTTCGCTATTTATACTCTCAATTAACAGCTAATATTATAGAAAACTTTATTGACAGCCTCTGTGGCGTGGCGGTAGCGGACGCGGCCGCTGCGCGAGTTCGATCCCCGCACAGTGCAAATATTTGTATGCATGAATATGAATATTTGCACTGGTCTGGTCGTGCCTCGGAAAGCACGTTAAGCGGTTGATCCCGGGTGCCATACGAACATCTAGTGGCAGTCGTTACGGGTTGTTGGAGCCCTCAAAAGTCCAACAATTGGCCTAACTGCAATGCTTCGATGTCGCCTTCGGGTTGTGGAGGTCAGACGGCAGTCGCTTCACGGAAAATGTCGAAGTTTAGCCATATCAGCAGTTGGACTGGTAAAGCGGACCCCAGACTTCAAAGCTGACAAGGCTTCGGATGCGATTGGGATTAACGCTGGGATGATGATGATTATAGAAAACGTTATTGGTGACTTGTATAACCTTGAAATTGCGAAAACATTTATCTGCCCACCGGAAAAGTGTACACACTTTATGAACCCAACTATTTCTGGCTTAAAAATTCTCCATTTACACATTCGTAACATCAACAAGAATTTTAGCGAATTTTTGGTGTTGTTGTCCTTTATTAAAATAAATTGCGATTACGTTGTTCCCCCGAAGCCACTCTTTGTATTTGAAAATGTACTGTTAGAATCAAAATATACACTACCTACACGTAATGATTTACTGTTTAAAAAAAAAAGATTCGGCCCCAGGAGAAGATAAAATTACCTACTCCATGATTTCACATCTACCTGCAGTTGGAAAAATGTTTCTACTCGATATTTATAATATTACTAGCTTTCCGCCCGCGGCTTCGCCCGCGTGGAGTTCGGTTATATCGCGCTTTTCAGATTTCCCTCGGGAATATCAATTTTTTCCGGGATAAAAGGTAGCCTATGTTCTTTCTCAGGGTCTAAAGATTATCTGTACCAAATTTCATCAAAATCGGTTGAGAGGTTTAAGCGGGAAAGCGTAACAGACAGACAGACAGACAGACAGACAGACAGACCGACAGACAGACAGACAGAGTTACTTTCGCATTTATAATATTAGTATGGACTAGCTTTCCGCCCGCGGCTTCGCCCGCGTGGAGGTCGGTTATATCGCGCTTTTTAGATTTCCCTCGGGAACATCAATTTTTTCCGGGATAAAAGGTAGCCTATGTTCTTTCTCAGGGTCTAAAGATTGTCTGTGCCAAATTTCATCAAAATCGGTTGAATGGTTTAAGCGGGAAAGCGTAACAGACAGACAGACAGACAGACATACTTTCGCATTTATAATATTAGTATGGATAATGAAATCCGGTGGGGTTCCATGGCAATGGAGGGATATTAGGGTTACTGCTATTCCAAAATCGGGAGGGAACAAACCTAGACCAATATCATTGATGTCTTGTACTTGCAAAGTTTTCCACACTATGTTAGCGAAAATGCTAGAATGGTACGTTAAAAGGAAATACGTAGCAGGAAAAAGATCCACTTAACTTAAATTTACTTTAGTTTGCGAACAAGGAAATTGGCTTTTTTCATAAACATTAAGAATGCTTAATAAGACATACATACTCGTATGTACATACATATATCAAAGTATTTTAACATAACAGAATCAGTGTAGAACAATCCCACTGTTTGGACAAAGTATTTAAAAATCGTCTAAATTATAATAAGTAGATTTGGGAACCAAATGCCATAACTTTCAACACAAGTAAGGTATTCGAAAAATTAACTACAACATCAGCTATCGATTGTTCTTGAAATTATAATATATATTTTGAGGGTAATAAGAAAAAATACTTCAGACGTAAGCAAATCATAAGCCTGTAACTGCGTTTTAGGAGTTAACATCTATATATTTATTTTATTTATAATCTTCTAAAACACAAACCTAATGCCATAAGCCCATAACTTTCAAGACAAGTAAGATATTCGAAAAAGAAATAACTTCAATATCTATCGAAAATTAGAATGAATATTTTGAGGGTATTAAGAAAAACATGCTGCACACGTTAGCCGATCATAACCCTGTAACTGTGTTTTTTCCTAGAAATTTATTTTATTTAAACAACGATGGTGTCGCATTATTATTTTACTTACTGTATGTACCAAAGTATTATTTTTAATACTTACCAATTTGATGTCGCCTTTATGCATATTACAAAAGAGACACAATTAATTAAATGAAAATAATGCATCGACATTGTGAGGCGCAAACTACCCTTTCAGTACGCAACCCTAACACACATCATCACTAAAATCTTCTCGTTTATTAAGTACCTAGGGCATTCTGATATGATAGATTCTAAATATGGTAGCTGCGTCTTTAATAGACTAATTCTGTTGGTCATTGTGTATGTAGAAATTGCTTGCGTGCTGTGTGTATTATTTTATAATAACCGAGCCATCACCACCCGTCATCGCAAAACAAACATGGCAGCTGTAAGTTCCGAAAATCATTAAAGCGGCAGCCGTTTGCAGCTGAAACATTCCTTTTTTGGCGATTACATAAGCATAAAAATCCCATTTAAGCAATAACTAATTGTTTAAATGCTAAAGGTAAATTCGACATGACAATATTCTTTACTTGTATAATATTTTTTTGTGAATAAATAAATATCCAATGTTCAGTTACGATGTTATTGTTTTGCATAGATAACGAGTATAAAAGGGCTCGTGCGTAAGCGCTCGTCGCATTCGGGTGTCGCTGCGGAACGTGAGTATTAACTACCTTATTACAACTAGATTAGATTTTTTATTTTTATTTAATTTTCTGTTGTTTCAATGTCTGTAATGTTATAATGATCATGTTATTCTTCTTTCTCTTGATTATCTACGATATATCTGGGTGGATTGGGTCCCTACTCTTGGGCAGAATATTTTTTCTAATCGGATCCACCATTTTGTATTGCGTTTTACCATGTGCTAAGTATCGCGAGTGATATTTTACACTTTTAATAATATTGTATTACAATTTCCCTTTAATATCATTAATCAATATATCTACTGCATAATCAGCCTATAATGTTCCCTCAGTTGGAACACAGGCCTCCTCTCGGTGAGAGGGAGTGGGTCGTATTCTACCACGCGCTAGCGCAGTGCGGGTTGATTACTCCATTTATCGTTAATCGTATTGTTTTCTTTTTTTTATTTTTTGTTAGTGCTCCCATCCTTTACGTTTTATCAACGTGTTGCTTCAACCATTACTAGATATTCAATTAACAGTAACGATATGTGTTCATTTAAGGAAATAGTACTAATGTAGTGATTCGTATCTGTTGCAGTGAGCCAGGGTCCCCGCAGATACCGAGACCTGTAGCAGTATGGTATGTTACTTAATGTATTTTAATTGTTGTTGCAATTGTGTTACCTTCTCCAACGCCTAATTTCATGGAAATAACTTGACCACGTGTGTGACAACAATGACACAACTGAGCTAATTTATTCCTATATCTGTTTTCTTTTTACTTACGTATTTCTATGACAAATGAACTCTTCTTTCCTTTTCTCCTTTAATAAGCGCCTTGACCACCCAGGTAAGGGCTACGGGCGTTTGACCACGTGGTCACCAACAGGTTCAAAAACACGTGGTCTTGATAGATGTTTCTCCAACTATATTTTCATTAAGTTATATGTGACGTTGTGCTGTTTGCAGATCATACCTCTCTAATTTTTAAAGTAGACGGGAATAGACATGATTTTGACGAAGTAAACAGGGCACTCTCAACAGTTACGGATTGGTTTACGTCAAATAACCTAGTTCTTAATACCAAGAAAACGAAATGTGTAAAGTTCGCCTTGCCAAACGTTAGAAATTTGGGACCCAATATCGTTTTAGATAAAGAAGTGCTTGAAACTGTGGGTTCGGCAGTTTTTCTGGGAATAACAGTAGATGCCAAACTTCAGTGGGGACCACAAATATCAGCCCTAGCAGGAAGGCTCAGTTCGGCCGCCTATGCCGTCAGAAAAGTAAGACAATACACTGACGTTGATACAGCTCGTTTAGTCCATTTTAGTTATTTCCACAGCGTTATGTCCTACGGTATTCTACTGTGGCGCAAAGCTGCTGACATACAAAATATATTTGTTCTCCAAAAAGTGCTGATTCTCGGCCTAGTTTGAATAAATGACTTTTGATTTTGATTTGTGCATATATACAATTTTTTACTGACATTATTTGTTTTTTTACAGGCAGGAACCGCATCAGGCGGTCCTGGCAACCGCGGCAGGGCTCGGCGCGCCCGGTGCCGCGGTCGGCCACGTCGCGCAACATGGGCCGACGTCGCCCGCCCGCGCTTCTGGCCAGCGCGACTGCCGCGGCTCTGGACGAGCCCCGTGCAGTGTTAACGCGCTTTTTATTTTATTTATTTTTTTCTTTATTAAGTGAGTTTTCCTTTTTTATAACTTTTGTTATACATTTCTCATCATTCTGTTTCCCTTGCTGCGCCTATCAATAGGTTAGGACATGTATTTCCTTCCATTCTTATTTATTACTTATCTGTATAGTCACCCCCTTTCAAGGTTAGATAATTTTCATCTAGTGTTTCTAGACATATGTTTTGATTTCCATTCTGGTTTTTTTTTGTGTTTTGGCGCATATTGTCCATTTATACCCTACCGAATTTTTAGATTACGTTTCAATCAAACATTTTTATAAGTTTTTCATAGTGGCCTTTTGAGAGTAACTAGCTCACTCTGGAATCACAAGTACCTACATACAAATAAAATAAATTGTAGGGTGGTATACGCAGCCTGTGCAGCTCTTCAGATGAACAAACATATTAATATTGTCTTTCTTTTGTTTCAGGTAGTTTTACAAAGCCAATCAAAACAGTAAAAGACAAAAAAAAACAAAAAAAAAAAAGTAAAAAAAAAAATAGTATTATTCTACTCGGTGGTGGTTAGTTAATAGGTTGATGTGATCCGTTCCTGTGAGCATCGGGAGGCACGATATCACAACACTTTTCCGTCACATAACACATTTCCGTTACAGCAATGTCCTTTTAGTTACTAGTGAAACCAAATGTCTTTTTTTTTTCATATTTTATATTTATTTTAAGTCTATTGATAATGTTGCTACCTGTGGTCTGGTCATATTACAATCAACAGGTCCCTTTAGATAGTATTGCATTTATTTTAAGTCTATTGATACTGTTACTTACTGTGGTCTTGTCGTCATATTACAATCAACAGGTCCCCCCTTTAGATTTTAGTGAAACCGATTTGTTTGTTTTTTTTTTTCATATTTTACATTTATTTTAAGTCTATTGATAATGTTGCTACCTGTGGTCTGGTCATATTACAATCAACAGGTCCCTTTAGATAGTATTGCATTTATTTTAAGTCTATTGATACTCTTGCTAACTGTGGGCTTCTCATCATATTACAATCAACAGGTCGCTTTAGATACTAGTGCTCTGTTTGTTCTTTTTTTTCATATTTTACATTTATTTTAAGTCTATTGATTCTGTTGCTAACTGTGATCTCCTCATAATACAGTCAACGGGCAGCTTGTTTTAGATTTTAGTGAAACCGATTTGTTTGTTTTTTTTTTCATATTTTACATTTATTTTAAGTCTATTGATAATGTTGCTACCTGTGGTCTGGTCATATTACAATCAACAGGTCCCTTTAGATAGTATTGCATTTATTTTAAGTCTATTGATACTCTTGCTAACTGTGGGCTTCTCATCATATTACAATCAACAGGTCGCTTTAGATACTAGTGCTCTGTTTGTTCTTTTTTTTCATATTTTACATTTATTTTAAGTCTATTGATTCTGTTGCTAACTGTGATCTCCTCATAATACAGTCAACGGGCAGCTTGTTACATAATAAAATGTTTGGTCAAATTCTTGTGATTCTTTTGATTTTTCCTTTTTCCCAACACGTGGCTAATGTTACTTAAAACACAATTTAGTTGTCTGTATCATTAGGTATAACATCTATAGATAATGACACCACTCATACGTAGGTATTTCATACTTACACTAAATAACAACACAGAAAAGATGAGGGCATTCTTAGAGCGAGAGAGCTATTGATAAATAACTCAAGTCCTACTAAATAAATCCGTTTGAAGTCAACCAAAGCCAAAGCCACGTCAAATTGCAAATTCGAATCGTAGCTTAATTTTTATTTTATACTAGCAGCCGCCAGCGACTTCGTTTGCGTGGAATTAATTATGCTCCGCTCCTATTGGTCACAGCGTGATGTTATATAGCATAAAGCCTTCCTGGATTAAGGGGCTATCCAACGCAAAAAGAATTTTTCAAATCGGACCGGTCCAATTTGAAAAATTAGTTTCCGAGATTAGCGCGAACAAATAAACATACAAACAAACTCTTCAGCTTTATATATTAGTAAGTATAGGTATAAATTATAAACTAGTGCTTGACCACAATCCCGCCTGATGGTAAGCAGTAAAGCAATCGTTGATGGTAAAAAGGCACGCTAGTTTATCAAGAGCCCCTATTCACTCTAGCCTTGAAGACACCCAAATAATAGTCAAACGGAAACACCTCCGCTGGCAAATTGTTCCAGTTTCTCGGTGTACCTACGCGTTTTAAAAGACGAGGCGATACGCTTCGTTCGGATCGCGTCGTAGTAGTGTGTCAACAACGTAAAAGCTCACATAAACACGATAGGACGCCGCGACGTCACGACAACAGGAACTAGCGACATAACAAATGAATTTTGTGATTACTTTCATAGTCATGTGGGAGCTCTTAGTTGGCAACTAAATAATATATAGGATACTAGCTTTCCGCCCGCGGCTCTGCCCGCGTGGAATGCGGTTATATCGCGCTTTTTAGGTCTCCTTCGGGAATATCATTTTTTTTAATAAAAGGTAGCCTATGTCCTTGCTCAGGGTCTAAAGATTATCTGTGCCAAATTTCATCAAAATCGGTGGAGGGGTTTAAGCGGGAAAGCGTAACAGACAGCCAGACAGACAGAGTTACTTTCGCATTTATAATATTAGTATGGATTACTTTCCATGTTTTGTTTATTCTTGATTACTTAATTCTTGAAAACCTGGAAATGAATTTTCGCACGTCGAACGTCGACGTCGATGTCGCATCGTTGTACGACGCGGCGTCGTTTCGTGTTATATGTGTGTCTGAGCCCTTATTCATAATCACCATACATTTTAGACGTTCGCACGTCACAAAGACATTAAAATTATACATAAATCTCTTTGGCATGTCACTTACCCAACTTTAATCATCGCTAATGAATGAACGCCAGTGTTTATGGAGTTTATTCATAAACGATGCTTAAAGTTGGGTAAGTGACGTGCGAACGTCTAAAATGTATGGTTAAACAAGCGCTAATCATAAGTTAACTTTAAACAACGTTTATGAATAAGGGGATTTGTCATAACATAATGCTGAATTATAGCTGTTTCACCTGAATGATTTTTTTTTAAAATAACCTCTTTTAAATTTTCATGCTATTGTTAGTGTTACAAACATTTGATTACATCATTCATGTTGAAATCAACCGTGTGAGAACGATGTAGAAATATATTGTACGCTGAGAGCGTCCATTATGGAAAACACACAAAAATCAATTCAGAAATTAAAATACGCCGTGGCAGCTAAGAGATGACCAGTCCCCTCTGACGGCGTCCGTTCACGAACATGACGTATGGATCAGCACCATTCGCTCAACCATATTGAAGGGAACCTAATAATCCAACACACACGCCACCATCAGCGAGACATTTGAGTGAGTATGACATACTCTCAACAGCCAGAGCACAATCAAGTTAATAAAAAAGACTAACCCAACAAATAAATGCCTTACAGCACATTCGTACATTGTGCTCACACGTTTGCCATTCAATTATACAATACTAAGAAATTGAATCTACACAATGCTAAGATAGTATTGTCCAAGGTTCAGCAGCTCCAACAGTGTTCCCGAATACTAAGTTTAGCTCCTGTATAGCTGTACCTACAAGTGCCGAACACCTCTGTCAGCCATACGATTCCGTAACGTACAATATGCTTGGCTACATAGTGTGTAATACAGGCTTTGAAATAATAACATAAACAATTACATATTAAAACTACAAGAGCAAAAATCAAAGAACAATCAGTGTATAGGAATCGGACGCAGCTCAAGCCCAAGCCTTTTTGTCCTCAATATAATCCTTCACACTATAAAATGCTTTCTGACACAGCTTACGTTTAATGAAGGATTTGAATTTATTCAGGCTCAGATCTTGAACCACCTCTGGAAGTCCATTGTAAAATTGTATATATTGGCATCTGAAAGAGCCACCTATTTTCTTGAGCCTTGTTGTAGGTACAATAAATTTTTTGCCTGTATTTATATTATGGACATCACTGTATTTTTTAAACAATTTTATATTTTTATGAGCCTACAAAAGATTTTCATAAATATATTGAGACGGCACGGTCAGTTCATTAATCTCTTTAAATTTTTCTCTGAGAGAGTGTCGTATGTTTAGAAAGTGTTTTATATTGTATGTTTAAAAGTGTTTTATATACTTTGTGGTGTGTAGTGAATTATGGTAGAGCGCGTTTTAAAATAATATACCTACACGAGAAACAAAACAATTTATTTGTGTACACACTACACAGCCTGCTAACCACATATAATTATCATAATACTTTTTATTAAAACAACCTTTCTTTTGAGTTAAACCAAAAACTCTAAAATAAATGAACATTCAATTCCGCTTAAAACAGGTACATATTTATGTTTCCAAATACACCAATAATGAAACAACTCTTGGGAACCAGGGCTGTGGCCTACGCTTGCAGGCGGTCCGCCCTTGCCTGCAGCTCATAACCAACCCTAACCTAATCATGAAAACTATTAACGCAAGGCTACGCACGGGATACTCCTTGGGCACCTGAATACTTTGGCGATTCCAAACAGCAAGCTTTATTTTTTTTTTTTTTTTCATTATCTATATTATAAACTAGCGCTTGACCGCAATCCTGCCTGATGGTAAGCAGTGACGCAATCGTTGATGGTAAAGCGCACTAGTTTATTAAGAGCCTATTCACTCTAGCCTTAAAGACACTCAAATTGTAGTCCGACGGAAACACCGCCGCTGGCAAACTATTCCAGTCCCTCGATGTACGCGGTATAAAGGAGGAGGCGAAACGCTTCGTCCGGATCGTAGTGGTGTTAACAACGTAAGGGTGGAAACCAGCCGTACGACGGGTCGTCCGCTGGTGGAACGGAGATGGGGGAATTAAATCATGCAATTCCATCGCACACTCCCCGAAATGCATCCTATAGAACACCGAAAGGCTGGCTACTCTACGCCTGTGCTCTAGGCTTTGGAGACCGACTCGAGTTAGATCAGGGTCACCAATCAGCCTCTTTGCACGTCTCTCCACTGAATCCAAAGTGGCCAGGTGACACTTGGCAGCACCAGCCCAAATGTGGCTGCAGTACTCCACACACGAACGGACCTGTGCTTTGTATAACATTAGAAGCTGCCCAGGTGTGAAGTACTGCCGGACCTTTGCGATAACGCCAAGTTTCTTGGCAGCCACCTTAGCCTTGGACTCAATGAACCGCCCAAAGTTAAGGTCCGAGGAAATCTCAACTCCCAAAAGCTGAAGGCGGTCGGAACACTCCAAGGACACATTCCGAAAAGTAGGAGCCAAGGTGAACGGGCTCCTTTTGGCGGTGAAAAGACACGCCTGTGTTTTGGCGGCATTGAATGCTACAAGATTGGCATTGCCCCATTCGGAGACTGCCTGCAGTGCAACACTCGTTCGCTCAACCACGGCCTCTCTTTCGGACCGGATTGATTCCCTACTAGCCCGAGCACCCGGCAGGTATCTCTCTACAACTGTGCTGTCATCTGCATACCCATAGATACCGGGCATCAGCAGATCTCTCATCAGCTTTAATATGGTTTCAATCCTTGGAACGTAAATTCGAACGCAACTACAGCCAGGAGATATGGTCCTCATCAAGGACGACCGACTGCCTCCCAACAGGGCTACTGGGCCGTGTCACCACGGTCTACCCTGGCGCTGACGGAGTCAACCGGGTGGCAGACATAGCAACAACCTCGGGAATTCTACGCAGAGCTTGGAACAGACTCTGCCCACTACCAATGAAGTTGGACCAGGATGCTGCTTCTACTGCCTCCAATGCTGGGAGGACACGGCGCAGCACACGCTCTCCGAGTGTGTAGCTTGGGAGGAGCAGCGCCGTGTCCTCACAAATGAAGTAGGAGGCGACCTGACGCTGCCGGCAGTAGTGCGGAGGATGGTCGGTAGCGCAGAGTCGTAGGCCACAGTGGTGTCCTGCTGCGAGGACGTGCACGTCGCAGAAGACGCACCGGGCGCCGAAGGAGGGCGGATAACGCCCTCTTCCGCCCCCCATGAATGGGTCCAGGGGCGAGGGACATGGGGAAGACCCCGCCCCCTATTCGATGGACCCCGAGGCGGAGGCGAGCGCGGGTGTCGGCGCGCGCCCCTGGGGCGATGCACGGGGTAGTTTAACACCGGGCCATCACGAGGGTGTGGGGCCGTGGAAGAATTTAGACTCCCGCGGCCTCACGCGTTTGCTCGTGATAGAAGAGACACCGGGATGGTTTTAGTCAGTAAAAGTCTGACAGACCCCGTCGCCCAACCCAGGGCGGCGGACATACTATGAGGATTACCACACCGAAAAAAAAAATAAAAAAGTATGCTGCTTCTGCTTCAAGGGATTAGCTTGTTAACGCACGGCTATGCACCCCCGCATCGCGGGGGGTTACCAGCCGGCGGCGTCGGCGCGCCTTCGCTGGCAGTGATCAACCCAAAGGTCACACGCGCATACGCTTCAACATAATAAACATAATATATCAATATTCGAGACATCCTGTGCCTCATTGAAGATACCTCCTTAACAAGTTTAAGTGAAGTGGGCGCGGAGTGAACTAATGCTAAGGGATGTATTGTCACATCACTTAAGCTCACTTCACCCATCTTATAAGCGTTCTACACACCCAAGGCCGCTTTCCCGGCGGCCCAGCCCGCCGAAACAACCTTATGAGGCTTATGTTGAAAGAAGCATGTCGGCAACCGTAGGCCGCGCGTGTTGCCCACCGGAATACCCGGCGGCATTTCAGCTGTCGTGATGTGCTAGTATTTTAACTGCCAAATAAGTTTCTGATGTCGAGATAGACATATGCCGCCGGGCCGGCTTTGATGTGTAGAGCGCCTTCACGGTGACATTTTCACAAAATCGGCAGTCAATCTCATATCTTAACGGGTGATTTCCAGAGTCAACCGCAAAACAGTAAAAAGGACATCTATCGAGCAAATCAAGAACAACAATAAAACGTGAACATGCCATTGTGTAATTTTATGACGACTGAAGTGCCTACTACTACTTCTAATAGCAGGCCATAGATGGCGCGGTTTTGTTGACAGTGACAGCACAAACTCTGTTGATACCATAGACTTCTAGTATATAGACGTGGCATACCTACAGAAAAAACGTGCCATCGTTTGACATTTGTTCGAACATAATATGGCCGCCTCTTTCTAGGGCTGTCACTGTGTATTTGTTTCCAAAGATTTTAATATATTATTATTTTTTATTATTATATTTTTTTAATATAGTCTATCTGTTATATAATTATTTTAATTCTCTCGTTTTCTATCGGCTTCTTAGATAAAGTACTTATTCATTTATTCATAACGTCACGTCTTTATCCCTTACGGGGTAGACAGAGCTTGAGGTTA
Organism: Sesamia nonagrioides; assembly: GCA_017933935.1. NCBI lineage: Eukaryota > Metazoa > Arthropoda > Insecta > Lepidoptera > Noctuidae > Sesamia > Sesamia nonagrioides. The sequence continues at coordinate 1,755,810 of JADWQK010000195.1, read as the reverse complement.
TAAGAACAAAAGCCACGTTTAGCGCGTTGGTAGGTGCATAGGCATAGATAGAAAATGGAATCAAAATAGTGATGGGTTGCTAACCTCATCGCTTAATGAAATGATTCTTAAACTTGGCCAATTCTCTCGACCGGTTTTTACAGTCTGCATGGGATGAGAAGCAGCATTAGAAAATTCATATTTTACATAATATGCACACATTTCCGCACCACCTATGATTAACTCATAAGTGGTGCGGAAATGTATGTACTTGGCGCATTTTTATAACGTGGTTTCCCCCGTAGCTATACTCCACGATCTATTGTAATAAAGAAAGTTTGAATTTTGGCTAAGTCAAATGTCTATTTTGATTGGGTTACTAGATAAAAGGGTCCTCTCCCTCCCTCCTCTCAATTATGATCCTTGTTTGAAAGTATCTAAGTGTAATTATATTGTATAGACATTATTAAGTGCAAAAGGTGCAATAATAATAAAATACATTTATATTTTTAAAATATATTCGTTTATTAAACTACTAGCTTCCATAAGCGGGTTCGCCCGCCTTTAAAAGGTGATCTATGACGTCATTTGTATCCCGTCGTCATCATCATCATCATCTCAGCGTTTATCCCGGTTGCATCCGCGGCTTTCGCGTTGGAGCCCAGGGTCCGCTTTCCTGCACATTCTCCTTCATTTCGCACGATCTTTAGCATCCTGTGGTAAGAGCTTGTTGGCACGCATGTCATCTCTTACAACGTCAAGCCAGCACTTCTTTGGTCTAACCCACTTGTTCCGGCCCGGCGGAGGCGCCATGGCAAGACATTTGTTACCCACGTAACATGCCGCTTGCACAATGTTCTTGCATGTGGTAAACATGTATTATATGTTCTTCTTCTGTTTGAATCTATAAACAAAAGATAAAATCAATATCTATTATCAAAATAATTGAGTAGATAGATAATTAAATTATTTTTATTTAAAATATCATATTTCTTCCTTTAAAGTGACAAATTAAAAAAAATATTTTAAATAAAAATAAAACCGCCTTCAAAACACACCCAATAATAGATAATTGAAATCGGTGCTAAACCAAGTACATATGTTGGTCCCCGCTACACCCTACGCATCTAACATATTGGCACCGACTTTGAAAGCTGTTTTATTTTTATTTAAAATAATTTATTTCTTCATTTTAAGCGAAATAGTTAAAATTCCCTATCTCAAAAACTACTGAACCGATTTTGATGAAACTTGCAGTATTCACTAAGTTGAACAATGTCTAATATATAAAAAAGAATACCGAAATCGGACTAATAGTTCCAGAGATATGCGAACACAAACATAAAAACATACATACATATTTACATACTACACTTATACAATTCGGCACATTTGTTCAAACGCTGATATAGACTAACATATCCGAAAACAAGGCATTTTTGAAAATATTACATACATAACAGTTAGAAATGAAAACCTCCTTTTTATGAAGTCGGTTAAAAAAATTTTGGACAACCCTAACATATGTCGGCAAATTACGTAAACAAATAAACATTTACAATATAGAGAAACGTGCTTATATAGTGTAAATAAGTGTGTATTTAGTAATTTAACGACTAATAAGTAATCATGGTTCATTTTAGTTTGAAAATTAGAATGATAAATGGTGATTTAGCTAGAAAAGAGGTAACTAACCTATGAAACGTCAATTGAGCTTGATTTCTGTTGTTTCTGGCACCACACATAACAATACAGCACGCAGGCATATTAAGTAATAGTTTTGTCACACGGTACACTACAAATCCACTTTAAAATGTCTTGTATATTATAAAAAAAAATAATTTTCGTTAAGTTACGTATCCCGTTGACAGCACAACTACCACGAAATTGTAACCTAAGATGGCCGGCGTTGGCACGCTGCCAACAACTGTCAGTTCATTTTAATAGTGTTACCATAATTCCGCAGTAACAAAAATATATTTGTCTCTTTTGCCAAATGCAAATGTACTGTTGAAAAAAAGAGACAAAATAAGATATTACGGTTTTGTACCCTAAATTACATATATATGTATAATGAAAAATTGTATAGCTTGACAACAGCATCTCCTTATATTTCTATCTCAATGGTTGATACCAATATACCATAGATGTAGGATTTCATTGCTACTCCTATATCTATGGTTGATACTCCGGCAAGTGCTGATTTCTATCACACCTCGCTTTAAACAAATAGTTACCCAGTATACGACACATGCTATATGCAAATCTATGTGCAAGGACAGGCGTTCTCATTACCGTCCGTACAATGGTAGTTGCCATGTGTGTGCATTTGTGTATTATGACAGACGCTAGTCGTCGTTACGCATACTCACAGCATGTGTGTTTGCTTGTTATTTGGTTACCACAATACAACGCGCGTCGCTTGTTGAGACATGATACCGACATGCTTATGCAAGGTTGAATACCAATGGGATTGCACATGTGCGTACCCAGCTTCTGGTCTTGGGGGGAGCTTGTCAGGCCTGGGGATGGGGAGAGGGGCAAGGTAGGCTTATGGGGGGGAGGCAAGTCAGGCTAGGGGGATAAGTCAAATTTTTAGAGTGATCGCACGCGGTCTCTCGGTAATCACAACGTAGGTACATTTTGTTAGTGTCTATTGCATGGTTAATTTAGATAAGTCCTCGTTTATACTTTGTTTAGTAATTGGGTTGTAACCTAAAAAAATAATTTAATGTCCATCAGGTAGGTTTATAAAAAATATTGAATGTGTATTTTTTATTTCATTTAAATACTTATTTAGATATATTGATATGAAATGTCGCATGACGTCACGCCGTGGTACGAAATATACCACGGCCGAGGCGGGACGTAATTAGCCCCCACTCCGTAACTTTAATATCCTATATCTTAGGTTGGTAATTTCGACAAAATAAAAAATAAGTACGTGTCTTCATTTTTTTTTATTATCTATAAGACGGACTAATAACGGTAACGGTGCTGAATTATGTTCAGGCATGAGTCATAGTTATCAGCACTCAACGGTAGGTGTTTAATTACCTTCTCCGCTTCACCTTTCAATTTTGATTCTAAGAACTTCATTTTCTTCGTTTTATTTAGCATTGTATTATTATGGATCATCTCAATGAATAAATCTCTGAAAGAAATCCAATGCTGTGAGCTCCATTAAACTTAGGTAACTGCGGTGTTGTTTTTTCGTAATGAGATATTTCAAAGATTTTTCTATTCAAACCTGCTTTTAGGTTGTCGTAGACTTGTTCCCAATAGTCATATTTTGATTCATAATCCTTGTCGTTCCATTGTAGCAAATAGCTTAACTCCCAGTGTATCTTGCCGATGGATTACCACTTGGCGCTTAATATGTTTAGTTGATCTTGAAGTTGCCATTTCTCTTTCGTATCACCCAGATTAGTTTTGGAAACTGCTCGCTCCAGGGCGTTGAAGTTGCATATTTGATTACTAAGTAGCATCGACAGATGCTGGTTCGCCTCATCTCCGATTTGATGGTGTACTACAGCTGTATCAAATTGCCGTGTTTCTTGAGGTTGTGGCGTCTTTGTTTGGGAGATACTCGAGAATCCAGGTTCGTCTCTTAGTTGTTCCAATTTGTCACGTAGTTTACTCATCGATTGTATTGTTTCATTGAACATGCTCCTTGTTATTTCGAAAACTTTGTTCTCAAAGTAGTCATGGTCGCTGTTAGCAGCCTCGTACTTCTTCAAGACCTCCTCCTGGTTTGTCCGAAATTCATCCCAGTGAGATTGTAAAGCTTCGATGCGTTTGTTGAGGTAATCTACAGTTTTTCTACTCGCAGAATCCTTTTTGTAATTTGTTTGCAAAGCCTTGATTTTCTTGTAGCTGCTTTGCTGCTTGTTTATAAGCTCCTCAACTTCGAGGTAATCTTCTTTCGACATGGTTAATAGGTAGTTAGTAGTAGGTGTTGTGTACTCACGCAGATTCAAAGTCGAAGTAGCAGTTCACTAACTTATAATATGTCTGCCCCGTCTTTAGTTAAGTGTAGTTGTAATCGCAGTGGATGTTTTCCCCGCTGATTATGTTTTGTAGCAGTATACGTAATCCCCGCTGATTTGCAGCAGTAGATGTAATCCCTGCTGGTTTGTAGCAGTAGACGTAATCCCTGCTGGTTTGTAGCAGTAGACGTAATCTCCGCTGTTTGTAGCTCGAAGGACCAAAATATGTTGGGGTTTTTCGCCGTTGACGATACCCCAGAGTTGTTGTAGGGAATGAGTAACACTGGATATCGTCTGCTTCGCGGACGACACTCTGGTCGCGGTGAGGGCGCGCGAGTGGGAGGAGGCGGTCCACCTCGCGTCGGTCGGCACCTCTCTGGTCGTCCGACGCATCCGCCTCCTGGGGCTGGAAGTGACCGTCGAGAAGACGAGGGCCATGGCCTTCCACGCCCCGCGACGCAGAACCCCACTGGGGCTCCGTATCCGAGTGGAGGGGGTCCAGGTTCCCGTCGAGGTGCACATCAAGTACCTGGGCCTGATCCTGGATCCCCAAATGGAATTTCGAGGAGCACTTCAGGCTCCTCGCCCCGCAGCTGTGCTCCGTCGCAGCCGCCCTCGGACGGCTCCTCCTCAATTTGGGGGGCCAAATTCGGCCGTGCCGTTGCCGAGGCCGTGTGGTGCCGGACTACCCCGTGTTGTGCCGGGCTTAGAATCACACCAACCCATATCCTCCCGTGAAGCGCTTCTCCTGTGGAATATCAAATCACTGCTATCCCCAACCCGCCTGCCAAGCGTGGGGATTATGGCAAACCTCCGCCAATGATGCACACGATACAGCCCAGGCCCCTAGTCCCCGGCAGCTCCGCTATTCCAGTCTACGGTAGCGGACTCGGTTACGGCGGAGCAAGGGGTGCTAAGAATCTCCGGCGGAGATCCGGCTACCATCACCAACGACGATCTTTGGCCCTGGCAACATTTAACACGCGCACACTACGGACCGATGAGAAGATTGTCGAACTGGAGGAAGAACTGAGCCGGTTGCGCTGGGACATTATGGGATTATTTGAAGTCCGAAGAGAGGGAGAGGACTCGATAATCCTGAAGTCTGGCAACCTGCTCTATTTCCGGGAAGGCGACCAGCTGTCCCAGGGTGGCGTCGGGTTTATTGTTCACAAGTTCCTCGTGAACAACGTTGTTAAAGTCGGAAGCTTTTCGACTCTGGTGGCGTACCTTGTACTCAGAATAACCAAACGATATTCGTTAAAGGTTATACAGGTCTATGCTCCGACGGCTAAACACTCTGACGATGAGGTGGAGGCTATGTATGAGGACGTCAGTAGAGCCATACATTCCTCCAAAACCCACTACAATGTTGTCATGTGGGACTTTAACGCAAAACTTGGCATGCGAGAGGCGGACGACACGAAAGTGGGGCAATTTGGAGTTGGAAATCTTAGGCTCGAACGCTCTCGACTTATGAAGTCTACGCTCCGCCCAGCGTCAACCCAACTCCAAAACCTCCAAAATTTACGGAACTGAAACGTGGTCGCTCACAATGGGCCTCATACGAAGGCTCAGAGTCATACAAAGGGCAATGGAAAGAGCTATGCTCGGAGTTTCTCTGGGTGATCGAATCAGAAATGAGGAGATCCGCAGAAGAACTTAAGTGGAAGTGGGCAGGGCACATTGCTCGTAGAACCGATGGCCGATGGGATAGTAAGGTTCTGGAGTGGCGGCCACGTATTGGAAGACGCAGCGTAGGGAGGCCCCCAACAAGGTGGACCGATGTCCTGGTGAAGGTCGCGGGAAGCCGATGGATGCGGGCAGCACAAGACCGGTCAGCGTGGAAAGCTTTGGGGGAGGCTTTTGTCCAGCAGTGGATATCTATAGGCTGAAGAAGAAGAATTCGGCGTGCCGTCGGCTGCACCATGGTGTGGTGCGGTCGATGGCGCTCTACGGAGCCCCGGTGTGGGCGGAGTGCCTTTCCCGACGCACAGTGGCCCTGCGGCGGAAGCCGCAGAGGGTCATCGCGACACGGATCGTGCGGGCATACCGCACGGTCAGTCATGGGGCTGCCTGCGTGCTCGCGGGCACGCCCCTGTGGAAGGTCGATACCCTGGTTCTGTCCCAGATGCATCGACACCGTGTCGCGGCCCGGGAACGGGGGGAACGACCCGCCTTCGAGGAGGTAAGGCGGGTCCGAATAGGGCTCAGGCCCTGAGTCGGGGGAGGGAGGCACTCCGCTCTACAGCTGCCGGCCACCGGACGATTGGAGCGATTCGTCCGGTGTTGGAGTCATGGGTTGGGCGCCGGCATGGTAGCCTCACCTACCGCTTGGTGCAGGTACTGACCGGACATGGGTGCTTCGGTCACTACCTGCACCGGGTCGCCCGTCGGGAAGAGTCGACGCGGTGTCACCACTGCGACTCACCACGTCTGAGGATTACTCCGGTACCCGGATAATCCTCCTTTGGCGCGAAATCCGGCCTAAATTAGGCCGGTAAGCCCTGAGAGTGGCACGGAGTTAGGCCTTCGGGCTGATCCCGTGTCGCTCTCAACGCAGGGCTCGAGGGGAACCGAGTGGTTTTAGTGGGTATTCCCGGCTCCGGCTGGGCGAGCCACACACACGCCCGTCGCCTAGCTAGCGGCTGGTACGGTGCGTAATGCATAAGTCCAGGTTTCCACAAGACGTTTTGCTTCACCTTGTAATCAGTCATTGGTGTCCAAGATATACTTAAAAAGTACATGTAACTTGGAAAAGTTACTTTGGTACTTGCCTGACCTGGAATCGAATCCGCACACTCATACTTGGGAGAATGGTGTTTTAACCACTAGGTCACAATGACTCATACATTTAATTTGGTTATCAGTAAAGTTATCTTCCAAGGTTACTGTGATTGCAGGTGTTCAGGCCCTAGCACTAAGAACCGGGGAAATATTTTTTCATCAATGATTTATAGTCCATTTACAGACTGTGGGTTTCAATGATTACATGATTTGTCATTTCAATTAATACTAGGGATGGATGACACAACACACACTAATGGAAGCTTGATCGTAGCTAACTTTACCTGACTTTAATGGTAAAGCTTTTGCAGAATCAACCGGCAGATTGTGATTGTGTTAATCAATTAGGGTGTTGATCTCACTCTGGTCGTGTCAGATTGCCTTCCCATTCACTCACATACATCACATACATAGTTCGCTTTGTGAGTTTTTTTTTTGGGACCAAACCCTCCTTACATTAACACACCCACTGCAACTCCTGAAACCCAGAATCAACAGTGGAAACCGCCAGAAAAATGACGAGCAATGAAGCTCGACGAGTCCCGGAGAAACGATTCAACTGTCTTGGGTCCGCAACGAAATGAATCAGAAAAGAATAGCGGAGGAGTTAGAAAAAATATATTTTTTCTACTTCCCTCCATAACAAGCAGGAGACAGAACAGAACTAGGCCAATCGCTTTGTGAGTGAGGGAAGAGTCAGTGCACCTGAGTCTGAGCACACACTTGTGGTCTACTATCATCATCATCATGCCAGCGTTAATCCCAGTCGCATCCGAAGCCTTTTCAGCTTTGAAGTCTGAGGTCCGCTTTTACCAGTCCAACTGCTGATATGGCTAAAGTTCGACATTTTCCGTAAAGCGACTGCCGTCTGACCTCCACAACCCGAAGGCGACATCGAAGCATGGCAGTTAGACCAATTGTTGGACTTCTGAGGGCTACAACAACCCGTAACGACTGCCACTAGATGTTCGTATGGCAACCGGGACCAACGGCTTAACGTGCTTTCCGAGGCACGACCAGACCAGTGCAAATATTCATATTCATGCATACAAATAATTGCACTATGCGGGGATCGAACCCGCGCCACCTTAGGCAACGGCCGCGTCCGCTATCGCTACGCCACGGAGGCTGTCGACTTGTGTTCTACTATAAACCCCCTTATTCATAAACGTTGCTTAGAGTTAGCTGGTGATTAGCGATTGTTTAACCAAACATTTCTGACGTTTGCGCGTCACTACACATACTATCGTTTATGGATAAACACCATAGTGTTTAAGGAGTTTATTTATAAACGATGATTAAAGTGACGTTAAAACGTCAAAAATGCATACATTTTTGACGTTTTAAAGTCACTTTACTTTAACATAGTACTTAACTTAGTATAGTAGTAGTTTTACTTTAATAGCTTACTAGTAATTAGTCACTAATAACTAGTTAGCTTTAAGCAACTTTTATAAATAAGGGAGAAAATCTCTCTAGATGGCTACTCTCGGTCGATAATGTCATGACCGAGACTGGATGGAGGATTTTAATAAAACAAATATATTCCTTAATATTATTTATTTAATACTGTAACAAAACAACCACTTCTAAGTATCTAAAATAGATAGGCTGGTACTTTTACCAAATATGTAGGAATGATATCCCATGAATATTAATTTTACATAACGAGTAGCAAATAATTTCCTCTTATTTGGGTATATACTAAATAAAATTTTCGCATAAAAATATATGCAGTTCGAAAATATGTTTTAGATAGTGAATAGATATTGTTGTTTCTCTTTTTAATTCTATATATCTGGAAGCGATCGCAATCTTTTGTTTCGTCTAATGAATTTTTTAGTCGTTAGAATTCTAATTGATTTATTTTTATTTTATATTATACATCAACTATTAACCCCCATAATGCTGTGCCTTCGACCTTGTATCGTAAAACTGAAGGTAAGATGTTTGATAACTTCGTAGAGTTTGATACGCCAAGTCACGACAGTGCAGCAGCGAGATTAGGTATACAACAATATTAAAACAAATGATCATTAGTGTACAAGTCAGGGAAAACGACCCGAATTTATAGTCAAACACTTAATACCTAATATCTAATACAGAATGACTATCACACGATCATTTATAATATTTTCATTATCTAAATTTTAGTCATTCGTATATTCTCAGACATTCACTCGGTTAGTATCTAAATAAATATTCAGAATCAAACTTGTACGAGGAACAATGGGAAATTACTCACCTAACCCACGAAGTATTTCACATTTACGTATTCATAACTTCATAAGAGATGTGTAACCCTTTCTTATATCTTATATCTAGAAGTGTCAACTTCAATTTTGAGACAACGAAGGACGATAGAAATAATATATTTTTGTGACATAAAAATACAATATTATAAACAGTCTTTATGTACATATTATGTATCTATTGAGATTTTCCAACTTTGTCGCCTGAGTTTGTGTTTTTCTCTAATATATCATTAACGATCTCGACAGAAGATCTTAATATTGTACCTACAGGTACCTATAGATAAATGCTTCAGATAATAATTTTCCAAAAAAGCTCGATATGAATATTTATACTACATAAGCAGTTATATATACTTACCTACGTGTTTTTTTTTTTGGTAATGGAAATGCCATAATTATTATCACGAATAATGTTTCTATTATTAGACCCCAAACTTCTAATCCATTTTAGGACACCTTGGCAAGCTGTAGCCAGGTCAAAATTTTGCTTACAACATCACATTAATATTGTCTATTTTCGAAACAATTTATATTCTTTTAGTCATATTTTCCAATACCATAATGCTTTTAGTTAACCTAAGTTTGTATCACATTTCGATAATGCACTAGACAGATTCTCACACATTTATAAAAGTAGATTTATCTACACTTTGCTTAAAACTAAAATGGCTACGTTTCGGGGCTAAATAAATGTAAGTAATAGGAATACACAACCTGCTTTGCATCAATTACTGATATTCAATTCAAAATGTATATTAGATTGAAAAGACTAATCTCACATAATACAAATTGAGCATTCAATTATAGACAATAACTCAATTCTATTAAGAGAATACAACTTTGCTATACAAAATAAAGTGGCGATGACCATAAAAAGTATAAAAAAACTAAAAGCGAAATTAACATTACATTCACAATTTATAAGAAAAAAATTGATGAGTCTCTTTGTGCAGATTTACTTTCCGATAAACGTGATGTTTGTGAAGTTATTATCAATTTTTTTATTAAAAATACGTTTTTTATTAAAATGGAAGCCATAGTCAATCAAATTAACCCATCGATGCCATAATACTTATAAAAATCGGCCTTAGCCTAAATCATATCTATTGAGCCTTATTCTATGAAATGGGTCATACACGTCTGTCCTTATTCCTCACCGTGGATTATATCCAAAATGCTGACATAAGCTCCAGTTAAGAAACCGAGAATACCGAACATAACCAAGAACATGTTCTTCCAAAGTACCCAGTTAAAGCGACCCAGGCCGTTGGGCCTGTCCCAGTAAGTAACGGTTTCAATAACGGCGGGGAAGATAAGGCCAAGGAAAGACAGACAGACGGCGCCGACCAGTGAGATGAATGGGCCGAGGTTAGGGATAGCAATGGCCGTGCCCAGTGTCAATAAGATGATTCCGACACGGATGCTGTACTCGGCGAGGTTTTTCTTGGCTCCAAACCAGTGGCGGACGTTTTTCCAAATAATCTCCATTGGCACATAGAATTGAAGACTGTATGTGAAGAAAATGGCGACAGCAATCATCAGTTTGACGCATTGACCCAATCTGTAAATATTACCAGATAATATTAGAATTTCCGAATATTTTGTCAACTATCGTAACTCTTGAACGGGCGTCAAGAATAAATAAATTTTTCTTTTAACTTTTTTTAACTGCGGTCGATGTGTTCATTTGAAATTAATGACTTAATTTTAAGTTGGTAGTTGTCATTTGAATTCACGAATAATTTAACATCGATTTGTTTAGTAATCAAGGAACTTGACATTAGATTCTAGAATAATACTCAAATATGAAGCACGATATGAGCATCTAAATCGACCCTTAATACAGGTCTGAAAGTTTAGGAATTTAAAATAGAGAAAGGATACTTACACTTCGTCTTGCGGGAGATTCAAAGTAATACTACTCGCGGTTTCATCACCATATTTCAAATAGCCGAAGAATCCAGTGAACGCATACAGTGAAACGACGAAGAACATTCCAGTGTTAAGCACACCAGGGCATCCAATGAAGTGGGTGGGTGTCTTCATGTTGTTCTCCAAAGGCATGACGACGCCAATGCCTTCCAGAGCAAAGATAGCTGTTCCAAAGAAGGTCGGTAGGCGCTCAACACGAGTGAAAGGCAAGCGTTCGCTTAAGCTAGGAACATCTTGGAATAGATAATAGAAAGTAATTCCCATTCCAGTTCCGACCAGTAAGTTAGCAATCATAGAGAATGGCGCCAAATACTTTAGGTTTCTTATCATATTCATGAGGATGAGCAGCGGAAGTAATGCAGCCATGTAGTAACGAACATTCGTGTCATACAAGGAAGTCCCCTCCGCGTAGAAGTCAACCACATTCTTAACGTTTTTGGCGACAAACACGATGTAGACACAGCAGCAGCCCAGCAAGTCAATTACAAGGAACCAGTTGATCATAGCTCTGAAACATTAACAAATACATTAAAGTTTCGGTTAAATAGCGTAACGCATCAGTGTGGTCTAATGATTATGAAACTTACTTGGCAAGTCGGGAGAACTTATGCATAGAGGGAGGTCCAGATAAGAAAGCGGCTTCAGCAGTCTCGGCAAACCCTAACGAGGGCTTTTGTAACCGCCTGCAGAGGTCGTGTGCTGTCCTCACCAGTACGTGCACGCAATAGGTACAAATACCACCGATGGCGAACGTTGCTATCAAGCCGAAATAAAGGCCGGCGTTGCGGAATGCCATAGGCATAGCCAAGATCCCACTGCCGAGGGATCCTTTCAACAAATGAATCAGGGTATCCATATCCCTGGAAAGAGAAGTGTTCATTATTATTATAATTTATTTTATTTTATTAATCTCCACGTGTACAATACATTGGGATAAGTGCTATGCCCCGCAAAACCGTTTTCACGGTTTGTCTGCGGGAACGGAATAATAAATTAATATTGTGGATTAAACAACAATCGAGTGTTTAAAGTTTTACATTTTAATTATAAACTTACGATGTGGGGTGCGCCAGCTTTCTATGCTCGAAAGGATTATAGTCCTCATCAGCCTCAATGTCCCTGCCCGGGATCTCCATGAGGGGCAGGGTGGAGCCTGCCTGTTGTTCCACTGGGATCTCATTTGGGTCAACTTTGTACCTGTAAACATTTCGCGAATACTGTTATAACAAGTGTCTCGGCTAACCTCATATTACAAACTAAGTAAAGTGGTGTTGATAGGTTAGAAGTGAGGTGGGTAACAAAGTGTAGTCTCTAATAATTCATTGAATTTAAAGCAGATCTATGTAATGGTAGCGAGAACACACAAAGCGCATATTTCAAGCTATAATGTGAAACGAACGAGGTGTCAATGTCGCGGCCGCGGTTTCAACAAGTTACATGATTTTACTCGCATCGAAATTCTGATTCTAGGACTAATAAGAACTGTTCGCGAATAATTGAGATTATTTATTGATTTTAAGCTGCATTAATCTGTGTGAGTGTTGTGGTGTGAAGTGTGATACATTCATTATGGTCTCCAAAATAAAGTATAAAATATTTTGTTTATGTGCGTTTCACTCTGTTAAGACTCGGCATTTACAAATAGGTGGCTCAACCGTTAAATTCAATACAGCTTTGCGTTGTAATAAAAAATATGAAGTCTAGACACTTAAAAGACAAAGTTGGGACAATGGGGTTACTTACTTTATGATTGGATTAATTACTAGTAAAAACTTTGACATGAATTATATGATAATTCTACCAGATTGTATCTCTAGGAATACAGAAGGTTGTAAGAAATAAAGTAGAGAAATATAAACAGAACATAAAGCTAAATCAAATTTGTACAAATCGTCAGTTTGCGAGCCAATCCCGAGCCTGAACAGAGATGGCGCACGAGTGTCCGCCGGGCACGGGCGTCGCAAGCGTCGGCTCCGTGGCAGCGGACTTGGGCACAATTCGTACGCAATCATCTCCAAATTTTTTACCATTACCAAACAAAACAAATTAAATAAACAAAATTGAAACCATAAAATGGAATGATGTACCGGTGTATGAGTCCATTGCAAGATGATCAAGGTCGACGAACGACATTTATCTCGTGGAAGCAGCACTCGTCTTCCCGGATCGTCTCCGTACAGCTTCGAGCATTTTAGCTCATTTTAAGGAGCGAGTACTTAACAGTCAACATACAATATAAAATACCACGACAAAACATAAATTTGTCAAACAACAGTGAGATGCGACCAGGGCGACCGACAGAGCAGAGCTGCACGCTCGGCGCACCTGGGGTGCACTCAAATTAAACTTCTAATTGCTACCGATTTAGGATATTTTAAACTTGATAATAAAATCTAAAACGTATACGTTTTCTTTTCAATGTCCTGTAGAAATAAAAACTTCAAAAATTATTAGGTTCAAGGCAAATCTGACAAGATATTTCACAATTAATATATCAATTGCTGAACAGAAATAAAAATGAGGTAAGCAGTGAAGCATGCTTTAATGTTTATTTATTGTTTTTTTAATTAATTACTAAGCAGTACAACATAGTAATTGATCAGATGTGGCATCAGATCAAACTGAAATTTATTATTGACAACACAGAAAGGGCGATCAAGGCATATTCAGTGATTATCGCTCTACTGGCATCCTCGCTGCAGAATGAACGGAACATAGTCACTTACTTGACCATAACGACATCTGATAAGTCATTTTTGACTCCTTTTTTCTTGGGGTCATATTCAACTATCATCGGCCGCATTTGAGGTTTCTGGAAAAAAGAAAAATGCACTTAGTTATGGAGCTGTTACGGTATAATGAAAAACAAGGACATAATGTGTGGATACTGTTCCTAGGATGAATGGTGTTAAAAATTGGCTTGCGTGACCATGTGGAGTGCGTTTAATTGTGATTGTAATTTTTGTTGCTGAATTGGGAATGAATACAAGTTTCATTGAACGTGACGCTTCCATGACGTCAGGCGGTATTCGTTGCAGGGGCTTGGTTCGGCGGCCATGTGACCAAGCCGTTGCTATTTCGGGAAGACATAAATAGCTATCGCGGCCTCATAAGTACGAAATACAGATCTCTTACAGAATGGTTATGCGATTTTTTTTTTAATTTTTGGTGTAAATCAGACCTTACCATCATCGTGCATCTCTAGCAAAATACTATTGTAGGAATTTTTGGATCCTAAATCTTTTGTGAAAATATTTTTTTTTTCAGAATATGTATTTTTTTTGTACTGTAATTTCATCATCTTTATATCATTCTCCTGCCCCTATTCCAATGTTTGTATCTCTTGATATTGTTTTAAATTTCGAAAACCCAGGTACGGATTTAAAAACGCTTAAAGCTTTAATACCTACTAGATTTCATCAACACAGAAAATAACTAAAACGGGCCTAGGCTCGATACTTATTTTGACATTCTCCCAACAAGTTAGAAAATTTTGCATTTAGGCACCGAAGTTCATTGTTATCTCCCCATGGGATCTAGGATATAAATAAAGGGATACCTCGTCGACTGCAATAAAATGACTCGTTAAAATATTGAATGTTACACGTTCATGCGATTCAGTTCCCCTACCTAAATTAATTCAGTCAAACCGTGTGTCCTGTTTTCAATACGCAATTTTTTACTTTATTGCAACCACATAGGTGTGAATTTTGAGCATCATTCGGAAAAGTATATTATGTACATTAATGTAGAGTGTGGTCTTTGTTTGCCGACAAGACAGATTGCGCATGATACTGGATTGAACTGGTTTAAAAACTTTTGGAAGGAACCGGTTGCTTGGACTGCGAAAAAAGCGTCCAGTTATAATAATAATGATTTGCATGAGTTTAATCGAAACCAAGAACTTATCAATGCGAATTTTGAAAGGCGCCATGCGATCCTACTAGCAGTATTTCTATGTTTTTTTTTTAATAACTATAAACTAGTGCTTGACTGCAATCCCGCCTGATGGTAAGCAGTGATGCAATCGTTGATGGTAAGCGCACTAGTTTATTAAGCCTATTCACTTAAAAAACTTAGGAATAGGAAGCGAGGTGATGCAATGTTAAACCCAAGACCAACACGACCAAACGATCCTGCGCTAGAGGGAGATTGATCCTGGAGACCCTCCACGACCAAACTCCCGACACAACAACATTTGGCGCCTCGTACCCGCCACACATCGCAACACAACTGCTCAGACCCGTCCTCCGTTCGGCTTCACCGGACAATTTAATGGAAATTGCAATACTAAAATAGCATGGTATGCGGGACTGCGGGTGTGTCTTGAATGAAAGCATAGTTCAAAATGGTAAAAGAAAAAAGTTTTGTGAATCCATCGCCATAAAATAATTTTAGTAGGTACCACTACTACACCTAGAATACTAATTCAACGTTAAAAACCAAAAACGTGATTTGATTTTTATTATATTTTTATCTGTTGAATGACCGATCCATCTGTAGTTACAAGTGAATGATATCGGCTTTATATTCTTGCTGCGTAACGCAAAAGTTCATATTGTTTTATTGTATTACTAGCTGTGACCCGCGGTTTCACCCGCCTAAGCTTCGAAACGAAAGAGCTCAGTTGATATAAAATAAGCGCCTGTTAAAATAATGGGAGCAATATGTACGTCCGCGTTTGCTCCCGTTTTCGCAACATTTTTTGTTTCTGCTCGGCTCCTATTGGTCACAGCGGGATGTTTTATAGCCTATGTCTTTTCTCACGCTCTAGACTATCTGTGTACCAAATTTCATTACAATCGGTTCAGTGGTTTTGCCGAGAAAGCCAGACAGACAGAGATACTTTCACATTTATAATATTAGTATGGATTTATGGCGTTCGCATGGTTTTATGTAACAGACGCATTGTGCTGTTGTCAAAGGAGATTTAAGAAATATGCAATTCAATTTATTTGTTTGTTTATAACTATAAGAATTTAATTCTATACTTTCGTCGTTCCGGGGCTAAATGATAACAGTCAAATAGGTCGGTTAAGCTAGCTAGAGCGGTACCTTAATATACGTGACACACTATAACTGCCAATTGGAATAATTTTTAAGCATATTGCAAGTCCATTGCTCCATGTGTTAGAAAATCTGTCAGCTCACAACGTAAATAAGGCAATGAATGTTGTTGAACTGTCATAATGAAACCCATTGCTACTGATACAAAGTTACGAAATTTTTGACGTAAATTGTTGTATTTTTGGTCGCCATATTTCTAATCGCGTCTAAACTGTCTATGAAAGGGGTTTTGGCGGGAATGTCAAGATGAGTGTCACGCTCATTTTTCATTGGACTTTTAAAATTATTTATAGTGTCGTTTACTAAATAAAAACGCGTGGTTTATGTAGTAAAAAGTGCATTCAGTGAATAATTCAAAAAGAACAGTGAAATATTGTAGCATAGTGGCCGCATCATGTCTTTACGCTAAACCGCTCCTTATCGTCCAAACGCGGGAAACGAAAGGAGTTAGATTAGATATGATAAGTTTAGGATAAGCTAGGATAAGTTAGGATTAATTAGGATAAGTTAGGATAGAAGTTTACTCAAGAATATATATACTTAAGACTAGGCTGTATGGCGTACTATGCCTTTGCCTTTTCCGTTCAGAAGAACGGAAAAAATTGAACCAAAAAAAAAATGTCTATGAAATATCTCAATTTGACAGGTGTCGCGGTACGTAGCGAGGTGTCGGTGTTCTATAGGAGAAACAAATGTTTATGTTGAACAATATTTATTGATCAACTCACAAACTGTTCTTATGTTAAAAATGTTAGGAAAATGTTCGAATGCACCCGGCTACCGCGGATACCAAAAATGCACTGAATATAATATCTAATAACTTAATTAATAATTGTAGGTCAACGCGTTACGCCGATATTGCTAGCTAAGGTGTTCGGTGAAAACACTGAACAACAGGATTAAACTATTTTTTTTTTTTATTTGTTATAAACTAGTGCTTGACTGCAATCCCGCTTGATGGTAAGCAGTGATGCAATCATTGATGGTAAAACGCACTAGTTTATTAAGCCTATTCACTCAAAAAAACTGAGTGAATAGGAAGGAAGACGGCAGTTGAGCGAGGTGATGCAATGTTTAACCCAATAACACGACCAACGATGCTGCGCCAGAGGATGATCTGGAGACCCTCCACGACCAAACTCCTGACACAACAACATTAGGCACATCGTACCCGGCACACATCACAACACAACTGCTCAGACCCGTCCACCGTACGGCTTCACCAGACATCATGTCGGAACACGACGAATCGCTTGGCGGCAAGACTTTGTCTGGTGGGTGGTAACTTATGCCGGCGGCTGATGTTGTTGCCTACCACCGAGAAAACTAAACTGTTAAACTAAAATGTTATCTTCTATCCTTTTCTTATTGAAATAGAATGAAACAGATCCAGTTAACTTAAAATTAGTTTAATTTGTGAACAAGACAATCAGCGCCACTGTAACATACTCAGTAGCAATGGGTTTCAGTAGCAATGGGTTTCATCTTGACATTTCAACAACAGCGTTATACCCGTTACTGAGCAGAATTTTGTTCGAACATATCTTATGAAGAATTATTTAAATTTGTTAATTGTCCATTGTCCATAAAGTGCAATACTTGCAGGATTTGACAGCCTCCGTGGCATAGTGGTAGCGAACGCGGCCGTCGCGCAAGGAGGCGCGGTTTCGATCCCCGCACAGAGCAAATATTTGTATGCATGAATATGAATATTTGAACTGGTCTGGTCGTGCCTCGGAAAGCACGTTAAGCCGTTGGTTCCGGTTACCATACGAACATCTAGTGGCCGTCGTTACCGGTTGTTGGAGCCCTCAAAAGTCTAACAATCGGTTTAACTGCAAAGCTTAGATATCGCCTTCGGGTTGTGGAGGTCAGACGGCAGTCGCTTCACGGAATATATCGAAGTTTAGCCAAAATCAGCAGTTAGGCTGGTAAAGCGGACCCCAGACTCCAAAGCTGAAAAGCTACGGATGCGACTGGGATTAACGCTGAGACGATGATGATATCATATTGATTGGTAGTTTGTGACACAATTTCTCGGCACCCTAATGGATCTATGAAATCATTTGTTCACATGGTGATGTAATACACGCTACCCGTTTCCAGTATAAGCTGTCTTCTTATTGTACGAACCCCAGCTGGTTAGAGTTCAGGTAATCAAAAATTGAACCGTAATACTTTAGAGATAAAGTTGAAAGTCTACAAAAGAAATTTGACAGATTTTGGTGTGTTGATGTCACTGCAAGGTTAGCTACAACGAAACATTTGTAGCTTGTTAAGTTATTATGCATTTATATAAGTATAGATTAATCGTGATAAAGCCTACAGATTATTAAGTATACATATATTAAGTTTAAAAAGTTTAATATTTATGTTACACGAAATATTTTTTGATACTGAATTTGATATACAATTTGTGCCCCTGGCGGAACACAATCTCGTTCACAGTACACGGCAATGATTCTCTAACTAGCACCTGTGTTGGCGTTATCAACTGTTAATACACTATGACCAAATGGTCTTTCAAGTATGTTAGAATTGTAGACGTATAGGTAGCCTGGCTTCTAGAGAAGAACGTATGTAGGTTCTACAAAAAGGATGAAATACAAAGTACACTCAGTCTGTGTGTACCTACTTTGTATATCATCCCGGGTAGCAGCTAGCTATGTAAAATATGTATTATGGATTAACACTCGAATGCAACTTCATGTCATCAGGAATTTGTTATGCAGTAATTCAGTCAAATAACAATTGCACGGTAAAATCATCACACCCAACACTGTGCAAAGAATCACATAGATGAAATACAGTTAAATCCGTGATGATCATCATTGTAGTTGCGTGACTGTATCAATATTTGTGACAAATATAGCCAATGTCAATATAGCATGGCACGACGACGGCTATTGTGACCAGAGTCGCTCCCCATAATAGCTGCTTGTGGCAATAGTCACGATGGTCTAATTGTTAAAGTACTTATGTGACGACACATGCTTATTGTTACAATGTAGAAGATGTGCGCATTTTCATCTTAATCACGCGACGAGGATGGGTGACTTGATTGACTGCCTATGTTTGTAAAGTAGACACGCCTCCTGACGTATAACGCGCTAAATCTTTTCTGTCACGACTGTAAAATATTTTGAACAAACTTTCTTATTTGCAAACTTTTCATTGAAATACTGTGAGTTTTCAATTATTAAAGACCATAAATAAAATTTATTTATTCGTAGGTATCTTGTTTGTATAAAAATCTGATGTCTGAGGCAGGTAATGAAAATCTGTTAAAACTAAGTCTGAACTACTTTCTGGGGGTTCTCTTTTCTGTAATTTGTAGGAAAAAAGAGAATATAAATCCGCTCTTTCTTTTATAGGTGTTGATCTTCTGAGATTACAAAATAAATAAAAATAAACCAAGATAAAACATTGCCACACCCACAAAATGAGTTAGTTTAATAGGTACACACGGTTCTGGCAAAGGCCCAAAATAAATCAGCGATGTTTTCAAAACTAGTTACTATTTTTACATCCTAAACAGTAATCACTTGTTTCTGCGTCTCTCATTAATCAATATTAGTTAAACGAACGAAACGCCTTCTGTCAGTGACCTTGAAAGGTGAAAGACTTGTAATATTTAGTATTAAGCAACAATACGAAAGATAAAAATACTATGACAATCTGAAATCTAAAATCTATCTTTAATGAAGATTTCATTATTATTCCTCCTATCATGCCTTCTTTGTTCAAATTCTTGAAGTCAAAGTACTCTGCGGTGGAAGTAAAGTTTTGTGTGTGGAAAATAAGTGTGGAAAGTAGTAGCAGTTTTCATTGGAAGAAGAAGGAAATTCATGAAATTTCTGATAACTGTTACAACACTGCGATCAGCATAGCAACTTTAATCTCTTCCCTGCTTCTCCACTAAGCACATTGTACATATTAGCATATACTAGGTAAGCTATTCAAGAATCGTGTTGGATGTCAGAAAGGCGGCTGATTTATACATAACTAGCTGTTGCCCGCGACTCCGTCCGCGTGGACTTCAGTTTACAGCGCGCGGTGGTCGCCGTTAACGTGGGAATGCCTACATTACTGCAAGGTATCCTCAAAATCCATTTAATAGTTTATGCGTGAGTAGCAAACATTCAAAGATCCCATAAACACGTTTATAATATTAGCAGGATTATAAAGATACATAAGCTCCATAGCAACACTATATAGGTATGCTATCTTTTGCCAAAACATAAAGGTTTTCTGGATTTCATATATGTGTTAATTATTATAGCAACTGCTGCTTTTAGAGGGAACTGTACTCTTTTGAATTGAAATGGCAAATCAGTCGGGATGATGGGAATACGGGGAATCAAGACAATGTATCCTTTTACCATTCCAGCCATGATTGTAGCCTTTAAATGTTGTGATTCAAATGTGTTATTTGTAGCCGAGTACCATTACACCGCTTTGGAGCGTCAAGATTCTTCATTAATAGGACTGGAACACCAACTTTTAGTATCAACTTATGGAAAGGCACTCCTGATAATTCTAAAGAGTTGATAAATTCTAGGTATAGTTACATCATAATGTAAATTGTTCAGTGCCCATAATATTGTCCACTGTAAGGTAATCGACAACATTTCCAAGAACGTTTAACATGATTTGTTCATTTATTTAAATAACTATTTCATTAGTCGGCGCTAAAATTGGCCTTTCGCATAGCCATTGTCGGTTGGCCATATTTTTTTGAAGATGCGGATAGAAATTATTAAATATGTCATCTGGGCCATCCACAATTTGACAGAACTCACGATTCAGTGTAATCATGCCGTTACTGTCAGTTGGCATACGATCTTCTCCGATTTTTAGAAGAGTACCTGCATATTGCCCGGCTTGAGAATCGTGGTGAAGTTGTACCCGCATATTCGTGGTGAGACAATACTTTTTCACGTGCACACATAATACAGATGTTTTCAAACAGGCATTTATTTCATCTGCCGACGTACCCCTAGTAATCACCGGAAGGGTCTATCTAAAGTCACCAGCTAAAAGGACCACCATTCCTCCCATGATATCTTGGTTGGGTTTCTTTTGTGGGACATCATTGATCCCAAAGTAACAACTGACACTGTTGTAACATTCTTCTGCACTCACTGCTTTTACTAATGTTGCATACGGCATTTCCTCATGAGCTAAGTTCAATGGTGCCTTTAAAACTGAGTGCGCTGTTCGTCACCCGCTAAGTAGTGTAGCAGCTATTCCCGAAGAAACAACTGTAACAGCAACTCTTTTATCTTTCCGGATTTGAGCTAATAATAAATTTAAAATAGGGGTTTTGCCTGTACTTCCTGGAGCATCTAAAAAGAAGAAACCACCTCGGCCACTGGCAACATTTTGAATTATTGTGTCTAAAATTAGTTTTGCACAGAATTTAAAAGGGAAGGGCTTCTGATATTTGTTGCATTAATAAATCGGTATCGTAATCTACTTCTCGCATTAAATCACTACTAACTTCCCCAATTCTGTGTGGTCTGCTCAGTCTAAAATCTGATAAATCATTTCCAGTAATTATCATCACTCGATCTTCAACAATATTTATGCCAAATTGCAAAGCCGTAGTCCATTCCGAAAAAAATTAAATAGCTCAGTTGATAGAAAATAAGCGCCTGTTAAAATAATAGCAGTAATATGTACGACCACGTTTGCACCCGTTTTCGTAACATTTTTTGTTACTGCTTTGCTCCTATTGCTCATAGCGGGATGTATTATAGCCTATGTCCTTTCTCAGGTTCTAGACTACCTGTGTACCAAATTTCATTACAATCGGTTTAGTAGTGTTTAGTTTGGCGTGAAAGCCAGACAGACAGAGATACTTTCGCATTTATAATATTAGTATGGATTGTGGTACTAAGCACCATTTAGTGAGAACGGAAGCCGATCCCAGTATACTTTGTAAAAGACAAATCATAATGTTGGAATTGAGTTCCTTGACTAACTCTTTCTATACAATCTATATAGCTCTCTCTATAGTGTATAGTCAAAGTGACCGCTCTTTTGTTATTTTTTGACATTGCACTGTCATTGTCTCGTCGCCACACATATCCTGTAAATATTTATACATCTTACCATTTCACCAAGTTACACTCAGAAAGACTGAAATTCATATCCACGTTTGTTATCCAAGCGCTTCTTTTTCCAACGTCAGTTAATTTTATTCGTTGATATTTCGCAGTTCTCGAATACAAATCTGTCAGATGTCAATTTAATTGCACAAATAAAAAATATCTGTCGATTGAAAAATCTCTGTAAAATTCGTATAAGATATACTATAACGTTTCTGAATTAGTGGTTAGGTATGTATTATGCAATTGTCAACTCGATATGAGGTGTCTACGGTACATAAAACATTACATAACAGTTTGCTTTAAAACGTAAAAAAACCCAATATATTCTAATGTATATTCAAGGTAGAAAATTGACTTCTTTTGTGATTATAATTTGGTGAATAACTTGAAACAAGACATAATATTTAAAAAAAAAAAAACCGATGTTACCTGAGAGTTTTTCGGGCTCTCCTTATCTTATATAGAATTCATTTAACATGTTTTAGAAAATTATTGTCTACTTTATTTGTATGTATATTCGAATAGTAGTTGGTCTTTCTATTTCCGAAAATAACCTGTTACTGCCTTTTATAAAAATGTCTACAACCTAAACAATGTAAAAAGACGCGCAGAAAGTTACAAAGTATGAAACACGATTTTAAAATAAACTCTTCGTCTGCCGTCCATATTTGCACATAATGTCCCCGTGCCAGAATTGAATTGAATCGCAAAATTGATTAGACCTGTGCTAAGCCGGATCTGAACGATTTAGCACTTGAAATGATCTGTGAACTGACTGGGGAGAGGTTTGACTGTAAAAAGAGAGGAGTCCTTGAGAACGCAACCATGCGAGACCTACTTCCCGAGCCGTTAGACTTGATTGGTCAAATGGTCATACTGTACCCAAACATTGAGGTAAACACTCAGAACAGTTGTGCGTACTTCAGCTAAATTGGGCACATTGTTACCACTTTTTGGTTCTGCGAAATTGAATGATAGTCATGAACTATGTGCAGTTATTTCACAAATCAAGTTACAGTTGCACTCGCTGCGGCATTTCTCAAATTCCTCATGTTCGCTCAGAATTTTTTTCTTGTTGTCTTTCCAGCAGCTTCAGTTGCTAGTTAGTAGATACGTCGATTACTTGATAAATGCATTTGTATAGATATTTTTATCAGCGTCGAAGTTTCCGGAGGTTACCTAAATATAATGGAAATGTATCAAGCCATTAAAGAGTAAATGAAGTAGGTAGGTCGTAGGTACTTAGAGGAACTAGGATTTGATTAAGTATAGATTTATAATACCTACCTATCCTACCTTATAATTATAAATAGGTATTGAGATAACAAGCATGATGATACAGCTGCTTCATTGTGTTTTAGGAAGACATCTGCCTAAGTGCCTAGATGTATATGCCTTCATGTTACTTGTTAACTAACTTCAAAAAAGGTGGAGGTACTCAATTTGGATGCTTATTATTTTTCCATAACATGAATGTTGTCAGTAAGAATATCTCTGACGTCATATTCTTTTTTGAGAATACACAAAATGTTACGGATAAACTTTTAAATTTGAATTGAATTTTTTATTACAGGATATTGCATTTTCAGACTCAGAGAGAGAAGATAGAAAATACGAGTATGTTGTACGGACGATAGCAGATCAAGCTACCCGAAACTGTCAAAAATTCCCAATCAACCTTGATGCTTAATGCTGTAGAGATGAAGTTAAAAATCTAATAAAGAAATCTGACAGAGTGTAGCCGCTATTTAGGATTTCTCAGTATTTTTGGTTGATTCTTCATGTTTGTTTTTGTCTTATGTTTCTATATTACGTGCTAAACAAATGTGTGTTCTTTCTTCATTTCTTTTATGAAGAGGTTTAAGGTCGCGCTAAAGTGTCTCTGGTGGCATTCTATTGGGGACATTGGACAGAAGTCAAGATTCCTTGTAATATCTATTTAAAAAGACTGTACAGTGTTAGTTATTGGCTCGGTTCACACGGGGCGTGTAGCTTATTGAGTGATAGCTCGCGAGGTGCCAAGTACACGTGCCTGACTAAAACATGTGAGTTCATGTGTACTTATAGCAAAACATTCGTTAGTAAACATTGACTAACGTTGGCTTATATAGGTACATGTCAGGGTAAGATAAGCTTGATTAACTGAGTTTACTTAACTCTGAGTCAGTACTTAGGCACTGATATATTTTGAAACTGGATAGCCAACCTTTTGAATTTTAAGAACTTCATAAGCTGACCTGAGTCTCAATCTATTAAAAATTACATAAATTTCCATATGCTTTTGACCTTAAATGTCTTTTAGACATTACGTCTAGATTTTGATTTTTCTATTACGAGAATCGGCCTTAATATTTCTATTATCGGAAAGAGAATTGTGTGGGACGAACATTTTTAGCGCCGGTTTTTAGAGTCAGACGTATGACTAAGTTCGTTAAAGTCTTTTACATTGTGAACTGTATCATAACTTCATGATTATGTCATCTACATTGTTATCGTCATGAATAACTTACAGTAATGAAGTCAAAATTCTGGTAATACCTATAATCTTACAGTTTACAATTAGAGGAAAATTAGGCACACATGGCTACACATAAAATAATAAACTTCCAGTTTTAGCTGACCACGTATTGTATAGTCTTCACGTACAATTCGAAGACAGCTTATACTGGTTGTGTAATAGCTTGAAGTGTAGCCGTGCGTGCAATAACGCACAGCATAGACCTTATAGGAGCTTAAAAAAGTCAGTCTTTACACCTGTAAAGACTACACAACACACACACACTAACAATGACACACTAAATGAATGAAACAGTGATTATCAACTTTTCTTCTTAGTTGATAACCAATGTTATGCTCCTTGTAAAATACTACGGCCCTAGTCTGCTATTTTTATAAATTTGTCATTCCAACACGATCCGCAAAAATATCCGTAATAGCGCAGGCTGGGCCCTCAAGAAAAAATGGACAGTGTCACTCAGTCAAATGACTCGGCCTTGCCTCACAACCGGATGATTACACTTACGGACGAGACAGATTTTTTTACAAATTAATTCCTGTGCGGTTAGACTGAACTTGACATCAGTTGAAATAGATCCGCTGGACAGTGCATGAATAAATGAATAAACTGCTTCCTGTTTGTCTTCTTTTGTACATTTGTTTAAGAGCCTTGAATGGCTGAAAGACCTACTTAATATGTAACTAAGTATTGAGAATAGAAATATAGAATCTGGTAGTGTCTTAGAAATAGTGACACGCCACGGAAAATTAAGTGTCCATTCCAGTTTGTATGTGAATAAAGTAGAGGACAACATCTGGTTTCTAACATAAAATTTAAGATTTGATAGACATTAGACACTATTTTAAACCTTTCCCTATCGTTCTTAAAATTAGACGTATAAACGTGAACTACCTAGTTTTCTTGATCCAGCTAAATTAACCTGTTTATTCCGTTTATTTCAAAACTAATTTTCAGGCTATGATTTACACTTGAAAAATCTGAATAAAACTTCTAAAGTATCAATGATCAATCTTCATCCAAACTTTATGATGGTTCTGAAATACCTTTATGATGGTTCTACATAATGCGCAGTAAATTGCTCGCACCTCCGCTCACAAGTGAATTTGTAAATGCGCAGTGACTCGCCTCATATTCCGGGACGACCCGACCTAAAGTTTGCCTCAGACTTAAACTACATATCTAAAAATGCAACAATATTTGAATTTGTTTTATTGAAACTAGTATAATATTCATTTTGCACTGGTAAGTAGTATCTAGCTGTTTAAAATGCAACCTGTTTACTTCGCAATTGCAACTGATAGATCACCTGATGGAGCATAAAATATTTTAGGTACGGATTCTTACTTAGTCATGATTAAAAAATAAACAATTATGAAGTTTTACGTTGTTTCGGAAACTAAAGGTGTGGGTGACACGAACAAGATTAATTATGTGACGCATAGCCACGAAAAAGACAAAGAAAATGATGAAAGGAAATGATTTATTTTAAACTATACCTAACTAACTATGCAAGACGTTCATTTGTTAGCATCAGCCACAGTCCTAGGTGTTATATTTTGTACGCTAAAACATACCTATAATTTTAAATAAAACAAGACTCGCGTAAGTATTTATTTAAAAAAAGTACACGTTCAAAAATAAAGGCGTCCATTTTGTAACTGCAAAAAAATGGCGCCCAAACTTTTGACAGCTCTTATAATTAGAACCCTCTCTACTGCTAATATCTAGTGTTGTAAGATAGATGATTGATGGTGTGTCGGTAAATTTTATGTTTGCACTAACTTTGCTGGTGTCATGAAAGTAAACAACTATCTTATTTGAAACCTATTTTAATACGTATCGGATTAGCAAAAGCAGTGAAAATGATGTGGTAAAAATTGGAGGACGCGCGACGAGAGGTGTGACAATCTGACAGCTACACCTTTTGGCACGTTGTGTTATAGTTTTTGCGGATGTATTCGCGTCAAAAACGATAACATCTTTTTCTTCTCATACAAACATATTTGTTGCTTACGTACCGGCGTTTGGCAATCATCGACTTCAGAATGAAAAAAAATCTGGCACTTTGTACTTACTTTTTTATTGCCCAAATTGACAATTAATATTTATTAAAAATACTTGCTGCTCAGGATCGAGCTTGTTGGCGTGCCATGGAAGAGGCCTATGTCCAGCAGTGGACGAGTAGAGGCTGATGATGATGATGATGATGAATAAATATGGGAAAATATTAATATGTCACGTGTTGCGGTAGCGTCTCCCGTAACATAACAAAGTTTTTCTGATAATATATTGTTTAAAAACAAAATATATACACTTTGTGTGAACATATTATGTTTTTAAGTAGGTACACAGCAAGTAAGTATATTAAAAGTCAACATATTTCATCATCAGGCTATAATGATTGCGTAATACTGTAAATAGGTAGATACGTATTTCTTAACTGAAATCAACTGAATAAAACTATTTGCCAAAACAACATCGAGATCGTTACAAATTAATCAATATACTTGAGTTTTTTATAGTGTGTCATTGTGGTTGATTGATGGTCACCATAGTAGGCAACTGATAGGTATAGTCAACAGCACAGCGGATCGAAAGAAAATGACATGACCACCACCTTTATGTTGTAGTAGTAAGATTGATTTTTGTACTGTTACTTAAGTGCGGTTGAGTGTATAAAGGCATTCTTTCGGTGCTTCCTCGCGACACCACCAAGGCCGTTCTAATCATTGCACTCCACTGATCCACTAAACGGACTCGTATGTTACGAGATGATTGCGCCCGCGCCTCTCATGTGGAAGGGAATTAGTATGACATTTATATGTACTATATGTAGCGACACTCAGTTAAGAAGTCATTTGTTTAGATACCAAAATAGACTAGAAAGGTTTCTGTTATGAGGAATAACATGACTTGTTTGCTTGCTTTTATTGGGTATTCTAGTTTCTGTACATATCGTAACTGATATCGTAAAGAGGGTGATGTATACCTTCTCCACACCTTATGTTAGTACTCCCCTGAATATAGCTCTCTGTTGCTTCCGTGTGGAGAGAGTTAAGTTAGACTAAGCTAGCTATAGTACTTTCATCTCATGAAGTGAAACGACTTGCGCTTTATTCGTGTGCAAGTGTGAAAGTGTGTGTGCAAGAGCAGGGGTCCTCTAGACAATGGCGAAATCAGAAGTGTATGTGTGCGTTAAATGCTGACGATACTCGTCTCCACACATTCAAATTTGTGCAAATGTAAACTTAGATAACCCAGGGCCCGTCGCTTTGTTTGATACAAGTCCAATAAGAGGTTTACATGTTAACGTTTGAAAGCTTCAGAGTACTGTAAAGATTCTCAGCAAACTCTTTTTTTCGATGTCTAAAACCTATCTCACGTACTTATTCAGTGTTTACTTTTGCCCTTGCTTCATAACCTATTGACAAATTGCTACTATTGGTAGCAAGTACAAATGTTACCTGCATAGATGAGTATAAGTACTAGGTAACTCCCTGTTGGTATAATAATACATGTTTGTAGGTTTTTCTACCTCGAGAATGCCAAAACTGGCTACTGGTTCCTGGCCAACCGTTTGGTCATAGAATAAAGAGAGGGAAGTACGTTATCTTCATACAAACGGACCGCGCGCGGCTTGTATGTGTGCGCCATAGTATCTATGCGTCGCCGCACGCACACCTAAACACAATATTAGAGTGCCTATGACTGCGCTAGTCGCGGCTAGCACGGAACGAGGTTCGCGCGTCACGGCTTTTCGGCACATTAGCTTTTAAAAAATGATCACATAAACTGCAAAGTTGGTATACATTTATGAACAAATAAAAGACTTATATTTTTCAAATTATATTTCTAAAAGTTATTTACAAGGATACGGATATATTACACATTAAAGTTTAATAACAACGCGTTTCGTAATAGTCGAAACCGAAGAAAGTAGGTATTTTTCTGTAGCTAATTTGTAATTTTGTATTAAATGTGTGATTCAATAGATGTTATGTTTGTATTATTTATATTTGTATTAATTAAAAATAAAAATAAATATGGTTCTTTATGTGTACAAAACTAAAAATAAAAATTACAAAAAAAAAAACTGACTAGTATATGTAAACTAAATACTAAGCAAATAATTTAAACATAAGCTCTTAGTCTATAAATATTTGTTAGCGGTTTGGGCGACAACCGTAACCGACGAAGCGCGGACAGTCGTCAACCCTAAGACAGTAGGCAATTAAATCGCGGATTGGGTCGCAGATAACCTACTTCCCCTCTTTATTCTATGGTTTGGTGTTCGTAATTTAAATCTACAAAAACGGTTGGCAGCTTTTTAATATTGACGAAAATATATTAATGATTTTGACTATCCATTGAAAAAGTTTTTAATTCCATTGCTAACACATTTTATTTTTAATTTTATATCAGGATGAAGTTTTTACTGTAAAATACATTTATCGGTATGATTTTAAATAGTCACCATATTTTTTTAAATATACTTTGGTGTTTACAATTTTTGTTTCAAAACCCAACTATAATAAGGTTCTTATTTTTTAGTTTGAAGGTCTATTCCCGTTTTAAAAGATTTACCGCAGAAGACAACTATCTAGTCGGCATCCTATCTCGGCGACGATCAATATAAAAACACACCTAAATACAGAAATATTTTTCAAAGATTGAGATCAGCCAGCGAACGTAATTACGTGAATTATCCCTATAGATATTCATAGCTAAAATGAAACTCATCATCATCATCTCAGCGTTAATCCCAGTCGCATCCGCAGCTTTTTCAGCTTTGGAGTCTGGGGTTCGCTTTACCAGTTTAACTGCTGAGTTTGGCTAAACTTCGATATTTTCCGTGAAGCGACGGCCGTCTGACCTCCACAACCCGAAGGCGATATCTAAGCATTGCAGTTAGACCTGTTAGACTTTTGAGGGTTCCAACAACCCGTAACGACTGCCACTAGATGTTCGTATGGCAACCGGGACCAACGGCTTAACGTGCTTTCCGAAGCACGACCAGACCATTGCAAATATTTATATTCATGCATACAAATATTTGCACTGTGCGGGGATCGAACCCGCGCCTCCTTGCGCAACGGCCGCGTTCGCTACCGCTACGCCACAGAGGCTGTCAGCTAAAATAAAACCTGCCTATTGAAAAAACAACAAATCTATGTAACCACCTACTTAAGTTTGGACTGTCCTACATTTCATAAAGAAATAATTTTTCGAACAACTATGTGATGATTGAATGCCAATTAATGTTTCAATGACAATATTCAGTATAGTTATTTAGGTATATTTATATATTGTATATTCAGCAATCAGCCACGCGATATAAACGTGATATTTTGATTGTTATCATAGGTAGTAGGGTTGTAACGGAGCTTCGCCTCCGCTTCCGTTACTGCGGAAGTTCCGCAAGAAATCGTATCTTCGCTTCCGCCTCCGCCTCCGCACAATTTTTGCGGAGTTATAACGGAGGTTTATTTACGTATTTATAAAATAAATAACGCGCAAGCTGCGACGCTCTACAACCGTCCGGCCGCGTTTGAGCGCGAAATGGTCAAGAATCAACTAGTGCGTGTTTCTCCTTAATTTTCATTACTACTTCTATTAATGTACGTATTTAAAATAAAAAGTTTGTTTTAATTAACCATAAATTTCATTTTTTTTCTATATGTACTTTCACCTCCGCCTCCGCCTCCGTTAACCTCCGCATCCGCGGAGGTGAGACTCCTCGCCTCCGCATCCGCCTCCGCCTCCGCTAACAAGCCTCCGTTACAACCCTAATAGGTAGATACTTGCCTGTCGTCATCGAGTTTCCATCTAGATACGTCACACCTACTATCTACATACGTCCTTGTTAAGCGATGTTGTACGGACAACAGCAGGTCATGCTACCCGAAACTGTCAAATATTCCCCTTCAACCTTGAGCCTTAATGATTTACCCATAAAGTTGCAAATCTAATAAATAAATTTGACAGATTGTAGTAGTTTGATGTGCTGACGTCTATACATAAAATGCCTTCAGTAATTTCGCAGTTATTTCACCTTTGATTTTGCAATCTTATTGATCATTATTATTGTTGTTACAGGGTCGACCAGTTGGACTGGATTTTGTTTTTTTCCCATTAGAAATTTCCTAGTACCTAATAGACTGGAGTTTGGAAATTTGCGGTGCGATGATATCCGAACGCTTCAGAGAGCATGTTAAGCCGTATGTCCTGTGTCTGGTCACCATATTCTTCTAAATATTTTTTTTTGTAAGTTATAAACTAGCGCTTGACCGCAATCCCGCCTGATGGTAAGCAGTGATGCGATCATTGATGGTAAAGCGCGCTAGATTATTAAGAGCCTATTCACTCTAGCCTTGAGGACACTCAAATGGTAATGTGACGGAAACACCGTCGCTGGCAAATTGTTCCAGTCCCTCGATGTACGCGATACAAAAGAGGAAGCGAAACGCTTCGTCCGGGTCGCAGTGGTGTCAACAACGTAAGGGTGGAAACTCGCCGTACGACGCGGTCCGATGGTGGAACGGAGATGGGGGAAATAAATAATAATATAATAATTATTTGACTTGATGTCTCTCCAATTGTGTTAGATTGCTGACGCAGACAACAAGAGTGATGGAAAAGAGTGCATCTGCACTATAGTATCATGAAGGGCGTTTTGGGGACTCTGTTTTGTATTTTTGACTTTCGAAAATAGATCTACGTTTGAGGTGACAAATGCTTCGAACACAATTATGAAGCATTGGATTGACTCATTTAAATACTTTCAGAATAAGATTGATAGTAGGTTACACAATGTGACCACCAGACTAGCTAAATGGTTACTATACGATACCCTTACAGAAAGAAATTACGTATCTCATTCCATATCCACTAAAATATTGTCGTCACGTCGTTGTACTGCTGATTCTCCAACAAGCGTAAGTATATAGCCTATATGAAACAGACCACCATGGTCATCTGTTATGTTATGTACTACTGTATTAATAAATGGACTATTCATAACAGATTTCAAGTATTGAAGCACTTATTCAACCTATTCTTGTAAATGAAACGAATACAATGCCTTTGCCTTATTGCAAACAATGCGTCGGTAAAATGTTACGAGCGGTTGTTGTTAACTCTATAGAGATTGACACACAATTGGTTATTAGTAGCTCTGTATAGATGTATAAATACGAATGAAAAGTTTAAGTCTATCCAGGGACTTTATTAAAGTACGTTGCCAAATGTACGGACCCGTTTGAAAGCATTTGATCCGTAATTCCAAGTGCGTAGAACCATAGTCGTCGACTTCATTTTTCGGACGGCAAAGAAAAAGAAACATGGATTTCTTGCTTGTAGGTACATTTCTGGTGTTCTCCATACCTCCAAGGCTTAAGCATCCTAAGTAGGCCCCGCCGAAGGCCCTCGGTTACAAAGGGCAGCTTTTTTTGCCGTAGTTACAGGCTTTTCCGTATCCGTATCACGTACTAATTTGAAGTTCGATCTAAGAATTAATGACAACACAAAATGAACATCGTCTTTGCTTCCAATGTGTGTTTGCCCGTCAGAAAAAGATCAATCGGAAGTTGGGTGAGCGCTTATAAGTTTCGATCTACTTTAGAACCGTATGATTGATAATAGACGTTGTAGAAGTAATTGTCTACCAATAAATATATCGTAAAAACTTGATATCAATGTAATGAACCACCATCACAATCCTATAATTTAATGACTGTTTATTTGACGAGTTGATAATAACAAAAATCAGATTCATAATTTATTACCAATTGTAAGAGAGTCGGGATAATTTCAATAGATTCCGCCTCATCTTTTTAATAAAAAGCGAATTAATCTGGGTCTATATTTTGATTATGTAGTTGGTATAATCAACGTCCATGATTTATTCAGAGCAGTGGTGGGCTGGTGGCCCAATGATACTGGTCCTCGAGTTACGAGTTGTGGCGTGAGTTTGAACCCTAGAAGCACTTTACTTTGTGAATTCTACCACAACTATTTCACCACTGTCCTCAAAATGGTGACGGAAAATAATTTGAAGAAATTGGCATGTTCTACAATGAAAAAAATTGAATATATGTGACATATATCACCCCGCGAAGAACCTGGTTGGTGGATAAGGGGCCATCCATAAAGTACGTCACACGAATTTTATGATTTTTTGAGCCCCCCCTCCGTTCTTGTCACAGGTGTTCACATTTCTGAGACCCCCCCCCCCAATGTGACGTCACATGTTTTGCAATTTCACATCGAAAAATTATTAAATTAAAACAGCAGTTCCGAATTTAGTTTTATTTCCATTTAAATAAAGTACTTTTTTATGAAATCAACATTATATCAATTATTTGAAACAATAACAAAGCAATAAACTATTGAATATAAAGAAAAGAAAGAAACCCAAAGGGCTCGATCGGCGAGTGTCACTAAAGCGAGTATGATCTCGTAAAGAAAACAATTTAAACCGTATTGTCCCAAAGATAGAGTTGAAAATATTTTTTAGTTTATAATTAATATTTCAAATAACGCGATTATTACCTCTAGCTATATTCGATTTTGAAATGTGATGTCACGAAACATAGTACCCCACCCATCCCTTGTCACACCATGTCACACTTTGTCGACACCCCCCTCCCCCCTTTATGTGTGACGTACTTTATGGATGACCCCTAATGGCCAACGCTTACAGCAGTGTTCCAACAGTGGGACATTTGGGAGGAGTTCCCGCGGCAGCTTTTTTGGGCCATAGATGTTTGAAATGCTTGCCGTCGATAAGTTATGAAGAACGCATCTCAAAGTAATTAATTCGGTAGTCAATCTGTAACTGGTCAGAAGTATCACTTGTTGATACATATTGGTTGTTTGATGACACGTTCAGAATAATGACAGTGTGTGGAAAGAACAATGGGAAATACCTATCCGATTACATATCATTTCTTAAATTATTAACACTCACGTAACCATCGACTTCCACGTATTTACAAGACTTAATGAAGAAACATGACACTCTTTTAACAGTCGCGTAGTCGGGTAGTTAACGAGAGTAGTCAATCGCCATCTTTATTGGCCTGGCTAGCTGACATATGGGGAATAGTTTTGTTTGATGTTCTGTGTTTCGTAATGTTACCTGTTTTGTGTGCCTACTATTGTATAGATGCAAGTGAAGAGACAGTTGTGCTGCTGTGGAGTTCCCCAGCGAAAACATTAGGAAGTTGTTGACAACTTGCCGGCGGCGGTGTTTCCGTCGGACTACAATTTGAGTGTCTTCATGGCTAGAGTGAATAGGCTCTTAATGAGATAGCACGCTTTACCATCAACGATCGCATTACTGCTTACCATCAGGCGGGATTGCGGTCAAGCACTGCTTTATAATATACTATAAAAAAAAAGTGGTGAAGGCCAGGCCATTTTGGCGGACGGTCTTATGTAATTTTAAACGACATAAATAAATAACTTTTCATTTTACTGCAATGTACTAGATGACTTCAACAATTTGACTTTTCCAACTGAAAGTACAGAGTCACGTTGATTTTATAATAACCATGGCAATTGAAGGAACACGGGTGGGTTTTGGACAGTAAAAGTCTGACGCGCACATCCGCTGAACCCAGAGTGGTCATTTGATGATTTCCCATCGAAACCAAAAAAAGGTGTAGAATTGATGACATTTTTTAGTATGAATCAATCCATATACAAACTACGGCCCCGACCGTCATCTAGATAAACATATACAATCTCCGGAGTATGAAGTATGGAGTATGTAAGTGTGTGAGTGTCAATGTGTAAGTGAACTCTCAAGTGTGTCTTAGATCTAGAAGATTTTACTACCAATCTTTAGAACATGAGAAGTAACATGACCAAGTAGACTTAGAGGGCGGTCTCATTCTGAGAGGGAGATCCTAATCATCCGCCTAGCCTTTTCCGAACTAATATATTGGGGTCAGCTTCCAGTCTGACCGGATTCAGCTGAATACCAGAATTTTGCATGGAGCGACTAAATATCTGACCTCCACATCCCAGTTACTGGGTAACACGACACCCATTGGTAAGACTGGTGGTCAGACCGGGACCAACGGCTTAGCGGTGTTTCCAAGGCACGGAGTGGTCTCTCTCGGTATGTAAAAATAGTCACCAATCCACAGATTAACCGCAGCAAACCTAGCTTAACCTAATCAATCCACCTAACCGGCAGGCAGTAGCAATGGGCTTCATTTTGACATTCCAACAACATTCATTGCGTTATTTACATTGTTGAGCATGCACATTTTGAACATATGGAGCAGTGGATTAGCTTTGCTTTGAAATTATACCAACTGCTAATAATAGTATGTTACTCAATTAGGGTGCTGGGCATACGTATCTATATTTTCTTTCCAAGTACATAATGTCTTTCTATAAAAATATAAACTTTATAACGATAACATTAAATGGACATGCCGCGCAATTTGGCAAAAAATCTTATAACATACATTTTGTGACAAGTGAAAGTCATGTCCGCAAAATTCAAGTGTCATTTATGTGACCCAGATAGTCCATGAGCTCACGTTTATAAATTTTGCATTATCAATGAAACAATTTAGAAGTAATCATCTACTTTAGAAAGCATGATAATTTTGATTATTGTTTAATAGTAGTGCTAAAAGTTTTGTAAACCTGGTTTTTTATCAAAACAATGACATCACCCGATCTCTATAAATCTCAACTTCAACTCTTAATCAATGGCTCCTGTGGATAGATACCACAATTTTGCCAATAACATGTGAAACAAATTATTGAAATTCTTTAAAAAAAATATTTCACATTAATGGCGGATATCGCCAATGACAGTTGAAAAAACGGCCGCGTGAGCCGTCTACGAGGGAGATTTGATGCAAAGTCATGATGTGGCCACTATGCTGCGATATTTCAATGTTTTTTTATGAATTATTCACTGAATGTACTTTTTAATACATAAATCACGCGCTTTTATTTAGGAAACGACACTATAAATAATTTAATAGTCCAATGAAAAATGAGCTTAACATTCATCTCAGCTTTCCCGTCAAAACTCCCTCCTCTATAAATCTCATAGTGAAAATTTAGATTAAGTGAATAGTTGCACTTGATGCTTGGGATTGGCAGCTCGATTCAAGTTCACTTCAAGTAAATTTTTACTTTAATACTTTTTGGCGGCTGATGTGGTTGTAACAAAAATCAGTAGTCTATAAATCCTTCGAAGTATGTAGTGTGTATAATTCGATACAGCCTTGTAATCGACCTTGTTAGTTAGTTTTGAAAGAATATGTTGATATTTATTTTCCTTTGGTGGCGGGCCTTTGGCCTGGTACTGGGAAAGCATGTTTTTCTCGTGACGCAACTGTCTGGACGCCTCCCCACTCTGGCGCCAAAGCTTGGCATCCAAAAGAACTCCCCCCTTCCCCAGCCTCACATTACGTGACGATTGCTGCATTGAATACGGCTCATCACAAAAAACAATTATTGGCTCATTTTCAGTAATATGTTATTTAGAATTTGGTATGTGCAACTAAGATGGCACCATTCTGATGTTTAAGCAACATTAGAATGCTATGTCAAGTTATGTTTATCTGTAGCCATAACTGTATTTTCTGTGTTTTCTTCGTAAAGGGAAGATTCTGCACCCTAATTGCGTAACACACTTTTAGTTGATAGCAATAGTCTGGAGATAGGAACTGCAATAAGCTTCCAAATGATTCAACTGATGTTAAATCATTTGGAAGCTTATTGCAGTTCCATTGCTCCCTATGTCCGAAAATGTATCTGTTCAACAACGCAAATAACACAATGAATATTGTTGATTGTTGAACTGTCACAATGAAACCCATTGCAACTGATAATGTGTTTCACAATTACTCTGCCGATCACCTCATCATCATTTTGTTAGCTCAAATTGAATACATGAAACAAAAATTGTTATAAGTATTTGATCCATGAAATTTCGCTGGCAGATGTATGTAGAAAGCGCACGCGTCACGAGTTCACGACCTTGCCGGACAAGTACGATGATAAAAATAAGTACCGATACTTAAAAGCTGTAGTCAAACAGAATCATAATTTAGATTGTAAAAAGGTATTTTCAGTTGCTGTTAATAAAATTATAAACAGCTTTGATTGATATACAATCTACAAACCACTAAATATTTCTTAGTCTGGCCTCAATTACTTCTTCATATTTTCTAATCACTTTCAGACTGATCGCAATACAAACGTACAGTTTAACAAGCGAAAGGCTTGTTTAAGAGTTTGTTCGGCAAATAAAGGGCATCCTTGACCTCATAGCGGCGGTATGTGAGCGTATAATTTAGAATGATTACTTTAGAATGATAATGTTGTATTAAAGAACAATGTCTAACACGAATTGATCTGTTCACTTTTTTTGACAACTACTTCCCTTT
This sequence comes from Sesamia nonagrioides, assembly GCA_017933935.1. Lineage (NCBI taxonomy): Eukaryota > Metazoa > Arthropoda > Insecta > Lepidoptera > Noctuidae > Sesamia > Sesamia nonagrioides. The sequence goes on along the minus strand of JADWQK010000195.1, from coordinate 1,718,742 downwards.
TAGCTATTGGCCAATTATCGTTTGATTAATGGATAATGATCTCAGTTTGTTATAAGTAAATAAGAAGACACGGCTGCTGCCAATTCTCTAGCACTATGTGTCTAGCTAGATACATAGTGCTTTATGATAAAGACATAGATTACTCTACGTTCTATATTATTCATGATTTGTGCTCAAGTTATGCTTGGGATGTGCTTTACTAATGGTGATTCAACGATCAAATATTCCGCTTGGCATAGAAGACGATAATGCATAGATAATTATAATTTTCGATAAAATCAGTTAAATAGCCAAAATGAATCGACATTCCTTAGCTAAACCAGTAAATCTTGATAATGTTTGCTGAGTAAGCATAATAATCATATTCTAATAAGAACTATGTACATTCAAGATTCAAAATATATTGGATATTGTTATGTCCGTCTAAATAAATTTATAATTGTTTAGTAAAAAACCGTAAACTACTATGATAAGTATGATTATTTTGATTAATATCTCAATCCAACCAAGGGCATGGCATCTTTACATAATATCAAGCGATATTGGAAGGGTTTTTTAATCCTATCTCTTTTTGTTAGGAAGATGCCAAGATGCAAAGATGCCATGCCCTTGGTATGTATATACCCTTTAAGTTACACCTTGTATAAGTTTTTATTTTAAATGTTTAGACAAATTTTACACCAGAACATCTTTGAAATATTCGGAAGTTGTAACCAAACATTCTGACCACGAAAGTGATCCTCGACTCAGGAACGTTATGTAATATAAATAGGTTTAAAATACCACTTATAAGGGTCGATTTAGACCCTGGTATTTTAAACCTTTTTAGCTCAGAACTGCACTAAACTACAAACTAATAACTACGGGAAAACTAAGCCTAATATAATTATAAGTTAATATCCTTCGCATTGCACCAGAGAGTCGCACGAGCAATAAAACAAGTATCAAGTAATTTCTAGTCCACGGAAGTGTCAGAAGTTTAACGTTTACTGCGGAGTCTAAATACCTAGTACATTATGAAATAATTGCTTGCGACAACTGCAAAAACACGTGATCTTGACGGCTTCCTTGTTGAAAAATGATTGATCATAATCGCTGTTATTTTCATGAGATACTATATATGAGATGATATAAAACTAGATAGAGCTCCTCTACTATGTAGATATAAGATGCGGTGAAACTGGTGAAGAATGACATGAATGATGCCCGGGCTAAAAAATTCCGCCAGAGCACATTAAAATCCGTACTGACCGTGTGTATTAATGGGGGTATACTCAAGATGGTATACACCCATCGCCAGTAGCAGCAAGCGGTGACGATTACACCAAGTCACCATCCAACACCGTGACTACTTAAAGACTGACACATGTTCACTTGTTCCAACAATCCAGGCTATGTACGGCTATGGGCATAAGCGCTATGCATCCGATCCAAATCCGATTAACAACGGTCCGTATCAACAATTTGGATGACGGATTGTACAGACGACAGCATATCAAGCTACTACAATCTGTCAGATTACTTTATTAGATTTTCAACTTTATCTTTAAAGCAATAAGGCTCAAGGTTGATTGGGAATATTTGACAGTTTGGGGTAGCTTGACCTGCTGTCCGTACATTTCCTAGATCCGGAGTCGTTCGATCGTTAGAGCATTTTATTTTCAATTTGGATAGTGTGAACTCGCTCTTAAAATCTAATGCCCGTGCCAATATTTAGGAATATCTTTTATTAAATGCGACGTACTTGCTATAAATTACGCTCAGCTGTAGCGTTGCTGCGGCTTTCATTTGTAGATCTTTGATCGATTAGACAGAAACCAGAAAGTTTAACAAACCTGTCTTTCCAAGGGGCATTTGGACACTTGGTTTTAAGAGGACTGAGAGCATCGACTGAGAGGCATTGCTCCATGTAACTAACAAAAAAAGGACTCGACTTAGGTCGATTACAAGCCCAACATAGGGCGACCCCAACTTAGGGCTTGCCCTACGTTGCCTTATGCTGAATGAATGTACATATTTTCTTTCATTCTTTCTTTTTGCAATATATATTTATTAATAAAAATGCTATCAAAACGATTAAGGAATCAGCACATTTCTTTTTGGTTTCGCGGTAGAAATATATAAACATCATTGACATGACGACATCCTCTATCTTGGGAGTGACAGGGGGTATTTTACCTGCATAAGCCAATGGGCCTGGGGTGCAAAATTCGCATAAACATTCACTGCACCCAATAGAAAATAAAACTGCAATTCTGACTATAAAACGTTAGATTCAAATAGATGTTATATTTTATACATTTTAAATTCTATGGCCGGTTAAAGACGAGTGTTAAAATAAAACAATAAAATTAGCATTGTACTTGTAGCATTGTATGGGGTAACTATAAATAAATTGGACTGGTCATATCCGCTCGGATTAGATTCGAGATTGGTTTGATTTACATATTTGTTAATAAAGTTTTATATACAGGGTGTATCTGACATCGTAACGCAAATTTCGCGAAAAGGCTAGACCGCATGCCACTAATAAAATTATGATAGTCATTTATGTCGTTAATGAACGGTTACAGAATACACAGTGTTTAAAAAAAAGTGTCGGCTCGGCTTTTGAACGTTGCAAGCGTGCCGCCGTGCGGGTTTGTAGGTATGACGTTGATCCCTGATGGGAACTCTATTAAATCAGCTGATAAGACAGTTTTTCGGGTTTTGTTTTCATTGCGCTTTTTTATGTAATTAGCGAATTAAATAATTTTTACTTTAAAATGTTATTGGGTTATAAAAGTATAGCAATTGTGAACGGTCTGAAGTGAAAAAAAACTACACATATTTTTTTTAAATCATGAAAAAGCCGACGAAAAATTCCACCACTGGGGGGTTCAGAATGATGTACTGCCCTGAACTTAAATTATGTTTAGTTTGCGTTTGTGTTTGGCCAGTATCAATTTTATTCTTATAGGCACAGAAATTTTAGTTAATAATTCTGCGACTATAAAGCATTTAGCTGGGCACATAATGAACATAATTATTTAAATAATTACCTGTTAATTTAATAAGTGTGTAAAGAAATATGTACAACATCCTGCGTATCTTTAAACATACAGGAAGCTCTAATCAGCTGAAGATTATCAGGTTACTCGACTAAGTCTAGACTGTATATCTATTTGTATGAATCTTGATACTTCATAATAAATTATTTTATTCATTTATTATGAAATATAGGAACAGATTATGTAAGTATGTACTTGTCTAAGTAATTTGTATTGTCAAACAAAATGTTGTAGCCAGGCTGTTAATTAAATGGTTACGTACGGACGACAGTAGGTTAAGCTACACAAACTGTCAGATATTCCCAATCAACCTTGAGCCTTAATGCTTTAGAGGTAAAGTTGAAAATCTAATAAAAAATCGGACAGATTGTAGTAGCTTGACGTGCAGTGTCGTCTGTATGTAAAGTCTTATCACTTAGTGGAATTTTAGTACTGCCGTTACAAGTACGTACTATCCAGTATTGTAAATTGTGAAATAAAATTACATACATACATACCTACGCTCACTTAATTCATTATAAACAAAACAGCAGTTCTTTTTTTAAATTACAGTCATCAAACGCTTCGTTTAGCCAAAAACGGCACAGACAAAAACAGGAAATGAAGCGCATTTATTGTATTTCCTTTTTTTTACAGCGCCATTTTTTACTAAATGCACTTCACAATGGTGCTGAAAAGACGATTATTGCGTACTTTGCCAAACCACATTTAATCTACAGAAGCTACCGACTCCAGTCCCCGTGAGTTTTACTCTAAACATTTCTCATCGTTTACTAGGTACCCAAATAACTGTATTTGCCTCATTAGTAGCGCATTAAATGCGCATCTAAGTAGATTTCACTGTACATAGAAATCGCAGAGAAACTAGACGGCCTCAATACTAATCGTTAGATAGGTATATTGAAATGCTGCAAAACAGAACAAGACTTAAAATTGCAAAATTTAAAAAAAATCTTTTTACCACATAAATGAAATAATGTTTCTACAATAAACTTATTTCTATTCTAATTAAGCAGGTCGCAGTCGTATAGCTTACGTTGTGTGCAATTTTAAATAGCGGTTAGCGGCTCGTCGCGTCGCTTCGGCCACTGAGCGCGAGCGCACGCTGATAAATCTGAGAATGGCGCAGACATGTGTGTGCGTGCGATGTAATGTTGCGCGTGTGCGTGTGTGATACCGACACCGTACATGTACATGCATTAATGCATACATTTCCGTTCATTTCCTAACGAATTTTATGAAATGAACGTGTTGCAGTCGTAAATGAATTTCGCGTAGAGAAGATTTCTATTTACTCGTACAATTATTTTTGTCTAGAATCGAAAAGGAAAACATGTACCTACTTATAGTCACTGTGAACAACGTTTTACGATTTCTATTACAGTTATGGGGGTTTTTAACAGGATAAATTGGTAATAGATGGTAAATTGCTTTGTTGTTGGCATAGGCGACCCATACAAACGGTTTGTGACCAATCGGTCGGATCTTGTTCCGGCGCAAGAGCACGCTCGGGCGGAGCACGCGGTCACCACGTGCGCCCGCGCAACCGTAACTCAGGGCTGCCTACATTTTTTTCTACGGAATCGTGTCTGTCAACTTGTCAAACTACTGACTTTAATAACTCATCTGAATGTAGCTCATATTTAGGGTTCCGCAATTTGGGTGCGGAATACAGATTGGGGTAAAAATGGGGCAATATTACTAAAACTGACCCCGATTCCCTTGTCTACAAACTAAACTAAATTTAGGTTCAGTGCATCTTTTTCTTTCTATTTCTGTAAGAAAAGGACAGAAGATTAAATGTCAGTTTAGACCTGTCAAATTAGTGCGCTACTGATGTAAAGTGGCGTGTTTTTAGTCGCCATGTCTACAATATGTAAAGAAAACCCTGTCCGACCCATAAGGATAATAAAGGTTAGGTAAACACTTGACCAAATATAATATAAAATTTTACATAATCATCACAGTAACAATAATAATGAATTTTGAAATAATCTTTTTTTCCCGGGTATTAATTCCAATTTCCCCGAAATTTGGTCATTTTTAAAAAACTGACAACACTATTTGTGACGGAGCGAATAGCGATGCGACCACGTGCCGCATGCCCCGCCCCCCTTCACCCGCGCATACATGCGCGGGTGAAGGGGGGCGGGGCTATCGGGTTGTCAACCGCACATGCATTAAGTTACCTCGCTTTTTCGAAATAATATTTATTTTTTGGGGGGGATTTTTTTTTAAGTTTAGCCCGGCTTTGTAGGCATTATTAGAATCAGTTAACGATACCTAACAATACCTTCACGGATCGGACAGGGTTTTCTTTACATATTGTATAATCGCGTGTAAACTGTCTATGGAGTATCCTAATTTGACAGCTTTAAACTTAAATGTTATCTTTTATCCTTTTCTTAATGAAATGGAAAGGAAAAGATACACTTAACTCAAAATTAGTTTAGTCTGTCGTCCATTGGTCTGTCGATGTCACCAGGCTGCGTTTCACGAACCGTGATGGCCAGACAGCGGAAATTTCCAAAGATCATGTATATCTGTCGTTGAAATACTATATCAACAGAATGAAATAAGTACTCATCATCATCATCTCAGCGTTTATCCCAGTCGCATCCGAAGCTTTTTCAGCTTTGGAGTCTGAGGTCCGCTTTTACCAGTGTAACTGCTGACTTCGACATTTTCCGTGAAGCGACTGCCGTCTGACCTCCACAACCCGAAGGCGACATCGAAGCATTGCAGCTGACCAATTGTTGCACTTTTTGACGGCTCCAACAACCCTATAACGACTGCCACTAGATGTTCGTATGGCAACATGGACCAACGGCTTAACGTGCTTTCCGAGGCATGACCAGGCCAGTGCAAATATTCATATTCATGCATAAAAATATTTGCACTGTGCGGGGATCGAACCCGTGCCACCTTGCGCAGCGACTGCGTCCGCTACCGCTACGCCACGGAGGCTGTCAAAGAATGAAATAAGTACTATGTATTTCTATTTTTTGGATCCGTCCCAAACGATCAAAAAAGGACTCTATAACAAAGACGCGTCGGTTTGCCTGAACCTTGATATTCGACAGTTGAAATTTGCACAGATTAAGATCTTCTTCTGTTACCGCTATAACAAAAAATAAAATAAAAAGTTGGGTGGAACCCTTCGTGCGCGAATCCTATTCGCCTTCGCTGTTTTTTTTTAAATGGTTCGTTTGAAATCAAATAATCTTTTATTGTGAGTGGGAGGTTTATCATGAAACTATTTTTATAAATGGATATTTCCGTAACAATAGAATGGTTTAATAATTTTTATCTACATGCTTATGTAATGACATGGTTATCGCAGGGGCTAAGCGACTGACTGTTGCGTTGCGTGTCGCGGGTTTGGTTCCCGCACGGGACAAACATATGTATGGCCTACAGGTAGCTGATCCGGGTCTGGCTGTTTGTGTTTGTAAAGCCAAGAACAGGAATAATTCCTAGAGTGAGGCAACGTTTATTTAAAAAAAAAGGATTGGTTAAGCGAATTTTTAACTTATGATTACCAACCCTGTAACCCCAACGCCTCGGCGGATGACAGATTTCATTTTAATCTTTACTGTATTCGGTTTTCATAGAAGCTAGGTAACGTTTTGAGTTACATAATATCTATAAATACGTGACTCTGTGGAAACGTCAAAATTGATTATGTTAATACATTTTTCATGGTTCATTATCAAAGCAACACACTATACGTATAACGTACCTACCTAACACAGCATTATATACAGAAATGGAATAAATGTACATATTTGACGTCTATTTCCTTGTTCACAACTAAATTAAATTTAAATTCAGTGCTTCTATTTTATGAAAAGGACAGAATATAAATACTGTTTTAGTCCTGTCAAATTACGTAAATAGGAATGTATCCAAGGTATGAAAATTAAAAAAAAAAAATTAGTCCGTCTTATAGATACTAAAAAAGTAAAGACCCGTATTTTTTATTTTGTCAAAATTACCAAAAACTACTGAGATATAGCGTATTAAAGTTACGGAGTGGGGGCTAATTACGTCACGCCGTGGTATATTTTTTACGGCATGACGTCATGCGACATTTCAAATCAATATCATCCTAAGCATTTGAATGAAAGAAAAAGAAAATACGTATTCAATATTTTTTATAAATCTACCTATCTGATGGACATTAAATTATTTTTTAGGATACAACCCAATTGACGTATTTTTAATAACCCTATTTGTAATTACATTAATTAATTTGACAGGATTAATGTATTTTCTTCTCTCCTTATTTAACCATATTTTTATTTAGGTACATCTCAAATAGATGGAGTATCTTAATTTAACAGGATTGATGTTTTTTCTTCTTTCCATATTTAACGATATTTTTAATTACATCTCAAATCGATGGAGTAACTTAATTTGACAGGATTAATGTATTTTCTTTTGCCCTTATTTAAAGAAACAGAAAAAAAAAATACACTGGACTTAATTTTAGTTCAGTTTGTGAATAAGAGAATGATGATGATGGCCAATATGTTACAGTTACACAGTTGTAATGCCGACAATAAATGATGGCCAATATGTTACAGTTACACAGTTGTAATGCCGACAATAAATGATGGCCAATATGTTACAGTTACATAGTTGTAATGCCGACAATAAATGATGGCCAATATGTTACAGTTACACAGTTGTAATGCCGACAATAAATGATGGCCAATATGTTACAGTTACACAGTTGTAGTGCCGACAATAAATGATGGCCAATATGTTACAGTTACACAGTTGTAATGCCGACAATAAATGATGGCCAATATGTTACAGCTAGACAGTTGTAATGCCGACAATAAATGGGTTTATTATTTTAATCGACGACAGCATATCAAGGCAAATAATAAAAAAAAGGAAAATCTAAAGCATTAAGCCTCAAGGTTGATTGGGAATATTTTACAGTTTCGGGTAGATTGAGCCGCACCCTAATGGCTTAACACGTCATTACTATCAGTTGGACTCATTTTGAAGCTTATTGCTATTCCATTGCTCCCTTTCTTCGAAAATGGGTCTGCTCAACAAAGTAAATAACGCAATGAATGTTGTTGAACTGTTAAAATGAAACCCATTGCTACTGACAATGTGTTACGCAATTACCCTGCTGCTATCGTCCGTATCTTTATCATGCACTAGCCAAAAGGCGTTTCGTTTGTTAACTTCGGCCATTTTCTGTAATGCCCACAAATCTTTTTTTGTTTTTTAATAATATCTCAATGCTATACTATACTTCAGTTACACGCTTAGTTATAATTCCCTATATACTATGTGCGGGAATAATTAGGTAGCTAGTTTTCCTGGAACAAATTAAACGCGTCACGCAAGCAGTCATTGGCAAAACTGAACCTAGTAAAAAGCACGTTTGCCCTTTAAAAAACGTGATTTAACTCCAATAAATTAGTAAAAAACTATTCCTATTAAACTTTTACATAGACTTGGGCGCAGCTCTAATAGGATTTCCCAAGAAAAGTATATTGTTTTCACACCACCATCGCGTCACAGCATGGCGTATGAGAGTGTACCCATGACTCGTCGTTTGATCAATAAATTAACCACGCACTACTCTGGAAAATCAACATTTAATACCTACTGCAATAGAAATTTAAGGTAAGTTACTATACCGTTAGAATATCGGGATAAAAAGTATCCCACCCAATTAATTCTGGTAACTAATTGTGTGTCAAATTTCATCTAAATCCGTTTGGTAGTTTCTGCCTGAAAGGGTAACAAACATCACAAACATTCGCGAGTATAATACCAGTAGTATGTAATAACTAATATTATAATATATACTTATAATTCCTAGTTAGGAAGTAGGATTTTCCCAGTTATTCTTAGAACCAGAGATTTCCATCAAACATTGGTATTAAAATTATTAGGCGTCTGCCTGCAATTTCATTTATCCAGAAAAAAAAATGTTAATAATTTATAATACGTAAGATTACAGAAGCGTTAATGGAATCTTGTGCTATATGCACGCATTGTGAGAAGCCTACTAAGCGTGGCTGCACCTGACTGTAGACACTGGTTTACTGCTTTTTGTGATTACGGAAAAATACGGATCTGAATGTATTTGTTGAGTAACATTTTGTAACGGTTCCATGTTCCGTTCTGGTTTTCTATTTCTTTGTGATTACAATCTTTCTAATGTTATTACAAAACAAAATTTTCTTTAGATGCGATTGAGACCACCGAGCGAGTTATTGAATAAATAACCTATTAATTAAAGAAATGCATTTTTTTTACTAAAATAGCTGACTACGGTGCTAGGTTATCATCCTAGTATTAAGAACTCTGCCTTAAACAAAATAGAGTTAGAAATACAAGTACTGGATCAAACGTTTAGGCGAGAACTGAACTTAGTTTTTTTTAAATCATAATATAGCCTCATTCTCAGGGAAGGTAATAGGTTATTAAACATTACGCTGCAACCACATACAAGCAAAATTAATAAATTAAAACAAAGCGCTATGGAGGGCTATGCGATGCGATGGGTACGGGTCAGGAAGTGAATCTATTAATAATATTTTACGCAAATTGATGATAACGAATAATAATGAATAGTATGGTGTTTACCGTGCCGTGTGGTACCAGGCATAGAGTAATACCATCCCATATCCTCCTGTCGGTGTCGTAAGAGGCGACTAAGGGAACTCTGACCAGGGAAGCGGGCAGCAGCGCTTCTCCTGTGGAATAACAAATTACTGCGATCTCCAATCCGTCTGCCAAGCGTGGGGATTATGGCAATGACCCCCCCTGAATGTATTGAAAGCCTTGGGGGAGGCCTCTGTCCAGCAGTGTACGAGACGAAGAAGAAGAAGATGGTGTTTGGGCGTATTTGCACTCATTTACTTCGCAACAAATTCCTATAATTTTCGAAAATGATATATGATACTGAAAATGGCATTCATTAAGAGGCTCTAAGCAAATATTCTAGGTGTTTTGTAAATCAATCAACGGATATTTATAGAGATGTTTTTACAGATACCTGTGATATTTATTTGATTTATTAATAGACAAACGCTTTGGGAAAACGAGGAGAACGTGACTAGGCGTTGGCTGATGTGGTTGCCTAGATTACAGTGTAGACAGATTCTATGTGCAAGCTTCGGCTGATGTTATCGCTGTGATAAGCTGACTTGCCTACTTTCTTCACTTGAAGCAAGAGAACTGAAGTTATCATAATCACACTAGCTAAAACCACTCGCATTTACTTTATTTGAAGCACATTATACTTAATAAGATAACTTAATTTAATTTTCTTCTACAAGATGGCGCATAAGCGTTGTTTATTGGCTTGACTTTATTTTACACAGTGGGCTGCGAATAATTGTTTTTTTTTTTTTATAAATACACATTATGTAGGTACTAATGCGTAGCTCAGTTGGTAGTGTGTTGTGTGTTGTGAATTTTAGAATCATGTGACTAACAAAATAAAAGCAATTTTGCAGTTCAAATTAAGTTGCAATAAATGTTTTTAGTCTCAGTGTATTTTTTTCAATTTCTGTAGGTGATTGAATTCCCTGTTAATGTCATTTCATAACAAAGTTTACGCTCAACATATTTAGAATTACCTATGTGACGAGAAATTTGGAAACAATTGACAAAATACTATTTTCTTTTCTGTCCTATGATAGATGGCAAAAACTGAGCACTTTACAGTGCGTTTGGGCATCGTTTTAACAATATATTTCGGAAAAGGTTTAAACAATACCTACCGTGGTTATTTCTGACCTGATTATATCTGACCTCACTTAGCTCTGGTACCTGAGAAACCAATAAAATGTTTGAGACCTATGATAGTGGCTAGTTCACTTTTTCGTCTAAAGTTTAAAAGTACGTACGAAAAAAGCCGAAGTACAAACGAGCCACTCCAGGAATCAAAACCATTTCTAAACCATAGATATATTAGATCGTATGTATTTAAGTATTCAATCTCAAAATTTATCCGTTCTTAGTAAGATATAAATACATTGGGTGCGGAAATTTCTTAGCAGCACAATGCCTGAATACGTGACTCTAATGGCAGTCTTTCCCACAATAAGGCTGGTATTTATAAACTGGGGCTTGCGGAGTTCTGTATACTAGAAGCAATACTGACTGTAACCGGTTAATAGCGTATCATCTCATTACTAATATGAATTACACGTCGGCAACGTTGTCACTTGAATTTGTTGCGATGTGTGCCGGGTACGATGCGTCAAATGTTGTTATGCCGGGAGTTTGGTCGTGGAGGGTGTCCACATCAATATCCCTCTGGCGCAGCATCGTTGGTCGTGTTATTGGATCTAACATTGCACCACCTCGCTCAACTGCCGACTTCCTTCTTATTCACTAAGGTTTTTTAAGTGTATGGACTTAATAAACTAGCGCGCTTTACCATCAACGATTACATCACTGCTTACCATCAGGCGGGATTGCAGTCAAGCGCTAGTTTATAATTATATAAAATAAAAAAAAATAATTGGTAGGTTGTATGACAACTGAACTGGTTGGGTGCCAACAAGCTTACCACATGATGCTAAACATCGCGCGAAATGGAGGAGAATGTGCAGGAAAGTGGAGCCCGGGCTCCAACGCTAAAGCAGCGGATGCAACCGGGATAAACGCTGAGATGATGTTGATGAGGTTGTATGACAACAATACATTGTCAATCCAGCCAGTCTGTTCTGTTAAAACTTCAAGGGGAGACTTTCGGTGAAGAATGTGAGAATTTCGGTATAGTTAACTGTGTCTTTTTATGTGAGCCTAGGGAATATAGGGATTGACAAATCCCAGCGATTGACCTTAAACTCTACTGATCTATTGTTACCGACAGTGTAAATTCCTAATATTAGGTGGAATGCAGTCTGGCTTCTCACTACATTTTCTTGAGACCCTACACGGTCATGAGATTTTTTAATATGTAACTAATTTTTCGTGGTATTTTTTTTAGTCTTTAATACCTGCTGCTTTTACTACGCATTCACGCAAAATGACTGTCGCTCAGCGTTATGTTGCGAGTGTTGCGACCGTATGTTAGATAGAGCTTAAACTCTTACAATACAAACAAAAGGTAATTTTATTGATCTAATCATGGATATGGCTTCTATTTGTATTATTCATGCACATAATAAATATAGCCAAAGGCCGATTAGTTTTCTAAATGAATATTTAATAGATATTCACCAAGCTTATGTCACGTATTTTCTTTTCTAACTTATTTAATCAATATCCATCTTCTAAGAAAATGACTTACCTTATTTCCTGTCACTTTTCTAAGAAATATGTCAATTGATTCAGATAGGTATAGCAAACTTAAAAAAAAAAAATATTAAAAAACATAGAACGAAACGAATGTAGGTACAAAATATCTGTTTGTATAGTAATAAAAATCTTAATAATAACAATTGCAAATTCTAACTTATTGTAATCTAATACGTAATATAAATCTATAAAGTTACGACCTAAAACTAATGTTGGGATAATGTAACTACTCACGACATAATCTATATTTGACGGAATTTTTCCGACCGCTATCTTCATTTTCCGATTAAAATTATGATTCACGATAGTCTCTGAAACCGGTTACAACTATCTAGTATAACTGTATCGCAATACCCATACCAATCTTGAAAGTGATTTCCGCGGTACATCACTATCTTATCGATAGGTATTTCACGCTTCAAACGATAATTACCGATATCGAAGAAAACTATCTACACGAGATGTGTCAGCATGTATATTTATTAGTGAGGTATTATAAACAACAATACAGCTTTAACACTGATAGTAATATTTACGGAATATGATATGACTAGCGGCCGCCAGCGACTTCGTTCGCGTGTAGTTAGTTCTGCTCCGCTCCTTTTGGTCGCAGCGCGATGTTATATAGCCAAAAGCTTTTCTGGATTAATAGGCTATCCAACGCAAAAAGAATATTTCAAATCGGACCAGTAGTTCCTGAGATTAGCGCGTTCAAACAAACAAACTCTTCTACTTTATATATTAGTATAGATAATCTGATACGCTTATATTTAGTATATATTGCAAAATATATGATATAATATATAACGACATGATATGGTAAAAAAACTTTATCCATAATTACGGGCTTTAAAACTTGTCCAAGAGTTATGATTATGATACATGCAGAATGATCATGAACTTCCATATACCTAATGCTGATATTTTCGGTTTCATGTCTTGATAACTTCGTCTGTGATTACTTAATCAACGTTTGTGCAATATTGATGACTGTTATAGATAAGTAACTACTACTATCTACTAGTCACCAATATTGCACAAATGTCGCAATACATATTATTTGACAGATCTCAAAATGACAGATGTCATACAAGATTAGTGATGCTAGAGCAGTGACTCGGTTTTCTATCGATATTGATGAATAAAGAGATAAAAAAAACGAGGACAGAATTGAAAAGGAAATTTGCGAACTTTCTTGATTTAATTTATAATAGGCAGTTAGCAAAATATGAATCATCATCATCAACCTTTTATCGTTCCACTGCTGGGCACAGGTCTCCTCTCATACAGAGAAGAATTGAGCATAATCACCACGCTTGCTCAATGCGGGTTGGCGATTTCAGACTTAAAGTCCAGGTTTCCTCAAGATATTTTCCTTCACCTTCATTCAGTCATTGGTGTCCAAGATATACTTAGAAGGTACATATAACTTTAGAAAAGTTACATTGGTACTTGACTGACCTGGAATCGAGGCGTAAAAAAAATGAATATTTTTTTTAAATTCATTATTAATTCATAACGTATAATTTTCTGTCCCTGTAATATGAAGTTGTTATGGGAAATAACAGCTGGAGTAATAATTACAATAGCCTGCGTGGAAATATTTGTTTGTCAAGCAAACTAACACCGCTGTTATTAGCAAAGCTAGCTTATTAGTTTCTAAGAATGCAGTTGTAGGTAAGGCCGGTTTTACCCCGACGAGTTTTTTAAGGCAGCTAAGTGCCTTAGCGATATGTATGTTCGCGAATTTCATGATAATCCACCATTCGATTGTAACGCCAATAAAGCCTGGCTGGCCGCACCCACTCTGACACACGATATGTAGGAGTGGCGTTATTTATTTTGCTATCGAAATAATTAACAAAAACCATGGAAAATGCCTAGATATCTAGTAATATTTCCGTGTGTCTACAACTTAATGAAATGTTTGGGTTTTCCGGTGACACGGGAATTTTGTTCTTAATAGATAGACTAGTGGTGTTTAATTGGGCTTTGATGGTAAGAATAGCTAGGTCCGCCACATTGCTTTTTTTTTCAAATGAAGACCATGTATTAATCGGTAAAATCCTGTATTCTGTAAACTGCCACATTCCTGAGATATTAACCTTAAAATATGGACACTTAACGTTCATATTTTTTGATTTTGTTGCCTAGATTTTTGATTACCCACTGTAAACTCTGATAGTGATTATTTCAAACATGTAAGTTTACAAGGCCACAAGAAATGAGGTGAGTTAAGGATGACGGCTAATAGAGATGTATGGAATGGAAGTTGGATATGGACAGGAGGAGATGATGACGAAACTTGATTATAGGTACATACGGAAGCGTGAGGATGACGCCATATTAGTGTTAAGATAAGATACGACATATTTGTGGTATCCGTATATTATACAGTGGATTTATTTGTAGCACCTGTGTACCTATTGTATTGTAGATGTATTTTAAAACTACATATTAGCAGCATAAGGCCCGACGCGACGGGGGTAGTTAGGTATTGTGCCAGTCAAGTCAGTGATTAAATATTATATTATGTAGTTCATAAAGTTCCATATATATATATTACATGTTCATGTATTTACGTGTACTGTTAACGATTTATTATAAAAATTAAGGTAAAGTGCATTAGGTGTCAAGGTTTTAGTAAATCTATACAATTTCTCTTTTTTTTAAATCCATACTAATATTATAAATGCGAAAGTAACTCTGCCTGTCTGTCTGTTACGCTTTACCGATTTTGATGAAATTTGGCACAGACAATCTTTAGACTCTGAGAATGGACATAGGTTACCTTTTATCCCGGAAAAATTTAATATTCCCGAGGGAAATCTAAAAAGCGCGATAGAACCGAACTCCGCGCGGGCGAGGCCGCGGGCGGAAAGCTAGTAATATATACTTTCATGCCGAACATGTGTGCAGTCTATTTTTGCTTTGCAAGTATTCAAACGGCGGGAACGAAACGTTTTGCTAATAATGTAATTTGCACTGGTACCTAATTTCATCAAAACTAATTTTAAGTGCACTGCCTCTCTTTCTTTCTAATACATTATGAAAAGGATAGAAGACATCATATTAGTTTAGTCCTGTCAAATTAAGATACTCCGTAGACAGTTTAGACGCGATTAAAGACATCGCGACTAAAAAACGTCGATTTACGCCAGACGCAGACTAATTTGACAGGTCTAAAACTCTAAAGTAACATTTGATCTTCTGAACTTTTCTTAATAAATTGGAAAGGAAACGGGGCACTGAACTTAAGTTTAATTTAGTTTGTTAATATGAGAATCAGTGTCAATGGCAATAATTCCCTTGTTCTTTTCTTGTTAGTTTAGACTTGCCAAATTCGTCCGGCCGTAACGTAAATTGACCTATTTTTTTTTATAGTTTAAACTAGTGCTTGACTGCAATCCTGCCTGATGGTAAGCAGTGATGCAATCGTTGATGGTAAAGTGCACTAGCTTATTAAGCCTATTCACTCAAAAAATCTGAGTGAAAGTAAGGAAGACGGCAGTTGAACGAGGTGATGCAAAGTTTAACTTAACAGCACAAAAACAAAAAAAGAAACACGACCACGATGCTGCGCCAAAGGATGATCTGGAGACCGGGCACGATGTGCACAACTGCTCAGACCCGTCCACCGTACGGCTTCACCAGACATCATGCCGGAACACGACGAATCATGATGTCATGATTGCGTCTAAACTGTCTATGGAGTATCTTAATTTGACAGGATTAAACTAATATGTTATCTTTTATCCTTTTTTAAGTGAAATAGAAAGAAAGAGATGCATTGAACACAAAATTAGTTTAGTTTGTGAACAAGAGATTGGTGTCAATGTCTATCTATAGTTGAGCCAAATTCGATAAAGAATAGAGGTAAACAAACCGTTGCTAGACAACGACTAGTTTACGCCTAAAAGACAGATGTTAACAACCTTTTTTATATAGATGATTTTCATAAAAGTAATAATTGTACTTCCTACTAATCTAAACAGTTTATGTATGTTTAGATATATAAGATTTGAATGAAATATGATACACATGTAAGCTAATTTCCTAATAGGGTAAATTTCTTGATACATATATATTATAATTAGTCCATAATTGAAAGTATTAAGTAAAGTAATGAAAATACCCAAAATTGTATTGACAAATGCCTCAACTTTATTTATGGGTTGAATTCCACGAAATTTGTTTAATACCTGGATGTCATCCATCTTTCTTTTTTTGTAGGGCTATCACGTAAAATTAATGTCGACTTTTTAATGGTTTTTCGAAATACCAAGTTATTATGCATGTTATTTGAGTGATTCTATTGAAATATGCTTCAATAGGAATTGTTAATAAATAGCTAGGACGTAAAAGTCTATAATCATGTAAATAACAGGAGACTTGTAAAACATGAGTTGTGATAACCCTAAATTGGTTTGTTTACCTCTATTCTTTATGGAGCTTTTTGTTATTTTAGTGATTCTATTGAAATATGCTTCAATAGGAATTGTTAATAAATAGCTAGGACGTAAAAGTCTATAATCATGTAAATAACAGGAGACTTGTAAAACATGAGTTGTGATAACCCTAAATTGGTTTGTTTACCTCTATTCTTTATGGAGCTAGGCGATGGTATAGTTGAAAGCATTTTGTTTTATTCACGTTATGTATGTACAATCGACAGCAGGTCAAGCTATCCGAAACAGTCTAATATTACCAATCAGCAGCATCGTCATCATCTCAACGTTAATCCCAATCGCATCCGAAGCTTTTCCGGCTTTGGAGTATGGTGTCCGCATTACCAGTCTAACTGCTGATTTTGGAAATATTCGCAATCAACCCTGGGCTTTAATGCCTTAGCGATAAAGTTAAAAATCTAATACAGAAATTCGCCAGAGCTTTATGTGCTGTCGTCTGCATTCACATCAATAACACTAGAATGGGCGATGATTTTGGCAGATTGAGACGTTCGAAGGTGTGTTTTTGAAGTTTAGTCTAATTTCTGAGACAGTTCAAAAAATTGTTTAATTGCTAATAGTATGCTGAGACGCACTGCACACTTGAAGCAAATACTGAAGTGGTAAGGAGAGGTGTTTTTAGAACGACTCTCTTTTATAGTTTTGACGTCCAAAAACTGCAGATTTTCTGTCTAATCATAACGCTTCTTTTTGCTTTTGCTATCTCAGTAATTTCGTAAAGCTTTTTTTTTTATTAAATATCTTGCAAATAAGTCTTATCGAAAAAAGTTCACAGTTAGTTATACTTAGTATTGAGCACGTTCAGGGGACACGATGTGGTGCTATGCAACCGAGAAGTTTCAGGCAGACGAAGTCAGACGACGCAGTCAGAAGTTATAACCTAATTTACTAAGAAAAAAGTTTCTTTCATTATTAAACTATCACGGTAATTAAATAGGTATATAAGTCATTTAGTAATGACTTATACAATATGTAAAGAAAACCCTGTCCGACCCATAAGGATAATAAAGGTTAGGTAAACACTTGACCAAATATAATATAAAATTTTACATAATCATCATAGTAACAATACTAATGAATTTTGAAATAATCCTTTTTTCCCGGGAATTAATTCCAATTTCCCCGAAATTTGGTATTTTTTAAAAAGTGACAACACCGGTATTATTATGAGCGAATAGCGACGCGACCACGTCACAGGTGCCGCGTGCCCTGCCCCCCGCCGCCCGCGGAAGGGGTTGCTTATCGCACATGTATTAAGTTACCTTTTTTGCGAAATAATATTTATTTTTTTAGGGGTTTTTTTTTAAGTTTAGCCTGTCTTTGTGGGCATTAGTAGAATCAGTTATCGATACCTAATAATACCTTCACGGATCGGACAGGGTTTTCTTTACATATTGTATACCTAATACTCGTTATTGTGTACTCTATACATATAAATTACGGAACATAAATATGAAGATTGGCGATTTCTCACCACAGTGAGTCCTCTTTCAATATTGTGGTCCGATTTCTTTTTATGGTAGAAAATATAAATTATAATTACTTCTGATAAAAACTGTCAAACAAAGTTCTTTCAGTTCTTTATCATTTATGTACAGTAAACTGGAAGTAAACCAGTAAACAGATAAACCTACAGGCAGCTACAGCCCGGTTCAAATTTTATTGCAGATCTGAACATGAAGCTCGGCAAGTCAATTCGCAGTGACAGATTCAGTGAAGTGAAAGGTACCCCACTTTTCTTCACCGCAGTGAGAAGCGCACTTCAGTTAGAATCGGGCTGTTTTTCAACCAGCTCATAACATATAAGTGGGCGTGCTGAGTAGTTATTTACTTTAAATCACTTACTTAAGCATAAAAAAAAAATTACTTCACAAACAATTAAAATGAAATCCATACTAATATTATAAATGCGAAAGTAACTCTGTCTGTCTGTCTGTTACGCTTTACCGCTTAAACCTCTCAACCGATTTTGATGAAATTTGGCACAGACAATCTTTAGACCCTGCGAAAGGAGATAGGCTATCTTTTATCCCGGAAAATTTTGATGTTCCCGAGGGAAATCTAAAAAGCGCGATATAACCGAATTCCACGCGGGCGAAGCCGCGGGCGGAAAGCTAGTTATCTATAAATATAATTCATACACGCGAGCAAGTAACGAAGCTATATCTTAAATAGCTTGTTCGACTGAACTCATTTCATTAATTATGTAATCTGTCCACAATATAATGTCGCCTTTGTAAAATATTTATATTTATGTTCTGTAATCTATATGGTGACAAAATAAAGAGTATTCTTTCTTTCTTTCTTTCGCCTTCGTTAGCAATCTGTTTCAATCCATTATCCAATCCAATTCTATTTCATATAGTGAAACTCACTAAATAAAATAGTCATATATCTAGTACTAGCTTTCCGTCCGCGGCTTCGCCCGCGTGGATTTCACTTATATCGCGCTTTTTAGATTTCCCTCGGGAATATCAATTTTTTCCTGGATAAAAAGTACCCTCTTTTTAATCCGGTCTTCTAACTTTACGTCGCCAAAATTCAATCAAAGCAATCGGTTCAGTAGTTACGGTGTGAAAGCGGAACAAACAAACAGACAAACTCACTTTTCGATTTTTAATATTAGTAAGGATTCCCATAGGTAGCAGGTCACAGGCTGATGCGCGATCATCATCATCATCATCTCAGCGTTAATCCCAGTCGCATCCGCAGCTCTTTCAGCTTTGGAGTCTGGGATCCGCTTTACCAGTCTAACTGCTGATTTTGGCTAAACTTCGACATTTTTCGTGAAGCGACTGCCGTCTGACCTACATACCCCGAAGGCGATATCGAAGCATTGCAGTTAGACCAATTGTTAGACTTTTGAAGGCTCCAACAACCCGTAACGACTGCCACTAGATGTTCGTATGGCAACCGGGACCAACGGCTTAACGTGCTTTACGAGGCACGACCAGACCAGTGCAAATATTCATATGCGGAGATCGAACACGCGCCTCCTTGCGCAACGACCGCGTTCGCTACCGCTACGCCACAGAGGCTGTCATTCGCGATATGACGGAGTAAGCCATAATCGCAGGCCCCGTGCTGCAGGGTAATTGCGTAATACACTATCAGTGGCAATGGGTTTCATTTTGACAGTTCAATGACATTCATTGCATTATTTACGTTATTGAGAGGCACAGTTTTTCGAAGATATGTAGCCATGGATGGTGTATTACGCAATTCAGGTGCGGGTTGGTCGACGTCACATGTCTACGAAGTTTTAAGTTCTTGGAAATGTCGTATTCCGCACGATGTATTCCTTCTACGTATAAACAGTGTTGATGATATAATTTACGCAATTCTTAAGTCGGAGTGGATATGTTGTTTAATATGATAATGTTGTCTCAGGTCATTTTATAGTCCCTGTTTTCAAACTCATGGCAAATGTTAAGTACACTTCTGCTTAACCCAATGTGTTAAACTTTAATTGATTGTCAATTTAATGGCAAAAGCATTAGGTTTAATGTTGATTGGGTAAATCTGTCAGTTTCGGGTAACATGACCTGCTGGCGTCTGTACTTGCCACTAATCGCTAACGTTTAGCACTAAATTGTAAGTAAGTAATATAAATCTTTGATTCAATTTCTATCAATCCTTTAAAGGTGACAGGGTCAAGAGATGACAATAAAAAGTGTAAAAGTTAAAAGGAATTAGTCTCTGAAAACTAACCGTCATCTTTCTTTTAAAATAAAGGGGGGAAGGCAAGCGTTATAACAATCCGCGGTGCCAAGGACGTCCTTATCTTATCGAGGCATGGTGCGTGCTCATGGTAATTTAATCGATGGTGCGATGCCGTTCGGATTTTATATGAATTACAATAATGTGATAGAAATTAACCATACTTCACACCGTTAGGTACATTGTTAGGAGCAGCGGTGGCCCAGTGGGCCCCGACTTACGAGTCGTGCGTTCAATTCCAGACAGCTTCTACAATATGTAAAGAAAACCCTGTCCGATCCGTGAACGTAACAATACGTTCACGGATCGGACAGGGTTTTCTTTTATAGTCCGAGAGGTATCGATAACTGATTCTACTAATGCCTAAAAAAATCCCCCTAAAAAAATATTATTTCATGTGCGGTAGAAATTAGGTACAATGCGCGGGCGAGGGGGGGCAGGGCATGCGGTCCCATCGCTATTCGCTCATAATAATACCAACAAAAATGGTGCTGTCACTTTTAAAACAAATACCCAATTTTGGGGAAGTTGGAATTAATTCGCGGATATGAAAAGATTATTTCAAAATTAATTAGTATTGTTACTATGATGAATATGTACATATTTTATTTGGTCATGTGTTTACCTAACTTTTATTATCCTTATGGGTCGGACGGGGTTTTATCTACATATTTTATACATTGTGTCTAAATTTTTAATCTTTCAAACTCTCATATCAATAGTTAGCTCTTAGAATAGGTAGTTAATCATTATCTACAATGCCCTTGAGTGCTCATATTTTAAAATTTTAGTAATATTTAGTGAACTAGTTAAAACATAGGTAATAGAATTACCTAGGTACTAAGTGATAGACGTCGATCTCAGTAATAGAAACGTCTCTTTTTGAAATGTTTACAATACCTACTTATGTTCATCAAAGTATATGAGTACACTACGCGTGCAAACCTTTTAAATAATTGTAGTACGGACGACTGCAAGTCAAGCTACCCAAAACTGTCAAATATTCCCAATCAACCTTGAGTCCGTAAAGTTGAAAATCTATTAAAGAAATCTGACAGATTGTAGTAGCTTGATATATGCTATGTACAACTGTACAGACTTTATCCTTATGAACTTCGTACTAATGCCAACTAGAACATTGACTATTTAAACTGGAACATTGGTCCTTCAACCTAAATAGGGCAGATGAAACCGAATCACATACATTACTACCAATGGTCTGCTACATAGCTATTAACATATAGGTCAAGGAAAACCAACGCGATTGGCTGCTGAAAACATGCAAGCAGTTCCCCTATTTTCGCCAGAATCACCAAATTCATGGGAATTTTGCAAGTAGCTATAATTGCACTTCAGTGTTAAAGACATTGTCAGAAATCGACTCCCAACAGTGTAATAAAATGTATGCAGATTTTCTGGTGGAAGTTGCCTACTGTTGTCTGCAAGCATCTCACCATGTAGTTATAGGTGAAATAAGCTGTCATACTGTCTGTCTTCAAAGTGTTGAACAGTGAAGTGAGAACAGCGTTTCGTGGAACTGTCTTAATAATTTGACTTTCTAAAAATAGCTTTTTTTTTATATGACATCTCGTAGGTGGCCATTAGAGGCCGTAACTACTTAACCGGACTTTCCTGTGGATGCCTTAATTAAAAATTAAAGCCTCCAGCCAGGGGCACTTAAAACTAACTTAAAATTAGGCGACTACGCACTAAGGGCACCCCCTGTGGGGTACGAACCTCGGCTTAGGGCGTCGCTAGAGAGGACAGCAAGGGACGGCTGGATCGAAAGTTATACTTAATGGTTTGAAGACCGCGGCGTTTCCTAGTACTAGCTCTGAGAAGAAACGCCGAAACAAACTCAGAGGTCACTGTTGGGACATTATTATAATTACTGGCTCAGCTGCGGCGCGGGCTGGCCTTCATCGGACAAGGGAATAAAAATCGCTGGATCTCAGCTTCGATTGGACTTTTGATTTTAATCTCACCTTAATTTTCACGGTGGTGTTTTTAGAGAATAGATGCTGCTGGTTTTCTATTTGATTGTGGAGTCTGTAATTCTCGTTGCGTATTGAGAGCGTGCAAAAAGCATGTTCCTGAGAATACTTGGCACAAGGACTACACATAGAGAGACAATGTACCTACTGATGCTGAGAAGAGATTGAAAAGAATTAGGGTCATTGTTGATTATTTGTGAAGCAAGATGTTAGGTAGGTATGTATTGAGGACTGTTGAGTATTCAATCTTAATGATTGTATTTTCTCTTTTGCTAAGATGAAAGCAGAAAAATGTTCCTAGAAATATTTCCATAAAATAATTGAAAACAGTAAAAACATACACATTCAGCGAGTATTGTTACGACAACGTGAATGTTTGTAATTAAATTTTTAATTATCAGTTCTGCTAATAAAATGCATTATAAACTTCGAGATTAAAATGCTAATGTCCTTTGTAAAATTATGAACTTCCAATAAGACGATGCAAGATGCAATAATTAATTAATTATAATGTTTTATAGCTTTTGGAAGTCACTAGTCATAACATAAGAAAAAAAGTTCCTTGTTCTCTATTATAGACTTTTTTTAACGAGTATATAGTTGAAAAGAAAAAAAACAACAGAAAAATGTCTATAAATTGCTTCCATAGCATTGATAAAATATTAAACTAAGGTAGATATGTCACTAGTGCACTAAAAATGAAGCGTACAAAAGGAAGTAAGTCCTGTATCTCGCTTTAGTTCACTCTCGATACACTCGTAAAAACAAACGACAAACACTAACAGCGCAAACGACAAACACTAGCCATCTTTTTCTTCTCTATGCTTTAGATTGCGCCCCATCTCACTCACACTGTACCAATGTATGCCGAATAAAAATATGCATGTGTGCTGCTGCTGTGTTCGGCACATTTTTTTTGGTCAGTTTGTTAGAATATATCGTATCTGTTTAATATTTTATCAATGTTCCATAGGGAGACAACCCTAAAAAACTGATGATAACAAAATCGGTCTATACAGTTAGGTGTTATAGTCTCATAACTAACATTGCTATTCAAAATTCAATGAAACCACTGGATTCATATAGAATGAAAGAAAATATTTTATTGATTTATTGATCAAGACAATACAAGATTTGCCTATCATTCGAAAGTTAAGTTAATTAGCAATTTAGTTTAATTGTTCACTACTTTTGGACACACTTACCTAACATTTTGCTATTTAGCTAATGACTATTAGCATTAGCGGTTTAGTTAGTCTGAATTTATCCATTTATCTTAGTCTGCGGACTCTCAGACTTGCCGCTATGCTATGCGCCCGCGCCGACGCGTGTCGCAGAAACCGGTTTGGTAGAGTTTTTTTTCTGTTTAGAAAATAAACTTAATACTCATCTATTCTAAATATTATACAGTCCTGTAAATATATCTATTACTATGAAACCATATTCATTTCGCAGGACTGGAACAATTTGCCAGCGGCGGTATTTCCGTCGGACTACAATTTGAGTGTCTTCAAGGCTAGAGTGAATAGGCTCTTAATAAACGAGTGCGCTTTACCATCAACGATTGCGTCACTGCTTACCATTAGGCGGGATTGCGGTCAAGCGCTAGTTTATAATTTATAAAAAGAAGGTATATTTACAGGACTGAACTAAGTCTTGATTCTCGACTCACAAATGCTTAAGAAAAAAGAATTGTGTTAGGATTTGTGGCAATTAGATGGACAATTCCAGGAGGTTCGCATAATAGGAAAGTTTGCATTATAATTTGACTCCATTTGTTCAAACTACTTCCTATTCCCTTTTGATAAGTTTATGACAGTAAGTCAGTCACTGTCAAAAACTAGTCAAAAGGGAGTTGATGTGGAAAACGATTGTAATTAACATAATAAGCCGGAGTTTTGACGGGAAAGTTAAGATGAGTGTCACGCGCATTTTTCATTGGACTTTAAAATTATTTATAGTGTCGTTTACTAAATAAAAGCGATTTATGTAGTAAAAAGTGCATTCAGTAAATAATTCATAAAGAACATTGAAATATCGCAGCATAGTGGCCACATCATGACTTTGCCTCAAACCTTCCTCATAGACGGTTCACGCCCCCGTCTTATTCAACTGTCATTGGCGATATCCGCCATTATTGTGAAATAAAATTTTCAAAGAATTTCTATAATTTGTTACACGTGTTATTGGCAAAGTTGTGGTATATATTCCACAGAGGAGAATGATCAAGAGTTGAGGTTGAATCTCACCTTGAAAAAGAAGAAGAACATAATGAGCCTGTAATGATCCCACTCCTGGGACAGAGGCTTCCTCTCGGTGAGAGCAAATGGACCGTACTTATTGAACCACGCGGGCCCAGTGCGGGGTGGTATATGTCATATGTCTTAGAAGTTTTGCCTATAAGACATGCTAGTTTTCTCACGACGTTTTCCTTCACCGTTTTGAGTGCAGTGGTGATGAAATAAGTTACACAAAGTACAACTTGAAAGTTGCAGCCAATACCACTAAACCACAAAAAAAAAATAAGTTCAAAATCTAGAACATTTTTTAATTACGAGTCTTGAGACTGGGTTCGGTAGATTCTGAAAGATGTTTTCTAACAAATTGTACTTATCATTTACTGTAGGTATAGTAATATTTTATGTGTCACCAACAGACAAACAACCTCGAGTGTTGGCCGTCCAACGTGCGACCTCATTAGTATTTTAAATGCAGTCAAAACAATGGTATGTGAAAGCGGTGGAGGTAAACCGACCTATAGATCCCACCACCCACCAAGTTAGACCCACGTCTAGAATTTATGATGTGCAACTTAAAATCATTCGAGATACTTCGGTAACGGTATTGCAATTGTCTACCAAATATCCGAAGCACGTACCTTCAAATGTTGGTAAATAAATGCCTGGGCTGAAGCGCCGTTAACGCTTCATCAGAACGACATTATGATGCCAGATAATTAAAACTGTAAATAGAAACCTAAAGAACATATTCTGTCTTCAAGGAAATTCCTCATAAAACGAAGTCGAAGTCGAAGAAAGAAAGAAGAAGAATATGAATCGTAACTTTGAAAATAAAACTCGGCAGTATTTTTTTTCAGACATGCTCACTACAATTTTAGTTAGCAACCCACTGTGCGCAAGACCACGGCGAAACAAGCCATACATCTAAATGTAAACCTGAATTGACCTTTGGAACAAAACGCGAATGTCTACTTTCGTCCTTTAGTTTAGAGTACAATTTTGCCTGACCGTTAATGTCTAATGCGTTTAGAATATTATCTTTCTTAGAATCAACCTTTTGCAGTTTCGCTTTAGAGACTCTCTTTATTTTGTACAATTCAAAATTGTTTGCTCAAATTTTTTTTAACAACAGTTTTTGTGTATTTTTTTGTCGATTAGCTGTTTTGTTATGAACAAACATCAAGGCTTCTCAAACTATCTGCTTTCTAGATATTTGATGAACTATCTACTTACTGAAAATGAATATATAGAAACTATGAAAAATACCAATTAAGCGGTAACTGGGCGTTAATACAATCTGTATAAACAAAACCGGACTGCTTGTTAGATTTCCTAACAATCTATAACAGGTAGATAGCTACATAGAAAACAAAGCATCCGATTCGTTGAGCGAGTTGCACCGTTTTTTTGCCGCAGCGCAAAGTGCGGGCGGAGGCGCTCAACTCTACCTTCTGACACGCTCTTATCTTTGCATTTAGACGCCGCTTCTTACCTATGAATGACCTTGATTTTTTGCTCCGTCAAATTTTTATTTTAGCATAATACACTCTTCACTGTTTCCCAAAGCCATTGAGAATTATACAACAGCGGGTTTAAACATTTCAGAAACTGGTTTTATACATTTTATCAATGATCCTTTTTATGTCCTTTTGAATGGCGCGGACAACAAGCTGGAGCGGTTTGGTGGTATAGAAATATAAAATCCTTCGATTCTATCGAAGGGGAGAGCGCCTCGTGAACGGTATTTGGGTACAACGAGCGAGCGGCAAGGGGTGGGGCAGGTGTCGGCGACGGGGAGGGGGGACGAGTAAGTCTCTAGAAATTTCCATTGCCTTGCCCAAGCGCCGTTGTTATATCGCGTACACATACATACAAAACCAAGCGAAAAGGCTAGAGAGAGACGCACGATCATCGCCTCTCCTCGAGAACTACACGCGTTTATGTCCAGATAATCGAAGCTGACTTATGGTTTTCTCTGACTGCGTTCACGATAAACTTTTATGAGACTAAACCGTAAAATTATTGCCGTTTTATTTGGAAGGTTAAACGGAATTCAAAGGTGACTGTTAAGGTTGTGGTAAGTGTACAAAAATAAAACAGTGTTTTAAAATGAAATGAGACCTACTTTATACATATATGATCATAATATGGGTTTTAAATATAAACGGTTCTGTATCGTTATCAAGTGAATAAAGTTGGAAGCCGAAGCGGTCCGCGGTCGCGACCGCCTCCTCTACACTCGTGGCACCAATTTGGAGGCCGCGCCGTGTAGTCGCACGCGCAACTTTCGGCTCCACGCTTCAGTAATACAGAGGCCAGTCTTGCCGGGGTTATTCGCTATAGACTTAGGATATGCCTACCGATTGAAACTAAATTGAACTTTAACAGAAGGCATTAGCTTCGTTTTTAGTTTGAACAGGGCATGTCAGGCGAACTTGAGTATATCTATCTGTCCTTGTCTAAAAGCATCCCGTTTTTGGTTATTTTCCATTGGACGGAAATCGAGACGGGCACCGTGAGCGCTTCTATTTCTAGATTAATATTAACACCGGGTAGCGGTTATAGATGATTAAATCTATTTGAACGTAGCTCTAGTGCCTTTTAAGTATTTCATGAAATGATAGAATATCGCTAAGTTAATATAGCAATAGAATATATTATGTATTATTCAAATGTGTTTATAATGTTTCAACGCTTTACCACACAAAACAAGGAAATCAATTCTTAAGGGAAAATGCGTTATTCAAGCGATGAATAACGAGTCAGTTGGCCATGGTAAATGTAAAATAGGTTTTCATCTAGATAGTATTGTGTCTTGCGGACTGCGGATCTGTGGTGGACAAGCACTTGCGAATACTGGCGAGTGTCCGCTTGCACCGGATCGTGTAGACAATACTCAATGAACACCTGATACTGTTGATGAATAACGACATGAGAATTGTTATAACATTGCATACAATACCTCTGGCAAGTGCTAGTCGTAAGTATGTGCGACTTCACGAGCTCAACGACACTACGTATATCTATTCTACACTAACCCCGTTAGAACCTCAATAATTAATTCATTAAACTAGAACATTTGTATTAACAAGTTCAGAAAACAATGCTAAATAATGATTGTAGAATACTACTAACAATTACAGTTTCGATAAGAAAGGAAGCTAAAAGATTCTTGAATATGTAATAATACTTCATCATATTATTGAGTTATTGCAAATGGATCAGTTATAGCAAAATTTAATTGAAACGAACATCAGAAAAATAGCGAACATGATACAAGGTGATTCTAAGGAACAGACTACATATTAGACAAAACGGAAACAATAATCCAACGCAAAAGGGATGAGGTAATATGATTCAAGTGCACTAATCTGAGATGAGAAGATACCACATAACTATCAGTGAAAAAAGCATACAGAGGGCCGAGGACATGGAGTGAGTAAATTATAACACTGAAAATAGCAGTGTAGTCTGGTACAACAAGCCCAACGCAAGAAAATTACACAAAACACCTTAGAAACAACAAAGAGGTACCAGGTTAAAGCATTCAGTGGTTTCAGATTTCTTAACCAATAAAAATAAGGAGTGAAATCTAAAAGTAAATATTTACTTAATTAAAAGCAGCAATATTCAAACATTACGTGAACGTATTACAAGATGCTACAAAATTTTATAATCCGTCGCCTGCGCAGTTAAAAAATGAACATTATCTACACGTGAACTAGTACCACATTTAGAAGGTGATCAATCAACACTCTTCACGAAAATAGACTTGGGGTTTTTCAACACCAACTTTTACAGAATATTTTCCACCATTACTTAACAAATCATTAGTCATTCGTGTTTCTATGAAAGCCACCAGTTTTGATTATTCAGTGTTAGGTCAATCCTTCCGCGACTGTCAGACCCTATTTCCATAGTTTATACTGCAACCCCTCACTTCATTAGTTATGCGAGTGCAATTAGTTTAAAATGCCATTTTAAAATAAGGGGTTATATCTAACTTACTAATTTTAGGTTTTACCGTGTTTGGCTTACACCTTAAGTAAGCAGTTTTCATGTTATTACTCATACTGCGCATGTATTGGGTGAATTACTTTCAGCACCAGGAAATAATGATAATTTTGGCTCGGTTCTGTGTCGCGGCTATAATAATTTATATAGTAAACCGGTAGGTGACACTCGTCTAGCAAATATGTTATCGACCACCACAAGAACACCTCGTCATGACCGTGACAATCTATCGCAAAGAGGTACGTTACTTCAAGAAACTGGCATCTTTTTAAAAACATTTGTCCCAAGCAAATTTGACAATGGCAATTCAATACCTTTCAATGCTTATGCCTTTTGATACTTTCTAGAAAGTACAATATAACGTGGGCTTGGTAATAGGGGATGGATATCGTGCTGTTATAACTAAATTATATTTTGATTACGGAGAATATTAAAACGGAACATAGTGATGCTAGAATTAGTTAATCAAACAATATAAATTCATCCATAATGCTCAGGTAAAAACACCTTTTAAGAGGGACTAAATGGCGCAAATGAATTCAGTCTACAGCGACGAACACCTCACGTTCAGTTAGTAATACATATATTCAGCTATTTTGCATACAAAAAATTAACACGTGATGCCGCCATGGGCCGTGACGTTTAACGATACTTTTGGAGTAGGTAATTCTATTAAACTTGTCTTGGGAACATTTTTGATAAAATTTGACTTGGCGGTTTTGGACTACCTAATAAGAAGGTCTGTTTTTTTTTGAGTGGGTCCAAAAGTCTTCCCCGCTCTATCCGGAGCGGAAGGGCGCGAGTCTTTTACTGCCTAAAATCCTACCCGTGAGTATTCCATCATTTGCCTGTGCCAAGGGCCACGGTACTTATTTGTATTTCTGCTAACTGCTTGCTTTGTGCCGACTTATGTGACTTGCTTGCTTTATGTCACAAATAGATTATTAATTTCTTCTTCTTCAAGCTAAAGTTAGATTCAACAATCACTTATGCACGTTCTGTTATCACGTGGTCTATGTGTATGTGAGTGTAATGTCGTTGTAAATTTCGTGTTTTATCACGATTTTACAAATCAGGCATGTAACATGGAATCAGACATGTTTGTAAATCTTTGATGGTAAGTTGATTAACATTAGTTTTTGGGAGTTATTGTCTTAGTTTTAGTTACAGCGTTAGATGTTTTCATATGGTTTACTTTAAAAGTCCTCTTTACGCATGCTTTTATGGTTTTATAACTAGCATAATAATGGTTTTTGTCCGGCCGACAGGAGGTCAAGCAACCGAAACTGTAAAATATTCTCAACTCAACTTACTTTAGGCTGAGATAAAGTTGTAAACTCTAAAAGAAATGTCACACTTTGTACCTAGTAGTTAATGTTCTGAATCTGTCGCCTATATATTGTCAATGATAGTTTCTCGTATCATAATATGGTCCTTTTATTGTTACTTTTACAAGTTGCGCGCCCTTACAAAAGCTATTTCTATCATAGAAAGAATCCTTTCATCGGTGCGAAAAAGTATGTTTACAGCTGTCTGTGTTTAATATTATTTATTTGTATACGTACTTTATTTTTGTGAAAGTTTAAAGAGAGAAAAAACAATTCAGGGCCTCAGGCGCCGTTTTTGTGATAGCTACTAAATTATTTTTGGCTTCTTTTGACGTTTTATTTACTTTCACAATACCTTTTTTCTTTTTTTCTTATAAGTAATTATAATTTACCTTCCTTTCATATTGTTAATACTTTAATAAAAAGTAGAGTATAAATCTAGATAGGATACAATTCCTATATCTAATTCTCAATAATATGCTAGTGCTCGGAGGATGTTTCTAACTTTTTATACACCAGAGCGCAACAAAAGGAAACTGATATTGCATAACCCGCTCTAGGTAACTTTGTTCCGAGGTGTGAGGTGAGTAAGAAACATTAAAATTACATCAGACAACGTTAAGAGCGTGAAGTGGATACTTGTGGCTAAAGACTCGTAAGACCGCATAGATCGATCACGGATTAAAAGTTATTATCGCGGGCGGTTCGAGGATGGCTGATCATCCTTACCTTTAAATCCTCGAAAAGCAAGTGGGAATTCCAGAGGATCACGAACCTTACTAAGGGTTATCGTGTATTTTTTTTTTGTTGTGGAGGACAGAGTGCCAGTCGCGCATTATAAATTATCTGCTGGTCGGAGCCAACTCCAACATCCCTAGTTGAAAAGCTACTAGGCAGGGGATGATAGAATAAAATACTTACTATTTATTATGTATCTACACCATATTTGTATGATGTTAATATTATTAAAAGTAGCCAAGATAATAGAACTATGGCGAAGTTTATTAGTTTCCGAAAAGTATAGACAGAGATGCCACTTGACATAAAATTCTCGAGCTCGGCATCTATTCCGAATAATCACAAGAAAATCTTTCAATTTCTCATAACAAACCCATTTTGAGGCTTTTATAACACCAAACAAGACTTTTTTAATTTTTGTAATTGTATACATATAAAGTAAATATAAGTACTTAAATTGTTGCTTGGAGATCAGCAGCAAGCCAAGCTATCCGAAACTGTCCAATTTTTTCAATCAACCTTGAATTTGAATGCTTTATCGATTTAGTTTTAAATCTAATAAAGAAGTTTGACAGATTTTAGTAGCTTCGTGTGCTTGCTGCACCTATCTTAAATTTTTCAATAAAGTACTGATTTCAAACGACAGACGTATAATTTTTACTTCTTGATTTATTATATTATTTTATATATTATATATATTGGTGCTTTTGTTTTAATTAACAAAGCAACTTAAATTAAAAATGACCAAACTATTTTGATTAGGTACAATATTGCGTGTGAAATCAGTACTTAGGATATATCGCACAGCATCAGAACATTCAGAACGCAATTCTGAGAAGACTGGTACCTATTGTATTCGGTCTGAACGAAGTACTTAAATATTCCGCTGCATTCCGTCGTTTCATAATGTCAATGAAATTTCTCGTTACTTCAAAAAGCGGCGGAACGGTTACGTTCATGATAACAGACGTTTTTTAAATACATTAGCGTTACCCGTCTTATAAGTTTTCCAAGTTTTATTCGCCTCTCTAAGAACGAGTTAGTTTGGCGGCGATTTTCTCAAATAGTTTCTAAACAAGCCCAATTATAAATAATCAAATCATACAAGTTGACGATTCAAGTCTGGTCGCAAAGCAATTCAGAGAAAGTAGGTAATCCATATACAAATCGGAACAGTATCCAACAAACAAAAATTCGCATATAAAATTTAAAAAAAAAGTGTTAAAAAAAGACTTACCTTAAACACCGCCGGAGCTAACGGTATAGCCGCCTGGTTGTGAAGATGTTTTTTCGACATTTTCGGATCTTTTTTCTTCCACGTCTCTATTTATCGGTTTCCTCACAAATAATTGAATAAACTTGTTACTTTAAAACAACTCTCAAAGAAATCGTAAACTGAAAGCGTTAAGTCGCCGATGACAAATTACAATAAAAGTAGTCGTCGAGCTAAAACGAATTTTGTAAAAAATCGTTGTATATTTTCTTAAAAAAAAAAATATTTTTACTGATGGTACACTATTTGGTCACTTGCTAAACAGTGCCAAAAAAGTTAATGTTAATTTCAGTGAGACGCGTCGGTGTTATTGTGTACCATACGTCTTTCCACGGTTGCGGTCAAGTCGACAATGAACGGGTGAGGCGCGAGTGAGCGCGCCAAAAGGAGTGTCGCGCTGAGCCGCCGAACTCGAGCCGAGTCGCTGCCGCTGAGGGGTCGCCTGACGCTGTAGCGGAGCGGACCGCGGAGGCGCCAAGTGACGTCAGCGTGTCTCACGCAATACACCGGCCTGAAAACTGCTGTGGTTCCGTTCAAGCGCTGTCTAGTCTGTCCATAGTTTTTCACCGTTGCGTCAATTCAGTGTGACGGTATAGCACGCCCCTAGCCTGAGAATTGCCAATACAACACGCCTAGCCTTCAAAACACGTGACTCACGAACACATTATCCCAGCGCGGCTATTCAATGCTAGGCAGTACAAAACACTTACTTGACTGGGCTGGAATTGTGGAGCTCACCATCACTGATGCTGTACACAGCTAGCTTCGTTTTACCAATCATTACACTGTCAAAGATATATCTTTATGTCCAGAAGACCAGTAGTACACTACCAATAAACACTGTGATTGCAGTGACCGCCATAGCATTGATACCTCGAGTGCAGTACT
Source organism: Sesamia nonagrioides (assembly GCA_017933935.1). Classification (NCBI taxonomy): domain Eukaryota; kingdom Metazoa; phylum Arthropoda; class Insecta; order Lepidoptera; family Noctuidae; genus Sesamia; species Sesamia nonagrioides. The sequence goes on along the minus strand of JADWQK010000195.1, from coordinate 1,685,734 downwards.
GATTGTGCAACATCAAGTGTTTTATAAGTCTTATGATCCTTTTCCCAGTGAGCTATGTACTAATATCTTATATATATTTAAAAGTAGTAAAAAATCAGATAATTCAATTCACAAACACATGCAGCACTGGGGATTCCTGGACTGTAATTCTAATAAGCAAAGAAGAGTAAAAATATTCGCTATGTACTACTTGAAATGTGAATGCTTGAACCAGTGCGTTCTACCCGTCATGACTTACGGAGCCGAGACGTGGACACTAACGGTCAGACTAGTCCATAAGTTTAAAGTCGCTCAGCGATCTATGGAGCGGGCTATGTTGGGCGTCTCTCTGAAGGACCGCATCAGAAATGAGGTGATCCGACAGAGGACCAGAGTCACCGACATAGCTGAGAGGATTAGCAAGCTGAAGTGGCAATGGGCTGGTCACATATGCCGCAAGACCGACAACCGTTGGGGAAAACGAGTCCTCGAGTGTAGACCGCGTCTCGGGAAATGTAGCGTGGGACGCCCTTGGGCGAGATGGAGCGACGACATCAAAAAGGTGGCTGGTAGTGGCTGGCGGGGAACTGCTCAGGATCGAGCTTGTTGGCGTGCCATGAAGGAGGCCTATGTCCAGCAGTGGACGAGTAGGGGCTGATGATGATGATGATGACTACTTGAAATAGTATGCATTATTACCAATGTATGATTTATAAACCATTCTTCTTCTTCTTCAACCTATAGACGTCCACTGCTGGACAAAGGCCTCCCCAAGGCTTTCCACAATGGCCGGTCTTGTGCTGCCCGCATCCGTCAGCTTCCCGCGACCTTCACCAGGTCATCGGTCCACCTTAACATTAAATGTCTTTATTTAATACTCATCATGGAAGCTTGAATACTTACTGACTTGCCACGAGAGCACCCTACGGTGCGTATTACAGAACCAAACTCAAGCATTGATCTCTGCTTAAAACTAGTTTCAACCAATCAAATGGCTTGAAACGAGACTTAAGTAGAGCTTGAGTTTTGAGTGACGTTCTGTAATACGGTCCTACGATTGTCTATCGCTACCCTTTCATCTTATCACATATCTAGTACTAGTCAGTAATCTTAAAATTAACTCGTTCTACTTCAAAGTAATCACAGCCTGAAGTGTTAATACCCGTAGTAAGGTCATCTACTGATATTGTTATTTTTTTGATAAACAAATGTATTAATTTGATATACAATTTACTCTTCATCTTCGTCTTCTTTAATTTTAAAACATACGAATCAACCCCAAACATCAATCGATAGCAAACGTAGGTAATAGACACAAATCTCTCACGGTATTATACAGAAATAATAACAGAAATCGTAATTATTACGATTTCTGTGGAAATAATGAATCAACCAAACTAATATTATAAATGCGAAAGTAACTCTGTCTCTCTGTCTGTCTGTTACGCTCTCCCACTGAAACCTCTCAACCGATTTTGATGAAATTTGGCACAGACAATCTTTAGACCCTGAGAAAGGACATAGGCTACCTGTTATCCCGGTAAAAATTGATGTTCCCGAGGGAAATCTAAAAAGCGCGATATAACCGAACTCCACGCGGGCGAAGCCGCGAGAGGAAAGCAATAGAGAATCTTAATAAAAATAGAGACCAAAATGGATCGTCTTAATCATCATCCGCCTAACCTATTCCTAACTATATTGAAGTAACTGAATTCAGCTGAATACCAGCATTTGACTAGGAGCGGCTGCATGTCTGACCTCCTCTACCCAATTACGACAGACACCTCTTGGTAACACTAGTTTTCAGACTTTCAGAATTCAGATTACCAGTAACGACGATCAAAGATCTACGGATGAAAGGCAGGACCAGTGACTTAATATGATTTGAGTGGTCTCGGCATGTACTAATGGTCATCTATCCACAGAATGACCTCGGGAAGCGGAGCTTAACCTGATCAGTACGGCAGTACGGCAGTTATTATTTAGCCACGGCCAAATGAAAATGGGAAAAAATTGCTTTGCTTGAAGATATAATAATAATTATAAAATAGTGCTTGACCGCAGTCCCGCCTGATGGTAAGCAGATATGCAATCGTTGGTGGTCAAGCGCACCAGTTTATTAAGCCTATTCACTCAAGAAAATAGTGAATAAGAAGGAAGACGGCAGTTGAGCGAGGTGATGCAATGTTAAACCCAACAACACGACTATCGATGTTGCGCCAGAGGGAGGTTGATCAGGAGACCCTTCACGACCAAACTCCCGACACAACAACATATGGCGCATCGTACCCGACACATATCGCTATACAACTGCTCAGTACCCGTCCTCCGTAGGGCTTCACCAGACATCATGCCGGAATACAACGAATCGCTTGGTGGCAAGACTTTGTCTGGTGCGTGGTAACTTTTGCCGACAACCGGTGTTATGGCCTACCACCGAGACTTTCTGACTTCTTTTATTAAAATTTTACCAGAACCCAAAGTTTCGTCTATCACTCAACATTAAACCTTTCCTCTGACTGTTCTTCACATAGTTCTTGACATCACTAATACATAAGATGTTTTATTTTCTCTGTTAGCTATGGCTATTGGCCAACGACACCCAATCGCACTCTTTTACACACAGGTTCTTCAAGTAGTGATCGAAGTCATCATTATCATCTTAGTGTTTATCCCGGTTGCGTTCGCGGCTTTCGCGTTGGAGCCCAGGGTCCGCTTTCCTGCACATTCTCCTTCGTTTCGCACGATCTTTAGCATCCTGTGGTAAGAGCTTGTTGGCATGCATGTCATCTCTTACAACGTCAAGCCAGCATTTCCTTGGTCTACCCCGTTTGTTCCGGCCCACCGGAGGCGCCATGGCAAGACCTTTGTTACCCACGTAACATGCCGTTTGCGTAAGACGTGGCCGTACCAGCGTAGACGACCCTCCTGAAGTTTGTCTGCAATGTCACGGACACGAAGATCGTCACGGATGCGGGAGTTCCTGATGCGGTCTTTCCGGGTAACTCCACACATCTACCGCAGCATATTTATATCCGTTCCATGCAGTTCCTGCTTGTGTCGCTCAAGCACAGGGCACGCCTCACTGCCATACAGAAGAACCGGGCTAATTATGATTCTGCAAGTGGTGATCGAAGTATGTAACTCTATTGAAACAAAGTAAAGGACAAGAGGCGACTAAGGGAACTCTCACCGAGGAAGCGGGCAGCAGCGCTTCTCCTGTGGAATAACAAATTTCTGAGAACAAAAAGAAGAAAGGAGAATCGTCTAAACTACAAATTAAATCTTATTTCATGATTGTGAGAAAATGAATGATGTATATAATTTTGTTACGAATGCACCTTATATCGATGGCATAAGGTCTACCTACCTAAGGTCTACTAAATACCTACTGCGACAACTGTAAGGAGAAATCTGAGTACTACGTGAAGTAACATCTGTAGTGTTATTGTGTGTTTACGACACGGACTTCGTGGACGTAAGGGAAGACTTCGGTGCAACGTCAGCTACATTCTACTTGTCATTGCCTACGATCGACTGTACCTTCGTTGCCAATAAACTTCGCAACCCTTCACCGGCGTTTTAGTACCCCCAGCCCGTAACAATATAATAAATACATTCTCAAAAAAATGGCTAAACAATATGTAACAATAGTAAGTACAGACGAGATCACATCAAGCTAAGTACAATCTGAAAAATTTCATTAATAGATTTTAAACTTGATCGCTAATGCATTAATCCTCAAGGTTGATTGGGAATATCGGACAGTTTCGGGTAGCTTGACCTGCTGTCGGCAGTACTATGGTCATTTTATTTATGTTAACATACATTGTTATTTGTGTTAAGACTTTTGTTTTCTCGATCAAGGTAGCCACGGTGATTGTATTATCAAAAAAATAAAAATCAAAAGTCATTTATTCAAATTAGGCTCAGAGTCAGCACTTTTTGAACATCAATGTTACAGCAGACAGTGCCCTAAAACGGCCGCCCTTCGCCAATTAGTAGTGCTTTCGCTGGGAAGAAGAAGTGGCGGAATAAAGTCCCCAGCAGTACATCTGTCTGTTCATTAAAAAAAAAACTCATGACTATACAATATTAGAGTAACCACATAATAATTAACATTAGAACGCACAGGACATTAAATCAAATTATTTACCATACGCCAGCTAGCCACTTCCATATACCAGCAAACCAAAAAAAAAAAAAAAAAAATTACGTCACAAATGGAAATGTAAGTAAGTAAAAACTTATTATCAAATAAAAGTCTCCAACTATAAAGGGCCTGACAGCTTACATAATTATTTATGCATTGTCATCGATCACTTATCGATGCGCATTGTATAAAGAAAAGATCATTGTGTGAACTCATATAACGATTGAGTTAATCAGAGTCGCATTAGGCGCAGACCACAGCTGCAGACAGGTCTAGTTTTTTAGTAAGTAATTAATAATCAACGTGTCACGCCTTGACAAGGTGACATTCTATCAGCGATAGCAGTTATGGAAAAGTCATCATTTACATCATCAGTTTAGTCGAAGGACGTCAACTGCTTAACATAGGCCTCTATCAAGCACCTCCACTGTGACCGGTTGGGTGCTTCTCGCATCCAACGGGTTTCTGCAGCAAGGTCGTCGGTCCACCTTGTAGTGGCCTTCCAACGCTACGTCTTCCGGTATGCGGTCGGTGAATTGAAGTGAAGAATTTGCTTTGAAAGCGTTTGTTTAAGGTAGGTCATATCTACGTTTCAATAGATAGACAGGTATTAGAGATATAATACCCATCTTTCTATTGAATATAATAGTTATAGCTAATAGAGTCTCAATCTTTCTCTCTCTCCAGCGTTATTGCTTCATCTGGGGGCCGCATTACATAGCCAGTCTAGATGGGTGTTTACTGAGGACTTCCAAGCTAGGAAGGGTGCTTCGTGCTTTTTTTCGTTCGATGTCGAAGCTTATTCTGAAACATCGTCAACAGTGGAAACCTTAGTGAGGGAGGAGTGAGGTGTCATCTCATCTAATAGTTAGGAATGACAGTATTAACAGCACACATCACCTAACGTTTTATTTGAGTTTTTTTACAGAATCAATCAGCTAGTATTGTTATGTGATCTTCATGCCCGTACCATCTAAGGCGTGTTTCGTAAAGTTTTTCAAAAACAAAAAATCAAAGCATTTATTTCAAATAAACCAGTTACAGGCACTTTTGAATTGTCAGAAGGTCGGTGACAGCTAAGAGATGACCAGTCCCCTCCGACGGCGTCCGTTGACGTACATGACGTATGGATTAGCATCATTCAGCTCAACCATATTGAAGGGAACCTAATGACCCAACACACACGCCACCATCAGAGAGACATTTGAGTGAGCATGACATACTCTCAACAGCCAGAGCACAATCAAGTCAATAAAAAAGACTAACCCAACAAATAAATGCCTTACAGCACATTCGTACATTGTGCTCACGCGTTTGCCATGCAATTATACAATACTAAGAAATTGAATCTACACAATGCTAAGATAGTATTGTCCAAGGTTCAGCAGCTCCAACAGTGTTCCCGAATACTAAGTTTAGCTCCTGTATAGCTGTACAAGTGCCGAACACCTCTGTCAGCGATACAATTCCGTAACGTACAATATGCTTGGCTACATAGTGTGTAATACAGGCTTTGAATTAATAACTTAAACAATTACATATTACAACTACAAGAGGAAAAATCAAAGAAAAATCAGTGTATAGAAATCGGACGCAGCTCAAGCCCAAGCCTTTTTGTCCTCAATATTTGCTAAAGTCTCTTTCTTACCTACCTAATGGTCTGAAAATTTGCCTAAAAACATGTTGGCATTGGTGGCATCATTGGCGGTGCCTGTATTTTATATAGCTATTTCTGGTTCGACATAAGTGCATAATATCTTTCAAATATTGCATAATTTCGTTCGCGTTTTGTATGCAATTACCCCGTAATGTGGACAGCTGGTAACAGCTGACAGCTGTTTCGTATCTTTAAATCGCCCGCAAGCTTGTGGGTTATATGTTACAGATGCTTAGGATTCGTGGTTTTTTTTAAATTAATTTTAAACTAGTGCTTGACTACAATCCCGCCTGATGGTAAGCAGTGATGCAATCGTTGCTGGTGAAGCGCACTAATTTATTAAGCCTATTCACTTAAAAATCTTAGGAAAAGGAAGGATGACGGCAGTTGGGCGAGGTGATGCAATATTAAACCCAAGACCAACACGACCAAACGATGCTGCGCTAGAGGGAGATTGATCTGGAGGCTCTCCACGACCAAACTCCCGACACAACAACATTTGGCGCATCGTACCCGCCACACATCGCAACACAACTGCTCAGACCCGTCCTCGGTACGGCCTCACCAGACATCATGCCGGAACACGAAGAATTGCATGGCGGCAAGACTTTGTCTGGTGGGTGGTAACTTCTGCCGACAGCCGATGTTATGGCCTACCACCGAGAAATAAAAGTTAAAATAAAAAGTTGAAAAAGTTTGAAATAAAAGTCAATTCAATAATAGTGGAGTATTTACTAAGGAGAAACAGTGTCTTAATATCACGGGAGCAGTTTTGAATATCGAACAGCGAAGTGAGGGAGCTGTAAGCTAACGCCTGGGCGAAGCGAGGGACTAGAATCCTTAAAGCTAGGGTTTGCTAGCTCGCTGAAGATGTAGATACCTTTATCTTAAACACTTAAATACTTGCACTGTGCGGGGATCGAACCCGCGCCACCTTGCGCAGCGGCCGCGTCTGCTGCCGCTACGCCACGGAGGCTGTCAACATATATAATACTAATATCTTTATATATATAATTCTGCTGTACGTGTGTATGTCATTGAACTCCTCCTAAACGGCTTGACCGATTTTAATGAATTTTTCTGTATGCGTTTGAGTGGCGACCTGAATGGTTTAGATTCACAAATCAGCCCGGCAGATGGCGCTGATCGCTTGAAGAAGCATATGATCTCGGAAACGGCCCTAACGATTTCGCTGAAATTTAATATGTGGGGGTTTTCGGGGACGAGAAATTGATCTAGCTCAGTTTTATATCTGGGGAAGCGCATATTTTTGAGTTTTCTCTTTCGCAACATTTCACGCATAATATGGGCGCTAATTTCGCGCGGCTTGACATAGTGGCTGTGGCGTAGGTGATAGTAGTATGGTCTACTCGCGATGGCTGGTGTTCCTCGGTTCAAACCCGGGCAATCAAGATTTTTTTTTTGTTTTAGACAAATTTATAGTTTTTTTTTTTTAATTTTTGTAGTTACTTAAAAAGAAAATTGTACATAAGAACTAAAAGGGGAAAAAATAATAAAATATTTTAATTTTTTTTATTTAACTAAAATTGTACTTATGAACTAAAAGAGAAAAAAATAAATAGAAATAAATAAATATTTAAGATTTTTTATTTAACTTTAAGAGACTGAAACAAGAGCTCTAGGGGTAGAGAGAGGTATGATATCTTTGTTACAAATGTAGATGACAATGCTTTCCATGGGTATATTCCTAAATCTGCTGTACCTGTGTACGTCACTGAATTCCTCCTAAAGGGCTGGTCCGATTTGAATGAAGTCTATGTATATAAATGAAAGTCGTGTTAGTTACTCTATTTATAACTCAAGAACCGCTTAACCATTGGCTCAAAATTGGTAGGGAGTTAGATAAGGACATATCACATAGAATACTTTTTATCCCGTTCCCGTTGTTCCCGTCGTTCCCGTGTGACGTGACATGGAATAACAAAACAACTCAGTCAAAATATAAGTTAGCGGTTCATTTGTTAAAAATGGTACAAACACACTGCTGCACTACTCAGCATATTAAAAAAAATCTTACCGGTTGAATGTTGATGCATTCATTTATAGCAAGGAATATAAATACTCTCTGCCGATTTAATTTTTTTAATAAACGCCCCAAACCAACTTCAACTTCAAAATTTCTAATATTGTATTGCTGTGCTATTTACCACTTCACTACATACTATAAAACAAAGTTACTTTCTCTTTCCCTATGTCATTTTGTATGATTAAATCTTTAAAACTACGAAACAGATTTTGATGAGGTTTCTTTTAATAGATAGAGTAATTAAAAATAAACGTTTATATGTATAATAACATCCAGTAAATTGTGTCCATATCCAATCCATAAAATCGCAGTACAGCGTACAGAGCTCCGGCGGGATCTCATGGCGACATGGAAAGTGTGATTTTCGCAATCCAGCACAGAGCACGCCACAATAGCGGCGGTAAGTCCTCTCTTTGAGGAGTAGCTAGAGAGGCGCCACGGCGTCCTCACCTTCCGACTGACGTAGGTCCTCACCGGACATGGCTGTTTCGGGAGGTTCCTGTTCCGTATAAGGCGGGAGGAAACGCCAGGGTGACCACTGTGTGCATCGCCCTGAGGACACGGTGGAGCATATGGTGGAGGTCTGCCTGGCTTGGGTAGAGCACAGCCGTGTCCTCGCGGCGGCGATCGGCGGCGATCTCTCGCGTCCGACCCTGATCCGGGCCATAGTCCGGAGCAAGAGTGCATGATGGCAAGCTTTCACCTCCTTCTGTGAAGCAGTGATGCTGGCAAAGGAGGAGGCGTAGCGCGTGAGGGAGCGGAAATCTCACTACTCTCACGCCTCAAACCGCCGCAGGAAGCGCCCTGGTCGGGTGGCAACATCGGACTCCCGACCACCGTAGGCGCGGGCTTGCGGGCGGCGAGCGATAGGCAGCTCGCCTCCTGGTAAGAACCAGGTCCGAGTTGACGGCGCGTTGTGTTTCACACGCGCCTCAAAGAGATGTCAGCACACCTTGGCGGGGTCCACGAGGACTGCTCCACAGGGTTGCGGGTTGGTTAAAAAAGAAACCATGGTACTGGCCATTGTACAGGCAAGTGAAGGAACACGGGTGGGTTTTAGTCTAGGTAAAAGTCTGACACGCCCTTCCGCTCCGCCCAGAGCGGGAGAGGTCATTTGATGATTTCCCATCCAAAACAAAAAAAAAAAGAACTGAAGAAGAGCAAGAAATTGCACTTGAAGAGCGCAGCCTTAGTATGGCTCGACTTTGTGCTTCTCACGCACCAGAGCAAAGGGAGGCAGCCCATGAAACGGCTCAGTTGGCAATGCGAAATCGTCGAGCAAACCTCAGAGATCAAGCGCTAGATAATAATTTACGAAAAACAAGAAGAAATTCATCAAATACTGATTTGAATCGGGCAGCGTTTCTATACGCATATAATATAGCGCAATGACGTTCGCATTGGGCCAATGGATGTTGTTTCCGAGTATTGTAGCACATTAAAGATTTCCGGAGAACCGCCAGGATTGTGCTCCCAAATAAAGAATCGTTGAATAACAATATTTATTTATTTAAAATTATCCTAATTTAGAAAGTAGTCATGTGATATTGCCTTTAAGGCAGAACGAAGTTCGCCGGGTCAGCTAGTACATATATAAATATGTATGTAATATACAATTTCTCACAGTATAGAGGAAAGGTAAAGCTCTTTTAAACGACACTTAAATATCCACAGAAATAATGTTAATGCTAAGCGGAAGCGATTTCCACAATCTTGCATGCACATACAGGCATGGACAGAGAAGGAATATTATAGTAATAATATAGTAAATCGTTTTATAAGGAATAGAATTAAGGATGGATAGCGGTAGCGAACGCGGCCGTTGTGCAAGGAGGCGAGGGTTCGATGCAGTGCAAATATTTGTATGCATGAATATGAATATTTGCACTGATCTGGTCGTGCCTCTTAAAGCACGTTAAGCCGTTGGTCCCGGTTGCCATACGAACATCTAGTGGCAGTCGTTACGGGTTGTTGGAGCCCTCAAAAGTCTAACAATTGGGCTAACTGCATTGCTTCGATATCGCCTTCGGGTTGTGGAGGTCAGACGGCAGTCGCTTCATGGAAAATGTGGAAGTTTAGCCAAAATCAGTAGTTAGATTGGTAAAGCGGACCCCAGACTCCAAAGTTGAAAAGCTACGGATGCGACTGGGATTAACGCTGAGATGATGATGATGAGAATTAAGGATGGACCATGGGTGTGATCTACACGGTGCGGCGCCAGAAACACGCTCACGCAAAAGAGACTAGTGCTGCTAAGTGTCACCTGGCCACTTTGGATACAGTGGAGAGGCGTGCGAAGTGGCTGATTTTTGACTCTGATTTAACTCGAGACAGTCTCCAAAGCCTAGAGCACAGGCGTAGAGTAGCTAGCCTTTCGGTATTCTATAGGATGCATTTTGAGGAGTGTGCGAGGGAATTGCATGATTCAATTCCCCCATCTCTGTTCCACTATCGGGCGACCCGTCGTACAGCGAGTTTCCTCTACCCTTATTTTGTTAACACCACTACGATCCGGACGAAGCGTTTCGCTTCCTCCTTTATACAGCGTACATCGAGGGACAGGAACAATTTGCTAGAGGCGGTGTTTCCGTCGGAATACAATTTGAGTGTCTTTTAGGCTAGAGTGAATAGGCTCTTAATAAATTAGTGCGCTTTACCATCAACGATTGCGTACCATTAGGCGGGATTGCGGTCAAGCGCTAGTTTATCCATACTAATATTATAAATGCGAAAGTAACTCTGTCTGTGTGTCTGTCTGTCTGTTACGCTTTCCCGCTTAAACCACTGAACCGATTTTGATGAAATTTGGCACAGACAATCTTTAGACCCTGAGAAAAGACATAGGCTATCTTTTATCCCGGAAAAATTTGATATTCCCGAGGGAAATCTAAAAAGCGCGATATAACCGAACTCCCCGAAACAACCCGCGTGGAGTTCGGTTGTATCGCGGGAATACTAGGACTTTATGTCTTTTTTTTAAATCCTAGTATTCCCGCGAAGGCGGATTGGTAGCCCCTTGAGTTCCTTGTGAAGGTGAGAAACATTGTCATACTTTCGAAGACCGAAAACAAAGCGAATGCACAAATTTTGTAAGTAGGTAGTAATAAAACCAGGAAAAGAAAACCGCTATTATATTATGCTTTTCAATATATAATTTACATACGAATACAGTATTATTCATAATGTCAACAAAAATCCACCACATAAAATTATAACTTGTGTTTGTGGCTTGAATTCAACTCAATAGCGCCGATTCTGTTCTTCCCAAACTAGACTAATTTTAAGTTATGTGCGTCTTTTTTTTTTTTTTTTTGTAGTGTGGCACTAGTTATGACTTTGTGCCAATGTCAAGTAAAATAAAAATCTTCAAGAGTTCTTCTTTCTTTCTCTTATGGCTTCGCACGGTTTGTGCATTTAGCCAATGTCACGTAATGAATTATTCATGTTGAAAAAGACGGCCGCGTGAACCGAACACGGAGGAAGATTTGGTTCAAAGCCATGATGTGGCCACTATGCTACAATATTTCACTGTTCTTTATGAATTATTCACTGAATGCACTTTTTACTACATAAATCACGCGTTTTTATTTAGTAAACGACACTATAAATAATTTAAAAGTCCAATGAAAATGAGCGTGGCACTCATCTTCCCGCCAAAAACTCCTTATGTGCATCTTTTTCTTTCTATTTCACGAAGAAAAGGACAGAAGATAAAATGTCAGTTTAGACCTGTCAAATTAGTGCGCTCCTGACGTAAACTGGGGTATTTATTGTCGCCAGTATCCTAATTTGACAGGATTAAATTAAAATGTTATCTTCTATCCTTTTCTTAACGAAATGGAAAGAAAAAGATGCACATAACTTAAAATTAGTTTAGTTTGTAAACAACAGAAATGGCGCCATTATGAATTTAGCAGATTACGAACTTTTCAGCACAATGACAATGGATCGTGTTGGAATGACAAATCTATACTAATATATAAAACTGAAGAGTTTGATTGCTTGTTTGAACACGCTAATCTCAGGAACTACTAGTCTGATATGAAAAATTCTGTTTGCGTTGGATAACCCATTAATCCAGGAAAGCTTTAGGCTATATAACATCACGCTGCGACTAATAGGAATGGGGCATAACTAACTCCACGTGAATGAAGTCGCTGGCGGCCGCTAGTTTATAATAATAGCGGATTAGGGCCGCAGGACAAGGAGCAACTATGTGACCCCCACAACCCATTAACTGGATAGCATAATGTCCCTTTGTGACACTGGATATCAACTTTTCAGCTTCTAGCTACCTGTAAAGACTGACTTTTTTAAGCTCCTATAAGGTGTAAGCTGTGCGTTATTGCACGCACGGCTACACTTCAAGCTATTACACAACCAGTATAAGCTGTCTTCGAATTGTACGTGAAGACTATACAATACGTGGTCAGCTAAAACTGGAAGTTTATAGTTTTATGTGTAGCCATGTGTGCCTAATTTTACTCTAATTGTAAACTGTAAGATTATAGGTATTACCAGAATTCTGACTTCATTACTGTAAGTTATTCATGACGATAAAAATGTAGATGACATAATCATGAAGTTATTTATTTATTTATTTATTAATAAAGGTACACCAACAGCTTCTGTATAAAAATTAACAAATAGAGTAGATATGAGTAAAAGGCTTATACAGTTGCCAATAACAGGTGAACCAACATTCACCAACATGAGTGATAACTTAAACTAGATAAATGTAAATACTAATATTAACTGGATATAAACTATACAACGAAAATAAACAAGGTTAGACTTGTACTTAAGTAAAAAAAAAAGGAATACAAAGCTAAAATTAAATTTTAAATATGAGATCAAAAATTAGAATAATACTTAAAAAAACTTAAACTAAGAAACTTACAAAATTAAATACACAGAATAACTTAAATTATACAAGAAAAAGATTGCAAATGTATAGGAACAAACAGACAAAACTATTATTTAAGAGCTTTTTGACTTAGAATAAAACGCTTGAAGGTTTTCATAGTGTTGTGGTTTATGTCAACATCTGGGTTTGATTTTATCAAGCAATTTATCTCTTTGCTGAGCCTATTGAGAGGTGAATTTTCTCCTATATTTGTGTTGGAAGCTTTAGTATGGAATAAATGGGTAATGGGATATCTGGGTATTCTATTGGGGACTTTTATTCCAATTTGATTAATCAAGTTAATACAATCTAATTTATTGTTAACTAATTTGTAAAAAAACAAAAAAAACATAATTACATACGTTATGATACAGTTCACAATGTAAAAGACTTTAACGAACTTAGTCATACGTCTGACTATTGACAGCCTCCGTGGCGTAGCGGTACGGACGCGGCCGCTGCGCAAGGTGGCGCGGGTTCGATCCCCGCACAGTGCATGTATTTGTATGCATGAATATGAATACTTGCACTGGTCTGGTCGTGCCTCGGAAAGCACGTTAAGCCGTTGGTCCCGGTTGCCATACAAACATCTAGTGGCAGTCGTTACGGGTTGTTGGAGCCCTCAAAAGTCCAACAATTGGTCTAACTGCAATGCTTCGATGTCGCCTTCGGGTTGTGAAGGTCAGACGGCAGTCGCTTCACGGCAAATGTTGAAGTTTAGCCATTTCAGCAGTTGGACTGGTAAAGCGGACCCCAGACTCCAAAGCTGAAAAGGCTTCGGATGCGACTGGGATTAACGCTGTGATGATGATGAGTCATACGTCTGACTCTAAAAACCGGCGCTAAAAATGTTCGTCCCGCACAATTCCCTTTCCGATAATAGAAATACTGAGGCCAATTCTCGTAATAGAGAAATTTTGTGAACAACAGAATCGGCGCCAATAGCCCCGGTTCACAAACTAAACTAATTTTAAGTTATGTGCAGCTTCTTCTTTCTATTTCAATAAGACAAGGACAGAAGATAAAATACTAGTTCAGCCCTGTCAAAATAAGAAATTTACTCGTCAGTTCAGACGTGGTTAAAATAACTAATAGGTACTAAAAATAAGTAAAGGAGATGTTTCAGAAATGTATGGAGCCTGGGCCAGCACATTGTACACATAATGCTAGGTATAATTACGCTATAGTTAACTGTTTTTAATGTTAATTTTCTAGATTTTGGCTTAGTTTTTATACAGATTCAATTTAACTCGGCCAAGGAGTGCAACACAACTACTAATAAATATGGTGCTCAGCAGTAAGCGAAGTAAGTGACATTTGATTGACGTGTCATGTATCTAAGTCTATCGTATCTATATTATCTACCATATGACTGCGAAAAAAACAAAACATGAATTCCGAACATACGGCCCATTAAATAAACACAATCACCTCAAATCAACACTCGACACGAACACAACGGGAAAATAGAACTGTCAAAGTCGCCAATCAAACGTCTTAACCAGTGTCATTGCTATCTTAATAAAGGGTTATTTTATAAAAAACCGTTTCAAATAATTAATTATATATAGGGGGAGGCGGGGTACATTGATACAAGGGGCACATAGATACAGTCAGTATTCGTCGAAAACAAAACGCGTTAGAAGAGCCATACGCCACCGATAAGGAGGTATATAGTAAAGCCTACACGCACACTAGCACAGAGCAACGTTCACTCGACGACTAGCGACTAGCACGTAAAAAACAGTTTCTGATGTTCGTAACAAAATTTTCGTACTTTACTTTCGGATGTAATTCTTCTAATTTATTTAGTGTTACCTGTGTTATATTAAGACATTTGGTAAGTATATATCTATCTCACATTAAATAGACTTAAATTATTTAATTATTTATTGCTTTAATTTTTATAAAATGTTGATTTCGATTGTAGTAGGCAGGGGCACATAGATACAAGTGGTCTTGGGGCACATTGATACCCCAATATTTTGTTAAATATACATGTATGTGAGACTTAAGCAATATATTTTATTTTATTTATAGAAAAATGGTTTGAACATTTAAACGCAAGATGAATAGAAGTTCCATCAATGAAATTTCCGTGGCTTCTGCGATATCTGATGTGTTGGAAGAAAAATTATAAATAGCAAAAGCAGCGACTAAATATAATTTAAAAAAATCAATAAATAAAGGTTAGAAAAATCAATAAAACTTGTTTAATTTATAGGAATATTTCTATGAACCAAAGTACCAGTGTATGTACCAATGTACCCCGCACGTGGGGTACATTGATACAAATTTCATTTTTTAGTAAATAGGCTCTAATACGTTTTGTGATTCAATCTATCGGTTAATTTGTATGTAACAAGTTAACTGAATATATATTGAATATATTATGGTTAGTAAATTGTATGTAACTATCATTAGATCGTCTTTTATTGGGTCTAAGTAAAAACTGTATCAAGGTGCCCCACTTCCCCCTACTTGTATTTCTATTCAAATTTATTTAGTAGTATTTTTATGGAAATCTATATTTTTTTTCCATCTATATTTTTCATCAATCTATATTTTTTGTACATAAGAGGAAGTCTGAAAGTGGCACCGGTAGCTGAAAAGTTGTGTGGAAATCGGTTGTCATGGTACGGGCATGTGTTACGGAGAACTGAGGAGAATGTCGTGAGGAGAGTCTTAATTATGAATGTTGATGGCTATAAGAGTAGGGGAAGACCAAAGAAACGATGGATGGAATGTGTGAAGGATGATATGGCTAAGAAGGGGGTGACTGCCGAGATGGTTTCTGATAGGGATGCATGGAAGAAAAAGACATGTTGCGCCGACCCCAAATAAATTGGGATAAGGGCAGGAGAATGATGATATATTTTTTTTTCCTCTTTATCTATATAGCGTACATAGTGGTGGCCCAAAATGAAACATCTCCTTTACATCAGGCGTGGACTAATTTGACAGGACTAAATTTATCTCCGGTCCTTTTCATTATGAAATAAATGTTCCTATTTCATAAAAGATTCACTGAATTTAAATTTACTTTAGTTTGCGAACAAGAGAATCGTCGATTATATCGAACTATACAACGAAGCATTTTATACGTTTATGCGTTAAATTATTGTATATCATCATCAACCTTTTATCGTCCCACTGCTGGGCACAGGTCTCCTCTCATACAGAGTACTGTATGAGAGGAGACCTGCGCCCAGCAGTGACCAGCCCAAATGTGGCTGCAGTACTCCACACACGAACGGACCTGTGCTTTGTACAACATTAGGAGCTGCCCAGGTGTGAAGCACTGCCGGACCTTTGCAATAACGCCAAGTTTCCTGGCAGCCACCCTGGCCTTGGACTAAATGAACCGCCCAAAGTTAAGGTCTAAAGTTGCATAGAATTAATACATCTTTAGGTCTTGTCATGTGATTAAGTGTATGATCTATATAGTCTATACCTGTCTCTGTACTACTCTGTAGTCTATTCCTACATTAATATTGACTTGTATCAAACACAAGCCAGACATACACGGTTGAACATTTCACTATTGCACAATGCATAATATGTAAATCAGTGGTCGCTAGTCTAAACAATACTTTAAATACAATACCTGTACTAATATAATCCTAACTATTCTGTGTTTGCGATTTATTTGCCAAGAATGTAAACAAATATGAGTTTATGGAAAAACTAGCTGCGCCCTTCGTCAAAATTGGTTCAGCCGTTTTGGAGGAGTTCCAGGACAAACATTATGCTGAAGTTTATATATTATTTTGTTCTATGTTAGGGGTTTGGTTTCTGCACTCAGTCCCTCCAGTGGATCATTGTGCGTGGACCATGGCGGCGATTGGCTTTTATTCCAGCCAGCCCACCTCCCTCCAGAAGCCTCCTAGCCTGTTGAGAACATCTGTGTAAGATCTTGGTGCTCCTATGGTTTTGCTTCTAATTTGGGTATCGCCTGTACACTCGAAGAGTACATGCGCAACTGTCTCGTCAGCCTCTATGCAGGCTCTGCACAGAGGGCTGTCCGTTATCCCTTTGTGTGGAGATGCTTATTAAGCAAGCAATGGTCCGTGATGATCCCCGTCATCAATCGTAGGCCTTTCCTATCCAGGTGCAATAGCCTTTTGGTTAGTTCATCCAGGGATGGCATAGCCTCCTTGGACTGCCTGCAGCCCGGTGACGTATTTTATTTTAGATAATTTTTATTCCTAAGCAATACTGAACGTGCCAACCCGCATTGAGCAAGCGTGGTGATTACGCTCAATCCTATGTATGAGAGGAGACCTGTGCCCTGCAGTGGGACGATAAAAGGTTGATGATGACCGAAGAGGGTTGGATGAAATTTGACGATTTGGTAGGGCATGACCTGGGTTCGGAAAAAGGAGACTCATTATCTCGATATCCCCACAATATCGGGATTTATGTAAGAGAAATCGCGGCGTGAGTTATTAACAAAAAATCATTTTAATGTCTTTGGTTATTTAGAAATCGTCAGCAACATCCTGTAGAAAAACAGTAATTTGAATAATATTAATAACCTTTTTATTAACAGCAACCTTAAAAGCATTATTAAAAGGAAACCTGTTTATCCATTTATATAATATTAAACAGATATGATATGCTCTAACAAATTAACCAAAATAAATGTTCCGATCGGAGCAACACACACACATGCAAATTTTTTATTCTGCGTACATTTCACACGTTGGTACAGTGTGAATGAGATGGGGCGCAATCTAAAGCATAGAGAAGAAAAAGTTTGCGCTGTTAGTGTTTGTCGTTTGTTTTTACGAGTGTATCGAGAGTGACTAAAGCGAGATACTGGACTTACCTCCTTTTGTACGCTTCATTTTCAGTGCGCTAGTGACTTATCTACCTTAGTTTAATATTTTATCAATGTGTTTATCATAATAAGTAAGTAGTAGGTATTACTTATTTTTTTTTTATTTCTATCATTTACATTAGGTAATATGAAAATCAAATTGATTTCATGCATAACTGAATCTTTATTACTTGAATAATGATTGATGATGAAATCTTTCAGTCTGCGGGTACTCCCAGAAATTTTAAATATATGTACTTGTATTTTTTTACATACATAATAAATTAAATATTAAGGGCGGCAGATTTAATAAAATCTCCATGAAGATATGTATGGCCAAAAATACCTTTTAATTGTAGAGTAGGTCTTCCCGAAACATATTACTTGGGTCTCAATAGGCAAACTTGAGAAAAAAAAACCAAAAAACTTATGGCCCCTTTTATCGAAAGCATTGTAGATTTATCTGAATAGATAGAAATCTTCGATGGCCAGTAATAATTCCTGGAAGCCGTAAAGAAAAAAAAATAACAGGTTACTCTCTGCCTCAATAAACCGATAACAATACAAAACTTGTAGACACGAATAATCCTGCAGCAACAAATAGTCACAAGGAAAATCATTTGCAATACCAGAAAGACGTAACACCCAGCTCAGGTGACCTAATCGTTGACATGACTGAATAACAAAATACATTTTGTAGACTTAGTATTGTGACTGTTAATAGTATTGACAATAAAATCCTGAACATTGGGACTTTAATGGAAGAAGGCTTAGCGATAACATCGCGGTGTAACCACATGCATAACGACCAATCTTATAAGGATTTACGATGAGCACACATTAGAACAAAAAAAGTTCGAGGTAGCTATGGAAAATTCCCCTCGACAGGCGCCACGGAATCCTTCCGAGCGACTATAATGTCAATAAAACTGTATTGTCGAAACCCGAGGTTTGAGCAGTCGTTAATCAAGGTATTATGAGTGTTTCTCCGAAATAAAATGAATTGTAACAGCGCTGGATTGAGCCATTAGAAATTTGAAGTTTGGATTGAGTTTCAATGCTCACTAGAGTAGGTATTTAACTTTAATTTGAAGTGAGTCATTATAGAATAGAATACTCTTTATTATATACACCATACAGGAAAGGAGAGGCGTGCGAAGAGGCTAATTGAATTGTTTGCCAAAGCCTGGAGCACAGGCGAAGAGTAGCCAGCCTGTCGGTGTTCTATAGGATGTTTTTGGAGAGTGTGCGAGGGAATTGCATCATCGGACGACACGTCGTACGTCGAGTATCCATCCTTACCTTGTTGACACCACTAAGATCAGGACAAAGCGTTTCGCCTCGTCTTTTTTACCGCGAATATCGAAGGATTGGATCTGACTACAAGTTAAGTGTCTTCAAGGCTAGAGTGAATAGGCTCTTAATAAATAAGCGCGTTTTATCATGAGCTCACTGGTTACCCACAGGCGCGATTGCGGCCAAGCACTACTTAATAAAAAAAAAACTAAGTTTCATCTTTCTAACCTAACCTGGCCTTTTAAAAACAACCTGTGATCTGTTTTATTCTACTAATCTTATAAAAATTAAAGTTTTTATTCATTCATCCATGAATATGTACAAACTTTTTCACGCAAAACTGTTGAAAGATTTGCATGTTTTCACACAGATGATCTATCTTTTAATGAGGATACTTTTTCCCGATGCTCCCACAGTATCGAAACTTATGTAATTCAAACAGCGGGGTGCAAATAGTTTGAATTAAATCGGGAACTTTTGAATATAAGTTGAGTTTGGAATTTTTCAGTGCCAGCCCGGAGTTTGGATTTATGCACGATTGGACCTTTATCACGGATAACAGATAATAAAAAATGATGAATCTTTATGATATTGATTTCGGTAAACTGATTAAAAATTACAGCCAGTCGTAAAACAATAGCGATTATGTAATCGTTAATTTTTAAGTAGGTGCATCCACGCCTTATTTTTTTAATAGTATTACAATAAAAAAATATGATATTGATACAACTTATTGTCAACTTTTTTATCGTCCCACTGCTGGGCACAGGTCTCCTCTCATACAGAGAAGGATTGAGCGTAATCACCACGCTTACTCAATGCGGATTGGAGATTTCAGACTTAAAAGTCCAGGTTTCCTCAAGATGTTTTCCTTCACCATGTAATCAGTTATTGGAGTCCAAGATATACTTACATATTAACCTTATCCCATATTTGAAACAACCTATTTCATATATTCAGACTTATTTCATATTTCATGTTTAAAATAAGGCTGTTTTTCTGTATCCAGTGGTCGTGGGACAATCCGATCATATACGTCAACATTAAATTATGTGTTTACACTAGATGAGTTCGGGGTTTTCTAACGAACTATTTGAAGATAGATTGGAACAAACTCAAAGGTATCTTTTACAGTTCAGACAGTTATATCAGGTTCGAACAGATGAATATACGATCTACTAGTAATTCCTATATATATGCAGCACTTGTCAATTCAACTTTCCGCGCAATGGTAGGTACATAAATAACGGCTGATTTAAGCTCGCTTTATGTATTCTCTAGCATACCACCAACAGTGTTGAAGAGATTAACTCGCAGGTGCTATGATTCAGAAGAACAATGACAGCCAGAAACCTCTTAATTCTAATAACAAATATTCATCATCATCATCATCTCAGCCACATGAAGTCCACTGCTAGACATAGGCCTCCCCCAAAGATTCCCAAAAAGAACGGTTGGTCACGGCCTGTATCCAGCGCCTCCCTGCGATTTTGGTCAGATCATCCGACCACTTAGTCGGTGGGCGTCCGACGCTGCGCTTGCAGGTACGGGGTCATCCTATAAAAGCCTTTCTGTTCCATTTGGCCCATTCTTGCCCATTGGCTCTACGAGCTATGTGCACTTCAGAGAGCTAATCTGCTGGGATATGTCGACGCCTTTAGTTCTTCTACGGATTTCCTCATTCCTAATTCGATCACGTAGAGAAACACCTAGCATAGCCCTCTCCATAGCTCTCTGTGCGACCTTGAGCTTTCTTGTGAGGCCCATAGTGAGGGACTACGTTTCTGACCCATACATCACCGATAACATACATTGGTTAAAGACTTATGACACTGAGGTATTTTAGACGAGAAGACACAACGGAGCTTCCCGAACGCTGCCCAGCCTAGTCGGATCCGTTGAAACACCTCGTCCTTGAAGTCGGAGCTAACAATCTTATAACTATATAGATATATACATTATACACACACATACCAGTACCATAAAACATACATAAAATAGTTTTTTTTTTATTTCTTGTATATTATCAATAAGTTTTTACATACTTTAACAAGGGAGGGAGATATTGAGATGTTTGTCGTGTGATTGATAAATGTCCTTTCATTTTCATTGTAATAATTATTATGTCAAGGCATTCTTCAATTGCTTTATAAGTATATTTTACTGCGCAATAGAATCAAGATGTTTCTGGTTGCGGTAATGAGCTGGGATGAATAGCTGGTACAGAAAAATAAAGCTGCGAATTGAAACATCATACAATTGAAATAGTCGTGCGAAACAATGAGGTGGCGAATGTTTAACACTTTGTGGTGTTAATGAATCGGACAATTTCATTGTTTGTATACGGTCATATTTCATTAGCTAGCAAAACTACGGAGACGCGATAGGTATCGATATTTAATATCATCATATTTTGTCTAACCTTGTCCTCAACTATGTTAGCGTCAGTTACTATCATCATCTCAGCGTTAATCCCAGTCGCATCCGAAGCTTTTCAGATTTGGAGTCTGGGGTCTGCTTTACCAATGTAACTGCTGATTTTGGCTAAACTTCGATATTTTCCGTAAAGCGACTGCCTTTTGACATCCACAACCCGAAGGCGATATCGAAACATTGCAGTTAGACCAATATTGTTGAACTTTTTAGGGCTTCTACAACCCTTAATGACTGTCATTACTTAGATCGTCGTATGAGAACCGGGACCAACGGCTTAACGTGCTTTCCAAGGCACGACCAGACCAGTGCAAATATTCATATTCATGCATGCAAATATTTGCACTGCGCGGGGATCAAAGCCGCGCCTCCTTGGTGCCACGGAGGCTGGTCAGCTACTAGTCTAACCGGATGCAACTGAGTAGGTACCAGTATTTTATTTACATGGAACCACTGCCTCCACAGCCCACTTACTGGGTATCACGAAACTCTTTGCTTGCCATGGGCTTCGTATTATCCAGTAACTTGACCAAGGATTTTTTTTTACACGTGATTGGTAGTTTGTAGATATGAGTGTAAAGTTCAGTCATCCTCTGTAGAAAAGGTAGGATCCTCCGACCAAACGGGTCCTGTTACTGGCGGGCACTTGCTTAACGGTTGTTGTTGGTAAGTTGTATGTACCTATGCTGGATGTAACTTTTCTAAGTTATATGCCAAAGTCTGCCGAAGAGGTAAGACAGATCATTGCGGGTATATCGAAAGGAAAGTCTCCTGGCCCTGATGGCCAGCATTGAACACCTGCAGCACGCTGGCTCACATATATTCAGAGTGTTAGCTATGTTCTATTCACTATGCGTGAGCCATTCGTACCTGCCGTACGACTTTATGAGAACAGTAGTAGTGCCTGTAGTTAAAAATAAAACGGGTGATCTAGCCGATAAGGCTAACTACAGGCCTATTTCACTTGCTACTGTTATAGCAAAGGTGTTTGACGGTATGTTGGATGCACAGTTAAATAAACACGTAAGGTTGCATGATAATCAATTTGGTTTCAGACCCAAATTGTCTACAGATAGTGCAATAAATACTGTGTCTCAAACATACCATCAGATACTACACGGATCGTAAAACTCCAGTGTATGCGTGTTTCCTCGACCTGTCAAGGGCATTTGACCTGGTGTCGTATAATTTGCTGTGGAAAAAACTGGAGAGCACGAACATGCCACATGAATTAATTTACTTATTGAAGTATTGGTATGCACACCAGGTTAACAGTGTCAGGTGGGCGGGTGTTTTTGGCGAAGCCGTACAGGCTCGAATGTGGAGTGAGATAAGGGGGGTTAACCGCCACTCATCGTGGCGCTCAGCAGCCACCATGTTGGCTGCCACGTTGATGGGATATGTCTAAACAATCTAAGTTACGCTGACGACATGTTGCTGCTGAGCGCGTCAGTTTGTGGGATGCGCAAGTTGTTGCTGGTGTGTGAGGATTATGTGGATACACAAGGCCTCATGTACAATGCCGTGAAAAGTCAATACATGGTCTTTCAGGCCAGCGCCAAGTGTTCACAACATGTTCCATCCATTAGCCTTAAAGGTATACCTTTGAAACAGGTGGACGAATTTAAATATTTGAGGCATTGGGTAACAGCCGACCTGAGGGACCATGTCGATATTGAAAGGGAACGGAGGGCACTATCTAGGAGAGCAAATATGATAGCCCGTAGTTTTTCACGCTGTTCAACACAAGTTAAATCACGTTGTTCAAAGCCTTTTGTACCTCGCTATACCCGTACAGCCTTTGGGTTAACTACACACGAGCGGCTTATGGTGCCCTCCGTATCCAATACAATAATGCGTTCAGAGCGGTGTTGGGGTTGTCCCGTTTTTGCAGTGCGTCGGGCATGTTTGCGAAAGCGCGCACCGACTGTTTCCACAGCACCATGCGCAAGCGGTGCGCGTCCTTGGTGCGCAGGGTGCGGGACAGCTCCAATACAGTTTTGTCGATGATTGCCGAGAGGATTGACTGTCCGTATATTCGACAGTGCTGTGTTATATTATAATTGTTGTCTTGTATTATTGTATTTACTTGTATTTGATTGGTAATTTTTATTTTTTTCAAATTTCTTTGTTAAAATGTATGGATTATTATTTTATATGTACTTTCTAGGTGTATCTTGGACACCAATGACTGATTAAAAAGGTGAAGGAAAACATCTTGAGGAAACCTGGTATTTAAGTCTGAAATCGCCAACCCGCATTGAGCAAGCGTGGTAATTCCGCTCAAATATCCTTCTCTGTATGAGAGGAGACTTGTGCCCAGCAGTGGGACGATAAAAAGGTTGACAATGATAATGATGATGATACTAGTTGCACGGTTAACTCTGCTTGCGAGACGCAGGATCTGCATGACGTCAGTATTCAATGTCGCGTTCTTCTCCGCCGGCATATGTCGGCAACATTTGCAGGCGGGCTAGGTTGGCGTCTTCAGTAATGACTGAAGCCGCCAAAATAGCCCGCCGAAAAAAGGTTTTACGATTTGTAATGACAAATCGTAAAACTTTTCGGCATGTTGGCGGCTCGACATCAGAAACTTATATTCACTACACTTAACTAGTTGTCGCCGGGCAACTGTGCGCTTGCGTTCGCTACCCGCCGGCAAGCCGCCGACATATCTTTTTCTTTTTATCATTATAAACTGGTGCTTGACTGCAATCCCGCCTGATGGTAAGCAGTAATGCAATCGTTGATGGTAAAGCGCGCTAGTTAATTAAGCCTATTCACTTAAAAAGACTTAGTGAATAGGAAGGAAGACGGCAGTTGAACGAGGTGATGCAAGGGAGACTGATCTGGAAACCTTACACGACATTTGGTACATCGTACCCAGCACACATCGCACCACAATTGCTCAAACCCGTCTTCCGTACTGCTTCACCAGACATCTTGCCGGAACACAACGAATCGCTTGGCGGCAAGACTTTGTTTGATGGGTGGTAACTTCTGCCGGCGGCCGATATTATAGCCTTCCACCGAGAAAGGAAGCTTATGCTGCCTACATGCTTCTTTCAACATAAGCTGCCGGTTGTGTCGGCGGGTCGGCGGCTTTGGTATGTAGAGCGCTTTACAGTAGCGACACAAAAAAGTTTGTGTTTCCAACAATAACGCTTTTTTTTCTAAATTCATACTTTCAGCACAGAATAAAAATCATACAGCAGGTCGACGCCTTTGATCTCGTGTAAAATGCCGACATCGTCTAGACAGTAACGCATGGGCTGTCACAAATAAACAATATTTATGAAATTATTTATTTATTGCAGATTAACATCGATAGCTCTATTATATTTAATTAATTTGCTATTTTTACTAAGGGAACAACTTGAGGCAGATTTAAGTTATTTAGCTGGCATTTTCGTAACCATCACCCCAATCCACCTCGGAATTAACACCCATATCATATTAATATACATTTAAATTGGCGTCCGCCATCTTGGATTTCAAAAAGGGTGGCTTTTTCGTAACAAGCACCCCAAATATACTCAAAATTGACAACCATATCAAATTATAAAAAAATGACGTACGCCATTTTGGATGTCAAAAAGGATGGCTTTTTCGTAACAAGCACCCCAATTATACTCAAAATTGACACCCATATCAAATTATAAAACAAACAAATAAAAAAACAAACACGTGTTAGCCCTTAATGATAGATACCGAGCTACGAACATCGTTTTGTTCCCAGCTCGGGTGCCGCTTACCCGCGTCTCGTCCCTCACACCCCGCTCGATTGCTCTGTCTAGACGTCTTCGTCGGACGACTGTATGATTTTTAGACCGTACTTTCAGTTACAGCAGTGGAAAAAGTTTCGAATGTTTGTTTTATTTTATCATGGCTACCCACCACATCTCGAGAGTTTTGCTAGGTAATTTAATTTGACCGGGTAGACAGACAACGCACCTTATTCTAGTCATTATCAGGTGGATGACGATATGGCAGGTACATTATTTTTTATAGATGACAGCAGTTAATTTAGAATTCGTACGTTGTGCGTGTCCTAAAAACTTACCTATTTACAAAAATAAAAACAGCTAACTTCGAAAGTCACTGTCTTTGGTTTTTGTATTTTCGTTATGTGCCAACAATTTCAAAATTTAGTTTTTTTTTTAATTATTATAAACTAGCGCTTGATTGCAATCCCGCCTGATAGTAAGCAGTGATGCAATCTTTGATGGTAAAGCGCGCTAGTTTATTAAACCCAATCACTTAAAAAAAGACTTAGTGAATAGGAAGGAACACGGCAGTTGAGCGAGGTGCCACAAATGAAGTAGGAGGCGACCTGACGCTGCCGGCAGTAGTGCGGAGGATGGCCGGCAGCGCAGAGTCGTGGGACGCGGTGGTGTCCTTCTGCGAGGACGTGATGTCGCAGAAGGAAGCTGCGGAACGGGAGAGGGAGATCTCAACTCCCTTCCCGGGCCGCAGAAGACGCACCGGGTGCCGAGGAAGGGCGGACGACGCCCTCTTGCGCCCCCCATGAATGGGTCCAGGGGCGAGGGACATGGGGAAGTCCCCGCCCCCTATTCGATGGACCCCGAGGCGGAGGCGCGCGCGAGTGTCAGCGCGCGCCTCTGAGGCGATGCACGGGGTAGCTTAACACCCCACTACCCCGTGCAGGAGACGGGGCCCGGACAGACCGGGCCAGCACGAGAGTGTGGGGCTTCGGAAGAATTTAGACTCCCGCGGCCCCACGCGCGCTCGTGATAGAAGAGACACCGGGGTGGTTTTAGTCAGTAAAAGTCTGGCAGACCCCGTCGCCCACCCTAGGGCGGCGGACATCCTATGAGGATTTCCACCCCGAAAAAAAAAATGGTGCATCGTTAAACCCAACAACACGACCAACGATGCTGTGCCAGAGGGAGATAGATGTGGAGTCCCTCCACGACCAAACTCCCGACACAACAACATTTGGCGCATCGTACCCGGCACACATCGCAACACAACTGCTCAGACCCGTCTTCCGTACGGCTTCACCAGACATCATGCCGGAACACGACGAATCGCTTGGCGGCAAGGCTTTGTCTGGTGGGTGTTTCCTTTTCACTTTGTTCCTTTGGAAATTAAATGATATCGTTTATTATGCAAGTAGGATCACTGATCACTTTTACACGTCATATTTTTTTTTTCAAACTAGATTGAGCCGGCTTTTCCTAACTGTCTCTGAGAAGAAAAGTCGAAACAAACTCAAAATTGAAGTTGTGCCCTGTAGCCCTAGCCAATGTAACATCGAAATCGAAAACCAAACCAACCAATGGCGAGAACGATAGACCACGTGATTTATTGCGTCGCGTGGTCTATCGTTCTCGCCATTGGTTGGTTTGGTTTTCGATTTCGCTTCGCTACGAAGCGATGTTACATTGGCTACGGGCCCTGGAATTTTAATTCTATCTCCGTTCCAATGTTGGACGGCTTGTCGTACGGCGAGTATCCATCCACCCTTCCGTTGCTGACACCACTACGATCCGGGCGAAGTCTTTTATACCGCTTACATCGAGAAACTAGAACAATTTGCCAACAGAGTTGCTTCTATCATTCCTCTGACTACAATTTAAGTGTCTTCAAGGCTAAAGTGTATAGGCTCTTAATAAATTAGCGCGCTTTACCATCAACGATTGCATACCATCATTGCTTACCATCAGGCGGGATTGCGGTTACGGACTAGTTTATAATTATAAAAAAAGTACGTTGTGTGTGTTTTTTTTTTAAGATTTTATGTAAGCACGCAGCACGTACATACTTTCTGCAAATTTAAGACATAATATACAGTTTTCTTATGGATTTTATTGTCTGAACTAAACCAAAGTCATCATTGGCGTATCCAGCTTCTGGCTTGCTATCCTTGGGGTTCAAGTCAGGCCCAGAGGGGGCAAGTCAGTCCATTGGGCTAGTCAGATTTTTAGAGTGGGTAATCTAAGAAAAACGCGGTTTTTTAGCAATTATATCGGACAGATTTTAGTAGCGTGATGTGCTGCCGTCTGTACATATCATATATAAGAATTACAGTCTTGAGAACCTCCTCCTTTTTGAAGTGGGTAAAAAATAACTTTTATAGCTATGATGATTCATGTAATGGTGTCTTGATAAAAAAAGGTTCTGTTTTTCATCAAGGTCATCGACTTCTTAATAATGTACCTATAATTGAGACTGAGTGCTATGAACCAATCAAAGCTACTGTGGAAATAATGCTGAATCAATTTTGCCTATCTCTGGTTTAGAACCATCATTCTTTCATTGAGAAAAAGGGATAGCCCTATTTCTCCTGTATAGCTCCATCTTTATCTAACAATGGAACAATGTTGGTTTCAACGCGTCATAGTAACCCCCCAGATCATTCTGGTTTTTGTCATTATTTCACCAGAGATATTATTATTATTTTTTATAAAAAAATTGGTGTCTTTGGTTTCCGTTTTTTGGTTTTTGCCATCGACTTCCGAAATTAGTAATTTTTCATTTTGAAGTGTTTTTTTGGAATTCGTCTTTTTTCACTTTTTAGTTACGAAAAGTACTGATATCCAGCTGTACCCAGAGTGGACGTTGACTCAAAAATATTTGGAAGGCTAGGCAGATGTTGAGAAAATTCAACGCAAATGCGTTTGCGTCGTTCGCTTTATACAAATGAAGCGAACGACGCAATTATTGCGTTTACTTATTTAATCATGGTTTAAAAACCAAACTTAGATAGTTTGGTTTTTACTAAGGCAGTTTTGATAAAATTTAGACAAAAAAATAATCATCAAAAAATCTGTTGGCGTATTATTGCGTTATTCATCCATTTAACGCGCACATATTTTTATGAAAATTTAAGACTTGTACCTATACGGTTTTCTTATGGATGTGATTGTCATAACTGGATCAAAGTGAAAAGGGACTATACAGGAAGCACCAGCTTTCTAATAAAAAAGAATCATCAAAATCCGTTTAACCACACGAAAGTTCTGAGTAAAAAAATGAAAAAGAAAGCCTTAAAAAAGCATTTTAATTGAGAAACCCCTCACCTTTTTTTTTAAGTTTTAAAAATTAGACGATTAAACGAATAAAATGTTAAACGATTTCTTGATGATTGTTTTATCCGAAAGATATTGTTTTATTTATGTGTAATATGTATTACACGACCTACGTATTGTTTCCCAACTGAAAGCTGGTGTTGGAGAAAAACAACCAAGCAAAATTGGGTGCGGGCCGGACACGTCTACGACATCCGGAGTCATGGGCAAATATCGTCACTCACTCGACGCCTGAGGGAGGTCATCGCCGTTGAAGGTGAAGACCTCCCTCATGCATCCCACGGCGAAGGTGATATGACGAGCAGACAAGGAGCGCAGGTTCAGCATGCCCAGAGATTTCTCAAGATAGGGTGATTTGGAAAGAAAAAGGACGGAAAAATTTGCCCAACAGAAAGGTAAAAATTTATCCCCCTCTAATAATCAAGAACTTTTGTTCAAGATGTTTTATAACGGCACGGTTGGCCCAGTGGATTGACTTACAAGTAGTTGTTCCGGGCCTGGCTGCTTTTTGCCGGGTTTGTAAACGCACCTACGATTCAGGAGAAATTTCTAGTGAGGGGAACGTTATAAAAACCTTCTCGGTGATAAGGTTGACTTTTGGTTAGCACTGTGTCAAAGGATTTTGAGTGAAATACGTCTGTTCTTTACGAGGTTTATTGGTAACTTAATCATCATAACTTATGCATCTCTTTATAAATATGAAATTGACGTTAACATAAGCCGCCCACCAAAGGACTAATGATAGTCCTTTAAAAACTAAGATAAAACTGAAATTATGATACATGCAAAACTAAATTATATAATGTTAAACAATTTTCTCATCTGTTGTTGTATAGACTATAGGTAAAGCACACAACTTTGTCACACATCGCTTGGTTATAATGTCATCGCTCTTTACGCTATAAACTCTGGTTAAACCGTCGGGGCCGGGGTGTTTGTCGGTGATGCGTCCCATGAACTATTTCCCCGGTGGGAGGTTATCTTGCTTTATCAGTACTATGTCTCCCTTTTTAAACTCTTCTTCGCGTTTTAACCATTATGGTCTCTGCTGGAGTCTTGTGAGGTATTTCATATAATAATATTATCTCTGCCATCTCGACCAGAAGTCACTCAACAGCCTTTGCGTGTATTGCCAGCGCGTCAAATTGCTTATTTTAGCGTCCTTTAAGTTGATCTATTCGGATCTCCATGTAGCCAGGAGATGGCAATAGAAGAGTCTGTCCACGCATAGATTTGTTTTGTCGGTAGCTTCATTGCTTGCCTGATTTTTTTGAGTAATTTGGATAGTAGCATAGCTCCACACAGTTCTAATCTGGGCAATGAAATAGTTTTCAAAGGAGCTACTCTTGTTCTTGTAGCAATGATTGTGGTTTTTATTGTACCATCTGAGTTTGTAACTCGGCAGTAGGCCACAGCACCATAAGCTAACACAGAAGCATCGCAATATTCGTAGACTTCAATGGAATATTTCCTTGAGCTCTATGTTCCCATCCATCTATTTACGTAGATTCCGTTAGCATTTTCAAGATCGGATCGTATTGTAGCCCATTTTTCAGCCAGTGTTGTGTTCAAGACTACGTCACAGTCAATTTTTTCCTACCAGACTTGTTGAATTAGAATCTTTGCCATAACCAGGCATGAGGCAATCCATCCGAGTGGGTCAAATAACTTTTGAATGTCGGATAAAATGCTTCGCTTTGAGATTGCCTTGCCGATAGCTGGTAAGTTCAGATTGTATTCGAAATGGTCTTTACCCAAGTTCCATTGTATGCCCAGGGCTTTTATTGTTCCATCAATTTTTAGTTCCAGATGTGCATTAGATGATCTTTCGCTTGATTCGATTGTCTCCATGAAATCACGGTTGCCACCTAGACGCAGTAGTTTTTTTAGATCTTGACTGATTCGTATAGCTTGTTCCAGCTCATCGTGTCCTGACATTACATCGTCGACGTAGAAGTCTTCGCGCAATATCTTCGCTGCTTCGGGATATTTGTCACCTTCATCGTCAGCCAATTGCATGAGAGTTTTTACGGCGAGATAGGGTGCAGAAGCTGTTCCGAATGTCTCAGTTAAAAGTCTGTAATCCTTGATGTCTTCCGATATATAGTCTCTTCATAGAATTCTTTGACAATCGATGTCTTCTCTATTTGTCCAGATCATTCTGTACATCTTGTGATTGTGAATGTCAGAAACATAACAAACAGCATTCATTCTCCATCTAATGATAATACTTCTTAAGTCATCTTGTAATATTGGACTCACCAAAAGTACATCGTTCAGCGAAGTTCCATTAGAGCCCTTACACGAGGCGTCAAAAACAACACGAATCTTCGTCGTTTCCTTGTCACTACGGATCACCGCATGGTGGGGTAAGTATACTGATTTATTCTTTATTTCATTCTTAGGTACTTCTTCTATACGTTTTAATTCTTTGTATTCATTGATCACCTTTGTATATTCTTGCTTTAGTTCCTTGTTTTGGTTGAATCTTTTCTCTAGTTGAAGGAATCTTCTCTTTTTTTTTCTCTTGTGTTGCTTTCAACTGATTTCTTATGTTTTAAATGGTAGCTTCACTATGTATTTTCCATCTTTATCTCGCTTGTGTGTCTTCTCGTATATCTTTTCACATAGTTGTTCATTTAGGGTAAGTTTTCGTTTCGTGTCCGTATCAATTTCCCATATTGTGGTCAATAAATCACCTATGTTAATTTCTAGCTTCATAGCCGTCAATGATTTGAGCTTGATTGTTATTCCACCCATTATTATCCATCCCAGGTACGCCACATCACATTTTGGGCACATGGTGTATCTGGTAGACCTTTAATGAGAGTGCTTGAGAATTGCTGCATACTCGTTTACGCCCAATAGCAGATCGATAGGATATTCGATTCATAATAATTTGCATCTGCTAGTTGGAGGTGTGCTATGTGTGGCCAATCAGTCCCTCTCATGGTGTTCATTGGTATGTTTGAGGTCAAGGGTTTGGACTTCACGTAGGCTCTGATCGGTAAGTAAAATTGGTTTTCCCACCGTGACAATAATTGAACCTTGACCTCATGCTTGGCTTTCATCTTCATTGCCTCCATTCCAGAGACAATTAGATTTACAGATTTTTTTTCTAGGTTCAGGATCTGAGTTACCTTCTCGCTTATGAAACATGCTTGCGATCCTGAATCTATTAGCGCTCTTACAACAGTAGTGTGCCCGTGTTCACTCTTCAAAATTACTACTGCTGTAGCCAACAGTGATATCTTCTGCCCCGCGGTATAATGAGACGCAACCATTGTGTGAACCCTTCTCTTTTACATCTACTTGGCTGGATGAAGTCGGTTGCTTGGGTTCTACATTCTCAGCCGCTTCATCGTTCTTCTTAAGTTGATGTAAAAGTGTGTGATGTCGTCTCTTACAGGTGCGGCAAGACATTGGCATACGGCACTTGAACACCGAATGTCCCGCTCCGAGGCAGTTAAAACATAATTTGTTTGCTTTGACGTATTCACTTCTTTCATTGATTGACATTTTATTGTATTTACTGCAATGACACAGTGTGTGCGTTTCCTTACATAAAGTGCATGGTTTTTGTTGTTTATCGTTATCTGCTGCTGTAACGTGTAGAACACGTTCTTTGCTAGATTTGCTGGTAGTCATCGGGGAAATCATTTCAAGCGTCCGGAATTTTACTTCTAAAAACTCGCGCAATTCCTTCCAGGTAGGCAGTTCTTGGAAGTACCGAGTAGGCAGTTTGTTCCCATTCTTTGTGTGACTCCGGGTCCAACTTCTGTACAACCAGAAATATGATCACTGGATCCCAGGAATCAGTAGACACTCTCACATTTTCTAGACTATTAATACCTTTGGCGGGACAATCCAGGAGGGCCTTCACTTCTTTCTACTGTGCTTCAGCTGTGCCGCCGTTTGATTAGTACATTTTTTTCTGATAAAATAATCGTTTCATTAATGCATTGACTATGATGCGCCTGTTATCATATCGGTAACTCAGCGTTTCCCATGCTTGAACATAATTAGCATCCGTCACCTGAATGTGTTTCAGTAAAGAGCCCGCTTCACCCGTGATATGTACTTCAAATAGTGTAATTTTTCAACATCACTTAGCGTCGGACATTTATGAATTAATGAAACATACAAGTCTTTAAATGTAGGCCAGAAAACGGAGGGAGTTGTATATTAGGTAGCGTCACTTTCGGTCGTAATTTTCCGTCACACGACGTATTTCTGCATGAAGGCTGGTCGTAGTCACTCGTCTTCGAAGTGCATGCGTCCAACATTTCTCTGAGATCTCCCAACATGCATATGTATAAGTCTTCGTATTGTTACGAATGGACCTTATGTCGATGGCATAAGGTTCAATATCGCGTGACATGCAGTGTGTCACTTTTAAGCCCTATTTCGCTAGATCTAGACATTTCCTAGGTACAATAATAAAACGCATTGCTAGACCTAGGACGGCCTATCGAATGGTACAGGTCTCAACAGTTTTGTCAACAAAGTGTCGACATCGAAATTTCTAGAAACCCGTTTCCGGGAATTACCGTAGGTACTTCCAAGTGACCTCGAAGTTATGTGCTATTATTATTACATCTAGAGGAATCTGGAATGTTCGATCAGCTGGACTATATATAGCACCGTGATGCCGACGCAGAGTCAGTCTACACTCGACTAGCGATACGAAAACAGCGACAGTTAAGAAGCAACCTTAAAGAAGACCTACTGCGACAATTATAACGAGAACTGTAAGTACAACGTGAGGAAACATCTGTAGCGTTATTGTGTGTTTACAACACGGACTTCGTGGAGTAAGGGAAGACTTCGGTACGACATCAGCTACGTTCTACTTGTCATTGCCTACAATCGACTGTACCTTCGTTGCCAATAAACTTCGTAACCCTTAACCGGCGTTTAAGTACCCCTAGCCCGTAACAGTATATAAGGAATTCTTCGTTCACGTAGTACGGTAAAATTCCACGTTTTTCCCGAATTATATTTTTCAAAGACCAATATTCTTCTATCGTTTGAATATGAGTTCGTAAATATCCAGGCTTCAATAAGCGAGTCTTCAAGTATAGATAACGCTTTATCAGCTCCAAATGCCATTGTTTGTAAGTAAATCACAAAAATCTTCAAATTTTAGTTCAATGTCTAATCAAGAATAGTTTGTTTACTAAGGTATTATAATGTTTAACTTTGCACACACACTAATTGACGAGTTCGAAAGAAATCCGTGCAAAAGAACTCCAGGTAGTTCCTTATTCCGTAATGGAATGCAGTTCTTTTGATCTCGGGTCGGGTGCTTCGTCAATTTCTAATGAGGTTTATTCCGGCTCGTAATCGACCATATTGTCTTGGTAATAAGGTTGACTTTTGGTTAGCACTGTGTCAAACGAATTTGAATGAAATACATCTGTTCTTTACGAGGTTTATTGGTAACTAAATCATCATAACCTATATCTATATATATCTATATCTTCTCTTTATAAATATGATATTGGCGTTAACAAAAATTATAACATTTTAACGTATATACATACATATATGAATTTACATCTTGTGCAGCTAATTCCTAGTTAATTTGAAATTATATTTATTTCATGTCGTGTAGGGTGTAGACCCCAAGAACATATCAGGAAAAAGTCGGCTTCTATGTGAGCTTAGAGTGAGCAGTCAGCGGCATTTTTCCTTAGAAATTGGAATGACAGATCGATGAGATGGAATGATGACCTATATTTTTCACGGTGAGATGGTTACAGTTGGTGAGTGTGGAGTGATGGTTACACTATTTACCTAAAAGTAAACAGTGAGTTGTATCTAACGTTACACAAAGAACTTAAGCTGTGGGGTCCACGAAGACCGATGCCTCTTGGGTCAGGGTTGCGGGTTGGTCAAAGAAGAAACAGTGGCCCTGGCG
Organism: Sesamia nonagrioides; assembly: GCA_017933935.1. Taxonomy (NCBI): domain Eukaryota; kingdom Metazoa; phylum Arthropoda; class Insecta; order Lepidoptera; family Noctuidae; genus Sesamia; species Sesamia nonagrioides. Next base: position 1,651,463 of record JADWQK010000195.1, on the reverse strand, counting down.
CACAGGCAAGTGAAGGAACACGGGTGGGTTTCAGTCAGTAAAAGTCTGACACGCCCTTCCGCTCCGCCCAGAGCGGGAGAGGTAATTTGATGATTTCTGATCTCAAACAAAAAAAAAAGGAACTCAAGCTGTGAACTTCTACGTGTTCATAATTCTAAATCGTGTTCTTTGTACCTACTTATAGCAAAACCTTTTCTATATCTGGTTTCAAAAGCATCATTAGTGTTTCTGTGTTTTCCCTGTTCAAATATTCCGCGTGATACTCGTATCATTATTTCAATAGACTTTATTGCGTCACTCCGCGATTGGTTAGCCTGAACACTTGGTGACGCATAACAGATATACAGCAAGTCCACTACCAACACACGTTAAAATTTCGATGCACAGCAAACAATAATTGTACGGCGAACAGTGGCGCCAAGACCATTTCCATCGCAATAATTATATCGCAAATATTATTGCAATGAAAATGGTCTATCAAGGAGATGAAGTCATTTGGAAGAAACCTGACGTTTATGGTCATCGTTATCAGTTTATTACTGAATAAGTCAATATTTTCCTTACGGTTCAGATTCTGATATCATAAAATAACCGATTCCGAACCCGATTATGAACAGAAAAATTGAAAGGCGGTAATTTCGTTTCTTGGTATATTACCACTGGAGAGCGATGTAGAGAAATATTTCGACGCAATTTTTAGTTTTTAGGGTTTCTTATGCAAAAGTTGAAAACAGGGCTCTCGCTAGAACAACAAATAATAATCACACAACTGACGTGCTTTTTATACCCTTAAAGTGAGAGTTTGACTCGCCCTTGGCCGGTTTTATAATAGTATTAAGTATGTAGTTATGTTAGGTTACAAGATTTGTATTTTACTCACACTCATCATCATCATCATCACTATCAGCCTCTAGTCGTCAGCACGCCAACAAGCTGGATCCTGAGCAGTTCTCCGCCAGCCACTACCAACCTTTTTGATGTCGACGCTCCATCTCGCCCAAGGGCGTCCTACGCTACGTTTGCCTAGACGCGGTCTCCACTCGAGGACTCGTTTATCCCATTGGTTGTCGGTCCTGCGGCATATGTGACCAGCCCATTGCCATTTCAGCTTGCTAATCCTCTCAGCTATGTCGGTGACTTTGGTCCTTTTTCGGATCACCTCATTTCTGATTCAGTCGTTTAGAGAGACGTCCAACATAGCCCGCTCCATAGCTCGGTGAGCGGCTTTAAACTTGTGGACTAGTCTGACCGTTAGTGTCCACGTCTCGGCTCCGTAAGTCATAACTAGTTTAATTACATTAATTTTTTTTTATAAGAATTATTTCTTCATGAAAATTAGTGAGGTGTGATCGATTTCATCTAGGAAAGTAAAACACTAGGTAAGTACTATTACTCTACAAACGTCAGCATCTTAATTGAATCGAGTAGCCTTGACCGATTTGCGAATATAGAACATGTCAGTCCTCAACTGTTTGTTGTGGGTTACGAAAGGGAGTGAAAGATGGCACAAAGTGACAAGTGGGGGTCGTGAGAGCGGATTGCTCTCATCAATATGCGAAGAGTAATACTATTTTATCAGCATACACATGGAAATTTTCAATTTTGACAGCCTCAGTTGCGTAACGGTAGCGAACGCAGCCGCTGCACAAGGAGGCGCGGGTTCGATCCCCGCGGAGTGCAAATATTTGTATGCATGAATATGAATGCATTTGCACTGGTCTGGTCGTGTCTCGGAAAGCACGTTAAGCCGTTGGTCCCGGTTGACATACGAACATCTAATGGCAATCGTTACGGGTTGTTGGAGCCCTCAAAAGTCCAACAATTGGTCTAGTTGCAATGCTTCGATATCCCCTTCGGGTTGTGGAGGTCAGACGGCAGTCGCTTCACGGAAAATATCGAAGTTTAGCCAAAATCAGCAGATAGACCGGTAAAGCAGACCCCAGATTCCAAAGCTAAAAAAGCTTCGGATGCTACTGCGATTAACGCTGAGATGATGATGATGACACATGGAAATTTTCAACTGACTTAAAAAAAAAGGAGGTTATCAATTCGACCCGTAATGTATGTTTTTATGTTTGTGCGCGCATATTTCCGGAACTACAAGTCCCAGTTTAAGTATTTTTTTTTTTTTTTTGTTGTACTATGTATTATTCAACTTAGGGAATATTATAAGTTTCATCAAAATCGGTTGAGTAGTTTTTGAGATAGGGATTTTTTTCGTATCGATGAGAACTTATTCTAACATGGGTTATGGCTGAAATTTCGACTAAGACACTAAAAAGCAAGAAATAAAAATCTCTACACACCGACTTCTAGAACCATGACAAAAGTAATATTATTTTTTCCTTTTAAGTGTTTTTTGAAGTTGGTTTCTATTTTTTTGGAAAAAGTTTTGTTTATAAAGAACTTTATAAAGTTAGGGCAGATTTTTAACCGCCATTTTTCTGTATGAGTTCGAAATCAAAATCAGTGTGACACTTTCTATACAAATTCTGCAAAACTAACATATTTAGATATTCTTCAGATAAAAGTAAATTGGATTTGAACTATTACTACTAAGATTGGAGAGATAAAACTAAAACTTTATTGTGCAGAGTCGCGTGCCACTTATGGCGTCCAATGGAACCCTTACCATACCGCCATACCATAGCCACCATCCCACCATTACCACACCGTTACCATACCATTACCATACCATACCATACTATTACCATTTACCATAGTTAGTTATGAATACAAATAAAACGGTAACAAATGAATGCCGTATTTCGTAACCACTCGTAACGTAATTTGCATACGTCCTTCTGAACAATGAACATGAACTTTGAAATGCGATACAAATGTGATTGTACCGGCTGGCCACATGGACGAACACCAGCTCTATTTTATGTTATGGAACCTCCATGCATGGAAACTCCCGTCAGATTAATAATCATTATCATCAACCGATTTTATCGTCCCACTGCTGGGCACAGGTCTCCTCTCATACTGAGAAGGATTGAGCGTAATCACCACGCTTGCTCAATGCGGGTTGGCGATTTCAGACTTATAAAGTCTCGGTTTCCTCAAGATGTTTTCCTTCACCTTCAGTCATTGGTGTCCAAGATATACTTAGAAAGTAAATATAACTTTAGAAAAATTACATTGGTACTTGCCTGACTTGGAATCGAACCCGCGCACTCATACTTGAGAGGCTGGTGTTTTAACCACTAGGCCACCACGACTTGATTAATAGTAACTATCCCATAAATAAAATAATTTAAAGTCTTGATCGAGTACATATTGCACCTATCCATGAAAAAGCAGTTTATTTTTTTATTTTACATCCGGCAAGAAGTTTCTGAGAGCTGTTTCTGTTGTACACAGCACAGGTCCGCTCGTGTGTGGAGTACTGCAGCCACATTTGGGCTGGTGCTGCGAAATGTCACTTAGCTACTTTGGATTCAGTGGAGAGACGTGCGAAGAGGCTAATTGGCGACTCAGATTTAACTCGAAACGGTCTCCAAGCCTGGAGCACAGGCGTAGAGTAGTCAGTCTTTCGGTGTTCTATAGGATGCATTCGGGTATGCAAGGGAATTGCATGATTTAATTCCCCCATTCCGTTCCACCATCGGACGACCCGTCGTACGGCGACTTTCCACTTACCCTTACGTTGATAACACCACTATAATCCGGACCAAGCGTTTCGCTTCCTCTTTTATACCGCGTACATCGAGGGACTGGAACAATTTGCCAGCGCCGGTGTTTCGCCGGTTTTTCAATTTAAGTGTCTTCAAGGCTAGAGTGAATAGGCTCTTAATAAACTAGCGCGCTTTACCATCAACGATCTCATCACTGCTTACCATCTTATATTATAATTTATAAAAAAAGAAGCTCTAGATTCATGTGCTGAATTTATGGTTACCATTTACGCGCGGATGTCCCTCTTTCCCTGTTCATATGCAAGGCGAGCTTCCTCAAGGCTCAAACATTACTGGCAATGACAAAAGTAACAGAACAATCAATCAGTAACCCAGTTCCATCTAAAGCTGATGAAGTTCGGTTAAATGATTTGAACTTTGAATATTGTTAAAAGAGTCGCTTTGAATGCTCTTTATTAGAACATGCAATAGGTATCCAATTGTTTCATATTGACGGTTTGATTTTGTTATTCGTTTTAGATACAGGAATGTTTGTTGCTTATGGTTTTGTGTGTCTTATATTAAGTAACTATATTCAATAGTTTGTTGAATTTGGCTGTCATTGTCTTGGATCACAAGATCCTAAGCTGCAAACTCCTACAGGCGATGCTCAGATCCTTTAGATTAGGAAGCAACGTGCGAATGGGCGAACATTTTTCATAACGATTTTACTTTAATATTTTTAGTATTTATTCAAATTAGACCATTACTTTACATTTTAAATAAACTAGCTAACACTAAAGTACCTATATGTACAAACATATTTACACCAGTAAAAATTGCACATCGTTCTCATTGGGATAAGTGCCCAAATGGGTGGTAGCATTACCACGTTGGATGGCAATGCTGATTCTTTGGGATGAAAATAAACCAGCCCTCTGGTCACGTGAAAAGTCAGCTAACTGCTTGACGACGTCCCGAAAAATTCGATGAGCACTAGGTCCCAAGGCCCTGGTGTTTCAACCCCAAACGGCTCAAACATATAGCTCCGTATACAATATGTAAAGTAAACCCTATCCCACCCATAAGGATAATAAAGGTTAGGTAAACACTTGACCAAATATAATATAAAATTTTAGATAATCATCATAGTAACAATACTAATGAATTTTGAAATAATCTTTTTTTCCCGGGAAATAATTCTAATTTCCCCGAAATTTGGTAATTTTTGAAAAAGTGACAACACCTGTTTTGTTATGAGCGAATATAGTGACGCGACCACGTGCCGCGTGCCCTGCCCCTCTTCGCCCGCGCCAGTATGGCCTACCACACATGTTTTAAGTTACCTCCTTTTGCGAAATAAAATTCATTTTTTTAGGGGGATTTTTTTTTAAGTTTATCCCGGCTTTGTAGGCATTAGTAGAATCAGTTATCGATACCTAACAATACCTTCACGGATCGGACAGGGTTTTCTTTACATATTGTAGAACAGACATGTCACCGTATCATTAGATTGCACCCATCCGTAGCAAAGACGAGTAACTAGCTCTAGCATGTAAATACCCGCCGATTAACTGAAGGAAACATTGCATTGCTACGATTAGCGTCGCTATTTTTTGCGTCCATTATGATAGGTCATTACATGTGATTACATCCACAATTGTTGTGTACAGTGATGTTGTCTACGCAAACATGATTTTAGTCGAGACGAATATAACCCGCGCAGATAAAGAAAAGATAATGAAATGAAAATGAAATGGCGCCCACTCGCATGCGTTCTCACTCACTCTCTATCGCTGTCTATACTCACATAGTGAAGTAAGTCCTGCAAATAAAAATCATCGATCAGGAATTCAGGATTCGCTTTCCAAGCTACTTTAATGCACTCAGAGTTATCGTTAATTTCGTTCCGCTAGGCTAAAGTCTCTGTTATTTTGTTGTTTTTGTTGAGTTTGAACAATCAAACTCAACAAAAACAACAATAATAACAAACACAACAACAAACAAGTAAAATGTCAAATTTACGTTGTAAATAACAATATTTACAACGTAAATTTGACATTATACTATCTTAGCATTTGGTTTGTGATTGAACAACGGCATGTTTTGTCAACAGTACCATAAGTATCCGCCGCCATTTTCAGATCTTTTCTTTATCTGCGCGGGTTATAAGTTTATTAGTCATAACAACCCTTCAAGATGATAGAGAGAATACTCTTCATTATGTACACCATAGCTATACTTTACAGAACATAAATATGAGATTTACAAAAGGTCACACAACAGGCGGTCTTAACGTTAAGAGCAATCTTTTACAGACAACCTTTGAATGGGATCCATTGAAAGGAGAGAGAAATAGTGTAGGTAGTCTACGCTGTAATATTTAGATTTATCAATAAAATAGCTTTCTATGAAATTCAAATATGTAGTCATATTTTCGCAGGCAAAATATAAAGCTTAAACAAAAGTTTAGAAGTCGCTCGAGTTTATCTAGTTGTGCCTCAGTAAGATCTCGATAACTGAATTCCCATGAAAGTGTACAATGCCATTAAAGAAATTTTTACTTCAAAACACACAAAAATGCCAGAAGTTACATGAACAGTTTCCACTTCTCCAGCTTCGCATACACGACTGCACAATTGCACACTGATCTGTCGTTTAATCTCCACACTCCCTGCGGAATAATTCGAATCAATCGAATGGCTGAACCCAAAGACCCTGAGTACAAATACGCTTGGACTGTTAAACGCAGTACTGCGAAGTAATTACGTAACACACTATTAATAGCAATGGGTTTCATTTTGAGGATTCAAAATGATTCAGTTTGATATGGATAGTAAGTGTCGTAGTTTGCTGCTTTCTACACGTGTCTAATTTCAGCCGTTTTAGGAGGCATATTAAGTGAATATGGAAAGCATTGGAAAGCATATAGTTAGTATTAATTATAAGTCAGGGAAAAACATTTTTCACCAAATTAACTCGTCATTCATCATTCTCCTGCCCTTTGAATTCAATTATTCATTTGTGGTCGGCGAAACATGCCCCAACAACCCCTTACACACAAAGTCCTACCTACATTTTAACAAATTGACTAGGTACCTTTTAGCTTAAACTTTCTGTTCGTTTTTGTATGGGAAATCATCAAATGACCTCTCCCTTTTTTTGTGCAATGAGAAATCATCAAATGACATCTCCCGCTCTGGGCGGAGCGGAAGGGCGTGTCAGACTTTTACTGACTAAAACCCACCCGTGTTTCTTCACTTGCCTGCGCGACGGCCAGGGCCACGGTTTCTTGTTTAACCAACCCGCAAACCTGACCCAGGAGATATCGGTCTTCGTGGACCCCGTCACGATGTGCTGACATCTCACTGAGGCGCGCGTGAAATACAACGCGCCGTCGACCCGGGCCTGGTCCTTACCGGGCGGCGAGCTGCCCACTGCTCACCGCCGGCCCGCGCCAACGGTTCCCTCTCTGGGCAGAGCATAAGGGCGTGTCAGACTTTTACTTTGTAAAACCCACCTGTGTTCCTTCAATTTTCTATGTCGAGGGGAAATTATCAAATGACCTGTCCCGCTCTGTGCGGAGCGGAAGGGTGTGTCAGACTTTTACTAACTAAAACTCAACCGCGTTTCTTCTGTTACTTGTGTGCCAGGGGCTACGGACTCTCTTCTCTCTCTCTTCGAACAGCCCGCAGCCTCGACATCTCTTTAAGCACGTGTGGCACCTGGTTCTGGTCCTTACTCTCCCTCCGACCATGGCCTGAACCAGGGTCGTACGTGAGCCATACACCGCCTCCGCCTCGAGGAAACAGCGGTGCTCCTCCCAAACCGCGCAAACCTCCAACTTATGCTCCACCGTCTCCTCAGGGTGATCCCCACACCCTGGCGTTTCTTCTCGCCTTATCTGGAACAGGAACCTTCCGAAACAGCCATATCCGGAGAGGATCTGCATGAGGTGGGAGGATTCATAAATGTAATTTTAAGTTATGCTTTAATTTATAACTGTTCAACCATATGTTTTTGAAATTTTAAAGATTACTTAACGGTTTGAAACATTTATTCCTAATATTCCATTTATCCTTTTTATTCCTAATACTTTAAAGCCCTAATAGTTTAAAGCCGCTCAGCGAGCTATGGAGCGGGCTATGTTGGGCGTCTCTCTGAAGGACCGCATCAAAAAGGTGGCTGGTAGTGGCTGGCGGAGAACTGTTAAGGATCGAGCTTGTTGGCATGCCAGGCAGGAGGTCTATGTCCAGCAGTGGATGAGTAGAGGCTGATGATGATCATCCTACTTGCATGTTAAGATATAAGCAAAACATGTATAATCTATAACATATGTTTCAAACCTCATTACGTAATATACAAATAAATATTATTAATAGTTCTATTTCTAAGTTGAACTGAGATTTATTTGCACGTACTTTTGCTGCAACCTCACTCCGTTATACCTAAATGTAATTAATTACAACTGAGTAAGTTGTACCTACATGCATTAACATCACTACATAGTATAAAACAAAGTCGCTTCACAGCAGCATTCTTCTAACAGCAGATTTCTTTTTAATTATTGGAATTGGTTGTTTCATTTAGGAGATATCACGATTTATTCAAAACTAAACACCAGAAAAAATCAGCGTGCCGCTCGCGTCTGTGCCGGTATGGCGTTTCTCTGCCTAAACCGCGGAGGGAGTGGGCCGGAGCGGGGGACCATTATTTCGAACAAACTTGCTACGTACCCCAGTAGGCTTTCATTCTGTTTGAAGGTGGTGGAACTGGCTATCCATGGACAAAAAGGTCGATGTATCTTGCAGAGTCAGATATTGGCTGATAGGCGGCACAGTAGATATTATTTTTATTGAAGGGCTACCGTTTCTTGAGGAAGGGTTAGCTACCTATATCATTTATCCACGTGCGAAGCCGGGGCGTGTCGCTATCGCTATTATCCTATAAATTCAATGGCTAAATAGACTGTCTGCGAGTGCCCCCTGCGCAATGTCGCTAAGGCACAGGACTGGCACTGGGGATACTCTAAGAGGGCCACCCCTAAGCCTCCTATGCACGGTAGCAGGTGACCACTGTGCCACCATCTTCCCTGGGGTCACTAAGTGGGCAGGCAGAGACCCGCTTAGTGCGCCCGCGACCCCAAAGGTCCACCTAACTCGATAGGTAGGCGAGTTTCAACGTATTAAGCGCCGAGGCGGTTGCCTCTTCGACGCCTCCTACTCCGAGCAGGATCAGCCTTCTCCTGACCTTCAGACAGCTTGCTACTTGGCCATCAGTCTCACAGATAACAATATATTATAGCCGTTTTAGAAATATTAGGTACAATTTATTGTTTGCCAAATTCTCTAAGTTAAGGGTCCAATAAACCGACGCAAGACTATTCTGTTCTACCAGAAACGCACTTTCGAGTCGCCCAGCTGCGAAGGCCTTAAGTAATTGATGTACTAGAATCAATTTTAAACATCTAAAGTTAACAGTCCAACTAGGTAGGTCCAACTTCGAGAAAGAGGTGTCTCGTCGAATCCAGCTCGGCTGGGCAGCATTTGGGTAGCTATGCTACATCTTCTTGTCGTCCAAGATACCACAGTGTCTCAAGATTAAAGTCATTGACCAGTGTGTGTTGCCAGTGATGACTAACGGAACTGAAACGTGGTCGTTCACAATGGGCCTCATACGAAGGCTCAGAGTCACACAAAGGGCGATGGAAAGAGCTATGCTCGGAGTTCCTCTGCGTGATCGAATCAGAAATGAGTGAAAGTCACCGACATAGCTCTTCGAGTCGCAAAAATTAAGTGGCAGTGGGCAGGGCACATTGCTCGTAGAACCGATGGCCGATGGGGCAGTAAGGTTCTGGAGTGGCGGCCACGTTCCGAAAGATGCAGAGTAGGGAGGCCCCCAACAAGGTGGACCGATGACCTGGTGAAGGTCGCGGGAAGCCGATGGATACGGGCAGCACAAGACCGGTCACTTTGTCCAGCAGTGGACCTCTATAGGCTGAAGAGGAAGAAGACAAACAAACAAATATTTGCACTGTGCGGGGATCGAACCCGCGCCTCCTTGCGCAACGGCCGCGTTCTCTACCGCCACGGAAGCTGTCTGACGACCCGTAACGACTGTCAAAAATCTATAAATAACAGCCGGGACCAACCACTTAACGTGCTTTCCGAGACACTGGGGGTCCCTCCTCAAGTCGTTCTACTCATTACTGAGGGTCGTGATGTCACTGTGGAATTATCCTCTTCTTCACAATAGTCCGCCATTTGTTACGATCCCTAGCCGCATCATGCAGGTCAGTGTCCTGGGATGAACGAATTTGGTCAGTCCACCTTATTAGACTGCGACCTCTAGAACGTCGTCCATCCACCTTCTCAGTAACCATCAGATGTTGTCTCCATCCTTTCTGGCAATATGGCCAAAATACTCCAAAATTAGGCAAAGTAGACAAAGGAGAGCCTTATTGTGGCACCCAGCTCTCGAAGGATTGATACATTTATGCGGAATGCTGTACAAGGAATTTGAAGCAACCTTCTCCAGCACCACATCCGAAAGCGTCAATGCGGTCGCGATCGGCTTTCTTGATTGTCCACGTTTCCGAACCATAGCTGAAGATAAAGAAGATGAGAGATCTGAAGAGTTCACGCCACAATTTGTGATGCTGAGACATAGCATTTTTGGCCATTGCACTGGGGGTAGAGATAAGTAAAGATGGTCACCCATCCACCAAATAATCGCGGTAAGCGTAGCATAACTTGATCGGCTTTTATTATTTTAGTCGGCCTGTTAGGTAGTACTTACATTACAGCCGGAAATTCGAGGTAAAGCCCAGCTTTCAGGCAGTTCCAGGAAATAAGCTTAAATCTAGTATTTTACGATTGCCCTGTAATAAAAGGTTTACGGAAACTACAGGAACCTGGATAGTTGCCATGGCGACAACAAAACAAACAAGTTTATGCAAATAATGCACAATTTTTTGCGTAAAAATCAATAGCAAAACGTATGTAGTACTGAATGTATTAAATTGGACACAATTACTGAATTTCCCTTTAAATCTTCAATTCGTAAAACAAGTGCCAAGTACCTATTCCGCCTAAAAACTTGCCAATTATACCAAGTAAGTCCTTACTGGTTTAAAACTTAGTTCAAAGTACAGTTTAGAACTAACTTTGGTGCTAATTAAAAGCGATGTTTAAAAATAGATATTGTAAATAGAGTTCGTCGAAATTTCGGTTTTCGTACTTTTCGCGCAATATTACATTGTACTAAAAAATACTAAAGTAGTACTAAAAATATCGAACGTCAGCTAGTTTAATGTTTATTGGTTACTATCAGCTTATACCATCTTTATATATATAATTCTGCTGTACGTGTGTATGTCATTGAACTCCTCCTAAACGGCTTGACCGATTTTAATGAATTTTTCGGTATGCGTTTTAGTGGCGAGCTGGATGGTTTAGATTCACAAATCAGCCCGGCAGATGGCGCTGATCGCTTGAAGAAGCATGTGATCTCACAAACGGCCCTAACGATTTCGCTGAAATTTAATATGTGGGGGTTTTCGGGGACGAGAAATTGATCTAGCTCAGTTTTATGTCTGGGGAAGCTCATATTTTCGAAGTTTTCTCTTTCGCAATATTTCACGCATAATATGGGCGCTAATTTCGCGCGGCTTGACATAGCGGCTGTGGCGTAGGCGATAGTGGTATGGTCTACTCGCGATGGCTGGTGTTCCTCAGTTCAAACCCGGGCAATCACAAGCTTTTTTTTTTGTTTTAGACAAGTTCATAGTTTTTTTTTTTATTTTTGTAGTTACTTAAAAAGAAAATTGTACATAAGAACTAAAAGGGGAAAAAATAAAAAAAAATATTTTCTTTTTTTTTATTTAAAAAACTAAAATTGTACTTATGAACTAAAAGAGAAAAAAATAAATAGAAATAAATAAATATTAAAGATTTTTTATTTAATTTTAAGAGACTGAAACAAGAGCTCTAGGGGTAGAGAGAGGTATGATATCTTTGTTACAAATGTAGATGATAATGCTTTCCATGGGTATATTCCTAAATCTGCTGTACCTGTGCACGTCACTGAATTCCTCCTATAGGGCTGGTCCGATTTGAATGAAGTATATGTATATAAATGAAAGTTGTGTTAGTTACTCTATTTATAACTCAAGAACCGCTTAACCAGTATGGCTCAAAATTGGTAGGGAGGTAGATAAGAACTGGGAGAAGGACATATCACATAGGAACTTTTCGTACACAACACACCCACACTTCATGTACATCGCACACACCCAGCCCTTCCTTACATTTTTAATAAGTGGTAATATTACACTAAGTTTTATACTTACCAAAACTTCTACCAAGTGCAGCAAATTGTGAATCAATAATTGTAGGAGGGAGTCGCCTGTGTCTGTAACACAGTTTATACTAGCACGGACACAGACGGTCACTCTGTCTCAAAACGCATCGCATTGGACTTAATTGTTTTCTTTCTTTTTGTTTTTATGCCTGATTGAGATGGAAAAAATGTATTTGGTTTTTGAAATAAAGATTATTATTATTATTATTATTATTATTTTTATCCCGTTCCCGTTGTTCCCGTCGTTCCCGTGTGACGTGACATGGAATAACAAAACAACTCACTCAAAATATAAGTTAGCGGTTCATTTGTTAAAAATGGTACAAACACACTGCTGCACTACTCAGCATATTAAAAAAAAAATCTTACCGGTTGAATGTTGATGCATTCATTTAAAGCAAGGAATATAAATACTCTCTGCCGGTTTAATTTTTTTTAATAAAAGCCCCAAAGCAAACTTCAACTTCAAAATTTCTAATATTGTATTGCTGTGCCATTTACCACTTCACTACATACTATAAAACAAAGTTACTTTCTCTTCCCCTATGTCCCTTTGTATGATTAAATCTTTAAAACTACGAAACAGATTTTGATAAGGTTTCTTTTAATAGATAATTAAAAAGAAACGTTTATATGTATAATAACATCCATTAATTTGTGTCCATATCCAATCCATAAAATCCCAGTACAGCGGACAGAGCTCCGGCGGGATCTCATGGCGACATGGAAAGTGTGATTGTCGCAATCCAGCACAAAGCACGCCACAATAGCGGCGGTAAGTCCTCTCTTTGAGGAGTAGCTAGAGAGGCGCCACGGCGTCCTCACCTTCCGACTGACGTAGGTCCTCACCGGACACGGCTGTTTCGGGCGGTTCCTGTTCCGTGTAAGGCGGGAGGAAACGCCAGGGTGACCACTGTGTGCATCGCCCTCAGGACACGGTGGAGCATATGGTGGAGGTCTGCCGGGCTTGGGTAGAGCACAGCCGTGTCCTCGTGGCGGCGATCGGCGGCGATCTCCCGCGTCCGACCCTGGTCCGGGCCATAGTCCGGAGCAAGAGTGCATGATGGCAAGCTTTCACCTCCTTCTGTGAAGCAGTGATGCTGGCAAAGGAGGAGGCGTAGCGCGTGAGGGAGCGGAAATCCCTCTACTCTCACGGCTCAAACCGCCGCAGGAAGCGCCCTGGTCGGGTGGCAACATCGGACTCCCGACCACCGTAGGCGCGGGCTTGCGGGCGGTGAGCGATAGGCAGCTCGCCTCCTGGTAAGAACCAGGCCCGAGTTGACGACGCGTTGTGTTTCACACGCGCCTCAAAGAGATGTCAGCACACCTTGACGGGGTCTACGAGGACTGGTCCACAGGGTTGCGGGTTGGTTAAAAAAGAAACTACGGCACTGGCCGTTGCACAGGCAAGTGAAGGAAAACGGGTGGGTTTTAGTCTAGGTAAAAGTCTGACACGCCCTTCCGCTCCGCCCAGAGCAGGAGAGGTCATTTGATGATATCCCATCTAAAACAAAAAAAAAAGAACTGAAGAAGAGCAAGAAATTGCACTTGAAGAGCGCAGCCTTAGTAGGGCTCGACTTTGTGCTTCTCACTCACCAGAGCAAAGGGAGGCAGCCCATGAAACGGCTCAGTTGGCAATGCGAAATCGTCGAGCAAACCTCAGAGATCAAGCGCTAGATAATAATTTACGAAGCACAAGAAGAAATTCATCAAATACTGATTTGAATCGGTGGCCCAATGGATGTTGTTTCCGAGTATTGTAGCACATTAAAGATTAATAAATGACGTGAAAGAAATAAAGAATCATTGAATAATAATATTTATTTATTTAAAATTATCCTAATTTAAAAAGTAATCATGTGATATTGCCTTTAAGGCGGAACTAAGTTCGCCGGGTCAGCTAGTATTAATATATATATATATAATGTTGATCACTCGTTACTTTTGATCAGCACTCCCGCTATCTACTAATGCCCCGACGTGCGCAATCTTGCTGCGTCGTAGCACTATAGTGATTTGAGCCTATTATGCTCCACTGCTTAATGCATAAATTCCAGTAATTCAATGCTTACAATCAATTCTTTTATTCAGAGAATATCCATATTAACAGGTGATACTACAAGACATGAGATGACAGTCTCCGTGGCGTAGCGGTAGCGGACGCGGCCGCTGCGCAAGGTGGCGCGGTTTCGATCCCCGCACAGTGCAAATATTTGTATGCATGAATATGAATATTTGCACTGGTCCGGTCATCCCTCGGAAAGCACGTTAAGCCGTTGGTCCCGGTTGCCATACGAACATCTAGTGGCAGTCGTTAAAGGGTTGTTGGAGCCCTCAAAAAGTCCAACAATTGGTCAGCTGCAATGCTTCGATGTCGCCTTCAGGTTGTGGAGCTCAGACGGCAGTCCCTTCACGGAAAATGTCGAAGTTTAGCCATATCAGCAGTTAGACTGGTAAAAGCGGGCCTCAGACTCTAAAGCTAAAAAACCGGCCAAATGCGAGTCGGACTCGCACACCGAGGGTTCCGCCGTACAAACGTAGCGGTTTACAATTTATGACGTACTAGCTTTCCGCCAGCGGCTTCGCCCGCGTGGAGTTCGGTTATATCGCGCTGTTTAAATTTCCCTCGGGAACATCAAATTTTTTCGGGATAAAAGGTAGCCTATGTTCTTTCTCAGGGTCTAAAGATTGTCTGTGCCAAACTTCATCAAAATCGGTTGAGAGGTTTAGGCGGGAAAGCGTAACAGACAGACAGAGTTACTTTCGCGTTTATAATACTAGCATTGATTTAGAATTTTTCACAGTTCAGAGGCAATTAGATTTAAGAAGTGTTTGATATTAATTTCAACTTTAATATCTCTACGCGTTCATGTGAAAAAGGGTAGGTAGTAAGTTTATAATTATTAAAAAAATATTTTATGTCATGTAAGCAAAAATAATATTTTATGTAACTTCAAATTTATCATTTTCACAATTTTTCCTTTATCTGTCTGTACTATAATATAACGTTGCTTCATGCCGAATTTCAAGATTCTGAGTTCACGGGAAGTACCTTGTAGGTTTTGATTCCCAAGTGTGTGACGGAAATTCGTCTAAGGTGTCGGTATAAACTGCTGTATCTTTTGATCGCTTTAACTTAGAAGTTTGATTTTCACTGCTTAAAGGGACAATAGACCTAGGTATTTGGTATAAATTTCAATTTGATACCTTTATTAGTTCGTGAGAAATAAGGTAGTAAGTTTCATTTTATTAAAATATGTTTATTATATTATATAACTAAAAAAATGTAATTTTCGCAATTTTTCCTATATTTGCATTATATGACAATCCTTCATGCCAAATTTCAAGATTCTGAGTTTACGGGAAGTATCCTGTAGGTTTGATTCCTTTGCGAGTGTCGAAAATTTGATGAAAATATCGACATATCGGCTGTATCTTTTGATTGGCTTGGCTTAGAAGTTTGATATTTTCACAGCTTAAAGGGACAATAGACCTAGGTATTTAGTATAAATTTCAATTTGATAACTTTATTCGTTCGTGAGAAATAAGGTAGTAAGTTCCATTTTATTAAAATATGTTTATTACATTATATAACTAAAAAATGTGATTTTCGCAATTTTTCCTATATTTGCATTATATGACAATGCTTCATGCCAATTTTCAAGATTCTGAGTTTACAGGAAGTATCCTGTAGGTTTTGATTCCTTTGCGAGTGTCGAAAATTTGTTGAAAATATCGACATAATCGGCTGTATCTTTTGATTGGCTTGGCTTAGAAGTTTGATATTTTCACAGCTTAAAGGGACAATAGACCCGAGTATTTCCTGTGAATTTCAGCTTGATACGTCCACGCGTTCTTGAGATAAAGGGTCTTGACAGACAGACAGACTGACAGACGGACAACAAAGTGATCCTATAAGGGTTCCGTTTTTTCCTTTTGAGGTACGGAACCCTAAAAAGCTTCGGATGCGACTGGGATAAACGCTGAGATGATGATGATGATTACAAGACATGAGATAATGCCTTTTCTCGCATATAGTATGCGATGCGTATGCGGACCCCAGACTCCAAAACTCAAAAAGCTGTAAAAAGCTTCCGATGCGACTGGGATTATCGCTGTCTATGAGAAAACTATCGAGTTATTTTCATGCAAATATGCCAAAATCGTCATCAAACTTTTTTATCGTACCACTGCTGGGCATAGGTCTCATACAGAGAAGGATTAATACATATATGCTTTTATATAATGATTTTATGTAATTGACACTCTATTTACATTTAACTAAAGGCCAAAAACTAATGGAAAAACCTAGACACTTTTTGTTAAACAATATTGGACTGATTTTCGTTTTAGTTTTCAGCCGAAAAAACTTCCATATTCAGTGAATCTTTAGTTAACCATCAGTTGGTAAATTCAATGTAGACGAATGTATTATATAAATCATTGGTTCCTAAGTGTAGCAAAACAACAAACATTAGGTAGACTAGAACACCGCAAATAAAAACACACTGAATCTCAGGAATACACCGCGTCAACTTTCCTGGCTCCCGTTTCAATCTATGACGTACTTTAAAGAAATCGAGAGTGGGCGGTCACCCATGCGTCTGTTGCGTTAAAAACATTGGCACCCATCCTCAGGCATCAGCAAAAAATCTGTAGATATTAGCGCCAAACTAATTAGCACTGAGAGTATCGGAATATTCCTAGATGAAGCGAATGTGAGTAGAATGAAGCTATGAAGTATTGTGCTGTGAGCTGTAGGTAATGGGTAATCGCGTTAATCCCAGTCGCATCCGAAGCCTTTTCAGCTTTGGAGTCTGGGGTCCGCTGTACCAGTCCAACTGCTGATATTGCTAAACTTCGACATTTTCCGTGAAGCGACTGCCGTCTGACCTCCACAACCCGAAGGCGACATGGAAGTATTGTAGTTGGCTGTAGGTAATGGGTATCTATTATAATATGTACACGACTTGACGAATTGGCTTCGGTTAACTGTCACAATTTGCAAATCATTATCATTCCGCTATGTAACTACGTTGGATGTGTTCTTTTTCTATTATTGCAGGTTCATCGTTCGATTTAAGTAGTTATTTTAATAATGAGTTGTAGTCTCAAAAATGTTACATTCTGTTTAGAGAGCTCTACGTCTACCATTTTACTTTTGGGATACACTTTTTTTTTAATCATTATAAACTAGTGCTTGACTACAATCCCGCCTGATGGTAAGCAGTGATGCAATCGTTGATGGTAAAGCGCACTAGTTTATTAAGCCTATTCACTTAAAAAACTTAGGAATAGGAAGGATGACGGCAGTTAAGCAAGGTGAAGCAATGTTAAACCCAAGACAAACACGACCAAACGATGCTGCGCTAGAGAGAGATTGATCTGGAGACTCTCCACGACCAAACTCCCGACACAACAACATTTGGCACATCGTACCCGCCACACAACGCAACACAACTGCTCAGACCCGTCCTACGTACGGCTTAGACATCATGCCGGAACACGACGAATCGCTTGGCGGCAAGACTTTGTCTGGTGGGTGGTTACTTCTGCCGGCAGCCCATGTTATGGCCTACCACCGAGAAAATACACGTTTCACTTGCCGTGAAAAACTACAGTTTATTTGCCGTGCCGTACGTAGGCACGGTTATTTATATTATATGAATCAATATAGCTAATATATATAAGCTTGTTAACGGACACGTTTTTTTCTACGGTGTTTTGAGAAGCGTTTTGAGAAGTACTAAGCGGCGTATGTTGTTTAGAGAGACAGAAGCGGTTCAAAATTTTCGGAAAACAACCACAATACTGGAATTTACTTTGTTTTTTGCTGGAGAAAAATTAAGAGTCATAGTGAATGGGAGTACAGGTTTTAATATAATTATCAAGAATTGTAAACTCGCAGCCTGTTAGTCTCAATGAGATGGCATCAATGGATAATTTCATATAATTTGTACTTGGACAGGATATGACGGTAGACGAGTTAACAAATTGGCTTGAATTTTTCATGTTCTAATATACAGCTTCGGGTATAATTTACAATCAAGTATTCGAAAGAGAAGCAGTGGTTCAGTGGTAACAATCACGAATTAACAAAGTAGTTCGAGGGTTGTAACCCAAGCAGGCACCCATCGTGCATCTGTGAACCGGACAAGCTGGAAACCGGCCCACATATTATATCAGTGTCCTGTCTTCGGAGCGGAGCGTCTGGAGGTGGAAATGAAATTGGAGACGGAAATAAACAGTAGCAATATGGAAAAAATAATTAAGAACGAAAAATCTATACTAATATATAAAACTGAAGAGTTTTTTTGTTTGTATGTTTGTTTGTTTGTTCGCGCTAATCTGGGGAACTACTGGTCCGATTTGAAAAATTCTTTTTGCGTTGGATAGCCCATTAATCCAGGAAGGTTTTAGGCTATATAAGATCACGCTACGATCAATAGGAGTGGAGCATAACTAACTTTACGCGAACGAAGTCGCTGGCGG
Organism: Sesamia nonagrioides; assembly: GCA_017933935.1. Classification (NCBI taxonomy): domain Eukaryota; kingdom Metazoa; phylum Arthropoda; class Insecta; order Lepidoptera; family Noctuidae; genus Sesamia; species Sesamia nonagrioides. The sequence continues at coordinate 1,632,990 of JADWQK010000195.1, read as the reverse complement.
CCGCTAGTATAAGATAATTGTAATAGATTACTGCACAACCATAGCAACAAGAGTAATAAAACGTACAAAAATATGATTTTAATATATACATGTATATACAGAAAAAGCATGTAACAAATATATAGATCATAAAAACAGTGAATTAAATTAAAAAACTTAATACAAATATTAAAAGTAAATACCGCAAGCAAAAATAAAGCAATATTATAACCCTTAAAATAAATCAGTAAAGTCAATAGAGTTACAACGCAAACAAAATAGATACGTTACAGAAAAGGTCCCTGACTACGTCAGGGGACATTTAGAAAGGCAGGAGTGGGTTTTAGCCGGGTAAGAGCCCGGCATTGCCCAGACTGGCTCACTAGTGAGGCAGTCAGGGTGTCCATGAGGATTTCCCACTCCTGCCATAAAAAAAAACCAAACAGGCACTTGTCCATGTGAATTATTTCATCAGCATTGCTCTCAATATAGTACAGGAAAATATTGTAGGAAACTGCCGGTTTCATAGAATCAGAAATTCGTTTGCCCCTGAATTATAGGACCCCACCTCTAACAGAGAGGAGATCCGTTTCCAAGCAATGGGAACATTAGAAGCTAATTTTAGGCTGCGTAAATGACTGGTCCGCACACTGGATAGAAAATCACGTACAGAAGAGATCAGAATAGTTGAAATTGGGTACGAAGCCGATGACCGATGGAGCAGAAAGACTCTTGGATGGCGATCACGTACCGGGAAGTGCAGCGTCGGACACCCACCGGCTACGTGGTTGGATGATTTGACCAAAATCCCAGGGAAGCGCTGGATGCAAGCCGCGCCCAACCGGTCTTTTTGGTAATCTTTATAGGAGGCCTATGTCCAGCAGTGGAGTTCCTGTGGCTGACATGATAATGATGATGATGGTACGAAGCATTATCTTATAATACATAAAGGTTTGTACGGTGCCTTTAGTATGCGAGTCCGACGTTCACTTCTCGACTCGCCGGTTTTTTTTTTTCATATTTTCATGATGTGGCCATCCCAGCGTTCAATCCCTGTTGTATCCACGGCCGTCACGCTGGAGCCCAGGTTTTGCTTTCCTGCTCATTCTCCTCCATTTCGCAAAATCTTTAGCATCCTGTCGTATGAGATTTTTGGCACGCATGTCATCTCTTACAACGTGAATTCAGCATTTCTTTAGTCTCCCTAGTCCCTTGCTTGACGGAGGAGCCCTGGCAAGACGTTTGTTACCCACGTAATAACATCGGCGTTTTTGTAAGACCAATAAACCCATTTATTTATTTCTTCGTTTCTAGAATAGGTGTGAATACCGAGATGACGACTAGGTACTTTTCTTTTTTCGTTTCTTTTTGTTTTTTACAATTTTCCTCCAACATAGTCGGAGTCATTTTTGTGCTATTATATATCTACTCATTCATTCCAGTTCTTGCTCATATGCCTCTCGTACTTTTATTCCTCATACTATCTCTTATATTTTTTTAATTTTGGATAATAATTGGTTAACACACGAAGATACTTTATATTTAATTAAGTACAGTACAAAACAAATAGAGCACGTTTTTATATTAAGTAGCCCTCACTGGGCGTGTATCTATAACTCGAGAGTTACTGTCTATACACGTAGTTTTCTTGGCTACTTATTCCTCTCAATGCACTTCTTTGCCGTTGCTTTGCAGTACTTTAAAAATGTTCTTCTTGTTTTGCTGTCTTTCATTAATTGACTAAAATTGTCTGCCCTGACCATGATTTCCATTTCCGCCTCGACTCGTAGCCTATCAATACCGTTTGCTGGGCACTCCACTAAAATATGCTCAACACTTTCCTCTTTTTCGTCATCGCAGACGCACATCGGACTCTCCCTGCACTTGAATCGGTGTAAATACTGGGAGAATCCGCTGTGTCCCGTCAGAAACTGCACAAGAATTGGGTCCATTTTTATTTTTCTGACGATTTTGTACGTCTCCAGCACAAGCGGGAAGAAAAGTCTGGTCACTGCCGCGGTATGACCATCCTTATAGCGACGATTCCATTTGTTAATCGTATCCAGACGAATCTGTCGCTTAACAAATGATATCGGGCACTGGTCATAATCAGCCCGCCTCTTGATCTTAAGTGCCGCTTCTTTTGCGAGCGTGTCAGCCCTCTCATTTTCCTCCAGCCCCACATGAGCTTTCACCCAGAATAGCTCAATATTCTAGGTGCGTGACTGAGCTGTTTTGATCACATTCCTAATTTGCACTGCTAGGGGATGGACTAGGAAGCACTATCAATGACTGCGAGACAGTCATTGATAGTGCTTCCTTCCATCCGTGCAGACTTTGAGGGCAGGGGAGGAACTGGGCTCACATCTCCGCCTGGTAGACGGAGCAGAAGGACTCCAGCTTGGCTTTGTGGTTACAGATCTCTCGCCCCTCCCTCCACAGCGACAGAGCTGCTCCCACCTTTCCCTCGATTTATGAGCCATCTGTATAAATATCTTCCACGTTCTGAGGTCGTTCTGCACCGTCCTCCAGTCTACCAAAGGTCACACTAATCTTTTCTGTCGGGTGCGGCAAGTCCGCAAAAGCCACCGGTCTCTCAACCTCTCGATCCCCTATCACCCTCTGGGAGTACCCTTTCTTAATTTCATATAGCTGGGCTGCTTCCCGGATCCTAAGATGAAGGGGTAGAAGCCCAGAGAGTACCAGGGCCGAGTGCAGAGACACTGTCCGGTAGGCTTTTGTGATCTTACGGGCAAAACCACGCTGCACCGCATTGAGCTGCTTCCTCGCGCCCAATTTCTCCACAGCTGGTGCCCATGCGCTGGAGGCGTACATTCCGATAGCCGATAGGCTCTATAACCGCCAGGTACAGGGTTCTGATTATCTCGGGGTTTAACCCCCAGTGGACCTTCGCGGCTCTTGACAGTCTATGATAGAGACCTAGTACCTTACGGCACACATTCGACACGTGGGTGTTAAATGTGAGTTCATCGTCAACTGTCAGGCCGAGAATGTTGATTTCCTTTGATATGCCAACGCATACCGCGCCCATGGTAAGAGCTGGGGTGTCGTATTTACGTTTTCGAGAAACAATCATAGCTTGTGTCTTACTGGGTGCGAATTTAAGCTTATTTCTAACACCCCAGCTCCGATTATGCTCGAGAGCCACGTTGGCACGCCTCTGGACTTCTGACCCACTGTCACCCGAGACAATCAGCACCACGTCGTCTGCGAAAGCCTGCACGTGTTCTTCCATCTGTTGCAGTTCGCTCAATAGCGGGTCCAGCAAGAGATTCCAAAATGTTGGACCCCCTATTGAGCCCTAAACACACCCCTTTACCGTGTTTCGTAGGCTCTCTGCGCCCCCATACCTTACCCTAACCTTCCTCCCATCCAGGTAACTATCTACCACTCTCCTCAGGTTAATTGGACAACCAACCTCTGCTAGCCTGCATCTGAGGGCCGGCCATCAGGCACCATCAAAGGCCCCCTCTATGTCAAGCGATAGTACCAGTGTAATTTTCTTGTACACAAGTTGCTTTCTAATGTATTTCATCATGACATAGAGGGAGTCTTCCGTACTCCGCTGCGATGTGAATCCGAATTGCTGGTCATTGGTCCTACCGAGGGTGTGCCATCTTATCCGTTTTATGACCATTTTCTCGATTATCTTCCCAAGAACGAAGACGACTAGGTACTAGACAAGTCACAATCATTAGCGTAACCTTTCTCAACTACATAATATACCTATGGGGTCGACATTCAGTAGTAGTTTAAACTGGTAGCCAACCATTGGAAGCAGCAAACTCATTAAGAAGTGTGGATGAAAAAGACAAAGTTACTCAGATTCCACATAAATTAGGGTAGGAGAATAATGAGCCTCATCAATTCCTAGAATCATCATCATCATCTCAGCGTTAATCCCAGTGGCATCCGTAGCTTTTCAGCTTTGGAGTCTGGGGTCCGCTTTACCAGTCTAACTGCTGATTTTGGCTAAACTTCGATATTTTCCGTGAAGCGACTGCCGTCTGACCTCCACAACCCAAAGGCGATATCGAATTATTGCATTTAGACCAATTGTTAGACTTTTGAGGGCTCCAACAACCCGTAACGACTGCCACTAGATGTTCGTATGGCAACCGGGACCAACGGCTTAACGTGCTTTCCGAGGCACAACCAGACCAGTGCAAATATTCATATTCAAGCATACAAAATTTGCACTGTGCAGGGATCGAACGCGCGTCTCCTTACGCAACGGCCGCGTTCGCTACCGTTACGCCACGAAGGCTGTTAATTCCTAGAATCTTGACACATTAGTTCAAGATATTCATTCAGTTCCAGTATTTTGCTACTTATTGATAACTATGGGTTTGCCGTGTCGTATGTGAAGCATGAAGTGCAAACACAAAACTGTAACTTCTATTGACAGGTTAATTAGACCGTTACTTGAACAAACACAAGTGTGTCACGAGCGAACCTTTTAAGCAAACTAGACTTGAAGTGTGATTCAGGAGTCACTCATCCACAGAAAAAAGCGACAAGCATAGCATATCCTAATAGATAAATCGGTGCGGCTATTAAAAGGACCTCTTTAAGTTGTCTAAGGTAACAATTATTTATTTGCAAATAAAACAGTGTTTGGTGGGTTAAACTTGACCTAATTCTCATATTTTACCCGTTAAACAAAGGTGATTAAGGAACGTATTACAGAACGTCACTCAAAACTCAAGCTTTACTTAAGTCCCGTTTCAAGCCATTTGATTGGTTGAAACTAGTTTTAAGTAATGTTTAAGGAGAGATCAATGCTTGAGTTTCCTTCTGGAATTCGCACCGTAGATTATGATGTGACACAAGTATATGAAAAGCTATTCTCTTGTTTTAACTGCATGTTATTTCTTGTAATTTTAACCAAGTGTAAGCCTAATAAATATTTTTGTTTTTTTTTTTTTGTTAGGTATTATCTAAAGGTAATAATAATGTTGAGTCCAGAAATTTTCTTTCTTTCTTTATTTTCCAAGGTGAGATTCAACCTCAACTCTTGATCAATGGCCTCTGTGGAATAGATTCCACAATTTTGCCAACAACACGTGTAACAAATAATAGAAATTCTTTGAAAATTTTATTTCACATTAATGGCGGATATTGCCAATGACAGTTGAATAAGATGGCCGCGTAAACCGTCTATGAGGGAGGTCTGAGGCAAAGTTATGATGTGGCCACTATGCGAGTTCTGATGAAGGCCCTCCCGCCCTTTCAAATTTAATGATCAGTGTTTTGTTATGTTAGTCACTTTACATGCCTGGTATTGTAAACAGTCAGGTGTTTATTAATTGAACAGTCAGCTGCGCTGCTCGGAAGTTTGCTCCACCATTTCTTCTTCCCAGGAAGATTTTCTGGTTTGTCACTTCACTGTTTCTCCTCTCCTTTACCTTTAGCTTTATCCTTGGGAATTAAAACTTTTGCATTTGCACGCATTCCTTCAAGTCCTCACAATGTAGGACAAAATTGTATTCCCGCTTGCTTTTGAATAACAACAAGAATATAATAAAAACACCAAGCCATTGTCTTCAATGATCCTCGCAAACCAGTCCCTATTGATGTAAAACATTTATTATTTTACGAGCACGGCTAAGAACCCAAAGTGACCATTGTTCCAAAATTGAACAAAAAATATCAACCACGGTCCACGAAGTTTCTTTTGAAGCCTTTGAACTTAATAGAGGGCGACAGGGAAACTCGACATATTCCTTGAAAGAGGCAGAGATTCTCGGTGGTAGGCCATAATATTGGCTGCCGGCAGAAGTTACCACCCACCAGACAAAGTCTTGCCGCCAAGTGATTCGTCGTGTTCCGGCATGATGTCTGGTGAAGCCGTACGGAGGACGGGTCTGAGCAGTTGTGTTGCGATGTGTGCCGAGTACTTACGATGCGTCAAATGCTGTTGTGTCGGAGGTTTGGCCGTGGAGGGTCTCCACTTCAATCTCCGTCTGGCGCAGCGTCGTTGATCGTGGGTTTACTCTGGCGCAGCGTCGTTGATCGTTGGTTTAACATTGCATCACCTCGCTCAACTGCCGTCTTCCTTCCTATTCACTAAGATTTTTTAAGTGAATGGGCTTAATAAACTAGCGCGCTTTACCATCAACGATTGCATTACTACAGTCAAGCGCTAGTTTATAATTATAAAAAAAAGGCAAATGAAGTCCAGTGAACTAGGGGTCAAAATTAATTGGTAAAAAGTTACTAATATAGGTACCAATAATTATTTTAGGGTATATGAGTTCATATAATTGTTTATTTTTTACAATGCATAAATATATGAGCTGTCACCCTTTATGCCTGGAGGATTTTATTGTTTCTATTTTAATGTTTTTTTTTTTGACACAGTTCGATAACCATCCAGTAATCTACAAATCCAACCGAGAAATTTGTCTTGGATTCTCGGCCATGACCGACATTGTATGAAGCATTCTTACATAGCCAAAACTGCAAAGAAATTCAAATATTTTTGAGTAGGTACTGGATTCACCATAGACACTGCAACAAAAATATAGATACTTAATGGCGCTTATTTTGTTATTCACAAACTAAATTAAGTTTAAATGCATCTTTTTCTTTCCATTTCGTTAGGTAACGGATAGAAGATAACATTTCTAACTGTAGCTTCACAATATATATTTGAAAATCTTATGTATGTTCATAAAAATATCTCGAATTTTAAGAAAATAAGCGATATTCATAATATAAATACCAGGAACAAACACAATCTTGCTGTACATCACACTCGTCTCCACAGAGTAGGCAACTCGTTCATGGGTCAATGTATACACTTTTACAACAAGCTTCCCATGGACGTTCGAAACTTACCCATTAAACGATTTAAGAACCATATAAAGGCCAAACTTTGCAAAAAGGGGTATTATAAAATCACAGATTATTTAGAAAACAAAAAAGCTTGGGACTGAGCTGCTAGCTCTGTTAAGCATTGTTATTAAGCAATATGCGTAATTATAAGGTAAATTATTGTAAACATTTTCATTTTTAATGTCTGGACTTGAAAAAAGACGATGATCCCTGAGTTTGTTTCGGCTATTTCTTCTCAGAGGTAGTCAATTAGGAAATGCCGGCTTCATCTAGTTAAAAAAATAAAATAAAAAATAAACATGACGTGTAAAAGTGATCAGTGATCCTACTTGCTTAATAAACGATTTCATTTCATTTCATTTTAGTTTAATCCTGCCAAATTAAGATACTCCCTAAACAGTTTAGACGCGATTATAAACATGACGACTAAAATACGTCAGTTTACGTCAGGAGCGCACTAATTTGACAGGTCTAAACTGACATTTAATCTTCTGTCCTTTTCTTAATGTAATAGGATGAAGAAGATGCACTGAATTTAAATTTAATTTTTGAACAAGGGAATTGAGGCGAATAATGTGCCTGTTGAGTGTCTTATGTACAACCGTTGAGTGTCTTATGCACCAACGTGTGTGCATAAGACACTCAACGGGTCGAGTTCCGAGATATACTATGTCATTTTTTCTTTAAATGAAACTTGAATATAGTTTGTTCAGGATAAGCAACTGAATCGAGTACAATCATTTTTACACCGTGTTATAATTTTTCCCAAATATGTACATTTAGAAATTATTACAGTGTGGTTACCGAGCGCGCCAGTCAGCTTACGATAGCGCACGCCCGCGCAACAGCTGACGCCAGAGGTCAACGCTCCGTTCGCCAGCCCGAGCGGAGCGTGGACAATATTTTTGTTGTTGTTGACAGCCAAGTAGGATAACAAGCTAATAATTTTGTGGTTTTACATGATATATTTTTGAAATTTTGTACATCGATTCTTTACCTACTTAAAAATAATGGACACGTGTTTCGCATAAGCAAAAAATAATATAGTATAGTTTTTGCCCCAGTTTTTACAATAATATCTAGGTAGGTAGGTAAATTAAATTGCCGAAAGATCTAGTTAAAAGTACAAAAAGGTAAAAACTGAACCCACAAACCTTCTGACCTACTTGTAAAACTTTCTTTTAAGAAAGCAACAATAAAAACTAAACCAATGCATCCCATAAACCTTTCATTCATTCATATAAACAACTCCTCGATGAAAGGTCAGTTCGGCGACGGCATCCCATGGGGGTTGAACGGCGTCATCCCGCCTGGCATTGAATGAGCTGAGCAATCGATGCAATGGCGACGCCGTGTCTGCCTCCCATCTTTGACGTCATAGGAGAAAGTACTTACTGGGGGGTGGGAACGAGCTGTGTAGCATCCTTCGACTTTGTAACATTGGGTTAAGTAACACCCTCTCCATGCATTATGGGGCACAAAGCAGCCATTATAATTAAAAGCAATAATTAGTAACTATAGCTTTATTAACTATCTTAAAAAGCAAAGCTTCATTATCTCACAAAGCACAGGTCCGTTTGTGTGTGGAGTACTGCAGCACATTTGAGCTGGTGCTGCAAAATTCCACCTGGCTACTTTGGATTCGGTGGAGAGGCGTGCGAAGAGGCTAATTGGCGACCCAGATTTAGCTCAGAATGGTCTCCAAAGTCTAGAGCACAGGCGAAAAGTAGCCTGCCTGTTGGTGTTCTATGCAGGATGCATTATTAAGGGTGTGTGAGGGAATTACATAATTTGTTCCCCCATCTCCGTTTCACCTTCGAACGACCCGTAAGTTGTTGACACCACAACGATCCGAACGAGACGTTTTACAGCATTTTTATACCGCGTATTTGCCGGCGGCGGTGTTTCCGTCAGACTACAATTTAAGTGTCTTCAAGGCTAGAGTGAAAAGACTCTTAATAAACTAGCGCGCTTTACCATCAACGATTGCATCACTGCTTAAAATCAGGCGGGACTGCTGTCAAGCACTAGTTTATAATTTACTAGCGGCCGCCAGCGACTTCGTTCGCGTGGAGTTAGTTATGCTCCGCTCTTATTGGTCGCAGCGTGATGTTATATAGCCTAAAGCCTTCCTGGATTAATGGGCTATCCAAAGCAAAAAGAATTTTTCAAATCGGATCAGTAGTTCCTGAGATTAGCGCGCACAAACAAACAAACAAACTCTTCAGCTTTATATATATAGGTAAAAAAAAAAAAACAATTTCAACATTTTAACCTAATTTCAAAGCTAATAGTAATATGGGCCACTCGCCTTGATAGTTCAGGTTATGTTACGCTTATTGCTGTTGGTCCGTGACTGAATGACCATCTTCTTCTTCTTCTTCAGCCTATAGATATCCACTGCTGGACAAAGGCCTCAAGGCTTTCCACGATGACCGATCTTGTGCCGCCCGCATCCATAGGCTTTCCGCGACCTTCACCAGGTCATCGGTCCACCTTGTTGAAGGCCTCCCTACGCTGCGTCTTCCAGAACGTGGCCGCACTTTAGAACTATGCTGCCCCATCGGCGATAGGTTCTACGTGCAATGTGCCCTGCCCACTGCCACTTAAGTTTAGCGACTCGAAGAGCTATGTCGGTGACTTTGGGTCTTCTGCGGATCTCCTCATTTCTGATTCGATCACGCAGAGAAACTCTGAGCATAGCTCTTTCCATTGCCCTTTGTGTGACTCTGAGCCTTCGTATGAGGCCCAATGTGAGCGACCACGTTTCAGTTCCGTAAGTGATCACTGGCAACACACACTGGTCAAAGACTTTAGTCTTGAGACACTGTGGTATCTTGGACGACGAGAAGATGTAGCGTAGCTTCCCGAACGCTGCCCAACCGAGCTGGATTCGCCGAGACACCTCTTTCTCGAAGTTCGACCTACCTAGTTGGACTGTCTGTCCCAGGTATATTTACTCGTCAACAACTTCGAGTGCAGAGCAACCAACTAGAATTGGAGTGGGTTCGACATGATCTTCGTCTTATCCATGTTCATCTATAGACCCACTTGTTGGGAAGCTCTGCTGAGGTCATTGAGCATTTTGCCTAAGTCTTCCAGAGTTTCAGCCATGACCACGATATCATCTGCAAAACGGAGATTAGTGATGTACTCGCCGTTGATGTTGATGCCAAGTCCTTTCCAGTCCAGGAGCTTGAAGACATCTTCCAATGCAGCAGTGACCAATTTGGGAAATATGACATCTCCTTGTCTCACTCCACGCTGGAGTTGGATCGGTTTCGAGTCCTGATTTCGAGACCAACAGCTTAACGTACTATCCAAGGCACGGAGGGATATTGGTATGTACTACAGATGGTCATCATAGGGCATCAGGACGAAAAAAAAATCCCTTATACAACTCAGAGGCACACAAAGGATTGCCCTTTGTGTGACTCTGAGCCTTCTTATGAGGCCCATTGTGAGCCTCTGATGCCCTGTGATGACCACCTGTACATACCAATATCCCTCCGTGCCTTAGATAGTACGTTAAGCCGTTGGTCCCGGCTGTCATTCAAAGAACTTAGACAGTCGTCCCGTTTGGTACTGGGCATAGAATAGTACCAACCTATATCCTCCCGTGGGAATCGTAAGTGACTAAGGGAACTGTTATATCGGATTAACTATTACTTAGAATATAAATTAAAAATACTGAGTTTCCCATTGCATTTACGTCAATGCAATAGGAAACCCTTGTTATTCTCGTAAGCGATTCTAACCGTTTTTCCCTTCAGTTTGGATTGGACTTCCGTCGGGCATATTAACGTGTTTGATAATCCATACTAATATTATAAATGCGAAAGTAACTCTGTCTGTCTATCTGTCTGTTACGCTTTCCCGCTTAAACCTCTCAACCGATTTTGATGAAATTTGGCACAGACAATCTTTAGACCCTGAGAAAGAACATAGGCTTGAACATAGCCTTTTATCACGGAAAAATTTGATGTTCCCGAGGGAAATCTAAAAAGCACGATATAACCAAACTCCACGCGGGCGAAGCCGCGGGCGGAAAGCTAGTTCAATATATCTTTCTTTTAACTAATTAAATAGTTTTTTTTTAAACCATCTTGCGACCCGTCCCGTAACATAACTCTCACCAGGGATGCGGGCAGCAGCGCTTCTCCTGTGGAATAACAAATTACTGCGATCCCTAACCCACCTGCCAAGCGAGGGGATTATGGCAATGCCCCCCAATGGGTTCAAAGCCATGGGGGAGGCCTTTGTCCAGCAGTGGTCCTCTAGACTGAGATGAAGAATAAGAAGACAGTCGTTACGAGGGTTCAGAAACCTGAAAGTGTAACAACCAGTCTCACCTTACCCGTTTGCTGGCTTCTTCTTCTTTGTCTTGTGCTGCCCGCATCCATCGGCATCCCGCGACCTTCAACAGGTCATCGGTCCACCTTGTTGGGGGCCTCCCTACGCTGCGTCTACCAGTACGTGGTCGCCACTCCAGAATCTTACTGCTGTTTGCTGCCTAAAACAATAGTGTTAACCAGCAAATGGGTTGTATAGGCATGTATCTTCTCTTCTAATAGGCATCTTGTTAAAATACTGCTATCTGCTGCATCCGTTTAGACCAGAAGCGGACCCCAGCCCAGTTAGGTAGAGTCTAGGCTGTTGTTAAGTCTTGAAATTGGAAACTACAATTCCTTATATATAGAACGCGTTTTACTGGAGTTTGCCTAATTCTGAAATAGCTTTCAGGAATAAAGTGTTTTACATATTTAGGCTGAGGGTTGCTATTAACGGCTGTACACAAACTTTCAGTGTCACGTTTGATAACTTTTTTGGGGAAACAGAAGGTTTTGGAAATCCACTAATGGATGAAGTTATGATTACGAACAATTATCTGAGATTTAATGAAACTACATATAAGGGAGTTTTGGCGTGAAAGTCAAGCTGAGTGTCACGCTCATTTTACATTTGACTTTTGAAATTATTTATAGTGTTGTTTACTAAATAAAAGAGCGTGATTTATGTAGTAAAAAGTGCATTCAGTAAATAATTCATGGAGGTGGAAACATCATGACTTTGCCTCAAACCTCCCTCGTAAGACGATTCACGCGGCCGCCTTTTTCGGCATGAATAATTCATTACGTGACATTGGCTAAATGCACAAACCATGCGAAGCCAAAAAAAGAAAGAAAGAAGAACTTTTGAAGATTTAAATTTTACTCCAAATTGGCACAAAGTCATAACTAGTGCCACACTAGAAAAAAAAACTACTTGCAAACATACTGTATGTACTGTTGACATCTCTAGGGAATGCCAGCGGAGGAATCAATCAGACATATTACCTCCCTGTGTTCTCATCCAGCTAACAGAGAGTACTTGCATAGACACAAACTTGTAGCCAGGATAATTCTCCAGCAACTTGCTCCGAAACACACACCTTGATGGATTCGAAGGTGCCGAAATATTACATTGTACTGGGATCAATTCAAAGCCTGATATAGTGTTGGTGGATCGATCAGAGCGGCGCGCAATGATTGTTGATATTATCGCCCTGCATGATGAGAACCTCGTGAAAGCCAAGAAAGAGAAACAAATCAAGTATCTTGACTAGACTCGCGAGTTTGTCGACAAGAGGCTCGGGCAACACCTCAGGCTGTCGTCGGCAGCTGAATCAAGCCGGTACTTCTAGGCACGGCTCGCATTTTCAGAAGGGTCCTCTCTCTGGATCCCTGACCTCCGGTAGCTTAGACCCTGTTCCTGATACCGATATAATTATTTTTTATATTGAAATATAATTTATGAAAAGGGTAATGGCTTGGCGCTATGGTGACCTAGCACACTCTTCTACTGGTAATAGGATATAGTAAAAGTTAAAGTCTTGTATTAGAAACGAAATAGGCATATTAAATCACTATATCACATATTAACAAGAAATGGTAATAAATAATAATGGTAATAAAACTTAGACAGAATTATTGGTAAAATATGGTAAATGGTAATGGTAATGAGTACGTGGTGTCTCTGATGAGATCTTAACCCGAACTGTCCCACATTTTAGTAAACGAGCGAATTATGCCTTTTCGCTGAGTGTTCGATTAAAACTCGAACAATTTATATGTAAATATTTTGAAATAAAGGAAATAGTAGTATGTATAACCATATGAAAAGGAAAGAATTATAGGGCATAACAAAAATTGACGGCATCGTTGTCAACTGGAAGTTGTAGAATTTAATTGCTTACTGGCATATAAAATTTTGAGACGATGTTTTCAAATTTGAGTATTCCAAACTTTTGTCTGCAATATAACTAGGTATCTTTATTTATTTACACTTCCGCACAAAGAAATGTACAGGGGCGGACTTGGTGGTAAAGAGATTATTAGATGGCAGATGCTTTAGTTGAATAAAAAATTGTAAGGAAAGAAACTCTTAACACCATTTCAACAAATATTTAAATAAGCTACATAGGTACACATAAAATCAAAATCAAAAGTCATTTATTCAAACTAGGCCGAAAATCAGCACTTTTTGAACGTCAATATTACATAAGACAGTCCCCCAAAACGCCCACCCATCGACACTTCCTAAGTGCTTTGGCTGAGAAGAAGAAGTGGCGGAAGAAACTCCCCAGCAGCACAGCTGTCTGTTCATTTAGAAAAAAACACAATAGTTTATATATACTATTACCAAAATACATACTTATGATATATACAAAACTAAAACTTAGCAGAGAGGTAGGTACTGAAAATCTAACTAGTTTATTTTTTTTAACTAATTTATTTAATCAAAATAGTTTTGATTAAATAAATTAGTTAAAAATTAATGAATTATAAAATTAACGAATTAGGTAAAAATTAATGTATAGATAATATGCATTGCTGCCTATGCCTTTGCAATAGAACTCTGAGGATCTACACTGCACAACTGTCTGAAAGCATTTTGTACTACCTCCTGGGAAGAAAACTTCTTGTCACGTAGATAATTGTCCAAATCACGAAAATTATGGTAGTAGTAGTTGATGCAAGGTCTGGCGAATATTCCTTATTAGTTCCTGAAGGGTCAAAATAGTTTCTCATGCTGTATGAGGTCTCGCGTTTCCATGGAGCAATAATGGTAAAAAAGATCGATTCATGAGTCAAGGCTATTTTACTGCTAGTTTTGCCTCATTGTTCGAAGTTCGGCAAAATAGACATTGACATTATTGCTTGACCAGGTTGGAAAAATCTATAGTGAACAAGACCACGCTGAGGCCACCAAACAGTTACCATTATCTTTTCATTGGTAAGTTTTGCTTTAGGACACTTTTGTGGCATTTGACCTAGGGTCTGCCATTGCATTTTTCTTTTACGGTTATCATTAAGAATCCACTTTTCATCACATGTCACAATTCAATCCAATATTCTTTCAGTTCTGTACCTATTCAACAAGGCAAACAATGTGTGTAATTCAGTAATACAGTTCTTTATATAAAATTACTAGCTTAGTTCGCACAAGCAAAATTCCAAAGCATACCTTGAGAGCCATGTTAAGAACATGATACTCCGTGAGCAACAAATATGTCCATGAAGATCTTAAAATTAATACAAGGAAACATGAGATTGCTAAATATAATAAAGCATATCAAGCTCGTACGGAGGACGGGTCTGAGCAGTTGTGTTGCGATGTGTACCGGGTACGATGTGCCTAATGTTGTTGTGTCGGGAGTTTGGTCGTGGAGGGTCTCCAGATCATCCTCTGGCGCAGCATCGTTGGTCGTGTAGTTGGGTTAAACATTGCATCACCTCGCTCAACTGCCGTCTTCCTTCCTATTCATTCAGTTTTTTTGAGTGAATAGGCTTAATAAGCTAGTGCGCTTTACCATCATCGATTGCATCACTGCTTACCATCAGGCGGGATTGCAGTCAAGCACTAGTTTATAATTATTAAAAAAAAAAAGCTCGATTATCAACTCACGTCAATGAACTAGTTTCTAAACTTCAGGGCACAGGACGTGTATCTTACAACCGATTAAAGCGGCATGATGTCCATACGTTAATGACAGTTTCCGTGGCGTAGCGGTAGCGGACGCGGCCGCTGCGCAAGGTGGCGCGGGTTCGATCCCCGCGCAGTGCAAGTATTTGTATGCATGAATATGAATATTTGCACTGGTCTGGTCGTGCCTCGGAAAGCACGTTAAGCCGTTGGTCCCGGTTGCCATACGAACATCTAGTGGCAGTCGTTGCGGGTTGTTGGAGCCCTCAAAAGTCCAACAATTGGTCTAACTACAGTGCTTCGATGTCGCCTTCGGGTTGTGGAGGTCAGACGGCAGTCGCTTTACGGAAAATATCGAAGTTTAGCCATATCATAGTTGGACTGGTAAAAAGCGGACCCCAGACTCCAAAGCTGAAAAGGCTTCGGATGCGATTGGGATTAACGCTGGGATGATGATGATGTCCATACGTTAGTAGCTAGATTTGATTAAAGGACGAATAGGAAGTTCTTTATGCTATGATTGACATAGCCGTAATTTTGTACCAATTGACTCGTATTATTGCGTTACAGACAAAACAAAACAAAAAATAAAGTCCCTACTAGGTAATTGTCACTTGGTATTAAGATCTTTGCAGAAATCTAAACAAAGTCCAAAATACAAATACTGACAAACTACAGTTGGATTTCGTTTTTTGTTAAGACTGCAAAAGTTTTTTTTTTTTTTTTACACATTATAAACCAGCGCTTGACCGCAATCCTGCCTGATGGTAAGCAGTGACGCAATCGTTGATGGTAAAGCGCACTAGTTTATTAAGAGCCTATTCACTCTAGCATTGAAGACACTTAAATTGTAGTCCGACGGAAACACCGCCGCTGGCAAATTGTTCCAGTCCCTCGATGTACGCGGTATAAAGGAGGAGGCGAAGCGCTTCGTCCGGATCGTAATGGTGTTAACAACGTAAGGGTGGAAACCAGCCGTACGACGGGTCGTCCGCTGGTGGAACGGAGATGGGGAATTAAATCATGCAATTCCCTCGCACACTCCCCGAAATGCATCCTATAGAACACCGAAAGGCTGGCTACTCTACGCCTGTGCTCTAGGCTTTGGAGACCAACTCGAGTTAGATCAGGGTCACCAATCAGCCTCTTTGCACGTATCTCCACTGAATCCAAAGTGCCCAGGTGACACTTGGCAGCACCAGCCCAAATGTGGCTGCAGTACTCCACACACGAACGGACCTGTGCTTTGTATAACATTAGAAGCTGCCCAGGTGTGAAGCAGTGCCGGACCTTTGCGATAACGCCAAGTTTCTTGGCAGCCACCTTAGCCTTGGACTCAATGAACCGCCCAAAGTTAAGGTCCGAGGAAATCTCAACTCCCAAAAGCTGAAAGCGGTCGGAACACTCCAAGGACACATTCCGAAAAGTAGGAGCCTAGGTGAACGGGCTCCTTTTGGCGGTGAAAAGACACGCCTGTGTTTTGGCGGCATTGAATGCTACAACATTGGCATTGCCCCATTCGGAGACTGCCTGCAGTGCAACACTCGTTCGCTCAACCATGGCCTCTCTTTCGGACCGGATTGATTCTCTACTAGCCCGAGCATCCGGCAGGTATCTCTCTACAACTGTGCTGTCATCTGCATACCCATAGATACCGGGCATCAGCAGACCGTTAATATGCAGCAGAAACAGAGTTGCAGAGAGAACAGACCCCTGAGGAACACCGGCATTAGTTGACATGGGCTCAGAAGAGCATCCGTCGACAACAACTCAGAGGGACCGTTCAGTCAGGAAGTCTTTTACCCAGCCAGTCAGGCTAGGGGAAATGCCGTACGCTGGAAGCTTACTCAAAAGGCCAGCGTGCCAAACCCGGTCGAAGGCCTTCGAGACATCAAGGGAGACAGCAATCGCTTCCCCATTCTTCTCGAGGGCTTCGCCCCACAAGTGAGTGGCATACACTAGTAGGTCCCTAGTTGACCGATTGCGGCGAAACCCGTACTGTCGGTCACTGAGGAGATCGTTACCTTCCAGGTATGCCAAGAGGCGCGAGTTCAATACACGCTCCATAATTTTGCAAAGTACGGAGGTGATCGAAATCGGCCGATAGTTGGCAGGATCGGCACGACTACCCTTCTTGGCCACAGGCAGCACGTTAGCAACCTTCCAGGACTTGGGCACTATACCAGTCCTAAATGAGAGGCGATACAAGCGCGTCAATACAGGAGACAACTCGGGCGCACATGCTTTAAGAACAATCGCTGGTATACCATCCGGACCACTAGCCTTATTCACGTCCAGACGACACAGTACTCTCAGAACCTCCTTGTTTCTAATGCGAACCTCAGGCATTGAAGCTCCGCAATGAGGTAAATTAGGCAGTGCTACAGTATCAAGACGCGAATTATGGGCAAAGAGAGATGCAAAGAGACCTGCTTTCTCTCTCGCCGTATGAGCCAGTGTTCCGTCAGGCCTAACCAGCGGAGGCAGTGAGGGCCGACAGAAGTTCGCCTCAACCGATTTGGCAAGGGACCAAAAAGATCTGCTACCGGATAGCTGCGCAGATAACTTGTTGCCAATATGGGTAATGCGGTCGAAGCGAGCCTTGTTGAGCGCCTTCTTGTAGGACTTGGCAGCACGGTTAAAGGCTCTCTTCTTTGAGCTTAGATCCGGAGCTCCGCGGTCACGAGCGTCAACCCAGGCGAGAAATGCCGTGTGCTTACGCCGTTCAGCTTGGACACAATAGGCATTGAACCATGGGCGAGCCGAGCCACCGACGGGCACGTCATTGAATGGGATAAAATACTCCATAGCTTGACGCACCACATCGGTTATAGCGTCCGCACAGCTCGAAGGATTGTCAGAGGAGAAGCAGACCTGCTGCCAAGGATAAGACGCAAAGAAGTGGCGCATCTCATCCCAATCCGCTGACCTGTATCGCCACATTCGCCGTTCTCCACGAGAGTCGTGATCTGGTGGGGAGAAGGACGTTACAGACTTCACCAGACAGTGGTCTGAAGTTCCCAACGGTGAGGAAACTGTTACAACACATCTGTCCGGATCAGTGGTCAGCAGAACGTCCAAACAGTTGGCAGTATGCCCAACTACATCAGGCACCCTAGTCGCTTGCTCTACCAGCTGGGAAAGGCCCATAGAAAGCGCGAAGTTTCGCGCTTCTCTCCCAGCGTGGTCGGTCCTCTGGTATGGGAAGAGCCAGTCCTGGTGGCAGGCGTTGAAGTCCCCCAGAGCGACGAACTGAGCGTCGGGGTGCCGATGCAGCGCATTGTCAGCAGCCTCACTGAGGTGGTCAAATAAACGAGTTGTCTCCTGATCACCGCTGTGCGATCGGTAGACACAGGTGTAAACAATTTTGTCCACACCAGTGTCAACCAACAGCCATAGGGACGAGAAGTGAGGGTCTTCGAGGTGACGGAGGCGCCGGCAACAGATGTCATTGCGGACATACACACAGACCCCGGCACGCTGCAGGAAATGATGCTCCAAAGAGTATCCCGGGTAGCCGAGGTACGCCGCGTCAGTCGGACATCTGATCTGGGTCTCCGTCAAGAAAAGTAGGTGGGGCTTTTCAGTCTCAAGGTGGTAATGGACTGCATCGATATTGGAGTGCAAACCTCGGATGTTTGAGAGGTGCACTATGAACGAGAGGACGTGCGCCCGCTGTGCACACCTACTTTTCCTTTTGTAACTTTTCATATTTTCAAGCACTCCTCATCAATGGTCTGAATCGAACATAATCTTGTTATATAAAAAAGGAGATCCAAAAGATATCTCCAATTACCGTCCTATAAGCCTGCTACCAACGCTATATAAACTTTTTTCTTCAATTGTAGAGTTAAAAATTAGCCAAGTACTCGACACTAAACAACCCATAGAGCAAGCAGGTTTTAGAAAAGGCTATAGCACTACAGATCACATCCACACACTAGAGCAAATCATAGAGAAGTATCAAGAGTTCCAAAGACCACTCTACATGTGCTTTATCGATTACCAAAAAGCATTCGACACAATATCACACTCAGTGATTTGGGATACTCTACACAACCAGAATGTCAGTAAAAAATATATAAGCATATTAAAACATCTATACGAGAAGAGCCAGAGTAGAGTGAAATTAGAAGACGTAGGACCGCCTATAAAAATAAAAAGAGGAGTAAGACAGGGCGACCCCATCTCACCCCGTCTTTTTATAGCAGTGCTAGAGATGGTCATCGGCAAATTGAAATGGCAAAATTTAGGAATCAATATAAAAGGTAAATATCTGTCACATTTGAGATTTGCCGACGATATAGTTCTTATAAGTGAAGATTACAGAGAAATGCAATATATGATAACCACTCTGCATAAAGCAAGTACACAGGTTGGCCTAAAAATAAACTTAACCAAAACTAAAATAATGACTAACAGCATTCCAGAACCTATTTGGCTAGAAGACTTACAGCTAGAATACGTGAACAACTATATATATCTAGGGAAACAAATTTCATTCAGCGCTCAAAATAACCTAGAAGAAATAGATAGAAGAATTCAAAAAACATGGAATAAATTTTGGAGCTGCAAAGAAGTACTGAAAGGCAATTTTCCGATTAAACTTAAAAAGAAAGTAATGAATACATGTCTCTTACCTTCGTTAACATACGCCTGCCAAACGTGGAAATTTACCCATAAAATAAAAAACAAAATAATGACAAGTCAAAGAAGTATGGAGAGGAGTATGATGAAAATTAGCAAACTACAGAAGATACCACACAAAATTATCCGAGAGAAGTCAGCTATTACAGATGCCCTTAGTCATGCCCAGAAATTAAAATGGCAATGGGCAGGTCACGTAGCCAGAATGACCGACAAAAGGTGGACCATACGAACTACACTATGGCGAGGCCCAGCCGGCTACAGAAAAAGAGGCAGACCACTATCAAGATGGGTAGACGACATAACACACATAGCAGGTAGAAACTGGGCAACTGTCGCGAAAGACAGAAAAGTATGGCAATCTCTGGAGGAGGCCTTCACCTCAGAAAGGGTTCCTGCTCACTAACCTAGCAATTAGCATAGCAAATTTTACTTTGTTATTTAATTACATAATAGAAGTTAATCTTAAGCATAAATACAAATTACTACTAAAATATTTTAAAAAAATAATGTAATAGATTTAAGAGGTAGAAACTCCCGTTTGTTTAAATTAGTACCTACTTTAACCTAACCTACCTAATGTAAAATTTGGCAGGAAATAAAAGGCTTTTTATTTTATTTTATTATTTATAACTTTTCATATTAAGTTTATATACTGAGTGAATAGGAAGGAAGACGGCAGTTGAGTGAGGTGATGCAACGATAAACCCAACAATACGACCAACGATGCTGGGCCAGAGGGAGATTGTTCTGGAGACTGCGGGGACGCCCGAACCCCCCCAGGGATCGCCATCGGGTCCTCTCGTCCGGTCGCCAACCGGCACGATGGGGCCACCCTGGGATTTTTCGCAGTTGGCGGGGCAGCCTTTCGTATGTGGCTGGCACACTACTTGGGCCCCCAACTACCTGCGGTCGGCCAGCGGAGAACCGTGCTTCGGATCCCGCTACCCTCCACGAACAAACTCCCGACACAACACCATCTGGCGCATCGCACCCGGCACACACTGCAACACAACTGCTCAGACCCGTCCTCCGAACGGCTTCACCAGACATCATGCCGGAACACGACGAATCGCTTGGCGGCATGTCTTTGTCTGGTGGGTGTTAACTTAAGCCGGCGGTTGATGTTGTGACCTACCACCGAGAGAAATAATAATTATAGAATCCCTCTGTGAGCAAAATTTTTGCGTGCATGTGACCTATATTGAATAGGACTTATTGTAAAAGATATTAGACACTACAATTCCACAAATGGAGTACAGTTTCTATTGGAGTTTACTTAATTCTGCAAAATGTTTTACGCATTTAGGCTGGGGGTTGCCGGCTTTACAAAACAGTTTCAGCGTCACATTTGATTCTCCGATTCGAATTGACGTGAACACAAAAAAATGCAACGTGACACAAGCACAAAGCTTTTAGATAGGCAAATTTATCTAGAAACCGTGCAAGTTAGAGTGTGACTCGCGCTCGAAGAGTTCCGTACAATCATCTGTACAGACGACAGCACATCAAGCTACTACAATCTGTCAGATTTCCTCATTGGATTTTCAACTTTATCTCTAAAGCATTACGGCTCAAGATTGATTGGGAATATCTGGTAGTTTTAGGTAGCTTGACCTGCTGTCGTCCGTACAAACTGTTTTTATTATTTTTTGTTAGAACGGCTACCAGATATACTTACATCATCTGTCAAAATTTCAACTGTCTAGCTATCACGGTTGACGAGAGATGAGATACAGCGTGGTGACGGCCAGACAGACAATGGAATCTCAGTAGGTAAGAGGTTCCCATTTTGCCCCATTGGGTACGGAAACCAAAAGCAGGGGTAACAACGGCGGGCTCGGTGGTAGGCCATAACATCGGCTGCCGGCAGAAGTTACCACCCACCAGACAAAGTCTTGCCGCCAAGCGATTCGTCGTGTTCCGGCATGATGTCTGGTGAAGCCGTACGGAGGACGGGTCTGAGAAGTTGTGTTGCGATGTGTGCCGGGTACGATGCGTCAAATGTTGTTGTGTCGGGAGTTTGGTCGTGGAGAGTCTCCAGATCAATCTCCCTCTAGCGCAGCTTCGTTTGGTCGTGTTGGTCTTGGGTTTAACATTGCATCACCTCGCTAAACTGCCGTCATCCTTCCTATTCCTTAGTTTTTAAAGTGAATAGGCTTAATAAACTAGTGCGCTTTACTATCAACGATTGCATCACTGCTTACCATCAAGCGGGATTGCAGTCAAGCACTAGTTTATAATTATTTAAAAAAAAAAAAAGACCCTCCCTAAGGGCTGTCACAACCTCTGCGTGGGTTCGATTACCTTCATTATTGTTTTGTTATTGAGCACGTAATTAAGGCCACAAAAACAGAAATCCGCCTTATCTATTATAAACAGTAACTTACACTTATGCTGAGATCATTCAAAGAGAAATGAACCTTTTTTTCAATCACGGAAAGTTTTGTTTCAGTAATAGTGGAAATGCGAAATCCGTTTTACTTTCGTACGTTATCAATATAACTTATTATATCGCTTTTCTAACATCCTCAGTCGTTAACGGATATCAGCAGCCGACTGCTGTCTTATCAATATTGAGTAGTTTTCCTGAAATTGTGTATAATAAATAAATAATTAGTGTTTTTGTATATAAATAGACAGTCTTCTAGTTCCTCATATATCTACGTTGTTTTATAATTTCATACGACTAGTGAGTAGTGAGGAGTCGTGGTGGCCTAGTGGTTAAAACACCAGCCTCTCAAGTATGAGTGCGCGGGTTCGATTCCAGGTCAGGCAAGTACCAATGTAACTTTTCTAAAGTTATATGTACTTTCTAAGTATATCTTGGACACCAATGACTGAAGGTGAAAGGGTGAAAGAAAACATCTTGAGGAAACCTGGACTTTAAGTCTGAAATCGCCAACCCGCATTGAGCAAGCGTGATGATTACGCTCAATCCTTCTCTGTATGAGAAGAGACCTGTGCCCAGCAGTGGGACGATATAAAGGTTGATGATGATGAGTGAGTAGTGAGTACCTACCTACTATCCTAACGAACCTACCTACCATCCTAACGTGGTGTTTCAGGTTTTCTCTTTGTGTATTTTACCCAGTCTGTTAAAGAATTATTTATCTTCAGTATTCTTATGTACTTTATTACTTTATTCAATAGATACATGTACTTAATTAAACTACGTTTTAAAATATTTGAACGTAAAACAACATTTCAAATTGAAAAATGTACCAGCTCACTGTGGTGTGGGTCGGACTTTTGCACGAATGGTTCCGTATAGGTATATATACAATATGTAAAGAAAACCCTGTCCGACCCGTAAGGATAATAAAGGTTAGGTAAATACATGGCCAAATAAAATATGAAATTTTACATAATCATCATGGTAACAATACTAATGAATTTTGAAATAATCTTTTTTTGTCGCGAATTAATCCAACTTCCCCAAAAATTGGTAATTTTTAAAAAGTGACAACACCATTTGTGACGGAGCGAATAGCGATGCGACCACTTGCCGCGTGCCCTGCCCCCCGTCAGCCGCAGATGTATGCCTAACGTGTTGTCTACCGCACATGCATTAAGTTACCTCGCTTTTTCGAAATAATATTTATTTTTTTAGGGGGAATTATTTTTAAGTTTAGACCGGCTTTGTAGGCATTATTATAATCAGTTATCGATACCTAACAATACCTTCACGGATCGGACAGGCTTTTCTTTACATATTGTATATCGTATCGTATCGTATATACAATATGTAAAGAAAACCCTGTCCGATCCGTGAAGGTATTGTTAGGTATCGATAACGATTCTACTAATGCCTACAAAGACGGGCTAAACTTAAAAAAAAATCCCCCTAAAAAAATAAATATTATTTCGCAAAAAGAGGTAACTTAAAACATGTGCGATAGGCCATACAGGCTCGGGCGAAGAGGGACAGGGCACGCGGCACGCGGTCGCATCGCTATTCGCTAAGAATTATACCGCCAAAAATAATGTTGTCACTTTTTAAAAATTACCAAATTTTGGGGAAGTCGGAATTAATTCGCGGGAAAAAAAGATTATTTCAAAATTCACTAGTATTGTTACAATGATGATTATGTATAATTTCATATGTTATTTGGTCATGTGTTTACCTTTATTATCCTTACGGGTCGGACAGGGTTTTCTTAACATATTGTATATATAAATCCCAAACAAACAAACAAACTTGAGCCTTAATGCTATAAGGATAAAGTTGAAAATCTAATAAAGAAATCTGACAGATTGTAGTAACTGGACGTGCTGTCATGTGTCCAAGAATCACGTGTATTGTATGGAAGTCTATACAATAGATATGATTCTTGTAGATTGATTTTTAATCCCTACGTATTGTATTTTTTTTAGTATTTGGTCCATTCAAAAAATCGTCCTCACCCACCAATATAACGACCTACCTAAATTATTGTAAACATTTTCATTTTTAATCTGAACTTGAAAAAAGACGATGATCCCTGAGTTTGTTTCGGCTATTTCTTCTCAGAGGTAGTCAGTTAGGAAATGCCGGTTTCATCTATTTAAAAAAAAAAAAACATGACGTTGAAAAGTGATCAGTGATCCTACTTGCAATAATCGATTTCATTTCAACAAATTTGAAACGTTAGCTCAGTTAATCCTGACTTTGACCTGATGATTTTCCAGTATGGCAACATCCACTGTAGAAATGCGAATTTCAAGCATAATCGTATTTTAGTTTTATAATAAACTAGCTGCGCCACACGGTTTCACCCGCGTTTTTTTTATATGCCCCGCTCCTACTGGTCGCAGCGTGATGTTAAATAGCCTAAAGCCTTCCGGGATTAATGCGCTATCCAATGCAAAAACAATTTTTCAAATCGGACCAGTACTTTCTGAGATTAGCGCGCACATACAAACATACAAACAAACAAACTCTTCAGCTTTATATATTAGTATAGATTTCGTTCTGTACTTGTTCATTGTTGTGTTGTCGACCTCCGTGGCGCAGCGGTCATCACGCCTGCCTGCAACGTGGAGGCCCCGGATTCGATCCCCGGTCAGGTCATGATGGATAACAACCTTTTCCTGATTGGCCTGGGTCTTGGATGTTTATCTATTTATGTATCTATTATAAATATAGTAGTATCTTTGAGTTAGTATCCCATAACACAAGTCTCGAACTTACTTTGGGGCTACCTCAATCTGTGTGATTTGTCTGTATATATTTATTTATTTATTTTGTTGTTTCGTAGGCTTACCTTCTTATGTGTGCTTTTATCACATCGATGAAGTGTTAAAATCATTGTTTTCTTTTTTTTTACATATTGGGTTGTATCCTAAAAAATAATTAAGTAAATGTCCATCAGATAGATTTATAAAAAATACAGAACACGTATTTTTTTATATTTTCTTTCATTCAAATACTTAGGAAGATATATTCATTTGAAATGTAGCATGACGTCATACCGTGGTACAAAATATACGACGGCGTAACGTAATTAGCCCCCACTCCGTAACTTTATTACGCTATATCTCAGTAGTTTTTGGTAATTTCGACAAAATAAAAAATACGAGTCTTAATTTCTTTTATCCATACTAATATTATAAATGCGAAAGTAACTCTTGTCTGTCTGTCTGTCTATCTGTCTGTCTGTCTGTCTGTCTGTCTGTCTGTTACGCTTTCCCGCTTAAACCTCTCAACCGATTTTGATGAAATTTGGCACAGACAATCTTTAGACCCTGAGAAAGAACATAGGCTACCTTCTATCCCGGAAAAATTTGATGTTCCCGAGGGAAATCTAAAAAGCGCGATATAACCGAAATCCACGCGCGCGAAGCCGCGGGCGGAAAGCTAGTTGTCTATAAGACAGACTAATTATTTTTTTGATTTCCTTGGATACATCCCTACCGCAATCCTGCCTGATGGTAAAGCGCACTAGTTTATTAAGAGCCTATTCACTCTAGCCTTGAAGACACTCAAATTGTTTCACTCAAAATCATAAAATAGTTATTCGGGTACACTACACTACAGGTAGTTGTTCCGAGTCTAATTGTTTGTGTATATGAGTTTTAAATGTTTGCAAACGCACATACGTTTCAGGAGAAATTCGTAGTCTAGGACTTTTTTTTTATAAGTATAAATGATTAAAATACTTATCCATACTAATATTATAAATGCGAAGTATCTCTGTCTGTCTGTCTGTTACGCTTTCCCGCTTAAACCTCTCAACCGATTTTGATGAAATTTGGCACAGACAATCTTTAGACCCTGTGAAAGGACATAGGCTACCTTTTATGCCGGAAAAAAATGATATTCCCGAGGGAAATCTAAAAAGACATTCTATAAATAAATAGAAATTCACGCGGGCGAAGCCGCGGGCGGAAAGCTAGTACAAAATAAAATCATTTTTTTTATATGAGGTAACGTGGGGGTTGTAGAAGATTTTTTTGTTTCGCTTCTACCTGTAGTGTAGGATATCATTAAATAGGAGTTTTATTACACTGAATGCAATAAGGATTTTTTGATTTAGGTATCCGTTTGCAAGATCATCATCATCCCAGCGTTAATCCCAGTCGTATCCGAAGCCTTTTTCAGCTTTTGGAGTCTGGGGTCCGCTTTACCAGTCCAACTGCTGTTTTGGCTAAACTTTGACAATTTTCCGTGAAGCGACTGCCGTCTGACCTCCACAACCCGAAAGCGACATCGAAGCATTGCAGTTAGACCAATTGTTGGACTTTTGAGGGCTCCAACAACCCGTAACGACAGCCACTAGATGTTCGTATGGCAACCGGGACCAACGGCTTAACGTGCTTTCCGAGGCACGACCAGACCAGTGCAAATATTCATATTCATGCATACAAATACTTGCACTGTGCGGGGATCGAACCCGCGCCACCTTGCGCAGCGGCCGCGTCCGCTACCGCTACGCCACGGAGGCTGTCTTCTATCCGTTTGCAAGATATTCAACATTAAAACGCTTTGTTAAAATATGACATCTCAAATCCCGTCTCTCTTCTGTAGAAGCTAAACGGCTGTCTCGAAAAATCTGAAAAAATTCATGATTGTAGTCAATGTAATGAAATTTGAAGGAAAACTATAACGGTTTAAATAAGTTTCTCAGTTCAGGAGTTATAGAGGCCTATGTCATGAAAATCTTCGTGCGCGAGTCGGACTTGAAATTCTTCGATTAAATCCACAGACGACAGCACATCAAGCTACTACAATCTGTCACTTTTCTTTGTTAAATCTTCAACTTTATGGCTATTAGTTTAACGCTCAAGGTTGATTGGGAATATCTGACAGTTTCGGGTAGCTTAACTTGCCGTCGTCCGTACCTAACCCTGCATTTTGATATCCCATTCTTTTTATAATTTTACATCTTTAGAAATTGATCAGTATAAGAACAGTTTGTAAACTTAATCTTTGAGGTGTTTTATAAACAAAAACAAATGGGCGTTACAAAATGATGATAAGGCTTCAAAATGTTTTCAATGTTACGTGATCCTAGACCAAGCCATGGAGTCGGTAATATACGGCCGAGCCAAAAAGGCTTTTTTAAGTAAATTAATAGAACTTGACTATTTGCCTATTGATAGACGAGCAAGTAAACAACATGATGATGGTAACTTTTTGTTTTATCTCAGTTGCTTTATTTATGACAATTAATCTGGTATTATTTGATTGATTTGTATGAATTAACTAAAATATTCTTAGGAGTTGGGGTAAAATGAAAAATCAGAAAGTACATTAATAGATTCATTAATAAGGTTGGAATTTCCCACGGGGGAAGTCGTGAGAAATTTAGAAGTGTAACATAGAAAAAGCTAGAATAACATAAACACAAGTACCTACTTATATTTCATAAAGAGCAAATTGAAGTTAACAAGCTTATGAGTATGAAAATAGATTGTTCATTTTACTCCTCAAATGCTTAAAAAATAAGGTTGAAATTAGCACAGACTTGTTGAATAGAATGTGTTACTTAATATTTATTAAGTAAAATGACGGTAGTTGCAACAATCGGTATCAAGTACATTCTATTCAACAAATCTGTGCTAATTTCAACCTTATTTTTTATGCATTTGATGATTTGAATATCGAATTTTGTAAAACAAGATGGCGAAATACTAGTATCACGCGTGATGCCTAGAAGATTAGACCGTTATGAAGTATGTTCGGTAAAGAGTGAATTATATTAGTTTTTCATTGAGATTGATATTTGGGCCAATACTTATTGACATTTTAGTTTATGACAACGGCCTGATGCCCGAAGTGTATTATAAAAAAAACGTGTGAATGATATTTGACTGGGAACAGTGAGAGTTTGGAACGTCGGCAGGGAACCCGCTGTTCGCGGCCAGAGACAAGTGGCGTGCCCACAATCTCTAAGGCGATAATCATAATTCTTAGGAAGGTTCCTTTTCTAGTTAGTTAGTGTCTAGTGGTTTCTAAAAAAAGTTAAATATGAGTGAAGGCCTGCGGAAGCGGTCTTCTTTGAAAAAAAAGAAGGTGAGTAACCCTACATGTTTCTATCTCATTTTATTATCTCTTAGTTATTATATGTTACTGTAACTGCTGTACTTACTACTAAGTTTTCTCGGTGGTAGGCCATAATATCGGCTGCCGGCAGAAGTTACCACCCACCAGACAAAGTCTTGCCGCCAAGCGATTCGTCGTGTTCCGGCATGATGTCTGGTGAAGCCGTACTGAGGACGGGTCTAAGCAGTTGTATCGCGATGTGTGCCGGGTACGATGCGCCAAATGTTGTTGTGTCGGGAGTTTGGTCGTGGAGAGTCTCCAGATCAATCTCCCTCCAGCGCAGCATCGTTTGGTCGTGTTGGTCTTGGGTTTAACATTGCATCACCTCGCTCAACTGCAGTCATCCTTCCTATTCCTAAGTTTTTTTAAGTGAATAGGCTTAATAAACTAGTGCGCTTTACCATCAACGATTGCATCACTGCTTACAATCAGGCGGGATTGTAGTCAAGCACGAGTTTATAAT
Organism: Sesamia nonagrioides; assembly: GCA_017933935.1. Lineage (NCBI taxonomy): Eukaryota > Metazoa > Arthropoda > Insecta > Lepidoptera > Noctuidae > Sesamia > Sesamia nonagrioides. Next base: position 1,604,548 of record JADWQK010000195.1, on the reverse strand, counting down.
TATTAAAAAAAAAAGAAAAAAAAAGGTTTTTATATTTTAAATTCTACAAAATTACTGGTTATTTGATGTATTGTATAATAAAGCACCCGATAATGACTAGAATTCATGGGGTTCGAGAGTCTAAGGTGCGTATTACAGAACGGTACTCAAAACTCAAGCTTTACTTGAAGCCTTTTGATTGGTTGAAACTAGTTTTAAATAAAGCTTAAACAGAGATCAATGCTTGAGTTTCCTTCTGTAATACGGACCTTAGTAAGTAGTAAGTCTTTGACTAGTGTGTATTGACTTACGGAACTGAAACGTGGTCGCTCACAATGGGCCTCATACGAAGGCTCAGAGTCACACAAAGGGCAATGGAAAGAGCTGTGCTTGTTTCTCTGCGTGATCGAATCAGAAATGAGGAGATCCGCAGAAGAACCAAAGTCACCGACATAGCTCTGCGAGTCGCAAAACTTAAGTGGCAGTGGGCAGGGCACATTGCTCGTAGAACCAATGGCCGATGGGGCAGCAAGGTTCTGGAGTGGCGGCCACGTACTGGAAGACGCAGCGTAGGGAGACCCCCAACAAGGTGGACCGATGACCTGGTGAAGGTCGCGGGAAGCCGATGGATGCGGGCAGCACAAGACCGGTCGGCGTGGAAAGCCTTGGAGGAGGCCTTTGTCCAGCGGTGGACATCTATAAGCTGAAGAAGAAGATGGGGTTCGAGAAAACCCCAATTTCATATCTTTTGGAAATATCCCAAAATACGTCACTTTTCTGTAAACTTTATATTTTTACTTTTACTTCGTATTTTGTGTGTCTATTTCAGTACTATATATTGTATAGATATGTACCTACTACATAATATTTGCACCAACGCCAGTGCCATTTTATGTCCAGGAAAATCTGTCTGTTCTAGGATTGGCTGGAAAATATTGCATTAGTACCTATTACTTAAATGTATTTTTATGCTATATTTTCATGGTGAACAATGAATATATTATTTATTTTATATATGTAGGTATATTATGGAATATATCAATAAACACACAGAGCTTGTTTTAAAAAAAATCTTTCATTTGCTGCAGTTCCCCCCTTTTTTCTGTAAAATATGGCTTGTTTAACTGTATTGACCGATTCCAACCAGTTGATGTTTTAAATACCGAACACACAATACAGAACCTACGCATACAGAACCTACACGTACGCCGATCCTACTTTGCCTTACCTACCCTAAACATGTTTAAAATTAATTGGACGTAGACAACTTTTTAAAATATTTTTATTTAAACATTACATTCATTAAATCATTTTGGCGGGATAGTTTAAAAAAAAATAGAAATACCAGGTCACTCAGAAAGTATTGCGACAAGTTTTTTTATGAGAAACTGGCCAGTTATAATTTATTTTAAAAATATGATTATTTATAACTAATAATAGGTACGTTCCAAATTCAAAACTTGCTTCCACATATTTTGAGAAGAGAGTTCCAAAAATAAACCTTTTTTTTTTTAATTAATAGTACATTGTTTTTCTAGGGCGGGATGTAAGGCATTTCAATCGAGTGACTACTGCAAAGCCCTAGGCGAAGCCGAGAGCTTGTAGTAGTCCGAGATTGTAATGTCTATTCCGCCCGAGGCAAACACAATGTTTTTCATCACATTTGCGAGTAAACTATAAATAAAAATGACAGTTTAAATAACAAAAGATATTTAATTGTTGAAGTTAATAGTGACATTACAGTTGTTAAATACGAGGGAAGTATTTTTTTTTTCTAGTAATTTAATAGTTTGTGACAAGTAAATTTGTTAATGCTGTTTTATCTTCTGTCACTGTAGTACAAAAGTTTTCAGGCTCATTGCATTGTTCCTGGATTGTATCAGATGCTGTCAAAATATATGCAGCCAAAATATTAGCATCTTTCATTCTAAATTTCAATTAATGAATGTGTAACTGGTTTCTAGTGCCTTCTACATATTTTGAATGAAGTTAATGAATAGTTCTAAATTCGAAAATCCGCAAGGAAGACTTACTTAGTTTTTATATGATATTGAACCTTCTTGAAATATATCTTTAAAAAAAAATATTTTTTGTTTATGCGAAACGCGAAACACGTGTCCAGTATTTTTAAGTAAAGAATCTATGTACAAAATTTCAAAAAGATTTAATGAAAAACCACAAAGTTGACCTGTGGCGTCAGCTGTTGCGCGTACTATGATCTACCGTAAGCTACGGTGAGCGCTCGGTAACCACACTGCAACAATTTCTAAATATATTTGGGAAATATACAGACACCAAACCGACTTCCGAAATTAGTTATTTTTCACTTTGTAGTGGTTTTTGGAAGTCGGTTGTATTTTTTTTTTGCAAAAAGTTTTTATTAATACTTAGCTATGTTTTTTATCACGTCTATTATGTCTATGAAGTATCTTAATATCAGAGGGCAAAACTTAACGAAATAGGAAGTAGTTTGTGCATAAGAGAATCAGCGCTAATGTCCATTAAGACATTACCCTAGAAACTGACTGGTGGAAGTCAATAGCATTGCATATTCCTAACGCTGGTTCAGTCAACCACTGCGCGTAGATACCTCCATCATAAAGCGAAAAAGTCATATTATCATTGTCCTTGGATTAACGCTGAGATGATGATGATGATGGTGCATTCCGAATAACGTGACAAAGCGAGGTGCACAGTTAACTCGCTCGAGTAGTAGGTACTATACTATCGCTCTCCTCCAGTGCTTATACAATATGTAAAGAAAACCTTGTCCGATCCGTGAATGTATTGTTAGGTATCGATAACTGATTCTACTAATGCCCACAAAGACAGGCTAAACTTAAAAAAAAAATCCCCCTAAAAAAATAAATATTATTTCGTAAAAAGAGGTAACTTAATACATGTGCGGTAAGCAACCCCATTCCGCGGGCGGCGGGGGGCAGGGCACGCAGCACCTGAGACGTGGTCGCATCGCTATTCGCTTATAATAATACCGGTGTTGTCACTTTTTTAAAAATTACCAAATTTCGGGGAAATTGGAATTAATTCCCGGGAAAAAAGGATTATTTCAAAATTCATTAGTATTGTTACTATGCTGATTATGTAAAATTTTATATTTTATTTGGTCAAGTGCTTACCTAACCTTTATTATCCTTATGGGTCGGACAGGGTTTTCTTTGCATATTGTATAGAGCCTTGACCAAAAATACTAGGCACCCAAAATTTTACTTAAAATAATGGAAATAGACAACTTATACTTTCTAAATGGATTTATTATTATTAAATTAGACAAAAATTAATACGAAAAACTTAATATCTAGTCGGTCCACCTTTCGATTGGATCACTGCACTAATTCTATCGGGCATGCTACGTACAAGCTTAAGACAATCCTCTCTAGTAATGGCTTGCCATTCCTGCACTAACGCATTTTTAATGCCGTTTCTGATGTTATGCTGTGATAATTGATTTTCGGCTTTATAATGCCCCAAACTTAGGTACTCAATCCGGTTCAGGTCTGGAGACTGCGCAGGCCAGTTCAACAAGTCAATGTTGTTTTCCGTAAATCAGCGTATTGTAGTCGCTGATTTATGATAAGGTGCATTATCTTACTGGAATATGACTCCGTCTAAGTTGGTGTCTCCGAAAATAGTCGTTAGCGAACTGCAGTTTTAAGTAGTTCTATGTACTATTCGCTAGTCATAATAATAATAATAATAAAGCCTTTATTCAACAATCTTACAAAACATATTTCTTACATACTAAATTAAGTTTCTAATAATGACACCAGTTTTGCGAAGATTGCCTTGCTACTTAGCATAGGCCTCCCCTAAAGCTTGCCATAGTTTGCGATCTCGTGTCTTCCTTTGCCATGTGGCGCCAGCTATACTTCTTATATCATCTTCCCATCTTCGATGTTGTCTGCCTCTTTTTCTTTTGTATTGTCTTGGACACCACTCAGTTACGTCTTTTGACCATTTGTTCCTTTTATTTCGCATCATGTGGCCTGTCCACCTCCACTTTAGTTTTTTGATGCAGTATGTCACATCTGTAACATTGGTTTGCTTTCGAATAATGTCCAGTTTAATTCTATGTCTGAGTTTAACCCCAAGCATGCTTCTTTCCATCCCATGTTGGCAGGTCTCTAGTGCGCGTATATTTTGTTTTGTTAAACTCCATGTTTGGCATCCGTACGTCATGACAGGCAGTACGCATGAATCGAACACTTTTTGCTTTTGTTTGAGTGGTATATCTGGGTTTTTCATGATTTCTTTTAAGGACCAATATCTTCTCCAGGATAGATTAATTCTGTTGTTTATTTCTTTCTTTGTTAGGTCTTTTGGAGAGATAATTTGTCCAAGATATGTGTATTCGTCCACGTATTCCATCTGATTACCATTGACTTTCATAGGGATCTTTTCTAGATTCGTCATTAGTTTTGTTTTTGAGGTGTTCATTGACAGGCCAACGTTCCTACTTTCGTATGTAAGTTGTTCGAGCATTTCCTGTAGGCTCCTCGCGTCACTCGTAATTAGTATCAGATCGTCTGCGAATCTTAGGTGGTTCAGTTGTGTTCCGTTAATGTTAATTCCGAAGTTGTCCCATTCGAGTGGGACAACTTCGCTAGTCATACGACCATCGCAAACAAACATTTCGCCAACCCCGTCAGAAGCCATGCAGCCCCGGATCATTGTGCTGCCTCCTCCGTGTTTAACTGTTGACACGACGCAGTCTGGGTGGTATTCCTCGCCGATACGTCGCCTCACGAAGGTCACACTCGGTGTTCGAAATACCTGTACATAAATGATAAAAAAATGTTTTTTTTTAAATGGCCATCCATACTAATATTATAAATGCGTCTGTCTGTCTGTTACGCTTTCCCGCTTAAACCTCTCAACCGATTTTGGTGAAATTTGGCACAGACAATCTTTAGACCCTGAGAAAGAACATAGGCTACCTTTTATCCCGGACAAATTTGATATTCCCGAGGGAAACCTAAAAAGCGCGATATAACCGAACTCCACGCGGGCGAAGCCGCGGGCGGAAAGCTAGTAACTTTTATAATTGAAAAAGAAATAAATAATTGATTATTCCTATCCATACTAATATTATAAATGCGAAAGTAACTCTGTCTGTCTGTCTGTCTATATGTTAAGCTTTTCCGCTTAAACCTCTCAACCGATTTTGATTAAATTTGGCACAGACAATCTTTAGACCTTGAGAAAGAACATAGGCTACCTCTTATCCCGAAAAAATTTGATGTTCCCGAGGAGAATCTAAAAAGCGCGATATAACCGAACTCCACGCGGGCGGAGCCGCGGGCGGAAAGCTAGTTAATAATAAAAGCAGTAAAATTAGCTTACCTCAAAGTTAGATTCGCCAGACCACACCACTTCGGACCAATCTTCTTCTGTAAAATGTTGGTGCCGTAGAGCCCACTCCAGACGTTTTCTTTTATTGTCTTCTGAAAGCCTGCTTCCCCAATTCTTCTTCTAGCTGCCCGAGCTCTAATTTATTTTCTGGACTCTTCAGACAAGGCAGCAGCTAGCTCCGATGAACTTTTCTTCCAATTTTTTATGGATTCGCGCGTCAATTTTCTATCTTCACGCTTCGTAGTCACACGTTTTCTGCCCGTTCTGGTTTATTAGCGTGAGTGCCAGTCTGAGCAAACCGTTTGATGGTAAATTGTACCACGCAACGCGAACATTCCACCAACATGGCAATCTCTTTTTGCGACTTCCCTTGTTCGTGAAGAAGTTGTATTTTTACTCGATTTTCTAAAGAAATTTCATGTTTTTCGGCATTTTTAATTACTTAATTTAGACGTCAATTTGATCGGTTCCATCAGAACTAACAGCTTATTCACTTGTTACAGTTCCGAAGTAACTAAACATTGACTGATTAGACCGCGAAATAAGAAATCCTGTTTTTTCGGTCACCATGTGTTGTCTTCTATCCTTTTCTTAACGAAATGGAGAGAAAAAGATGCACATAACTTAAAATTACTTTACTTTGTGAACAATAGAATCCTTGCCAAAGGAGAAAAAAAAAAAAACAATAGAATCGGCGCCACTGACCTGAAAAAAGCAAAAAGCTTAAAAGAAGTTTCGCAAGCTAGAACTCCGCATTTACCTTAACCGGGCTTCGTTGTTACTTTCTAAATAGTTTTCCTACAAAGAAATTCGTAAATTTTCCTACATCCTTTGCATTGCTACTTGATATGATCTATTTTCCAACCAGGCAGATTTGATTATCTGGTAAATAGTATACATACGGTGCGGTCATCTGTTTAATTAATACATGAAACACAATACGGAGATCACTTGCGGGTAAGATTGTGTAACAAACAGCAGCGACACGACGGCAGTATTACGATAGCTCCATTTTTGTACCTAGTTTGCTGTTTGACTAGTTCTAAAGAGACCGTATAGATGTCGTAAGCAATGTCTGGCGTCACGATGCATTGTACACTTGTAAACGCAGTTTAGAATTAAATAGGTATAAGACAAGTATTTATAAGTTAGGCAACGCATCCCTGTTAAGTGGCAACTCGAAGATACGGTCCAAGGAACGATAGCGTTTCTGAAATAGGGTCGCGCTTTTGCTTGTCAACCACCACAGGATATGGACTAGATTTAAGACATTAGTATATTTTGTCACTAGCTTTGACCACTTCAATGGTTCTTTGTCGCCTTCCATGCTGTCGCAAGAGATCCCGGTGCGGAGCCGGAGCTGCAGCTGCAGCCTATGGCAAGTTGTGTTCCAAGGTTTTCTGCTCACATGACCTTAAGCTAGCTACGAAAATATCCGTATATATGGCAATTGTGCTGCCAAACCTTCTATATTCCGCTGAGACATGGTGTGTGTACCGCCACCACATACGTACTCTAGATCGTTTACACCATAAATGTCTCTGATCCATTATAAAGATCAAACGGTCTGACAGAGTGCGAGATACCGAAGTCCTGCAACGAGCCAATGTTGGTGGCATTGAGGCTTAATTAATGTGTCGACAGCTTCGGCGGTGCGGGCACGTATCACGACGAATCACACGTATGGCGGACGAGAGGGTGGCGAAGCGCATCTTCTTCTCTGAGCTGGAGGAGGGCAAGCGGAAGCATGGCGGACAGCTCCTCCGGTTCAAGGATATTTTAAAACGGCACATGAAGAGGTGCAATATAGAACCCTCTGAATGGGAGCGTTTGGCAGCAAAACGGCCAGAATGGCGCAGAATGGTGTACGGACAAGTTCGCGAGTTTGAGGAGCAGCGCAAAGCTGACCTCGATACCAAACGCGACTAATTAAAGGCCCGCCCACCTGCTGCCATCACATACAACTACGTCGACGGCGTGCTTACGTGCCCTCAGTGTGCACGAAGTTTCGCCGCCAAGATAGGCTACATAAGCCATCTTCGGGCGCATGAGCGCCAAATCATCGGCTAGGAGTCGAAGTGGTCGCCGTGGCCGAAATCGGTCGGAACATCATCATCGTCACATCATCATATTTTGTCCTTAATAGTTTTAACTAGTTGTATGTGCTAAAAAGTGTTGGTAACTAACTTTATTTTTTATACGTGTAGCAATTGCATTTATTACTGCAAATTAGTGTTAGACTTCAGCTCTTTAACCCCAAAAAGCTTGGCCATAAGAAGAGACCGGAAGAACACCTTTCACGAATAGAAAAAGCAAAAATTAATTCGCTACCTTAGCCCTTTACACCCGACAGTATACGATAGTGCGGGTAACTTTGAAAAAATTTCAAGACCGCGCGGATTCATTTTTCTGAACGCAACCGAAGACGATTGATCGTGAGTGATGTGTACTTACGCGTAGATGCACCCGATCTGTTGAATCGGTTGCTAGTTCGTTTCAATCGGAGGTAAACGATGGCCACGTATTTTGATTCGACCTACGGCACATGTAAGTATTGTTTATTATTGTTTATTGTTATATTTTGAGTATTATTATTATTTTATTTTACAATTTAAACACTAATCACATGATATACAATAAATTTTTGCTATTTTGTTTTGTAAATTAGAAATAAATTGTACCTACAATTGAAGTAACACGATCGTGGCATTTCGGTCGTAACCTTAAACATTGATTTTAACGTATTTTTATTGTTTATTGACTAAAAGATGGTATTGTGGCTAAGTAGTTGTTTGCTTTTTTATTTTAGCGCTTCCTATATCTGATTACCGTATCTTAGAACTGCTTGGCGATGGAACTGAGTCAGATATTGAAAAATTCTACGACGAAGAAGACTCAGAAATGGAGCCGCGTGTTCTCGCTGAACTTGTAGACGAGGACGAGAATTCTCAAAGTTCAAGCAATGAAATAGAACCAGAACCTCTAAGTTAGGTAACGACCCCAAATAGTACTACATCACGGCAAATTGGGAACAGGGGAAAGTCTCGTAGTACTACTTCGCAGCGAGTGCATTCAGGTAGAGGACGTTGTCGGCAAATCGGCGAAATCTACAACAACATGGTCATGAAGACACCTGGAAGAATATTCCATTTACCGATAAGCCACATGACTATACTGTAACTGTACCTAAAACTCAGTTCTAACTCATCCGAACATCTTAATGATTATTTTAATGATGTTTTCTACGAGAATACTGCTCTGTGTACAAACTTATACCACATGCGAAAGACTGGCCAAGAATTCAAAACTACAAAAGCGGCAATAGCTAAAGTGTTTGGTGTGCATATTCTCATGGGATGCCTTCCATATCCACAAATGCCGATGTATTGGCGAGCTAACATGAAGATCGGTCTTATTGCTAACAAAATAGTTCGCGACCGGTTTATAACTTTGGGTAATGCTCTTCATGTCGTTGATCACGATCAGCCAACTACTAATGAGACCAACAATCCACTTTGGAAGGTACAACCGATAATTAATCAAACGGATTCAGGATACCTGCAAAAAATTGGAAAGAGTTCCATCCAATAGGATGGAACTCTTTCCAGTTTCATAGATTCGTTTCGTTCCATAGATGAGCAAATGATACCCTTCACTGGCCGATGTATTAAAAAAAATTGTTATAACGACTAGCGAAAGTCTGATGCTCGATTTCGAGATTTATAGAGTGGCTGATACAATGTTGGCTGATACGCCTTTGGGTCTGAGACCTTCGGTAATACTGCATTTGACCAGAAGTGTAGGTACCTTCAGGAAGTTGTGTTTATCATTAGATACCCTTCACTGGTCGATGTATTAAAAAAAATTGTTTTAACGACTAGCGAAAGTCTGATGCTCGATTTCGAGATTTATAGAGTCGCTGATACAATGTTGGCTGATACGCCTTTGGGTCTGAGACCTTCGGTAATACTGCATTTGACCAGAAGTGTAGGTACCTTCAGGAAGTTGTGTTTATCATTATCATTTTTTCACTACGGCACCTTTAGTGGAAGAAATATAAAGGCACAAAGGTCTTGCATGATGGAGAGATGCCATAGCCGATCGAAGATCAAATGTTCCAAGTGTGTTGTTTTTAAGTGTCTTTTTAGAAACCATAACTGTTTCCAATTTTATCATCTCAAACCATAATATTTAGTTACGTTTTCTCAATCTTTGTTAATTATTGCTATTCTTACTATATTTCAGCATAATTTTTGATCTTGTTTTTATTCCTAAATGTTAAAATAATTGATATTTTATGATTAGTTTGTCAGAGGTTGATTTTGTTTATTTTGAGAATTTTATTGATTTTTTGTAAAAGAATTAGGTAAAAGTAGCTTTAGTTTACTGTTAATTGGTAAAAACTGATTAATGAAGAGGTTATTCAAATAAATAAATAATGATAAGTACCTAATTCATTGTTTTATTGAAGAAAATTTTAATTGAAAAGATAATACTCACTACTGTGAGACTAGTAGATTATACCTAAGCGTCACGATCGTGAGGGCACCTTTTCAGGAAAACTTTCTGTTTTCTTTTTTCTTTCTCTTTTTTCTGCATTTTTCCTAGCTTCCTTGTACCTACTCCTAAAAATCCGTAACATTAACTTTTTCTTGAATATTCGTAACTTTTTTTTCTCGGGTGTAAAGGGTTAGTCCTAAGTTTAGTTACAGTAACTAGGTAGCTGGGTACTTCTCTTTCTGCCTAGTTAAGTTAGTCTTGAGACATTTGAGATAATTGTGTGGTGACATCGTTTAATTTTGAAAAAATCGTAACTCTATTTCAAATCTCGAAAATAGCCGTAATATTTTTTTTCTCGCCACAGAATTAAATATATTTTTGAAATTATATGAGATAAAGGAGATAATACATCTAGATCTCCTTTCTCATTTCGGCTCTTGTCTTCAGCTTGGGTGAATTAATAATTAGCACATTAATTTTCAGACTACCTACATTTTAATAAAATTATGCCGCCTGGCAGCCCTAACATACATTCCATTTAGCATACTCCTTTAGCAACAATGCAGCGCATCACGCATGCGCGAGCCTAAACAAAATGGTGGCCGCCCCGACTCACGGATCGCTCTTTGCAATTACCAGGGCGAGGATGCAAATATTGATCTGCGTTGCACCCATCCCACCCGACTTTAATTAAACAAGCTCGCGCATGTTTAGCTTGTTGCTTTGAAGTTATTTTGAACTACTAATCAATTGCAGCGATACAAGTGCCCTAGTGACCGGGTTAAATGTTACCGGTTACATTTAACGTGAGTTTCGTAGAGCTCCGGTGTTGATCGTTCGATCTACACTAAGCCATAAGAATAATAAACGTTAGGTACACACACATGACCAAATAAAATATGAAATTTTACATAATCGTCATAGTAACAATACCACTTGTATATGTATAATGAATTTTGAATTCTTTTTCCGCGAATTAATTCCAACTTTCCCAGAATTTCGTATTTTTTTAATAAGTGACAACACCATTTTTGGCCCTATTATTATGACCCAATAGCGATGGGACCCTTTCGCCTGCGCATTTATTGCCTACCGCACATGTAATAAGTAATTTACCTCCTTTTCGAAATAATGTTAATTTTTAGGGGGATTTTTTTTAAAGTTTAGCGCGGCTTTGTAGCCGTTAGTAGAATCAGATCGATACCTAACTATACCTTCACGGATCAGACAGGGCTTTTTTACACATTTTATATGAATATCTACTTTCTTACTCATGATTCTTGGAAGCCGATCTTTTACTTTTTTTTTTTTTTGTTAGTAATCCTTCATAAAGACTTTATGAACCGATTTTTAAAGTATATGTATGCTGGCAACCCCCCAGGCCTAAAATCCTTTCAAACAAAAGATTTCTCTCAGCCCAACCCTTCTCTCCATGTCAAAGAAGTTACATTGTTCCATGTATGGGTTGGCTCTTGTTTTTGTCATTTTGTGACACTGACATTTGACAGTGAAAAGTTGAAAACTGAATAGATATGGTGGGACTGAATTATATTCATATACTATTTGGTATGACTAGAAGAAAAAGAAAAGATGCAATCCTCCACGTGTTTGGTTCAATTCAAAACAACTACCATGATTAAGAGAACTTTAATCAATTATAACAAATTTTTTCAAGTTAATTTTCTTTAATTTTTTTCAATTAAGTTTAATCAAGCTAACAGACTTTAGTTACAAATTAGGTGTTACCACCATTGATATAGAAATTAAACATTTCAGGGTGTTAACTACACAATTTTGTTTATATTCAGTATTTATTTGGGTATCTGTTTATGAAAGGCATATTTTAGCTTTGCCTGGAACCAAGATTGAAATCGATCAATACAGGCTGCAATGCAATTACCTACGCTGCGCGCGCAAGAGACGCGATATTTTGTTTTATTTTTTACATTTTTACAATGTTACCAATAGTACCAACACAGCAAACCTAACTATAACCCGCGCAGTTAAAGAAAAGATCTGTAAATGGCGGCGGATACTTATGGTACGGTTGACAAAACATGCCATTGTTCAATCACAAACCAAAAGCTAAGATAGTAAAATGTCAAATTTACGTTGTAAATATTGTTATTTACAACGTAAATTTATCATTTTACTTGTTTGTTGTTGTGTTTGTTTTTATTGTTGTTTTTGTTGAGTTTGTTTGTTCAAACTAAACAAAAACAACAATATCAACAAAACCAATAAAATAACAGAGACTTTAGCGGAACAAAATTAACGATAACTCGTAGTGCGTCAAAGTATTTTCAGTAGTTTGGAAAGCGAATCCTGGATTCCTGATCGATGATTTTTTTTGCAGCGCTTACTTCAGTGTGTGAGTATAGACAGCGATAGAGAGTGAGTGAGAACGCATGCGAGCGGACGCCATTTACAGATCTTTTCTTTATCTGCGCGGGTTATATACAAGTCTGAAAGACAGACTAAAACAGTGCGTTCCATTGCTTTATAGTAGAATGCTGAAACATCATGTTATCTCTTTTGCACTTGCATACCAAGGCTGCTGCTACCTTTCTCTAAAATTCAAATGCTAAAGATGTTATAAAATATCATTGAAATGCGTTCCAAACAAAATTCAACATGGCTTTTGCTTAGGGATGGGCAAATGGAAAAAATATATCGATATTTATCGTATCGATATTTTTCAAATACATCGATATAATCACCCAAAAAAAAAAGAAAAAAAGAAAGGAAACCGTATAAATACATACAGTATATGTAGTGACAGTAATGGTAGACTTATAATAGTTTTAAATAAAGAAAAAAAAAAATAGAAACAGATAAAAAGACAAACAACAAATGTGATTCCAACGGTTGCGCCAAATAGGTCCAGTTCAGCATAAATGTCAGACAACTACGTAGCAGTTGCCTGACGCTGGTTTTCAACTGAACCTTGTTATGAGTGTATAATTATTTAATTATTGTGTTTGACTGATAAATCATAAATCGTAAATAAATATGTGTTCAGTGTATAAAATAGGTATCTGCCTATGCATGGCATAACCACAATTGGTTGGAGACACGCGGCAGTATCGCAGGCGCGCGGGCATTTGCATCGTCATCCGGTGGCGCCGGGTGTGGGCAGATACACGAACAGCCCGAGCGCTCGCGCTGGCCTCGCGCTCTAAGCGCCGTCGCCAGAGCCTATTTCAAATCAAAACCACGACGAAGACGCACGTTTCACAAAATTGTATTTGTGCAGTAGGTACTTACCTACTTCAGATCTTATACAGACCACGTACCTATTTTATTTCACCGCCAAGTAAATACCGCAGTCGTCTCCAACAATATCAAATTTGGATACAATAATGGATGCAAGTAGGTCAGACACTTAAGGTAAGTTAACATGAAAATATTAAATTACCGTCATGTTATTATATTTAAAACTACTAAGTAACGTGTCCCTCGTTCCTCACAGGTCTCCAATAACACGCGAAAACGCAGACCAGGCATCGCGGAAGAAGTGCACCCCCTGGTCGCAGACGCAACGAGACAAGCAGACAGCGGAGCCCAAGCCCAACACACATCACCCACATGCCGTAGATATACCTACACATACTATATATATTCGTATCTTCGTATCTTTGTCCAACCCATTCAACACATGTCCCACGAATGAAACACTTAACAGTTGACCTATATAAATGAGACGTTAAGATTGACCATATCCGGTTTCCTTTTCGCATCAATCATATACTGCCGCAAACGTGTTCTGAACGTATGGATAGTGCCCAGTACCCTTAAGGGGGGTGGAATATTATTCCACACCTTAGATGCAGCATATGGAAAACTGCATCTGAACGCTGTCGTTCTATGAGGCTGAGTTGAAAGCTGCTGAGCACAAAACCTGGGCGCGCACTCGTGTCTACCAGCCATCCAGTTGAGCCTGTCGTACAAGTACATAGGTTTCTTAGTCTTGATGATGCCAAAAAGAAGACAGGCTAAATGAAGCTTTCGCCTAGATTTCATTCTTAGAATAAACTGTTTGTTAAGGAAGGGGGTGACATGACTTCTAGGGGAAACTGAATAGCAGAAACGAGCGCATGCATTTTGGACTCTCTGTATATGTCTACTATACATGATAGCAAGCGTGGGCTGTAAACCGTATCAGCGTAATTTAGTTTGGAAAGAACAAAGGTTTCGACTAACTGCTCGCGAAGCTTCTCCGATAAGAATTGTCTCACTTTGTAAAGCACCTTTAAACGATAAAAAACAATTTCAAAAAAATCGATACATCGATATTTTTTGCCCAATTTGCAATTAATTATAAAAATTGCCAAAATATTAGAATTTTTAAACAAATACACCTATGGCTGTTTTGACATAGGTTTTATTATTTAAAAAAAACAGGTTTACGTATCAGAAAAATTCAACACAACTTTGCTAGTGTAATTACTGGGTATACGAGACCTAATAACTATCGCGCAGGGCAGTATTAAAGCAGTAACTGAGTAGTTCTTGGTTACTGTTTGGCACTGCAGCTGTCCATGGACAGAGGTGACGCTAGCCATTAGGCGTGCTTTTGTCATTACTTGACAAAAAAAAAAACCAGTATTTTTCTAATATTGACATCAGGAGCACTCTTTGTTTGATGTGTTCCCCTGTTAATCTGCTCCTATCATTTGGCACAGCCAAATTTATCACTAAAGCCATGACAAATCAAATATTTTAGACCGATATCCGAGAGAATCGGCGTGAAATATTGACAATTTACCCAGAAATTTATTGAATCAGATTTTCGTTCTAAAAGTGGTTGGTCCAAATACTGCTTCAGTTCATTGGGGACACAGCTACTGCTGTGACGAAGCTATGTTCAGATTTAATAATTTTTCATGTCTGGACCAGATAGAGGAGCCACTTGCTCTCATGCTGCTTGTCAGCATCTTTATCCGGAGAAAGTTATCCTCTACGCCGAATGTTCTGCATGAATCTCAGCACTAATTTTGGATATAGCATTTGACACGACAATTGGCGAGGTTAAGTGGATACGCTTGCACAGAGGCATAAGAGGAATGGGTACGCGGAATGGAACTGGGTGAGAGGAATGGCTAAGCTTGACGTTACATAATTCTCAACACTTATTTCCTCAGAAGCTTCTTTGAAAGGGCCAAGAAGAGCACTAATATCCCGTATCACATAGACTGTAATTTTTGTTTGTGTTTGAAGCAAACAAAACTAAACCCTTACAGCCTACTGCATACCTATTCTTTTTCTAAATTTAAGAAATCGGATTGGTCAGATACATGATGTGACGCATGAGCATACAGCAGAGCTTTGAAAATATAACGATTTTGATATCTGAAAATTTATATTGAAAATCGATATATCGCGGGAAAAAAATCGCCGATTATATCGAAATTTTTCTGAAGTAATATCGATATTTTGATATATCGATATTTTTTGCCCATCCCTACTTTTGCTTGTATAAGCCCCGCACGATGATATTGCGACGGAACCTTGTCACAATAACAGCTTTGTGACGTCATCTGTCACACGAAAGGACAGCTAGCAAAAGAATGTTAAATGCAAAATTATAGTTTATTAATTTTGCATTCTTTCGGGTTAAGGATTTATTTGTATTTTATAATTTTATTATACATACACATACCTACTCATCCATATTCTGACAAATAAACTTTCATTATTAAAAAATTCAAGGAAATAATTCTTGTAGACGTAAGAAAAATATACTTATTCGTATATCTTTCTTACATGTTTATTAACTTTTGCTAGCTACATTTCTGTTAATTTGTGAGCGGGAATTAAACCAGAGTACCAAATAACACCAGGATAGTATGTAATTTTTTTTTTATATATAATTCAATATAATCTTACCCCATTTATTCAATTCCACTCATACAGTCTTCCGAATCAGAACTGCTTTCTGTGTCTGTCGTTTCCGATTCACTGTCGTCTGCCGTATTTATGATAAATAACTCGTCAGTTATTCGATCTTTTTTCCAATATTCCTCTTCAAGCCATTTAACATGATTGACTTCCTTTCGCCAGTCATCTGGAGTTATTGACGCCAACGCCTCCAATGTCAGAGCTTCAATGCGACTTTCCAACTGCTCCACATTTTTTTCTGACACCCTCATCTTTACCAGGTTCCAGATGTACTCAATGGGGTTGAGGTCGCAGTTGTAGGGTGGTAATATAACGACCTCATGGCCATTGGCAGCTAATAAATTGACAATTTTATAATTTTTCGGCGGTCTGTGCCGTTTAATTAATAAATACAGTTCAGGTTTTGTACTGTCGTTGGGAAAGTCGATGTTGTGAGCTTGTAGCCACTCAACTATCAACTGTTTTTTATTGTTCATACTTGGTGGCCTATTCTCTTCCCTACTGTGATAAGGGGCGTTGTCCATCACAATTATGGAGTTGCGTGGTATGTTGGGTACTAATTTTTCTGTAAGCCACTTGGTGAAATTCTCAGCATTCATTTGATCATGGTAATCCCCCGTTTTGGTGTCTGCTTTAAATATTAAAAGGGCATTGTCAACAAAACCGCTTTCACTTCCCGCGTGAACTATTATCCATCGGCGGCCGGGGCTGTCGTTCCGTCTCACTCCGACATCGGTTGCTGTTTGCCAACATTTTTTTACCGTGTAGTGTGCGTGTATCCACGTTTCGTCGAGATAAATAACGGGTCTTTTGTTATTAGCAAGCGAGTCATTTTCTTTCATACGTCGTAAATATTTAGCCCTCCACGCTTGAATTTGGGGTCTTTCAATTAGAGCCAGTCTTTTTTGGTAGCATCGTTTAAATTGGTAGCCTAAATCACATTTAATTATTTTTCTTAATGTAGTTTCACTATTGGTATAATTAAGGTCTAATTTTGAAGCCGCCAAGATTTTGCGCATTGTGGGTATTTCTCTCCTTACTGTATACATTCAATGTATAATATTTCTTAAAGCTGTTAAGGAAAACCCGTCGAAATATTCCTTCTTTTGTCTTTTTCCTTTAGTAGGAGTTCTCATTTTGCTGCCACTGGCTGTTGCCGACTCATGCTCTCGTCGCAATTTAGTCACAGTATTTTTTGCAACGCCTGTGGCACATGCCACACGCTCCGTGACTTTGGTTTAGCTGTTGCTTCGGTATTAAAATGTCCTCAGTAGTGTCCGAAGTACTTTTTAAAGCACGGTTTATACTTTCAAGAACTAACTTACAGTCCTCTTTTTCTTTAATAAAATAATTGTCCACTTTAATTATAATTTCACGAGCACGATTGTGAATTAATTTCTTACTCATTTTAACGAGTAACAGCTAACAAAACTAAACAACAAAACTCAAGAACAATAATAAAACAGGATAACAAAAACAAAAAACTAACAAAAATATTCGATGTGCGTAAGTGGGTAAGCGCGGACTGAACTTGCGAACGGTACTGACGGTGCGAGGTTGACTACGTCACCAAGATGGCCGCCGATCGCAATATCATCGTGCGGGGCTAGTAGCTAATGGCAGCGAGCGAGCAAGCGTAATTTACTAAATTTTTCGCATCAATAACTAACTCACTTCAGTGATAAATGCAGTTGTAAAATCAGTTCTAAGCAGAGCTCTTAACTAGTTTTGGCCTGTATTACATAAAATCACTCAACCAGTTTAGATTCTGTGTATTTAGACTTCATTTTATTGTTCTTGCTAGGCGCAGGTGAGGTGACAAAAGATATCAGTTGTAAATTAAAGATGAATTAAACAATTGTTGCCCGGAAATTCTGCATCAATGAACGGATAATTTTACTTTTGGTAAATATAACTAGATGGAAGCTGTAAGTTATTCATTGTCATTTAAAATTCACAGCATTGTCCATAAAGGATCATCGATGTTACACTTCGTATTGTGTTAGCTCTTGCTTTGTGTTATTATTCATAGCTTTTTATGTCCGGTAGATCACCAAGATCATTAGCACCATCTTCATAGGCACACTCAGTGAAACTTATTTCTATTTGGGTTGGTAATGTTATATCATTTCCTGGAAAAAGATAAAAGCTCTATTAAATTATAGTATCTCGTGGAACTTAAAACAATAGTTACTGGTATTTAAGATCTTCCGGTAAGAGTAAATAGTTTTCTATTAATTCATGAATGCATGATAAGTTTTAATTTGCATGACAGGTATAAAATTGATTGCGTTGTGTATCAAGGCTCGGTGAGTGAAAGATGTTGCGATGTTCAGACCTTGGGGTTAGGGCTGCAAGATCTTAAAAACCAGAAAGCCAAACAAACCAGCCAAACCAATTATTTTTTGAGATATTCTTGGAGAAAAGTGACCCCCTCAAACGGCAGATGTTGTTTAACCTATACTTTAAAAACCAAACAGGCTGTACATATGGAACAAAAGGTCTAACATGTCTGACTTTATGTGGACATGTAGCAACACAACATAGAGTTATAACTTCAGTTACACCTATTAAATTCTGAATACAATAGACCCCTGGTAATCTGATCAACATTTTGTAGAGCAGCATTGAATTCTTAATTTCTCTGATTATAGAGCACTGACTAAGTTTCCAGCGATACAAAGTTCACACTGGACCCTCTGAACTTAATTAAAAGCTTATTATTCAATGTTTAATCCGAGTTTTTCAGTATTTCTTTGTTATGTTAGCACTCTAAGGTCCGTATTACAGAATGTCACTCAAAACTCAAACTCTACTTAAGTCTCGTTTCAAGCCATTTGATTGGTTGAAACGAGACAAGTAGAGCTTGAGTTTTGAGTGACATTCTGTAATACGGAACTTAAATTGCTAACTTATTCAACCAAATATCAATTTTATTTCTATAACTATTATGGTGATTTCAGAGTGACTAACACTATGGATAAACTTTATAAAAATGTTTATGATAGTAAACTCACTCATTATTTTCCCATTAATTCTTAATTCTTTACATTTTTGTCGTATATATTTTACATACAAATAACAAAATTCTTTTTAAAAAGCTTGACTTTTACCACTTCTGTTAGCAGGTCATTCTAGGGTTAACATTGATTTTTCAGCAGCATTAATGTAGGTGTGTAGTGTAGTCTACAAGTTGACCTGACCTAGTTAATAAAATCCAATGACTACTTAAATAATCAATAAACAGTAGTGGAGTGCAATACTCAACAAGAAGTAGAGAAACTGACATAATATTTAGGTAATGTTTCCTTATGTGGTGGAAAAACATTTAAGAATGGTATAGTGCCCAAGTCCTGGAAGCTTGCCAACATGCAGCCTTTGTCCATAAGGTCCAAAGAAAAAGGTCAAAGATCCTGCCGATCCTACTACACTCTGCAAAATTATGGAGCGTGCATTGAACTTGGGCCTCTTGGCAATCGGTCAACTGGGAACCTACTAGTGTATGCCACTCACTTGTGGAGTAACTGCCTCGAGAAAAATGGGGATGCGATTGCCTTCCTCTCCCTAGGTGTCTTAAAGGCTTCAACCGGGTATGGCACACAGGCCTTTTCAGTAGCTTCCAGCATACGGCATTTCCCCTAGCCTGGCTGGCAGGGTATAAGACGTCTTGACTGTATGGTCCCTCCGAGTTGTTGTCCAAGGATGCTGATCAGAGCCCATGTTGACTAATGCCGGTATTCCTTAGAGGTCTGTCCTCTCTGCAAGAAGTTGGGTGAAGCCAATCTTGTGGCATTAAATGCCAAAACAATCCCTTTCACCTTGGCTCCTACTTTCCAGAATGTACCTTTTGAGTGCACCAACTGCCTTCAGCTTTTGGGAGTCGAGGTTCATTGAGTCTAAAGCCAAGTTGGCTACCAAAAAACTTGGCGTTACTGCAAATGTCCAGCGGTACTTCACATTAAGGCAGCTTTTAATGTTACACAAAGTGCAGGTCCGTTCATATAGAGTACTGCAGTCACATTTGGGCTGGTGCTGCAAAACGCCACATGGCAACTTTGGATTCAATGGAGAGACGTGACATAGAGGCTAATTAGCGGATTTGGTTCAAGATGATCTCTAAAGCACAGGCATAGAGTAGCCAGCATGTTGGTGTTTTATAGGATGTATTTTGGAGAGTGTACGCTTGAACTGCACGGTTTAATCCCTCCCGTCTTCCTTGCATCATCGGACAACCCGTCGTACGGCGAGAATCCACCTTGTTTGTTGACACCACTACGATTCGGACGAAGTGTTTCGCCTCGTCTATCCTCGTTATACCGCGTACTTCGAAGGACTGGAACAATTTGCCTGCGGCAGTCTTTCAGTCTGACTACAATTTAACCCTTTCCCTGCCAGATTTTGCTACAGTAATCGTGCCCCCAGGGCCAGACGTGTTTAGGTATAATTTCGAACAGTGTTGGGAAATCTGAAGTAATTGTTTTCGATATTATACAATATGTAAAGAAAACCCTGTCCGATCCGTAAGGATAATAATAAAGGTTAGGTAAACACTTAACCAAATATAATATATAAAATTTTACATAATCATCATAGTAACAATACTAATGAATTTTGCCCCCCGCTCCCGCGGAAGGGGTTGCTTACAGCACATGTATTAAGTTACCTCTTTTTGCGAAATAATTTTTTTTTTTTTAGGGGGATTGTTTTTTAAGTTTTGCCTGTCTTTGTGGGCATTATTAGAATCAGTTATCGATACCTAACAATACCTTCACGGATCGGACAGGCTTTTCTTTACATATTGTATTATAAGTATTAGCTCTTGCTTGCAACATCATGTTTAAAACCTCAAGGTAGAGCCGTAGGTACATAGATTGATGTAAAATAAAACACTCATATGTTGTTGAAAAGCAATCTTTAATAATAGGTAATTATAAAACAATTGAAATCAATTTTCAAATCAATCATTTAGATATAAGTATTCCATAGGTTCGTAGAACAAAAATATCAAATATTATGTTTGTCTAAATAACTATAGGTACTAATTCTTAATTTTCTCCTAAACGTGTGGACCGATTTACACTATCCAAAAGGATAAAATGTTTTAGACCTATATGTCGGCCAAATTCGATAAAGAATAGAGGTAACAGACAGACAGACAAGGCAAGACAGATGTTAACAACCTTTTCTGGATAGATGAATTTCATAAAACTAATAATTCTACTTCCTACTAATGTAAACATGATGTTTATGATTAACATAGAACGCTTAACCGATTTGAATGAAATATGACACACATGTAAGCTAATATCCTAATAGGTTAAATTTTTTGATACTTAAGTTGATATTATGCTGAGTCCATACTTGAAAGTATTACAATGCATGTGTTATGCAGTTGATTTTAAAATAATTAAAATACCCAAAACCATATTGACAAATGCCTCAACTTTATTCATTGGTTGAATTCCACAAAATGTGTTTAATACCTGGATTTCATCCATCTTTCTTTTTTTGTAGGGCTACCACGTAATGTCGACTTCTTAATGGTTTTTCGAAATACCAATTTATTATGTATGTTATTTTAGTGATTCTATTGTAATAAGCTGCAATAGGAATTATTAATAAATAGTTAGAAATGTACAAGTCGATAATCATGTAAATAACAGGAGATTTGTAAAACGTGAGTTGTGATAACCCTAAATTGTTTTTTTTTTATCTCTATTCTTTATGGAGCTTGGCGAGAATTTCATTGACACCAACATCGTTAAGATATCTCAATAAACAAAAAAGATAGTTTCAAGTTTCTCTCGTATTTATACAACACTAGCTTTCCGCCCGCGGCTTCGCCCGCGTGGAATTCGGTTATATCGCGTTTTTTAGATTCCCCTCGGAAGTAAAACTAATTAAATGACGATTGATCAGTTAGAAAACGTATGTATGTGAAAAACAAAAGGCTGTTTTAGGGTTTTCCCGGCAATTATTCGATTTTTTCTCGCCGTAAGAACCATCCTTGGACTTTAACGAACATTTTAAAAAAAGAATTGGCCAAATTGGTCCAGGCGTTGTTGAGTTATGCGCTTACCAACACATTTTGCGATTCATTTTTATATATATAGATGTATGTGAAAAACAAAAGGCTGTTTTAGGGTTTTCCCGGCAATTATTCGATTTTTTCTCGCCGTAAGAACCATCCTTGGACTTTAACGAACATTTAAAAAAAAGAATTGGCCAAATTGGTCCAGGCGTTGTTGAGTTATGCGCTTACCAACACATTTTGCGATTCATTTTTATATATATAGATAGATAATGAAACCCATAAACTAGTACTTAAAAATTCTTTACAAAAACTATCTTTATTTTCTATTTTATGTTTTGAATATCGTTTGGAATGTAAAAATGACAACTTTATGTTGTCCAGAATTATTTATGTTTTATCAAGTCTAAAATTATGAGAACAGTGGAATATTTAATAATTCGTCGTCTTCCAACATAATGTTTCTCAGCAGCGGCTCAGTGGCCTAAAAAAGCTCGTTAATTCTTAGCTTCTCGTCAGAGGACATTTTGTCACTAATAGGATGTTTTCCAAAACATTTTGCTAAGTCCGTCTGTAACGCCGTAATATTTAAATAAAATAAAAGAAGTAAAAAAAAGTAAAGTAAAGAAAAAAAAAGAACAATAAAAAGAAAAGAAGAAGAAAAGTAAAGTTCAAAATAAAAGAGGTTACCATGCCAGAAGCGTAAAATCGGTAGAAAAATCGTGCATTTCGGTATTTCGGTAGAACAGAGCCCATATCGGTAGAAATGCCGAAAAATCGGTAGGTTCGAGACCACTGGTGCGGCTACTAATGTTTACCAGCAAATATGGCGTCCGTATCGCTTGCGCCGCACGGAAACTCACGGTGATGGCGGCCAGTGTCCGTCAGGCTGTAACTGCCACAGTGACGCCCCAAAATAATATCGACAACAAAAATATTTTTTTTTTCATTTCGTAATTTTCTACACATTTCCTTCAAGTGTTGTCCATTTTTCAAGAGACAAATTTAAAAAAATAGCCATCAAGTTTTAGTTTATATAGTCTAGACTTGGTTTAACGAGATAATTAATAATTTTAAACCATTGCTTTTTTATTATTAAGATTCTACTAGCGCATCACTAGCACACTTAAAATTACGGGTTCGACGCAGTGTGTTAGGGTTGTAAAAGCACCTCATTTGATTACTGCATTTAGATTTCATTGTTATGTATCAAAATTATGAGCCTGAGTTTTAAAAGTTTTATTGTTGTAAAGTACACATCCTGAAGTATTATAAATAATATCAAATTTTTTCAGTTCTTTTAAAAGTAGTTAAGAATTGGACATTGAAAAAATAGAACTTAATATTACGGGATTAGCGCCACGGGCATCAGCATAAAAACACGGAATATTACGGTGACAGCAGGGAAAGGGTTAAGTGTTTTTAAGGTTATGGTGAATAGGCTCTGAATAAACTAGGAGGCTTTACCGTCAACGATTGCATCACTGCTTACCATCAGGTGGGATTGGGGTCAAGCACTAGTTTATAATGTTTATACGTTTATAGCAACATAGTAAATACAGAGTGGTGATGCCAATACGACAATAAATGAAAACACGAACAATGCTGGTTCATAGGAATAATCCTAAACCATAGAAAAAAACCTAGCATCAAAAATAAAAAAAAATAAAAATTTCAAACTAAATCGCATAAGCGCAAACGGAATAGAACATCCTTTAAAAATATAGGTTCACTGACCTCCGATCGGCGTCAGCGCGATCCTGTATAGACTTGCCGCGCCATTATTACTAAAGATTGGTACCGCAGGATACGGCGGTCATTAACCTGTAAGCTCTTCCCTATCAACATGTACATCATGTAGAAAATGTGAAAAATATAAAATAATTTCCTGTGACTAAACTAATAGACATATTTATATGATTTTTTATGGTTAGACTGAGAATGTGTTGAGGTACACGATGTTTAATTTATTGTCGTATTGTCAGCACCACTTTGTATAGGAAAAAAAATATACTTGTACTGCTACTATCATGGCCACCTCATTAAAAATCTTGACAGTTTTGCAACTTTAAAAAAATATCTGAACTGCTACTTCAGTTTCATCTGAACAGTGAAGAATACAATATTTGATATTGTTATTTATAAAATATGACAGCAAGAGCTTAATTCAATATGAAGTGATAGAGTGCCATTGCCGCTACATTTCTTAAATCATTTTAAACATACACGATACAAGATCATTTGTGTTGTCATCTTTACCATCTTAAGCTTCCATAGGTTCAAATTACCGGGTGATGTATTCGTTTAAAGTTCATTTGCGAATTAATAAATTGCTATTTTCATGTCCTTTTCATTGACATTAAATGTTTGTTAGTAGTGTTTACTCCAGTTTTTAAGTGCGGGGTTTTGTAGGTTTTAAGTCAATAATGAGGAGTACACAATGAAGGAGATGGTAGGAGGCTGCTGCGTGTGCTCTGATGAGCGCGGTTGGCCCGACAACCCGCTTGTCTATTGTGACGGAAATGGCTGCACTGTCGCTGTACATCAAGGTATTTTTACTCAAGTGCTTGCAATAGCTGGTGCCTCTCCAGGTTGCTACCTCCTTGAGGTAACGGTGTCTTAACACTAGTACCATTTCTGAACTTGATTTATTAGAAATTCGTCAAAGATACTTAGAGGAATAAAATGATTATTTGGGTTGCTTTTATTGTCAATTGTAGCTTTTATTGTCAATTGTAGCTTTTATTGAGAAATTGAATATATTTTCAGCGTGCTACGGCATAGTGACGGTACCAACAGGACCATGGTTTTGTCGAAAATGTGAAAGTCCAGATATTAAAAACAAGGTTGTAAGTACAGCAGTTCACACATTATACAGGTTGTTGATTTTTCTGAAATTTGTAATCATATTATATTATAAATAATTCCAAGGTGATGAGTTTTATCGGGTAAATACATAGTTATGCAGTATGTCTGGTGGAATCAATACTTTAGGGGATCCAAAAGCAGCCTGTATAATATGCAGTAAATTTATTGCTCTTTCAAAATTCAACAGATCCTTTTATTGCTATGCTTTCCAATTTTTAGATAAAATTGGATGACTTTGCTAGCTTTATAGATTTTAATGCTTCGTAACGTAATTGAAGCTTGCTGTTGTAGTACATGTTTTATTAAAATGATAAGTATTGTGATTGTTTTACAGAGCATTGGTATAATTTGCTCTGGTTAAATGCTTTCCAATTTTTAGATAAAATTGGATGACTTTGTTAGCTTTAATGCTTCGTAGCGTAATTGAAGCTTGCTGTTGTAGTATATGTTTTATTAAAATGATGGGTATAGTGATTGTTTTACAGAGCATTGGTATAATTTGCTCTGGTTTTTTTTTCTTGTGTAATAATATGAACTGCTTAATATTTCAGCGTTGCGAGCTATGCCCGTCCAAATCGGGTGCTCTAAAACGGGCGGACACTGGAGGATGGGCACATGTCGTCTGTGCCCTTTACATTCCAGAGGTCAGGTTTGGCAACGTAACATCTATGGAACCGATCGTGTTGCGTCTTATACCACCAGAGAGATTCAATAAAGTGAGAACCCTTCTATTGTGTTTCTGCATGTATTCAAAACAAGAATGTTAAAATGTGTTTTGGGCATGCTTGTCATGTGTTGCATCACTCTCCATCATTTGAGGTAGGTCAAGAACAGGTGATCATTTTTGAAAAATCTTGCCAGGAAAAATAACATGAAATGAGTCGGGGAAGGGAGTTAAGGTGGTTACAGAATTATCTCTATCTATTATAGCCAGTTTCAACAAAGCTTTGAGGAGAGATTTCTCAAACAGGCAAAAGGAGATGTGTGATTTTTATAGCTTGACAAGATGTCTCTCCGATTTGGTGTAAACCTGCCTTCAATATAAAGAGATAATGTATATCATCATCATCATTATCATCATCATCTCAGCGTTAATCCCAGTCGCATCTGCAGCTTTGGAGTCTGGAGTCCGCTTTACCAGTCTAACTGATGATTTTGGCTAAATTTCGATATTTTCCGTGAAGCGACTGCCGTCTAACCTCCACAACCCGAAGGCGATATAGCAGCATTGCAGTTAGACCAATTGTTGGACTTTTGAGGGCTCCAACAACCCGTAACGACTGCCATGTTCGTATGAGTGCACATATTCATATTCATGCATACAAACATTTGCACTATGCGGGGATCGAAACCGCGCCTCCTTGCGCAACGGCCGCGTTCGCTACCGCTACGCCACGGAGGAAAGAGATAGTGTATATGTCTCTAGTTATTCTATTTTGTATCATTATTATAATTTATTAATTAAATTATCTTTTCCCAGTGCTGCTACATTTGCCAAGATTTGGGCAAAACTCATCGAGCTAATGCCGGGGCGTGCATGCAGTGTAATAAGACTGGTGAGTTTAGATTTTTTGTATTCTTTTTACTGGAGGCACTTCATAGAATACTTGTGTTTTCTGCGATTCTATGATTACTGTCCTTCATGTTTTATGTCAGTCACTAACATTAAAGGGCTTTTTTGTGATATGTAGTCCCATGTACCGACAGATACTTATCTCAGCAAGATGCCAACTGGCACTTACACTAACCCCATGGACCTATTGTATGAAACAAAGGCCAATTAAAATCTACTTCAAGATTGTTTTGGTAATATATAAATTTAGTAAAAAAGCCACTGGCGCCATTTGCTTGTGTTATACTCATGCATAAGAGTGGTGATAGTGGAGTGGTAATGGTAGCCACTTACAAGTTGTAGATTGCTAATGATTCCATTACCACTGTTCTCAAAATGGTGAAAGAATACATCTAGAGGTGACAACAGTAAAATTCTAAGACACGTGGACTAAGTCTGCCACCCCTGCGCCCACGTGGTGTATTATGGCCATTCCAACTCAGGAATGTTATAGGCTGATAATGCAAGTACAGATGTACATTTCTACCTATAAAGGCTGCTGCATATGCTGCTTACAATTTTCTTAATTCATTTGAAATGTATTGTCTTCCACCTCCTCACCAGCCATGTATAATATAATTTGCAAATTATAAACCACAGGACAACATATCGCTTTATCCGGGTTGTTTCTCACAAGGTTGCAAGCAACAGTTTCACGTGACTTGCGCGCAGGGCCTTGGCCTGCTATGCGAGGAAGCAGGCAACTATCTGGACAACGTAAAGTACTGCGGCTACTGCCAACATCATTACAGTAAACTGGTTAGTTCGAAATGTCTTTCTCCCACTCTCTTTGTCTCTGTTTCTCCTCTTACATTGTCACAGATATCAATCAAGAACTAATAAGGAATTACTGACGCAAAATTTGGAGTGTAGGATGCTGCTGATGAAGCTGGGATGCAAACTGATTGTACCCTTTTTAAATAATGGTATGGTGCTAATATTTTGTATGGGGACCTTTTGTATGAGTGTTTGTTGCGATGTGTGCTTGAGGCCCGCTTGCACCACTGATCAGGAAATACATGTTCTAATTGTTTAAGACCGTGTAGGAATCAATTTATGAACTTGTAATTCTGTGTATTTATTTGCTTTTATTAAAAGATGTGATCAAAATCTTATATACTACCTACCTACCATTTTTTATGTCAATGCACAATCAAGATCATTTTAGAACTGTCGCGTACACTTCTTTTCGATCATTGTCTGTGTTCACATTTACTGCCATTTAGATTTATGTTCACACACACTGACGGTCTTCGATCCTAAAGACTGGCGCCTATTACACGAAGGAGATCACTATACAATGTGGAGACAACAATACTACAGTAAATTAAAATACTGGCCACTAATGCAAACAGTATTTTGGCTTGATGAAAATAAACCATAGCAGAAAAAAGAAGTGTTTTTAGTAGTGATGGGTCGACTACGGGTTTTGCCAATCTTAGACTAAATTATTGGATGTATTTGATAAAATTTTTGTATGCAGACTGGGAACGGCACTTCGCGACATGTACGCGTTTTAATTTGTCGTATTGTCATCTCCGCCTTGTGCACTCGAACAGTAAGAATTTACACTTTTATACAACATTAATTTTTGTTTATGTGAAACCTGAGACACGTGTCCAGTATTTTTAAGGAAAGAATCTATGTATAACATTTCAAAAATATATCATCAACACCACAAAGTTTTATCCTACTTGGCTGTCCCAACAAAAATATGGCCCACACTCCGTTTCGGTGGGCGATCGGTGCATTGACCTCTGGCGTCAGCTGTTGCGCAGACGATGATGTACCGTAAGGTGCGTACCGCGCTCAGTAACCATAGTACAAAAATTTCTAAATGTATTTGAGAAGAAAATATAACATGGTGTAAAAATGATTGGAATCGATTCAGTTACTTATTCTGAACAAACTATATTCATTGTTTGCATAAACAAAAAATAACGGTGTATACTTACATTAATGTATTGTAGGGGGTGTAATGGGCGCCAGCATTTAGATCACTTCGTTCGGTCATAAGAGCTGATTATTGTGTTGAGTACGAGTTATAGTGTTTAACATTTTCACTTTGTCATTTTGTTATCATGTCGGCCTACTGCACCTAATTATTGCGTTACGTCGCCACTAATTTGTGCATGATAATTGATTTATTCATTCATTATCATTTTTTTAGTTCACCAATCATGATGTCACCATCATCGCCAAGGTACTAAAACCATTCCATTTTCTAAACGCAATAGGCTAGATGACAGTATGTAGGTATATGTATATTTCTGAAATTGAATATTTACTTCAATTTTTTGTTTTATAAAGGAATTTAAGTTTTGATTGTCCTATCACGGCATAGTGTCATGGCTGCTCGAGTGAAGTTATACTTTATTTTGCAACATGTCCCCTTCAAAGGACAGTAATAATTTAGATACAACCTTTATTCATTACTTAGATCGGAATTCAATTCGACAGTTTAATGTACAATAAAAATAATGTTCAAAGCAGACAAATACGGTGGACGGGTCTGAGCAGTTGTGTTGCGATGTGTGCCGGGTACGATGTGCCTAATGTTGTTGTGTCGGGAGTTTGGTTGTGGAGGTCTCCTGATCATCCTCTGGCGCAGCATCGTTAGTCGTGTTGTTGGGTTAAACATTGCATCACCTCGCTCAACTGCCGTCTTCCTTCCTATTCACTCAGTTTTTTTGAGTGAATAGGCTTAATAAGCTAGTGCGCTTTACCATCACCGATTGCATCACTGCTTACCATCAAGCGGGATTGCAGTCAAGCAGTAGTTTATAACTATAAAAAAAAAATATTTAATTGTATTAACGCTTAGTTTGACAGCCTTATATTTGAATTCCATTATTTATTTGTTGATTATTAATTTTGTAAATTAATAAACATTGCCACAGTACATTATGCGAGAGGGACACTAAACCAATCAGTGTTGTTCCTTTCAAGACTAATATTATGTTTGGACAATTATTCGTAATGCAAAAGCAACTGTTCAATCCATAAGATTGGTTTATTTGCAATTTGAAATTGCAGTCCAGTACAAATAATTACGTGGCGCGCTTTGATTTAAGTTCAATGTCACGTGACCGTTAATTTTATCTTTACACGCTATTACATTAATTAATCTAAAAACATTACAAAACTAATAAGAGTTTTGAGGTTTTTTGCCCGAACCAATACAAAATTCTTTAGATACTATTCTAACTGTCAACTGGCCTGTTGGAAGTAATTTCCATAGAGTAGAATAGAGTAGCGTACATGTCTAACTGCCCATAACTAAAGGTTTATCAATTATTGAATAAAAATATCCTGTTTCATAGCGATGTAGCGCGAACTCGTTTTAATTTGACACCGACATTATTGCCGGCGTTAATAAGCGGTGTGTGATACGGTGACGAACGTTGATTGTGCAGAAAAAGGGCGGTAACGTAAAGACCATCCCGCCGTACAAGCCGGTGTCGCACGACAGTCAGTCGAGCGACTCGAGCTGCGAGAAGGAAGGCGAACCCTCCTGCTCTCCCAAGGCTAGCGGCAGCGGCACGCCCACGCATGCCGGCAAGTCCAAAGGGGTACGTACGTCTCTTGCCTGTAGCACAGCCGCCCAATCCAAGTATTTATAGCTCCCACCATCTGCCATTCAGCCCATTATTATAATAGTCTATGGTTTTATGCTTCTGCTTCGTAGAATCACCGTTCTAGTTGATAATACTAGCCCAAAACTGCTTCACCTTTGTTCCTTGAAAATGAAAAATGAATGAAATGAAATGACTAAGTGAATGAAAAATATCCATGACAAGTATTGGAACAGAAATAAGTTTTCGTAATCTAATCAACTCAATTTGAAGTCCGTTAATAACAGGGTTCTTTTTTTGAATTAAATATGTAATAATTAATTATATGTTTTTTCCGTTATGGTATGTGGCATACTTGTAACAAGTCAGTATCGCAATAACTTCGGTTAGTAAAATATGTGCAATTTATTTATTTATTTATTATTATTTATGTAATGTAACACAATATTATGGGTATTTTAAGTTAATATTGCTATTAACTACCTATGAAGTTGGCTTGATAGTGCTTTGACTGTATGTTTTTATTCTTAGCCTGGACGCAAGTCGTCAACACATGCGACAAGCACTGTTGTTTCGGGATCAGGAAAGAGTACTCCGAACTCGTCGAAGACTCCTAATCCTGCTCAACCAATGGGTGTGTACATTTTTCCTTACTTTATGCTTATTAACTCTAGAAATATGCTAGATGACCGCAACAATTGCAAACAGGAAGATGGCTGCCAATTATTTTGTCATAATCAAAAATATTTTTAAACAATGTACACTGATACATTTTTGTAAAGTGAACTACTTAATAATAATGAGTTGATAAAAATACTTATCGAAGCTACTAGTTCACATTTCTTGTTATCAAAAAAACAGGTTACAGAAGCTTGAAATTTTAATAGTATCCAAATTACCTATACAAGTCGCAGACTACTGGTTTATTCAGCCGTGTATTTAACTGTCCATGATTTTTAACTAAACAGCGGTCGTTTAACTAACGTTTAGTTGATGTTGTAAAAAATCAGATGAGAACCGAATTTAAGTCAGGGCACACCGGCCAAATGCATTAGGTTAGGAATATGATCAACCACTTACTAGCCTATAGAAAAAAGGGAGGCAAGCACTACTGCTAAAAGCCAGGCGGTTGACTAAAAGAATATAAAAAAATGAATGCTTTTTATATTAAAGTAACTTCTCATGAACATATTTTTTCTGTCACACAACAAAGACGTGTCTAATGGAATGCTGTTAATAATATCTGTAGTTTTCCCCTTGTGATTGTTTGTATGTAACACGACCTCTTAATTAGGTTAAATACTTACCTCAATGAAGAATTGATTATATTGTGTTGTGAATATTTATTCTAGTTATGTATAAAGTAATTTTCTCGAACAGATGTCTGATCTTGTATCAATAGCCAGGATAAAAATACTGACGTATCTTAATGGTGATCTCTTAGGAAGAGCACTGCTGATATACTTGTATGAATTCAACCGTTAAGGTTTAAAATATTATGTAAAGACAACAGCACATCAATCTACTACAATCTGTCGGATTTCTGTATAAAATTTTCAACTCTATCTCTAAAGCATTAAGGCTGATGGTTGATGGTGAATATTTGACAGTTTCGGGTAGCTTGCCCTGCTGTCATCTATACAATATACAGAAAGGGTTAAAAGTGGAGTACCACTTTTGACACTTATTGTTAATGCATAAAGTTCAAAAGTAGTAATGCAATTTTGACCCTTACTGCAAATCATTTTTTTTAATTTCTTTAAAAATTACATTAATTATGAATTATGTAAGGCATTCATACTCAATTAATAGAAGATTTGTACATTGTGGTAGGAGTAATAATAATTGGTTATCAAACTAATCGGTATCGTATTTTTTTTTTCGCTCGCTGCCACCAGATATGTCACAGGACAGCACAGAGTGCACGGGCCCTGTCCTACGAAAACACAAGGCGACCGAGAAAAGTTTGTTTCGTATGTCGTAAATCATTTGTCGCATGTTAGCTCGTTTGTCGATGTCGCTTATAGTGTTTTTGGAGTAGGATTTATAAGAAATAGCTCATTGCTTAATTCTGAAGGTGTGGGTGTAAAATCATGGGGATTGCTGTTTGAAAAATAATTTATTTTTCTCCTTATTTTATGGGATTGCTACACGGTAAATTTTGGGAGAGAAACTATATTCAAAAAGAGACGAATGTATTTTGTATAAGTATTTCGTATTTTGTGTAAGTTACTGTGCCGTTAAACATTTAACAAAATTATGTTGGGGCTTTACCCGAACCCGCTAGAATATTAATAATAATTCCTTCGTTGAAAATAGGCTATTTGACAGTATGAATATTTTTGTGATTATTTGCTTTAAATGCATAAAATGAGGATTCTTTATGTCATTTACATGAGTATTAATAAAAATAATAACAATTAATATATCCAAAAACACAAAAATATGTTTGGCATTTTGTTTCTCGCGCCACATTTTATAAAACGATCCGGATTGGCTAATGTCACGATGACGTCATACGCTCATAAACACTTGTTGTCGTTCTATGTGTTCTCAAGTGTTTTAGCGTTTTTAGAAGATTTTTAACCATATTTGGGGCGATTTGTTGTATTTTTTGTTTTCTGACTGACAAATAACAGATAAACACAAATACCACTGTGGAACTGAAAATCGTTTATAAGTTTGTGACGTCACTTACAAAGCGCGACGCCATAATGCTGAATAAATCGTTTCGGCGGCTTATTTGAATTTTCAATTTTTTTTTGCAAGTTTCTTACGAACCACGTATTTAAAATTAAAAAATGAACTTTTGGTAAACTTCTTAACATCAACCAAGTAATTCAAGAAAGAAATAATAAATCTGTCAAATAGCCTATTGAAACAATATGATGTATACAACATTACTTTTGTTTATGCGAAACCCAAAACACGTATCCGGTATTTTTAAGTAAAGAATCTTTGTACTAAATTGCATAAACATATAATGAAAAACCACAAAGTTATGAGCTTGTTATCATACTTCGTTGTCCCAGCAAAAATATGGTCAACGCACCTCTCCGACCGCGCCTGCAGCTCGCGGCGCGGGAGCACCTGTCTCACTGTACGTCTAGTACTATGATCTACCGTAAGCTGCGTAGCGCGCTCGGTAACCACACTGCAACATTGTCTAAATGTGTTTGGGAAAAAATATAATATAACGTAAAAATGATTGGAATCGATTCAGTTGTTTATTCTGAACAAACTGTATTCAGGTTTCGTATAATGTCAAAATAACGTTGTATATATACAAACCTACATTGAGTACCTACATAGTTACGTTTTGCTAAGGATTTCATAGTTCATACCCAATTTATGGAAGCATTTTACGGCTGTGTGGTAGGTAATAAACAGTATAAATACTTATTGGTAATTAAACTAATCGAAACCGTATGTTCTTTTTTTCACTCGCTGCCACCAGATATGTCACAGGACAGCACAGAGTGCACGGGCCCTGTCCTACGAAAACACAAGGCGACCGAGAAAAGTTTGTTTCGTATGTCGTAAATCTTTTGTCGCATGTTAGCTCGTTTGTCGATGTGGCTTAAAATGTTTTTGAAATAAGTTTTATAAGGAATAGCTCCTTGCTTAATTCTGAAGGTGCGGGTGTAAAATCATAGGCGACTGGTGTTCAAAACGGGGTTAATTTAGCTGTTTGTAACTTTATGGGACTGCCAAAACAACCAATTCCGAGAGAGAAACGAAACTGTCACGATAAAACTGACGAATACGTTTATATGTATATGCTGTGCTCTTGTAAATCCTATCATAATTGAATTTTAAAAAACTAAATGATCTTGTTTGTAATGCTTTTCATAACATACACACCGCACGGCAACTTGCTTTAAGGCTGAATCGATTGCAAACGCACGCAGCAGAATAAAACAAAAGATGTCGATGGTGACGGTGCCCCATTTTTTTCATTATTTGGACTTAGCTGCACCCCGTCGATTCAATCCCGTGAAAATATCCGTATAAAAATCCCGTGTTATTCCTGATTATAGACTATTGTGTGCCAAATTTCATATAAATTCGTTAAGTAGTTTTTGCGTGATAGAGTAACACACATCCATACATACATAATTATGTACAGTGAGGGTCAAACATGGAGTACCACTTTTGACACTTATTGTTAGTGCAATAAAGTTCAAAAGTGGTAATGCACTTACCTGTACATTCATCCACAAATATTCGCATTTATAATATTAAGTAGGATTACTTTGCAGACAATAGAAGTTACTCATTATAAATCCATAATCCTTTGACATGCAAGCTCTAAAATGCTACAAAATAATGTTTTTTGTTTCATGTAGATAGAAGCAATACGATTGAGTGAGCATTTGCTTTCGGTTTTTCGGTTCGGTTTTTTTTTTACGAAATCGGTAAGGGCGCCCTGTATACAGAAAGCCTAGGTTAGCTTCAGCCCCCTAATCGGCGAACACTTTTTTGTCAAATAATTGCGACTAGTTGGGATCGTTTGGACCGAACGGACCAATGGGCGGCCCGAACGATACCAACTGATCCCAACTAGTCGCAATCATTTGACAAAAATGTGTTCGCCGATTAGGGGGCTGGTCAGTTAATCAGCTGGTGTGTTTTATGTTACCTGTCATTATCATCACTTGAAAAGGATTAACAGCCGTTCAAATTGTGTGGGCTTTCAGAATATGTGGGAAGACCGGAGTTTAATAGATTTTGCTTGTATTGTTAACATTCGGGTATATGTGTTCATTATGCATGTATGTGTAAGTAAAGGTAATTAGATGTCGTATAGAGTAAAGGTTTGAGGTTTGGAGAATGATTCATAAGTGATTTTTTTTTCTTTTCTTTTTTTAAATAGTACAAATTTGTTTTGCGCTCAGGTATTTTTGGAATATTGTAATTTTTGAAAGTGTCAACCTAATTTCCAACCATCCTTTTAACTTCACACCGTTCCTTACGCTTGCCCTTATTTATAAGAAAACGTAGTCACAGTATATGAACATGATACTTAGGTGGCAAATTACATCATTCGTCAGACAAGAAGAAACCATCGCCGTCTCGTCGTGGCTCCTCGGCAGGGGACGGCGGCTCATGCAGCAAGAGTAGCACCCCAGCACCTTCACCGCAGCATAGCATGGAGTCTACATCTTCACAGACCGCTAAAGGTATATGCAGTAAAGAGTAGGGTAATTGCGTCAAACACTATCAGTAGCAATGCGTTTCAGTTTGACAGTTTAACAGTTTTGCGTGATTTAGACTCGAAACTCTTTTATTGCGAAAATGGGTAATTCAGATTTTTCATTGAAAAATAAGATAGTTTGGCACGCGGAACGCGGTAGTATGGAACGCGGCCGTTGCGTAAGAAGGCGCGGGTTCGATCCCCGCACAGTGCAAATATTTGTATGCAAGAATATGAATATTTGCACTGGTCTGGTCGTGCCTCGGAAAGCACGTTAAGCCGTTGGTCCCGGTTGCCATACGAACATCTAGTGACAGTCGTTACGGGTTGTTGGAGCCCTCAAAAGTCTAACAATTGGTCTAAATGCAATACTTCGATATCGCCTTTGGGTTGTGGAGGTCAGACGGCAGTCGCTTCACGGAAAATATCGAAGTTTAGCCAAAATCAGCAGTTAGACTGGTAAAGCGGACCCCAGACTCCAAAGCTAAAAAGCTACGGATGCGACTGGGTTTAACGCTGAGATGATGATGATTATATAAGATAGTTTGGCATCTCCATAATCCGCCTGAAGGCATGCAATTTTAATTGGTGTTTGTCTCTACCTATTGTACATAACTGATTATACATTTTATAAATTCATTCAAAATAAAATAAAAAAAGGAAATAGATGTCATTAAAATAATAAATGTCAAGAAATTTTGCCATAGACAGGTCAATTCATAATTTATAAATATGTCAAACAATAATTAATAATTAAAACAAGTCAACTCAATTAGTTAAGTACCAAATACAATAATGTCAGTTATCATTATTAAATTGCATGTCATTTATAAATTCATTTACACTTTATTAGGCCTTTTACCTCGTTAAGCAGACACAGCTTTCGAACTTACGGAGCAATGGATTAACAATATGCTTCAAAATTATTCCAAAGTATAGTAGTAGTGTGTGACCCGATTAGGCTGCTGGTCTGATGACTTCTTTGACTCATCATCATCATCATCTCAGCGTTAATCCCAGTCGCATCCGAAGCTTTTTCAGCTTTGGAGTCTAGGGTCCGCTTTACCAGTCCAACTGCTGATATGGCTAAACTTCGACATTTTCCGTGAAGCGACTGCCGTCTGACTTCCACAGCCCGAAGGCGACATCGAAGCATTGCAGCTAGACCAATTATTGGACTTTTGAGGGGTCCAACAACCCGTAAC
This sequence comes from Sesamia nonagrioides, assembly GCA_017933935.1. Taxonomy (NCBI): domain Eukaryota; kingdom Metazoa; phylum Arthropoda; class Insecta; order Lepidoptera; family Noctuidae; genus Sesamia; species Sesamia nonagrioides. The sequence continues at coordinate 1,568,310 of JADWQK010000195.1, read as the reverse complement.
GACTGCCACTAGATGTTCGTATGGCAACCAAGACTAACGCTTAACGTGCTTTCCGAGGCACGACCAGACCAGTGCAAATTAACATATTCATGCATACAAATATTTGCAATGTGCGGGGATTGAAACCGCGCCTCCTTGCGCAGCGGCCGCGTCCGCTACCGCTAGGCCACGGAGGCTGTCAATTCCTAGAATCTTGACACATTAATTCAAGATATTCATTCAATTCCAGTATTTTGCTACTTATTGATAACTATGGTGACTTCTTTGACTACAGTGCCTAAAAGAAAGTCCTATGATACATTTCCTCACATGCTAGTTTACCAAACTCTGGATTTCTGATTTGGTTCAATCCTGCTGCTGTTCAGGGTTGTATGGTTTCAAATCATAAGTCAAGTTACAATTCTGGAATGAAGTCAATTGTAATAATATATTTATTGACAGTAAAATGATACATGGTTATTTGCAGTACATGAAGGGCTAATACAGTCTAGAAATAGAACATAACAAAGAACATGTAGTACATACAAATACTTGGGCGAGGCGCTGATCTCCTAGCTAGATCACCAAGTGATCTGTGTTAAGGAGAAACAGATTCCACTCCCTAGTAGAGTAACAATAACATTGCATGTTTTTGAGCTTATAATATGGACCCATTGGGACTATCAATTAGCCACTAGCTAGTGGGTACAAAAAATAAGTGAAAGAAAATCAATATTAAGTAAGAAAAACAAGGCATTCTAAAATGTGTAGTATATAAATTGTGATTGCCGAATTTTGATTTTATTTGACATAGTCAAAGAGATTTAAGATGAATAGAGTGGGCATGTCTCAAAATGGCGTAGAAAAACTGTGATCCCATGTCTCAGTTCCGCCATCTAGTACAATATAGCAAAATTAGATCGACACTTGGAGACAAAATATATTCAGCTATTGCCCGGTAGGTGGCCAGTGTGGTCTATGTTGCCAGATCCGATTTAATACCCTAGTATAATTCAAATCGGGTAAATAAATATTGAAAAGTAAACAAATTATGTGAAACTTGTTTTGTACAAACATCAAAAACTGTTTTAGTATTTTATTCGCTACTATTCATTTTCCGTGACACCGTCTATTGGTATTTTAGATATGTTTTGCTTACGAATTATTATAATGCTCAATTTATTGCGATTTTTGAGTATAATAAACCTTTTAGGCCATAAAGCGCATTTTGTTTTGCAATTTTTGTTTGCATTTTGTTTTTAGCAAAATTATTCTTTTTACCTGTTTGTTTGCAAATGTTTTTAAATGGCAATACTAAAAACTTTAGTAGGGTTTGTATCATTTCGATATAAAGTTATCGATAATATTTAAAGAAGTTTTCGAATTTTAATAGTTTGAAACAAAAAAAATAGGAAGCAGAAAGTTTATAGGTAATTTCATATTTTTTGTTTACTGTTTTTTATTTATATAATTCTTTTAATATAATAGGCGCTAAAGTTTAAAGTTGCTGATTTGTACTGAAAATCTGAATTGTTTATTTTTTAATTTTAAACTATTTTATCAAAATAGCTAATATATACATAATAATTACCATTATTATGTATACATTGCTGCCTTCTAATAGGAAGGTTATTTATGCCTTTGCGATAGAACTCTGAGGTTCTAGACTGCACAAACTGTGTGAAAACAGAACTGCCTCCTGGGAAGAAAATTTCTTGTCACGTAGATAATTGTCCAAATCAGGACAAAAATGGTAGTCCAAAAATAACAAAAACCTAGGTGAATGAATAGTACTTCTTCATTAAATTTTGTTCATCAATATGACATGATTATGTTCAAATAGAGTTAAAAACAAATAAACTTGAAATATAGAAATATTTAAGTTTATTTAGCTTTATTTTAAATGTCAATAAAATATAGCAATAAGTTTTCAACTTAATAAATATTATCGATAACTACATCGATAAACAACATTACTACATCTCTACAAGTAAATAGTAAAACTACTCAACAATAGAGGGCGCTTATTACAATAATAGAAAACTTTCTAGATCTATCTACGAAATTTTTTAAATTTTAATTACAGAGAAAATATAAACAATTCATATGAAAATATTCCGAAGTTAGGTCCAGTCGTTTTACCATAACGAGATGTACAGTAACGCAAAGCGCAACCGGGCATATTTCCTTAGAAAATGTTTATTCTTAGTGGACACAAATTACGTCTTGATGCGCAGGGGTACCACACTAGACTAAGTGACATTTAACCAGTTTGCCAGAAGTATTGGATTACGATTTTGTTCTTGATGTCCTGTCTATTGTAAATATAATTTTAATGTCTTTGGACATAGTACAACTGTCGGTCAACTGTCAATGTATTTAGATATATCACAATGCTTCTTGTCTTCACAAAGTCTGTTTGTCAATATTTTGTGATAAGCAAGTCTATATTATGCGATGTCTTCTTCGCCAATTGCTAAACTTTTTTTTTACAGCGTCGGGCAGCTCAACCCCGGTGGCCGGTCCATCAAAAGTTTCACCGCCACCGGCTTCGCCCAGCACCAGTAAGCAGCCAGTAGAACCAGTTGGAGTCATCAGCTCTGTGGCACAGGCCGTTGCCTCCGTGTCCACCATCACTACCAACCCAACTAGGTAAGGATCAACAATTTCATTGCACTGTTTATCTCGCTGGGCAGAACGGCTTGAACTAGATTATCAACCCGATAATCTAGTCATAAAAGTCCTGACATGCTTATATTATAATTCCGTCTTTATCACTGTGGTGACAACGCTTCTGCCATACATAAGAGAGCTATTTTCGTATTTAAAATTTTTAATCATCATTCTCCTGCCCTTATCCCAAATTATTTGGGATCGGCGCAACATGTCTTTTTCTTCCATACATCCCTATCAGAAGCCATCTCGGCAGTCACCCCCTTCTTAGCCATATCATCCTTCACACATTCCATCCATCGTTTCTTTGGTCTTCCCCTACTCTTATAGCCATCAACATTCATAATTAAGACTCTCCTCACGACATTCTCCTCAGTTCTCCGTAACACATGCCCTACCATGACAACCGATTTCCACACAACTTTTCAGTTACCGGTGCCACTTTCAGACTTCCTCTTATGTACTCGTAATTGTCATTTGTCAAGAAATAGTTTAATTTATACAAGATTATTGTAGTCTGAGAATGAATTGCTGCATGGTCTCAATAAACTAGTGCGCTTTACCATCAACGATTGCATCACTGCTGACCATCAGGCGGGATTATGGTCAAGCAATAGTTTATGATTATAAAAAAAAAAAAAAAACAATACAAGAATCGGCCTTCTGAGAGCATATTTTCTTTTAAGAACATTCTCAGTCATCACAACTTGTGGGAGTGTATTCTTTGGCAGAATGAACGCAATATTATGTTGGATAGTGTACAAGTTACATCCAGAGTTGTTTATTATACGGACCTTGTAGAAACTAGAACTAATTTCCGTGCGTTCAGGCGCTTTTGCCATACCTATTAATTAGGACTCATTAACTTAATCAAATTTTATTCCGTGGTGCTTGGCAATCTGGGCTTCTCCCAGTTGCAATAATGTCCCTTTGTGCCGATTGGCCTAGTTCTGTTCTGTCTCCTGCTTATTATGGAGGGAAGTGGAAAAAATATCTTTTTTCTTACTCCTCCGCTATTCTTTTCTGATTAATTTAAAAAAAAGAAAACGTTCTCAGTCTCAATGTGCCAAAAAATACTAATTTCCCTATATTTTGACATTTGGTTGTGGCCTGGGTGTGCATTTTTAACGTTTTACATTAACATAAATGGCATTCCGCTCTCTTCTAATCCATAATTATAGCTCGCGAACGTTTGTTTTAGTAATATGATTTAAAAAAAGAAAAATTGTTAATAAATGTACATAATTGTTTTGACCAGCACTCCGGTACCTGCTTCAGTGGTGCAAGTTGCAACTTCAAAGCCGACATATCAAGAGTCTGTCATTATTAACACTGACCATGTTGAGACCAAGCAGACCAAGAAGAGGAAGGCCATTACTGCAGCTAATAATATGAACGCGCCGGTCGACTATACCTCTAATACGCCTCCTAATGCTGCGGTAAGATGGCCAGAAATTACTTGTTTTCAGAACAATATGAACTAGGGATACCTGGTCGAGGAAACGTCAACGGATTATAAGAACAGTTGCTATTACACTACGCAATATACGCGTATTGACGTACAGGACACCAGTCCGTATTACCTAACTACACAACTGTCGATAATGGAAAACGGGCAATATTTTATGACTGATAGTGGTATAAATTTATTTCGATAAAATATAAAATATTTTATTCAATTATAAATACGAATAACTTGAAATCCTATGCTGCACCATCCGCCGAAGTGCGCTGGCTCCGCGGTAAACACAAATGCGTATAACATAGTAGTTTTTTTTTTCAAGTTTGATTATTTGTCTTTTAAGCTAGGCTATACTTCATTCCCGATAGCATTAGACAGAAGTTTTAAAAAAATGGTTTAGGGTACATACTTTGTAATAAAAGTACAGACGACAGCACATCAAACTACTACAAGCTGTTAGATTTCCTTATTAGATTTTCAACTTTATCTCTGAAGTATTAAGACTCAAGGTTGATTGGGAATATCTGACAGTTTGTGGTAGCTTGACCTGCTGTCGTCCGTACAATATATGTATACTAAGTGACCCGTGCAAAGTATTCGCACATCCTTGATATTCAATCGTAATTTTCGAAAAAAAAAGCACTGAGATGTGAGTGGGTTGAATATTGTTCCGGTGTAGCGCTCCAGAAAAGCTTTAAAATGATGCCTCATCTATGTATGTAAAGAAAACCCTGTCCGACCCACAAGGATAATAAAGGTTAGGTAAACACTTGACCAAATATAATATAAAATTTTACGTAATCATCATGGTAACAATACTAATGAATTTTGACATAATCTTTTTTTCCCGCGAATTAATTCCAACTTCTCCGAAATTTGGTAATTTTTATAAAAGTGACAACACCGGTATTGTTATCAGCGAATAGCGATGCGACCACGCGCCGCGTGCCCTGCCCCCCGCCGCCCGCGGAAGGGTTGCTTGCCGCACATGTATTAAGTTACCTCTTTTTGCGAAATAATATTAATTTTCTTAGAGGGATTTTTTTTAAGGTTAGCCCGGCTTTGCATCCATTAGTAGAATCAGTTATCGATACCTAGCAATACCTTCACGGATCGGACAGGGTCTTCTTTACATATTGTATAGATAAAGTATGAAGGAACTTATGACGTACGTACAAAAAAAAGCATTTGTCAAATAATATATATGACAATTGCGCTTTGTGTATTTACTAAGGTTAATGAATTTATTATAATCAAATTTTGTTAAGCAATCAACTCATTTGAACTCGATTATTCTCTAAATTAATTAAATTATTTAGTTTTTACGTATGCTACTAGTTTCAATCTCGAAAATAATCAGAAGTGGTCTTCGACTTTATTATTTTACTACAAGTCTACCAAATTTGAAATATTTCCTAATAACTTGTGGTAGCAGAGTAATTTTTAATATTGCTGGGTTGTAATGACTTCCACCAAAATACGTAGCGGTGTTTAATTGTCAGTCACTTGTCGATACTTGTGAATGCTGTCTTAATACTTGGTTATTGCAGATTTACTTTTTGAATATTAGATGTTGTACATCTCTGCTACAATGAACCTCTTTCGTCTAAAGCTAAACACGAACGGAGTATAGGTTATTGGAAAAATAGACATACAATAGTAACAGTTTTCAATTGAAATTATTTAGGCGGGAGAAGGCACTTCTCAAGGGGGTGGAGTATGGGAAGCCACGCATGTACCAGCAGATGTTCCGCTGGAATCCGTTGACAAAATAATTAAAAAGGTACTTTCATTGTTGTCCTCATTTATCACTTTCATTGCTTAACTCCTTGCGTGTTATAGTGACTTGGTAGTCTGTAGTTAAACGTTCCATAGTGGCTGTTTTTATTAGATGTTCGTAACTAGTTTTTAAATGTAATCATTTAGTTTTAAGAGTTCATTTCGCACTTTATTTATACTCACTACACTACTCACATTGTACTAAAAGTGTACTCTATGTATTTTGGTGATAATTTCAAATATTATTAGGTGTACAAATAAATTTCCGCCGTTTTTTGAACATGCATTATCACGTAGGAGAATAATTTTGTCATATTTGGAGTAGTAATAGGCGCGTCTTTCCTCTTCCTTCTATTTTCCTCCAGTATGCTTCCGATTCCGTGTCTACGATTTCGGTCTTCCACTACGTTCTTTGTCTTCAGTTTCTAGACTTATGAAACCAGTCACGAAAATTTCTCTCCCTTAAAGCAGCTTCACACTAAGTTAAGCTTCTACAAGCAATCGATGGGCTTTAGCTGCAGATTTCTTCAAATAGGGATGTATCCAAGGTACTAAAATCAAAATTAATCCGTCTTATAGACAATAAAAAAAATAAGACCGTCTTATATTATTTATTAGTCTATTAATTAGTCCGTCTTATAGATAATTAAAAAAAATAAGACCCGTATTTTTTATTTTGTTGAAATGACCAAAAAGTACTCAGATATATCGTATTAAAGTTACGGAGTGGGGGCTAATTACGTCACGCTGTGGTATTTTTTGTACCACGGCGTGACGTCATGCGACATTTCAAATCAATATATATCCTCCTAAGTATTTGAAGGAAAGAAAAAATAAAAAATACGTGTTCAATATGTTTTATAAATCTATGTGACGGACATTAAATGATTTTTTAGGATACAAAATTTGACATTTTTGTATAAATATAAACATGTGATAATGATACAGAGTCACTAATACTCTAAGGTCCTTATTCCAGAAGGAATCTCAAGCATCTCTCATCTCAGTCTCTGTTTAAGCACTACTTAAAACTAGTTTCAACCAATCAAATAGCTTCAAACGAGACTTAAGTAAAGCTTGAGTTTTGAGTGACGTTCTGTAATACGGACCTAAGTATATGTTATTACCAGATGTCCAAACTTACGATATCACATTCTACATTTAACAATTTCAACGAACAGTGAGGACGTCTTTTGTTAAATGGCGGAAACTTATTTGTACACCTAATAAAATATTATACAGGCTGTTGATTTATTTTCCTACTAAAATTCAGGGCCACACTCTTGGCTATTCTTTATTAATTTTTTCAAACATAGACGAAGTTAAAAAAAGAAACTAAAACAACTGCTTGTGTTTAAAATTTCTGTGTTAACACTGGTTTTTGTAGCATTAACTTGCAAACTAAAATATACAAAAGGCCGATTGCACCACAAAGCCATAAAATGCATTTAATGCTAATCATATTTAAATTCAATTTTAATCAGCACAATTTTAATAAGCACACAGACAGAATTATGTCTTGAAAGTGAGTGGTCCAAGCGACCTTATTGTAATACCTTTCCTCTAGTCTCAGAAGTACGGGTATTCTGCCCGGCCCCGAAGTACTGATACCAAAAAAGTCTCATTAGTACGGTTATGACGTCAAACCGAACTGTTGAGCATATCTATAGCTGTAGTTCAGTTAGTGGTGGGCGGAACAACTTTTACTTTAGCATCGGACTACTGATACTTTTTAAGTCACGTGAGTTCAGTTTGACGTCATAACCGTACTAGTTGTAAAACCTTTACTTCGTTGAATATCACAGGCTCGCACACGCACTTAACGGACAGACTACCGACACGTCTACTCTTCGCTCGTGGCTCTCGTAAGACTGACCGACGTGGTGCGCTCGAGACAGTGTTATCTGTTTGACAGTGACAGTGACAGTGTTGTCTGTGGTCAATGATAAAACGCATACACTACACTAGTGAGACTTTTTTGGTATCAGTAGTTCGGGGCTAGACAAAATAACCGTACTACTGAGACTATAGGATATCTTATAGTTTCTTCGATCTGAATCCAATCTGGTTTACACAGGCCAAAACTGAGAGCCTGGAAGTGATTCCTGTGCCAACATCACACTTCGCAAGCGTGAGCCCCGCTCCGCCGCTGCCGCCGCCACCGCCTGCTCATAGCCCGGCTTCTAACCCAAGTCCTAGGTATGAGTTAGTACCTTTTTATACATAACATCTTTACTAATACGTTATTTGCCTGTCTGTTTATTTATACCCCTGGACGACCGGATATGGATGAAGAATACACAGGTAGACTTTAGAGAGGGTAAGTTCCCATGGCATAATTTCCGATCTTAATGCAGGGAGCGAAGAGTGGACCATGCAAAGAGCTGCAGTGGAAAATGGAAGGAATTTTATAGCTGAAAGTAACATAAGTACTCTAATTTTAATTTTACTCCGATGTACGCACGAGATGTACGGACGACAGCAGGTCAAGCCGAAACTGTCAGCCCAAACAGCCCAATCAACTTTGAGCCTTAATGCTTTATGAATAAAGTTTCTTTTTTTTTTATTTGTTATAAACTAGTGCGTGACTGCAATCCCGCCTGATGGTAAGCAGTGATGCAATCGTTGATGGTAAAACGCACTAGCTTATTAAGCCTATTCACTTAAAAAAAAACTGAGTGAATAGGAAGGAAGACGGCAGTTGAGCGAGGTGATGCAATGTTTAACCCAACAACACGACCAACGATGCTGCGCCAGAGGATGATCTGGAGACCCTCCACGACCAAACCCCCGACACAACAACATTAGGCACATCGTACCCGGTACACATCGCAACACTACTGCTCAGACCCGTCCTCCGTACGGCTTCACCAGATATCATGCCGGAACACGACGAATCGCTTGGCGGCAAGACTTTATCTGGTGGGTGGTAACTTATGCCGGCGGCTGATGTTGTTGCCTACCACCGTTAAAAGTCGAATAAATAAAATCGGAGAGTTTGTAGTTGCTTGATGTGCTGTCGTCTGTAGAAACAAGCTGGAGTCGTGGTGTGAAGATTTGAGCCAAACGGTTTGAAAGTACTTGTGAAAGAATTTTGTGTATTTCCATTATAAAAACTTTTCTCCTCCACAGACATCAAATGCCCAGTCCAATGCCGGGCCCCAGTGGGATGAATCAAGTCTCCAATATACGCTCGCCGTCAAATCCACAGGTTAGTAGCATTACATTTACAGAATTTGTTAGGTAAATACAACCTAATAAACATATAAACATAGCATGGAGTTTGTATTCCAAAACGGTAAAATTAGAGCATAGAACAACCATATTTTGTCAAGTAATATTGTGGGGAAAGAAATCAATATTTTCATAAAACATTACGTATACAATATGTAAAGAAAACCCCGTCCGACCCATAAGTATAATAAAGGTTAGGTAAACACATGACCAAATATAATATAAAATTTTACGTAATCATCATAGTAACAATACTAATGAATTTTAAAATAATCTTTTTTCCCGAGAATTAATTCCAAATTCCCCGAAATTTGGTAATTTTTTACCACTTTCGCTTATGCGATTCGACCACGCGTCGCGTGCCCTGCCTCCCGTCGCCCGCGAAAGGGTGTTCTACTGCACCTGTATTAAGTTACCTCTTTTTGCAAAATAATATTAATTTTTTTAGGGGGATTTTTTTTAAACTTTAGTCCGGCTTTGTCGGCATTAGTAGAATCAGTTATCGATTCCTAACAATACCTTCACGGATCGGACAGGGTTTTCTTTACATATTGTATTTATGAAAGATGTGAGCGTGGATTGATAATAAAAACAGTTTCACGTGTCTCTTCTGTCGCCATCAAGAAACAAAACAAGCTTTGCTTTTGACGAATGCCTTTGTGTGCTTCATTATGCTTACCTATAATGTTATTAAAATACATGCTTAGTTATTAACACTTTTATATCCGACTGTATTTTATACAATATGTTAAGAAAACCCTGTCCGACCCGTAAGGATAGTAAAGGTTAGGTAAACACTTGACCAAATATAATATAAAATTTTACATAATCATCATAGTAACAATACTAATGAATTTTGAAATAATCCTTTTTTCCGGGGAATTAATTCCAATTTCCCCGAACTTTTATTTTTTTTAAAAGTGACAACACCGGTATTATTATAAGCGAATAGCGACGCGACCACGTCACAGGTGCCGCGTGCCCTGCCCCCCGCCGCCCGCGGAATGGGGTATCTTACGGTACATGTGTAAAGTTACCTCTTTTTGCGAAATAATATTTATTTTTTTAGGGGGACTTTTTTTAAGTTTGGCCTGTCTTTGTGGGCATTATTAGAATCAGTTATCGATACCTAACAACACCTTCACGGATCGGACAGGGTTTTCTTTACATATTGTAGAACAAAAGACGCTCAGAAGAGAAATTCATGCATAAACTTCCCTATACCTATGGATTGTGATCTATGCATGAATCGATAAACCTGAAAGGTCAATGATATCTACTATGCTTTAAGCAGTAAATCTGTATGAACTTCATATCGACGCTTGAAAGGCAATCATATCTAAGCGACAAAAAATCGTAAATTGAGTTGTATACACCAAACGACGCAGAAAAATCTGGCGGTTCGAATGGTGTATATAACTCAATTTACGAATTTTTGTCGCTTAGATATGATTGCCTTTCAAGCGTCGATATGCAACATTTATAAGTATCTAATAAGTTCTAAAGTGTGTGGTCCATTGATGGATATTGCATGTAATCACGAAGTATTTCACAAATGGAAGTGTTGATTCAAACTTGCTCACACTGTCGCGGTTTTCATAAAGGACCAAATTCTCAAACTCCAGTCTAGTTGTTAAGGATTATGCTATCTCTTTATATTTAACTAGCTGACCCGGCGAACTTTGTTCCGCCTTAAAGGCAATATGACATGATATTATTTACTACTTTTTAAATTAGGATAATCTATGTATATAAAAGAAACTCGTGTTAATTACACTATTTATAACTCAAGAACGGCTGAACGAAGAACTGGGAGAAGGACATGGGATATCCTTTTTATCCCGTTCCCGTCGTTCCTGTGTGAATGAATGAACTTCATTGTTTCGACTTCTCCTACACTTTTGTGCGGCCCTGGTACCTTGCAACTCCTCAAAGTAGGCAAAATAAAACTCACTGACAAGAGCAATGGAAGATTGGCAATAATAAATAGCACAACAATACATATCATTATTATTAAATAATTTTTCCTTATTTGCCCACCGTTTAGACCTACCCTGGACTATGACAAACATTTTAAAACCAAAATCAGCTCAATCGGCCCAGCCCTTCTCGAGTTTTAACCAGACTAACGAATAACAAATTATTTTTATTTATATAGATAGATTAAGAAAAGTAACGTAAACTGGCGTATTTTTAGTCGCCATGTTTATAATCGCGTCTAAATTGTCTATGGAGTATCTTAATTTGACAGGATTAAATTAAAATGTTATCTTCTATCCTTTTCTTAACGAAAGGGAAAGAAAAAGATGCACGTAACTTAAAATTAGTTTAGTTTTTGAACAACAGAATCGGCGCCAATAGCTTCTAAAGGCCAAGACTTAAAACAACTCAAGCCTTACACAGATGTGTGAAGGACACTTAACTGAACAGGTAAACCCGTTCCAGTGTTACCAGAAACATGACATGTATCTAGTTTCTGGTTTAAAGGAACGATCAGTGGCGACTCTAGAAGTGTGTAAGCCTTGACGCCTTGAACTCATCTAAACATGATAATACCACAAACATTTTAAATAAAAACATTGGTTGATACGGATTCTAGAGGTCAGATAAAATCAAGTTAAACCTATAAAAGTTTTGTATTTAACCATCATCATCTCACCCGAACGACGTCCACTGCTGGACATAGGCATCCTCCAAGGTTCTCCACGACGACCGGTCCTGCGCCTCTCGCATCCAGCGGTTTCCCGCGAACTTCACCAGGTCGTCGGTTCACCTTGTCGGGGGCCTACCCACGCGGCTGTATTAAATACTTAAAATAATTTCTTCAATGAAAGTAGGACACTTCTAAATGAAGGTTCTTCCTAAAGAATTTGCGAATCGAACAGTTGCACTATTGATCACGTACGTTTGAGAATTTGGTATCCAGAATCGATTCCACTTGCCACTCCATTTGTGTTTCGTGTATCCGTAGACGTCCCCGAGCGTACTAATGCGTGGGTTGTGTAGGGCGGCAAGGGCGATCGCGAGGGTCCGGTGTCGCTTCTCGTGTCGGTGCCACTGCCCTCCACCAGCCACGGACTCAACCTCACCGCGCACGCACAGGTTCATGACTAATGATGGATACATAACTGTCGACGGCTAACATCTAAACCCATTCACGTTAGAAACGGGCACGACGCGTGTCGTGGATATTTTGCACGGCTGAACAGTTTTTTTTTTTTTTTTAACTCTGCTATAAAGAAAATCATCACTAATATACAGAGTGGTGCTGATAATACGACAATAACAGAAAACACGGACAATGCTGGTTCATAGGTATAATCCTAAACCATAGAAAAATCCTGGCGTCAAAAATAAAAAATTCTAACAAATTAAATCGCCAAAAATTGGAAACGGAATAGAACATCCTTTAAAATATTGGCTCACTGACCTCCGATCGGCGACAGCACGGTCCTGTATCGACTTGCTTTTTTCTCGCCATTATTATTAAAAGTTTAGTACCGCCGGATGCGGTCATCAACCTGTAAGCGCTTCCTTATCAACATGTACAGCATGTAGAAAATGTGAAAAATAATTTCCTGTGACTAAACTAATGGATTAATTTATATGATTTTTTATGGGTAGACTGAGAATGTGTCGAGGTACACGATATTTAATTTATTGTCGTATTGTCATCACCACTTTGTATATCAGTTCATGTCGTGCTACCCGTCACTGCATGAATAGAATGTAACTTATTATCAATTTTTTTTATGAATGAAAAGTAGAATTACTTAGTGCCATTTCTTAGATTGAACCGACAACAGTCCAAGAGCTATAATTAGTTTTGTCCGTTATTGTAGTTCGGCGGGGCTGTTTGGTGTCACCGTACTTTTCCGTACGGTGTCAAGGGTGGGACGATGTTATTTAAACATTGGCGATTAATTAATGCTAACAAAGCTTAAGATTCGCCTGAGTTACTGACAACAACACATGTGAATACTAGTGATGTACAAACCACGTACATAGATATTGCTAGTAATCTATCAATATTCGTTACAGGTTGACATTCTCATTTTATTCATAGTATTTTTTTTATTTCGTACCATAAACTGTAAATGAAGGACTGTAGTCGGTTAAATGTGGTTTAAGGTGAGTAATTTTAACTTATTGTCATAAAAAGATCCTCACACAAAAATGGCAGGTACTTTTCCATAATAATACTTTTGTGATAAATGCTGTGGCATTTATCAAAACGTAAGTACTGAACAAGTAGGTAGGTATACAATGTCCAGTATTTTTAAATAAGGAATCTATGTAACAATTTTCAAAAAGATATCATGAAAAACCACAAAGTTATGGGCTATCTTACTTGGTTGTCGCAACAAAAATATGGTCGAACGCACCGCTCGCCCGCCCGCGCCTGCACCGGCTCGGCACGGGGAGGACCCTGTCCAGCTATGCGCACGCGCCTAGCAACAGTGCTGTGAGCTGTGTTATACGCCCGGACAACCGAACAATTTCTAAATGTACCAATATGGGAAAAAATTTAACATAGTGTAAATATGATAATTGGAATCGATTCAGTTGCTTGTTCTGAACAAAGTATAATAGGGTATTTGACTAAAAAAAAAACGAATTAGTTCGTCAGTCAGTTTCCAAAAAATACTAGATACGTATTTTTTTCTTTTTTCATATAAACAAAAAATGAAGACGACACAGCGCGTTGAAAACCTGTGTGACGTCACTGCACGCTACACTCTTTAGCGACCAGTGACGTCACCAGCCACCACTCCTGGGCCTGTAGACAATGTAACATCGCTTCGTAGCGAAGCGAAACGAAAACGATTGACAACGCGACGCGATAAATCACGTGGTCAATCGTTCCCGCCATTGGTTGGTTTGGTATTCGATTTCGCTTCGCTACGAAGCGATGTTACATTGGCTAGGGCCCCTGATCTTTGATGCCTTTTATATTTGTTAATTTTTATTGATTTCATAAAAAAAAATATACGTATCCAATATTTTTCTATAATCTGAATGACGGACTAAATAGAATATATTTTTTTTACCCATGAAACATCCCTATTATTCAGGTTTCGAATAAGGTAAAAATAACCTTGTATAAAGTATACACGAAAAGGTAGGGAAAGACGGTCGTAATAATTTGATGACAGTTGTGTGTTCACTCATGCTTTTTACTACTACTACCTACTAACAATGTTATCCGCTTGGCTGTGTGCGTCGTACCATCAAATTGGGAGATGCATGGTCTGCCTACGACGCAGGCGCAACGAAAGCTTAGCTTGTGCGAATATTGGAGCTGGTAAATTATACTTTTACTATAACTTCTTTCATTTTAAAATTCTTTTCTGATAACTACTATTTACTATTAATATTTAGATTTGTTTCGCAGAAATATTTGGGATTTTGGTGTAAGTGTTTATGAGATTTCGTAAGCGCAGATGAAATAACTCTTTTTTTTCTCTCTGTTAGGTTCCAAATGACTTGTCGAGTCCCACTCCGCATATATTCCACCAACCACAAAAGCAAGTAAGTAAAGTTTTATTTTCACTATTTCATTCCCCAGTGTAGCTACCATGAGTTCACATTACGAGACTCGATCGTCGATATCGAGCGCGTTTGACTCATCGATTGGCCCGCTTCAAGGTTGTAAGAACTCTCAACCAATGAGAGCGCCAAATGCACTCGATATCGACGATCGAGTCTCGTAATGTAAACTCATGGTACCTACACTGATAAGATATTGTATATTATTTTCAACAATGAAATTACTAATGGCACCAACATGGTCTGTACACAACATAAAGATGAGAGAGGAAAAAAACTTCAACAAAAAACAGACTTAAAAATAAAAAAAAAATATTCCGACATTGTCACCATCATCTGGCTTTTTATTTTTTCTGAGAGTTGGCAGTTTCTTTTTTTTTTTAATTTTACCCATTACATACAATATGTAAAGAAAACCCTGTCCGACCCGTGACTGTATTGTTAGGTATCGATAACTGATTCTACTAATGCCCACAAAGACAGGCTAAACTTAAAAAAAAATCCCCCTAAAAAAATAAATATTATTTCGCAAAAAGAGGTAACTTAATACATGTGCGGTAAGCAACCCCTTCCGCGGGCGGCGGGGGGCAGGGCACGCGGCACCTGTGACGTGGTCGCGTCGCTATTCGCTTATAATAATACCGGTGTTGTCACTTTTTTAAAAATTACCAAATTTCGGGGAAATTGGAATTAATTCCCGGGAAAAAAGGATTATTTCAAAATTCATTAGTATTGTTACTATGATGATTACGTAAAATTTTATATTATATTTGGTCAAGTGTTTACCTAACCTTTATTATCCTTATGGGTCGGACAGGGTTTTCTTTACATATTGTATACATAAATTCATATAACATTATGTGAATACCAGTGACTGGTTTTTAAAACATCAATACAAATTAAATGGACATTGGCGCCGATTTTGTTGTTCACAAGCTAAACTAATTTTAAGTTATGTGCATCTTTTTCTTTCAATTTCTATAAGAAAAGGACAGAAGATAAAATGTCAGTTTAGACTTGTCAAATTAGTGCGCTCCTGACGTAAACTGGCGTATTTTTAGTCGCCATGTTTATAATCACGTCTAAACTGTCTATGGAGTCTCTTAATTTGACAGGATTAAATTAAAATGTTATCTTCTATCCTTTTCTTAACGTAATGGAAAGACAAAGATGCACATATGTAACTTAAAATTGGTTTAGTTTTTGAACAACAGAATGGGCGCCAATATCTTATTATTGAAGCTAAAGAACTTAGAACAAAATTATAAAGAAAAGCATACGTTTTCCATTAAAAATAATATTTTATACAGCGGCTTATACTACGTTCCTGACTTAAAAGTGAAAACGACCAAATTGAGATCCTCCTCCTTTTTTGTAGTCTGTTAAAAAGGGCATGCCTTTGTAAGCGTAATCACCACGCTTGCTCAATGCGGGTTGGCGATTTCAGACTTATAAAGTCCAGGTTTCCTCAAGATGTTTTCCTTCATCTTCAGTCATTGGTGTCCAAGATATACTTAATACTACTAATAACATACATAATCAGGCTATAATGTTCCCACATCGGGACATAGGCCTCCTCTCGGTGAGAGGGAGTGGGCCGTAAATAGGGTTGCCATTTTTTTTTTTTACAAGGAATGAAAGTATATTCTGGTCTGTGAAGAATATTAAACAGTATTTTAGAAAAATTAACAGTATTTTATTTATTTAATTTTTTACATACATATTTTTTGGAACTCCTCGTACAACTTAATTTAAATCGTTTTTGAATATTTCGTACGCCTCACTACAATTATAATTTAAATAAAAATAAATGAGGAGCTCATTTTTAATCAAATTTATTGATGCTCTATTTCTGTCCTCCCGCCACTTGGCACTCATGATTTGATTGGTGGCTGCGCTGCACCGCACTGAGCGCGCGCGCCCTCTGACTAAATAAAAATGTGTGAGCGTTTAAGTATATCACATAATGTGTTTGCAAGCTGAAAACAGTATTTTTTATACTTTATTTTTGTTTAACAGTAAAAAGTATAATTTAGTGAAAAACAGTATAATACTGTTCAAAACAGTATAGTTGGCAACCCTAGCCGTAAACTACCACGCGGGCCCAGTTCGGGTTGGTAGATGTCACTTGTCTTCGAAGTGGTTACCTCTAGGACATGCCGGTTTCCTCACGATGTTTTCCTTTATCCTTTTTAGAGCAGTGCTGATAAAATAATTTACCACTTACTCCGGTCTCCGTCTCCGGTCTGAAATAGCATTGAGCATGCGTGGTGATTACGCTCAATCCTTCTCTGTATGAGAGGAGACCTGTGCCCAACAGTGGGACGATAAAAAGGTTGATGACGATGAAGCGCTAACATCTTTTTATTACATATTTTGTTTAAAAGTTTTTTTAAATTTAAATATTTTTTTAAGAGTTTTAATTATGAATGTTGATGGCTATAAGAGTAGGGGAAGACCAAAGAAACGATGGATGGAATGTGTGAAGGATGATATGGCTAAGAAGGGGGTGACTGCCGAGATGGCTTCTGAAAGGGATGTATGGAAGAAAAAGACATGTTGCGCCGACCCCAAATAAATTGGGATAAGGGCAGGAGAATGATGGTCACAGTGTTTGTCCTCGAACTCCTCCTAAACGGCTGAACCTTTTTCAATGAAATTTCGTGTATACATTCGTTGGTCCTAACAATGGGCTTTTATCTATTCTATTCTACTACTTAAGCGGTCGATACTACGAAGCGCAGCCAGTATGTAATACGAAACAAATTAACCTCAGAACTGATCATCTCATTATCCTTTTGATATTCAATGTAAATAAAATACGACTGTATTTGTGCAGCTTTCATTGCAGTCTCAAAACCACACTCCACCAATTACCGCAATGACGGGTTTTATATCATAATTTGCTACATGTCACGTGCAATTTTCCTTTGTGTGTAAGCGCTTGTGCGTAAAGCCAGGCTAATGATACAATGAAAAAAAAAAAAATGAATAGATAGCGAGCGTAATTTCCTCCCTTTAGGCAAAAATGGCACATGGTAGGCAAAACTTTGCTTGGTATAATCATTTAATATATCCTTTGATTCCATTCGAGTCGGGCATGCTTTACTAATGTATCTCGAAGTCATTATTCTCACGATTCTCTCGCCTTGATCCTAATTCTTGAAATCACATGTGTGTGTGTGTGAGTGAACTAACACTTTAACTTCTGTCCTTTTTATAAAGAAATAGAAAGGAAAATATGCACTTAACTTAAAATTATTTTACTTTAGAATAAAGCAATCGGCGCCAATCTGCTAAACGTATTTGGAACAACCAAATTTTAAACTAGTAAAACTACCATTAAATAACTGCCAAAAGAACTTGACTTTCTCAAATATAAGGGTGTGCACAAAAAATGAACAGAACACACAATGAACTTGTCTATACAATGTACATAACCGACACAAACATGGTTCAGGGCTGACAATGGAGCCCCTGGACTAGACAACATTAGAAAATTGTTTCAATAATAATTCTATAACGGGCGTCTGGGATTCTTTCGGCTACACAACATGCAATAATTTCTAAATCATGTTGTTATTATAATTAGTAGAAGCTTATAACATAATTAATTTCGACAATCCTTAATTATAGCCATCTCTACCAAGAACTTGAAATTTAGCGAACACGATGTTTTGACTAAATTCAGTTAATGTATTCTTAGAAAGGTTTGTGCGTGTCTACCACCCTAGGATCATAACAAAAGATAATTTTAGCGATTTTTTACCTGCCCCCAACCCCCGGCCTACCTGTCTCAAAGCTTTATGTGTTGGACCACATGGAGTCCCTTTCAAATTTATTCAGTCAGGAGTCGACGCTTGGTAACTACACATCTGTCTGTGGTACCACAGTAAAATTATAGATTAAATCGCGATAGACGTGATCTAAAAAAACGAGTTTTATGAGAGTGTAATGGTGAGTTTATGTAGTGTTTGTGTCAACGAGAACGTGTAGTACCGTATCATTTGCGTAGCACGTGTTCTTCTCCCGCGGTTTTGAAGATTCACTCGAGTTAGTAACTTGTCAGTTGTTTAGGTATTTCATAATAATTATTATACTATAAGAGACTAGAAATTTGTCGGCTAAGGTTTGTTATAGTTGCGAATAGCAACTAAGAATATTTCTAATATACAATCAAATGGAGTCCCGTAAGTAAACTTTAATTATCTAAGCAGGTTTTTGTAATAATACAATGTGTTTTGTTTATCTTTAAAAGCCATGATCTTGCTTTTCTAAGTTACTTTAGTTACGAGGTAGATCTACTGTCAAAAAATTACAACAGCATTTTTTAATGTTTTTAATACATAAGTTAGTAGTTAAAATTATTTACTGAATCACAATCTTTAAATTGTCTACGTACTGCTGTATATCTATAAATTAATAGAGTCGCTTAAGTGTGTGCGCGCTTAATTTTTCTAAACTATGGTATTTGTGATAATTTCCGTTGTTTTAAAAACAACACAAATATGTCCATGTTTTGTCATGTTTCATCCGTGCAAAACAAGGTCAGGACGCTTCTTAATATAAATGACACTATCAATCATTGAAGGACTTGAAACCAGATGCAGCCAGATCGAAATCATATTCAAATTTCATTCGCTCCGTTTACTCTCGTCTCATTACGAATGTCATATAGACCACGATTCGTAGTAATGAAATGCCACTTTAATGTGACCTATTTTATAAATAAGCTTGAAACGTTTTGTTTTAGCATTGATAAGACATTTATTAAATACTAGTTGCGCTCCACTGTTTCGTCCGAGTTCTGATCCCGTGCTAATATGCTGATAAAAACTACTTATATTTTAATTATGGATATAAACCATCTCTGTTCCAAATCCGTTCAGTTTTTTTTTTTTATTTGTTATAAACTAGTGCTTGACTGCAATCCCGCCTGATGGTAAGCAGTGATGCAATCGTTGATGGTAAAACGCACTAGCTTATTAAGCCTATTCACTTAAAAAAACTGAGTGAATAGGAAGGAAGACGGCAGTTGAGCGAGGTGATGCAATGTTTAACCCAACAACACGACCAACGATGCTGCGCCAGAGGATGATCTGGAGACCCTCCACGACCAAACTCCCGACACAACAACATTAGGCACATCGTACCCGGTACACATCGCAACACAACTGCTCAGACCCGTCCTCCGTACGGCTTCACCAGACATCATGCCGGAACACGACGAATCGCTTGACGGCAAGACTTTGTCTGGTGGGTGGTAACTTATGCCGGCAGCTGATGTTGTTGCCTAAAAGAGTAACTAATATAGATACAAAATTTCGCATCTAAAATATTAATAGGATTCTTCGATAGATAAATAATCAGATTATTTAGTGCACACAAAAAGACGAAACAATGTATCAACTTACAATAAATAAGACTTACGTATTATGATAACCGCTCGTTCTGAGAACACATGTTGGGAAGTAGTTTTTGTTTCGTCACTGTAAACAGTAATTCAGTAGGTGGTCAAAACGAATATATAAATTTTGTATTATGTTTGTATGCTCGATTTTGTATACAGTATTCCTTCCAGTATAAATACTCTGCTTCGAGCTACACAGTGTTGCACGAAGATACTCTATCACAGAAACTTTACTAAAATACTCTTTGGAACATAACTATCACTGAACAGAAAAAAGACAATGATACATACGTGATTTAAAGTTTTGGGCCATCTGAATTTAATTAACTGTTCAACCATAGACTAGAACAAAAAGAAATAGGTAAAATAGGTTGTAATAATTATGGTAAATGCTTGTTTTCAGTCGGCATTGGACACTGGTATCCCAGGGCATTCACCGCACGCTCACCCCGGGCGCTCCTGGGGAGGTCTTAACATAGCATACGAGATGCAACAAGATCCCAACAAAACTGGGTAAGTACTATGACATAAATTTCTATAGCCGAATTCACTATTAACTTGGTCATCAATCTCTTGCCCTTTGACCAATATTCTTCATCCATACTTCACTAATGTCATCATCTCAATACATATTTCATCCATCGTAATTCTGGTCATTCTCTTATTTATTCACACACATTCTCAAGCACCGTGTCCGTAAATTTAAAGTACTACTGGCTACGACCATTTGCATTGTAAAAATCGGGTAACAGTTAGGTTCCCTGGCTACATTCATTGTATTTTTTTTTATGGTATCTGACTTTGTTTAAAAATCACTTAAAATAATATTTTTAAGTAACTTTTAGAAACTGGCTACAACCATTTTAATTACAACTATAGGGTAACAATTATGTTCCCTGGCTGCAGTCATATTTCTGTTCATTGCTTTTGTTATGATATTTTCTTTGTTTTAAAATCACAAATCTTATTTTGAAGTTATTCTTAGGAACTTTTTTTATTTGTATGAAACAAAAAACAAAACTAATAAATAAAATATTTACTCAACAACGAGTAGTAAGTACTTTTACACCCTAGTTTATATATAAACCAATAAAGGTAAATAAACTTTCTGCATCCATATTTTGCAGCTATTTTAAGAATATTTCTGTATAATGTTACTTGCCCAACGAAATATGTATATTATTATGTTTTCAACAGAGCTTCGATAGTGATTCTCATAATTATTTATTCCTGAATACAATACAATATTGAATATTTATATATATACGATTATTATTCTCAACTTTTAATTTTTGATATTATCCTAGAGGATAAATTGTTAAAAAGGTCTCATCAATATAAATGAATGAAGTCCAACTACAAAGTAGCTACTGTAAACCGTTGAGGAGTTCCCGGAACTGGCCTTTGTCTTTATCATGAGAGCTCTTATGACAGTCACAAGCCATCTAGGTGTAAAGTTCTTATCAATACAAATTAATCGAGCCCAAACACAAGGTAGCTGCTGTGAATTGTTGAGGAGTTCCTTCGACTGTCTCCCGGCTCCATCAGCAGATCTACTCCAAACCTTTATTAAATTGTAGTGCTTTAAAATATTTAATGAAAATGCTAAGAAATGCACTAGTCGCCCCTGCAATTTTTGAAAGTTCCCTTGTTTTCTCTGGTCTTCCAACATCAAACCCTGATATCCTTATCATGGGACCACCTTGGGAACGTCTTCTTTCCAACAGAAAAAAATTATCAAAATCGGATCGACGAAGTTATGCGCGAACAAACATAGAAAAAAAAAGCATATATACGGTCGAATTAAGTAACCTCATCCTTTTTGAAGTCGGTTAAAAAATAAATTATGATTATTATAAATTCAAAAGAATAACAGTAGCTATTTGCTGTTATTTGATAATAAACTTACTGTTTACTGTTATTAAATATTAAGCCTAAATTTATTATCTGCAGTTGCTGTGTGCTGTGTGTAGCAATCTTGAAA
The DNA here is from genome assembly GCA_017933935.1 of Sesamia nonagrioides. Classification (NCBI taxonomy): domain Eukaryota; kingdom Metazoa; phylum Arthropoda; class Insecta; order Lepidoptera; family Noctuidae; genus Sesamia; species Sesamia nonagrioides. The sequence continues at coordinate 1,546,239 of JADWQK010000195.1, read as the reverse complement.
CTTATTTTCAGTTTGGCATTGTACATTTGCTCTAAACCAAGTATAACTGAATAGTATTTCTAAGTTAGAAATCTTAGCCAAAGCTATTGTTTCATTCTTACATTAATCAATCCTTTTTATTCTAGAACACAAGGCAATATAAATATTTTGCCTTGAGTTCTTTTTATATCATGTAAATTGGAACAAGGCTACTGTATATGTCTATCACGAATAAATCAAAATGCATTATACACATTTAAATTGCGACTTATTTGTGCACATGCGAAATGAGAAAACATATTATGGCAGAAAAACAACTTTTAGAACTCGAATAAATGAATTGCTTACAAAAGTGATCAGAAAGATAAAAATTTCTTGTACAGACACCAAAAAAGTCAAGCTTCCGTAATAGATTTTTAACTTCATCGCTTAAATCTTAAGGTTTAAGTTTCATTGAGAAAATATGACATTTTGGGTAGCGTAATTTGTGTACCTAATGTTGTATACTTTCAATGTATTTATTAAGGAAGAGCAGTAGTGAGTAGTATAGTGTGACGCAGTGGTTACGGTATCGACGAGTTCTGGGTAGATACACACAGCCAGCTTGTGTAAATAATTAGTTTTAATTAATTAATTTCATCACCACTGCACTTTAAAGTGAAGCAAACATCGTGAGACATGTGAAAGCTGCCAATAGCCATTACAGTCTGCACATGCCTGTGCTTACCCAGCAATGAGAACTTTATACATAGGCTGACTATGCTATTATAATAGTTATGTTGCTCGCTCCTGCACTGCAAATGTTTCCTTTTATTTTTGCGTTACTAGTCCAACAAGTTTCTTCAGAACTCTATGGTTTTATTGCTGATAGTTAGATTCAAATACAAACTATATGCAAATAACTGTGAATTAATTACTTATAATTAACTCATATGAAAATTTGCTATTGCTACTGTTAAATGGGTTTATCTAGTTTCATAGAATATTTTTTTTTGGGGCATTACGTCATAAATTTGTCTTGGCGCCTATTTTCTTGTCTTATTGAACTTAATTTTAATTTAGATTGTGAGCAAAGCCATTGTTAATTATGTCGATAACAAAAATAACAGGAAGATTATGTTCCATTAAGTCGTGTTGAATTAAGGATACGCTGTGAGTTTTACACAGGATAAATGTTGAATTAAATAAACGCCAGCGTATATTAAATACTTATATTTAGTATTATTCTTTGCTGTAAAATATTTTAAAATTTATTAATGCGCTGTGCTATAAAATTAAAATGTATTTTTCATTTTATCAAGAATGTCTAGTTTAGTATAAGTAAAGTAACATTCCATGTTTGTTATAAATTGGAATGGACAAAGTTTGTTTGTAAATTTTCATAATAAAAATGTACAAATTACCAAAAAGTATTAATCGTGGCTTGTTCAGCAATACGTTTTCCTATTATATGATATTCATTGTGATATTTAAATATATATAAACTTAGCAGTAGCCTGGCGACGTTCGACGCTAGTGGCGCTGTATAATTTGTTTGTTCCAATTTTGGTCACGCGTTTAGGAATCCTAGTATAGCAAATGCAATATAGTGAAAATAATAGAAATGTTTCTCCTACAGAATGAGTGGCATGCCTGGCCCCAGCAAGCAGCCGGATATGCCCTTGAACATGGTGCCCATGCCACCCATGCCTCCGATGCCAACCACTACAGTAAGGACAAAGAAACGAGCTGCCATGGCCACATCTGTCGTAGCCAACACCGCATCGGCTATTCGTAAGTACTTCATTAATGCAGCTGAATTTTATGCCAGCGTTGTCGGTGCATAGTTTGTACCATTGTTCTTCTGTTAGGAGTACATGATTAAAAGTATGAATATATGTTGATATTTCAAACAAGAAAATGTAAGGTTTAAAAAGTTAGGTACTGTGTATGTCTATATTAAAATGATGTGGGTTTTCTTCATAGCGGTTAATCGTAGTTAATAACAATTTTGTAGGTACCTACATAAATGAAGTCGGTTATGTGATGTGGTTGATGTCTGTTGGTTACAATAAAATAAATAATATAACTAAACATGTGATTGGCTGACACGTTTTATCAAGTGGAACTCATTTTAAACCACTGGAAAAGGAAACTAACAATTGCAATTGGAGGACACTACGCGAACTTACGTTTAGTTGAGCGGTTGAGACTTTTTATTTATATTATTTTCAGAACATGTTTAAATAATTGATTATCAAATAACCAACAGACAACCAATTTTTTTTTAAAATTTGACACGTGTCATTTAACACATTATTTTCTGAGCTCACTATTGTTGACGCAAGAGTGTATATGAAGCTAATGTAGCGGGAATTCAACGGGAATTTCAGAATCTATGGCAACACAGACTCTGGCCAGCGTGCGCCGTCAGCCGCAGCCGACACCACCCCAGATGTACTCGGAAACCATCAAAGATTCTCCGCCCAGCTCTCCAAGTAAGTCAAACTTTATGGTACAAATTCTTCTTTGCCTGTATATTGTAATTAGACTGCTTTGAGGATCTTTGACGTTTGGATGATAGAGATAACTCGGGGTTCATTGGTAAATTTTTGTCTCACAGAAATTAAAATAAATATTGAAGTAAATAACCACGGCCAAGTCACACAACATTAATAAAAATAATAAAAACTCGCATTAAGGAACTATAGACTTGGCACGACTTTGTCTAGATTTCATCAGTTTTTAGAGATAAATAAAATAAGCAGCTCCATCGAGACTTGGCTAGTTTTTTTTTACAGAATGGTTTTGGTGGCATATTTGTTACTCAATCCTTGAGCTGAAATCATGCAGACATGTATGAACTCCCATAGTTAATAAACAAAGTATAAACGAGGAGTTACCTCTAACTTTTAAATATACCATGCAGTAGACACTGAAAAAATGTGCGGTGTGATTGCCAAAAAATCGCGTGCGGCTTTCATCATCATCATCATCAGCCCCTACTCGTCCATGGCACGCCAACAAGCTCGATCCTGAGCAGTTCTCCGCCAGCCACTACCAGCCACCTTTTTGATGTCGTCGCTCCATCTCGCTCAAGGGCGTCCCACGATACGTTTGCCGAGGCGCGGTCTCCACTGAAGGACGGCTTTAGCACACAAATATTACTCACTGTAAAAATTTGACTTGCCCCCCTCTAGGCCAGAAGCTGGGTACACTCATGTCGCCAACTTTACGTTACGTTCGCGACATGAGTGTACCCATTCCATTCCCGTTAAATTTTAGACTTAGGTATACGGTTTTCTTATCAATGTAATTGTCAAAAGTGAACCAAAATGAAAACGAATCAACAAAGTCTGTTCAAACAGTCTCAAGTTATTGTGAGATAACAAGCAAACAAAAAAAAAAAAAAAAATGAGATCATCCTCGTTTTTTTTTATCATACTGCAATATTTTTAAACTTCTCGTCTGCTTTGAATTTCATATGAAGCCAGTGTCTAGTCGTGTAGAAACCCACTTGAAAACAAAGGTCATATCATTTGTTTTATTCATTGCTTACATAGCGTATCACGTTTTATTTTTCAGGCTCGGAAAGACCATTGAGGCCCAAGATGGAGGCTAAGTAAGTACCATGTTTAGTATTTCTTTATATTACGATTTAAAAAATCTGCTTTTGTTATGCTTTTTGTTAAAGTTTTCTTTCAAGGAGTAGCATTGAGTTCTGCTACTGATCTTGTTCTTTCTGTGAATATTATTTCTATTGGCTTTTATTACTGTATCAAAAACTACTTCAGTTTAATAACAGTTACATTGCTGTTGTATTTTCGTTAATCACTATTAAAACAGGTATGAATTTTTGTTAATTTCGCACAACGTCCACTAAAAATATAATTTATTAGATTTTTTTCCCACGACTTGCAAGTCTCGGTCGTGAAATATTATTGATTATAACGACGCTTGAAAGGCAATCATATCTAAGCGACAAAAATGTGTAAATTGAGTTATATACACCATTCGAACCGCCAGATTTTCCTGCGTCGTTTGGTGTGTACAACTCAATTTACGAATTTTTGTCGCTTAGATATGATTGCCTTTCAAGTGTTCGATAAGTTAATTTTTCAATAAGAGTGTAGGTACTTGTTGTGATAGCAAAACTCAATCATTTTCAAATGAGGGTTTATTCCGAAGCTGATTATAATCGAGGATATTCAATGTACTCTGACTGACCCTCAGAACCTTCATGTATCCCAGGATCGGCGCTTCTTGCACAGCTCCTCATATGCTAGGCAATGAATTGAATCCCGAGAGTGGCGCAGCTGCTTGTCTTCAGGAGCAACTGACTGCGGAATTAGCTGCTCATGCCGCTGGAAGCGCGGGTGGGGAGACACTCATACCACCACCTCTTATGAACAAGGCTGGAGCTGTAAGTTAATTTATCTTTATCTTATCGTATGAAAAAAAAAAGATTTGTGTGTCATAAACCAGGCACGAATTCAGTCTGATGAGCATTTTCTGGTAAATACACTCAAGGACTCTGCAGGTGTATTTCATCATATCAACCTTTTTTATCATCCCTCTGCCGGCACAGGGCTCCTCTCATACAGAGAAGAATTGAGCGTAATTACCACACTTGCTCAATGCGGGTTGGCGATTTCAGACTTAAAAGTCCAGGTTTCCTCAAGATGTTTTCCTTCACGTTGTAGTCATTGGTGTCCAAAATATACTTAGAAAGTACGTATAACTTTAGAAAAGTTACATTTTTACTTGTTGATACTTGTCTGACCTGGAATCGAACCCGCACACTCATACTTGAGAGGCTGGTGTTTTAACCACTAGGCCACCACGACTGTCAGGTGTGTTTACGACTGTTAAATTACTAGTCTCGTGCGCACTTAGTTGAAAACTAACGTCCTGTGTAACAGGGCGGCAGTATCAGTTCTGGACGATCGTCGAGCGCTCAGAGCCTCGACCAGCTGCTCGAGCGTCAGTGGGAGCAGGGCTCACAGTTCCTCATGGAGCAAGCCCAACACTTTGACAGTAAGTAAACATTTCCATACATATATCGATGTCTAGATTAGTAAAGCATTCTTTTAATCTGTGATGTATCTTATATTCCGAGCACTTCCTGGAGACGGCATGTGGGGTACTCACGACCCTCGTCATAAACTCTTGACCACATGGCATGAAATAATTTATTTACCTATTTAATTCTTTATTTGTCGTTGTTAAATTATTGTCATAGTATTTTTTGTTTCATGATAATTGTGTATGATATTTGGTTTATTTCTCCTTTTTGTTTTCCCCCTAATAACGTGATAGACAGTACTTTGCAACAATTATGAGACATAGAGCACAAGAAAGGGACAGTTATTAAAAGACAGCCAATGAAGACTTCGACGTGATAAACATTCAGCTAAACATACGCTTTGATAACCGTGTAGTTTAATAGTAGTTGATTAGTGCAGTAACCTCTCCTGCGGCCCTAGCCAATGTAACATCGCTTCGTAGCGAAGCGATGTTACATTGGCTACAGGCCCTGAACATCCAATATTCCTATGCGTTCTCCTGCTACCGCTGATCATCTCGACACAAGAATAAGAGGCTTAGTATATGCATAAGCTGGTAAGTAATGAGTTTGTAGTATTTTGATTAGAAACACCCAAGTATTATTTTTATTGTTTAGAATACTTAGTAATTTTTTGTTAGTAGACTCATTTGTAATTCAACTGTAATTAATGTTGCTTGTTCTTTAGTTAGAACTCTATGGTAATTAAACAATAAAAAACTGTTAGTAAATGAATAAAATTGAAGGGCACTTTTTACTTGCAACTTTGTTAAGACTTTGCCCAACTTTGACTCGGCGAAATTAGCGTCATCATGAGATTTTGAACACTTTCTGTTATTGTAGAAAAATATTGCACAAAGTAGCTCTCAATCATTGTAGTATACATATGTAGCAACATATTTCATTATGAAAGCCGTCTAATAAATCTAACACAAAAAAAAAGAATATAATTTCAAGAAAGAAAAAAGAGTTTTTTGTGATTAGACAAGAAGATTATAAAATTAAACTCAAACACAAAAAAAAAGCAAATTAGATAAAAGAGTAACGAAAACATCGAAGTCCTTACGAGGCCAAACGGCTCCCATCTCAGCATGGTTATGAATACATAAATACATGAAAGCATTCACTTCAATCTTAGTATTCTGTGTAACATCTGCATACAAAAAGCGTAATATTAAAACTTACACATAATGACAGAATGTGTGTGGTTATTAAACAATTAAATAGAACAAAAGAAATATAGAGTAAGAACATAATGAAATTGTAATCAAAAGCTTGCTCTTTTTTTATAATATAAAGGCTGATATTTACAACACTTGATAGTTTTATTTGAGGAATAATTTTGAATTTTTGACAGTTCTTTCATAAATAACACTGGTCAACAGGATTTTTGTTACAAAGGTGAATCATACATTTTCTTGTGGATTATTTATCACTGAATCGAAGTCCAGAACACAGAATTGCTCTAGCACGTAGGGTTTTGGAAATATACCAGTCTGAAAGTGCTAACAACGCACTTTTTTTTACGATATTCGAAGTAACTTTTAAGGACTCCGTTATTTTTTTCGTTATTTCTAATTAAATAATCATTTAGTACTACTCTTTCCAATTCAAACTCATTTTGCTTTATATCAATACGAGTTTTCTTTCTCAAGATACACCATTTTTCATTTACGATGTATTTTATTTACATTAAAATGTCAAATATAATATAGGGAAGATCGAACTAAGTACTGTAGTTAAAAAAAGTATTAGAATTGCGAAGAGTGGTACTAAATGATTATTTAGTTAGAAATGATGAAAAATAAAAATAGTGTCCTTAAAAATGGCTTCAAATATAGAAGAAATAACGCATTTCTAGCACTTTCAGACTGCTGTAACTCCAAAACCCGACGTGCTAGAGCGCTTCTGGTTCTGGACTTCGATTCGGTGACAAATAGTCTACAAGAAAATATAATTATGATTCACATTTGTTACAAAAAAAAAAAAAAAAAATTTTTGTTGACCAGTAATCTGTCAGACATCAATTTCATTCCATGAAATGATGAATGATGAGTCGATACATCTGAAGGCCAATTGTATTAATTTGAAACGTTCAAAATCTAGACGCAGTCTTATCTCGCCGACACACACGTGTCAAAAACTTGTCAAAATTTAGGGAAATTGGAAGTATTTTTTGACAAATTGAGATTAGATTGTGAACGTTCTTATAATTACGAGAATAAAGACTGATTTGCACGGTACAATTTAATTGCCTATGGCATACAATAAAATTGATGCAACAAATTACTTGCATCGTCTAAAGTTCATTTCCGGGCCTGTAGCTAATGTAACATCGCTTCGTAGCGAAGCGAAATCGAATACCAAACCAACCAATGGCGGGAACGATTAACCACGTGATTTATCGCGTCACGTGGTCAACCGTTTTCGTTATTGGTTGGTTTGGTATTCGATTTGGTTTCGTTGTGAAGCGATGTTACATTGGCTAAGGCCCCTGATATCCTTGCGATAAAGTTTGTTCACCTCTCCTACTAATGTATCCCAATATTTCCACATGATACAAAACAATGTACTGGGAAGTGTTGGACATAATCAAAACAGGTCTATTGACTAGCCGATACGGTATTGTTTTTATATCGTGTAATATTTGAAATGAACTTTAAATGGTGTTTAGACAATGCAACTTTTATTGTTGCTTCAACTTAAGCCATAGGCAATTAAATTGCACCGTGTAAATCAGTTTTACTCCTCAAAATCAGCCCTTGCTTATAAACTTAACTTATATCATTTTTTTTTTTATATCAATACAGAACCAGGAATTATGTGCAATGTAAATTTATTTCACATGTAATAACAGTTAGCATTATAGAATCATTGTGAATAGTGAATTGAACAGGTATCGCTTACGATGAATGTGTATCTATGAGATATTATCAATAGTATTTTGTATGCAGATGCGACGAGACACCCCCCATATATGAACCTCGAAACCTCGCTAACGGAGGAGGCCGGTGAGTAGAAACGGTCCCTCGGACGACAGTCGGTATATAACTACTATACCACGAAACTTTATATAAGTCTACATTTCCACAAATTTGCTAAACCAAAAACCTATGCGAAATATCCATAGCTCATCTCATAATATTGCGTATCACAGATACTGAAAAATTGTCAAATGTAGACTTGGCACTTATATTTACCTATACCGATATAAGTCGGTGGAATAAGGCTGGTTTTGCTAAAGGCAGTTAATAAAAAACTGTTCCAAATTCAAAATGTATTCTCGGTTTTTGTTTTTTATAAAAGTTTGGTAGAACTCGATCTTAGACTTTGGTGGTTCAAACACTTGTAAGATTTGCTAATTGTATGTGTAAAGTTTTGTGGTATTAGCCCTTGTCTCTTTCTACAGCGCGATGTATCACAATTCCTGTAAAGTACTGTAAAAACAGGCGTTGCCGTCTCTAGCCGTTGCTCTAAGTTTAGAAGAATGGTGTATTCTTTTACTGTATGTACCGCTAATCCAAGATACATGTGCACAGTCGCTTCGCTGTTGTCATGCCTCCACCAACTGCGCACAGAGAATGTGCGGTTGGAAGAACACGTAGGAAGCCTGCTCCAACGACGTGATCATCTCCTAGCGGTAAACGCTCGCCTAGCTATACCGCTTACAACTGGTATGTTTTCTGAAAAAATTTAATGCAAATCTTAACAACATTTTTAACACATCGCCCTCAATTTATTGAAGTTCTGACGTCATGCGATATAAAAACTCTAAAACTTCTGAAAAGTTGTCAGAAAATGGAGGAGAGCGATATGTAAAAATAAATGTTAAGGTTTTTCGAATATTTAACTTTATCTTCACATTGATTGGTGAATGTTAGTTATAAGGTCATTTTCGCCCTCTAAACTTGTGAATCCTGCATCCTAAACATGGTGGTTGATATCCATAGTTTTGATATAACTTGATATCATTAGCAGTTCAGTTACAGATTTATGCCTACAGAATTTTGAACATGTCTGCTTGGAGAATGCGTCATCAGAATACGCGTACAACAGGAATCATTTTTGGGTCAAATAATTTTCATTACTGTAATTGATTCATATAAATGTGTTTTAGTTTATCTTATGTTTATTTGCTTGACACATCTGTAGAACGCATGTGTTGTAGTCGTTTTAATTTATCATCTCGAGACTTATCGATCTTATAAGCATGATGTCATATACAGGGTGTATCTGACAACGTAACGCAAACTTCGCGGAAAGGCTACTCTATAATGTCACTAATAAAATTATCATGGTCATTTATGTCGTTAATGAACGATTACAGAATTCACAATGGTTAAAAAAAAGTGTCGGCTCGGCATTTGAACGTTGCAAGCGTGCCGCCGTGCGGGTTTGTAGGTATGACGTTGATCCCTGATGTGAACTCTATCAAATCAGCTGATAAGATAGTTTTTCGAGTTTTGTTTTCATTGCGCTTTTTTTGTGTAATTAGCGAATTCATTAATTTTTACTTTAAAATCTTATTGGGTTATAAAAGTATAGCAATTATGAACGGTCTAAAGTGAAAAAAACTTCATATAATTTTTTTAAATCATGAAAAAGCCGACGAAAAATTCCACCACTGGGGGGTTCAGAATTATGTACTGGATCCAAGGTACTCGTTTGTGCGTCGATGTCAGATACACCCTTTATATAGGACTGGAGGTCTATACATACGATCTAATGCTTCTAAGGAAGAGACTTATTTTGGCCTGTTGGAACTTATTAAAACATAAAAGTTTTTCTTAAGTTTTTTTCTCTTTGTTGCAATAAATATAATAACAACTACAGGACTATACAAGGGCTTTGATTTTAGATTTATCTTTGTCTGTTTTGATATAGTAAAATGCTTTTTATTTGAAATGTGTTGTCCCAAGAAAGTAATAATGACAGATATTTATTAGGTACATATATTTAGGTGGATGATCGGTGGCACGGTGTGAGTTATTGAAACCTTAAAGCTTTTTATTTTTATTATTTTATGTATGTTTTTAATTAAAATGAAATTTAACGTGTTTTTTTACTGTAACTGTCACAGAAACGGTCCATGCGGACAGATGTTACAATTCAAGTGATGTACAATTGCGCAGTGAGTACCGGCCCGCCCGAACCGAGCCGTTGCACACGAGAGAATGGCCCGCAGATGATGCAGATCCGGCCTCCGCCGCCGCCGGTGCGCGCCGCCGAGACCGTCACCTCGGAGCGCCCTCATCAGGTATAATTTCGATCCTGTAGCCCGCGAGGCGGGTGCACTGTTAGCATAGAGATTAGGGTGAATTTTTGACAAAAAACATCTCAACGTTTTAAACACAAAGTTTCAGGAACGAAAATCAACGATGAGCAAGTCTGAGGTTATTGTTACCTACAGTACCTCTGATATATGATGTTCTGAATAGAACCAATTTACATATTTGCTTATATTACAGGTAGAATTAAGATCGTTTTAGGCGTACAAATATTTAAATACATGTAAAAATTAAAAGAATTAGTACAGACAACAACACTTCAAACGACCAGAAACTGTCAAATTTCTGTATTAGATTTTCAACCTTATTGCTAAAGTATTATGGCTTAAGGTTGATTAGGAGTATTTGATAATTTCGGGTAGTTTTACCTGCTGTCATCCGTACATTAATTGTTATAATCAACAGAAATAATACCAAAAAACTGTTGGTTTATAAATAAAAGTAACAAAATGAATCTCATCAAATAATCACATTACTTAAAGCACTTGATAATTTAATTAGATACTTTTTTTTGTTAATTTTCGTTCCAGAACTTGGCGTTAAACTTTTGACTGAATTAAGGCGAATGTGCGAATGTGGGCTCGCGATTATTTAATTTTGATGCGTGGCTATTGCAACTCTAGTATCTTAAACATTAAGTCGTTTTTTAAACATCAAAATGTAATGCGTACATGTACTAATAGTGTGTTCAATAATTTATAATGTTAGAAATCTTCAACATATATTTCCATAAGGAATATTTTTAAAAAGGTCAGATTTGCCCATTCCTCTTCATTCAATAAAGTTCAAAAATTCACTTGTAGAGAAAGGCTGATAACTTTGATGCACTTTTAGGAAATTGTCAAACTCCCCTCGTGGCTTGTTTGTAAACAACATACAGCTTCCATTGTAGTTCAAATAAAGGAGCTTGCCAGAAAACATTGGTCTTTTTACCTCAGCAATGAAGGTGACTACGTTTTGTCAACATAAAATCAAAACGCTATTTGAACTGCCCGAGGGAGTCATTTAAATACATAAACTTTCATTATTAGTTCATGTAGTGGCCCAAGAGCCAACGACGGCCAGACCTATGTTATTTTATAAAAGCTGAAATTTTCTCTGTGCATATCTCCAACACAGCTATGAAAGATCGAGTTTGGAGCGCTAGGATAAGAGTACCGGGTACGGGCACATCCTACCGCCGTTCCGTCTAGAATAAGACCATAGGTAGGCCATAACATCGGCTGCCGACAGAAGTTACCCCCCACCAGGCAAAGTCTTGCCGCCAAGCGATTCGTCGTGTTCCGGCATGATGTCTGATGAAGCCGTACGGAGGACGGGTCTGAGCAGTTGTATTGCAATGTGTGCCGGGTACGATGCGCCAAATGTTGTTGTGTCGGGAGTTTGGTCGTGGAGGGTCTCCAGATCGATCTCCCTCTGGCGTGTTATGGGGTTTAACATTGCATCACCTCGCTCAACTGCCGTCTTTTATCCTATTCACTCGGTTTTTTTTTATTTTGAGTGGATGGTCTTAATAAACTAGCGCGCTTTACCATCAACGATTACATCACTAGTGGCTGGATTGCAATCAAGCACTAGTATATAATTAAAAAAAAAAAAAAGAAAATAATAATTTGCCGAATTAAAAACCCATGCATGTAGTATGCTCGACTAAGAGTGGCTCACGACATATTATCGTTTCTCATGGCGTGCAAATATTTTATGTTATTTTTTATAGAATCGAAGACTTAAGGTAAATACACTTATACATTAGATATCTATCACAACTCAAAAAGTTATTCAATTCCAACGTTTAAATGAACTATACCATTAAATAACACAGATATCCACACTTATTGGCCTCAAATCTTTCCATTTGCATCTGAAGACTGTTCAGTTGGATTTACAAGTAGGCTCTGGAATGTTATAACCCCTATTTGAATTTCTTAAATGATCGCAATAGACTAAACACCATATCTCACTCGCATCCGCTTGAACAGTTGTAACCTCGTGCTCAAACCAACAGCAGATTTTTCAATGTGTTTGGCAATATGTGAAATCCGATTAAACTCCCTTAATGGTAACATAGTATATAAAATTCTGCTTTAATGCTATAACGAAAGTGTAATTACTTCTCTGTATAATAATACAATTATACAGAGTGGTGCTGATAATACGACAATAAATGAAAACCCGGACAATGCTGGTTCATATGAATAATCCTAAACCATAAAAAAAAACCTAGCGTAATACATAAAAAAAAAAAATCTAACAAACTAAATCGCTAAAAATTGGAAACGGAATAGAACATACCTAGACCTCCGATCTTAGATAGATCTAGACTTGCTTTTATGGCGCCATTATTAAAGTTTAGTAGGTACCTACCGCCGGATGCGGTCATCAACCTGTAAGCGCTTCCTTATCAACATGTACATCATGTAGAAGATGTGAAAAATTTCCTGTGACAAATGGATATATTTACATGATTTTTTATGGGTAAACTGAGAATGTGTTGAGGTACACGTTGTTAAATTTATTGTCGTATTGTCATCACCACTCGTGGCCCTGGCCGTCCCACAGGCAAGTGAAGGAACACGGGTGGGTTTTAGTCAGTAAAAGTCTGACACGCCCTTCCGCTCCGCCCAGAGCGGAAGAAGTTATTTGTTGATTTCCCATCCCAACAAAATAAGGGGGTTATTTGGCAGAGGGTTGCAACTCATCATCATCCCAGCGTTAATCCCAGTCGCATCCGAAGTCTTTTCAGCTTTGGAGTCTGGGGTCCGCTTTTACCAGTCCAACTGCTGCTATGGCTAAACTTCGACATTTTCCGTGAAGCGACTGCAGTCTGACCTCCACAACCCGAAGGCGACATCGAAGCATTGCAGTTAGACCAATTGTTGGACTTTTGAGGGCTCCAACAACTCGTAACGACTGCCACTAGATGTTCGTATGGCAACCGGGACCAACGACTTAACGTGCTTTCCGAGGCACGACCAGACCAGTGCAAATATTCATATTCATGCATACTTGCACTGTGCGGGGATCGAACCCGCGCCACCTTGCGCAGCGGCCACGTCAGCTACCGCTACGCTACGGTGGCTGTCAGAGCTGGAGCTGTGCTGCTGGCAGAGGGTTGCAACTACACTGTCCAATACTAGCGCCGATTCTCTTGTTCATAAATTAAACTAATTTTAAGTTCATCTCTTTCTCTCTATTTCATTAGACCAAAAATACATCAATTTACGTCAAGCTCGGTCTAATTTGACAGGTCTAAACTGACATATTATGTTCTGTCCTTTTCTGAATAAAATGAAAAGAAAAGGATACACTGAAGTTAAATTTAGTTTAGTTTTAGAACAAAGGAATCCGGGCCATTGTACAAGTATCCGGCAAAGGAACACTTGATTAGTACTGTCCTCCCAAAGAAAATATAAAAAAAAAAATAGCTTTATACTTGAACAAATAGTTAACAAATTTAGGACTCTAGTGCCGAGGAATTTGTAAAATAGGTATTTGAAGAAACTATTGCCGTCGCGCTGCTTCCCACTTCTCCCGGTAAAGTGCGAAAAGGACAGTTGCAGCTCAGGCTGATTTTACATACAAAAACGTTGACCAAAAGACGTTTTGTATTCCGCTATTTTCTTTTCGAAAACACGGCAGATCTGAATTATTTTTATATAAAATTTTAAAGGAAAAGTATACCTATGCTTTTATTAATTTCTTTTTTGTCAAAAACTTATCACGTTTGGCAAATAGTCATCTAAACAGCACGGTAAAAATGGGTTATTTTTCGCTAATTTAAAGTATCGTATTTCTTTTATTAATTAAGTTTCGGAAAAAATCAAAACTTAGGGGCACGTATAATGACGGTGTAAATATGTAGTAAAAAATAATTGCTCTAAAAGCATTATCCAATAAGAAAACAGCGAAATACGTTTGTATGGAGAAAGCACCACAAGAGTTCCCTCTTAAGGTACTATTTTATACACCTCCACACTCTGTGGTTTTTCTAACCTGTTTTGGAGACGAGAATCTTTCAGCTTTTATAAAATAACGAAGGTCTGGCCGTCGTGGGTCTATAGCGTATATTTAGCTCGCATAATGTCATCTGAGCATTGTCGTGGCATCTCTAGAGTAATCTGCCCTTGCTTCATTAGATTATTAAATCCTCATCTCTAGCAGCATAAAAAAGCATTTCATTAACAATAAAACTCACCTCTCAACTGCATCACCATTATTGAAATATACTGACTTTAATATGTAGTTTCATCTGCAATTTTATTGCTGTAAATATAAGCTCTAAAAACTACACACGCCATTTCTTTAATTTTATAATATAACTAACTGACCCGGCAAACGTTGTTTTGCTATGTATATTTTTTTCGGAAACATTTTTTTGTTCAATAAAAATAATTAGGGTGGGATTACCCTTAACATTTAGGGGGATAAGAAATAGATGTTGTCCGATTCTCAGACCTACCCAATATGCACACAAATGAGAATCGCGAAAGCCGTTTCGGAGGAGTTTAACCACAAACACCGCGACATGAGAATTTTATACAACGTGTAACATAAAGGGTATATACATAACAAAGGCATGGCATCTTTACATGATATCAAATGATATTGGAAGGGTTTTTTAATCCTATCTCTTTATGTTAGGAAGTTATGAGGAAAAACACCGCCTGTGATAGGCTACTATCATACTAGTCGCACAGAGATATTGAAGACATTTATCGGATTTTGGCAAGTAACGTGACGGGTAACGAGTAGTTATTAACGTATGTAGTGTGCTGCCACGTTTGTTATGATTTGATTTTAAGAAACGCAAGAAACCGAAAATTTGGTACCAATTTTTTGAGTATTTTATTTTGAGTTGAAACCCTTCCCATATCGTTTGAGATCATCTAAAGATGCCATGCCCTTGGTATGTATATACCCTTTTTGTTACACGTTGTATATTAGACATTCATTCACTTTTAACTTAAATCAGGATAACATTTCTCAATTCTATATTTTACCATAGGTTCTAAGTTGCATTTCATTAGGACCGGATTCTGGCAATCTCTGTGTCAAACACAAGGTAATTAACATACATAATAGATTCAGTTGCCCAACTTGACGCAGTTTTTCTCTACTATCTACTTAGAACCTGGTGCCTATTTAAACTATAATATAGACGGCAACTCGAGCGAATTTTCCAGTTATTACGAGCCGCACCGCGAGCTTTGCGCATTTGCTAGTGGCTTAGGTTAAAGCTTAAGCAGCAAAATATGTTAGGCCCCAGGCGCTAAGCAGACTATCTAGCAGTGCTGCCTAAGGCTCGCGACACGCTCACATGATGAGCTTAATCTTTAATCATATACAAAACAGAAATTTGACACTTGTATGGGCATTTCCAGGCGTATGCAAATGTTGAAGATATGATGCAACGCTGCACTCATCAGTGCAAAACGAGACCGTCCGTGGTAATAAGACTAATAAAAAAATAAAATAAATACCTCAAAAAATATTTAACGTAGGATTTTCTTCTATTGTCTGATATTTAGTGAACCAATTTCGGCTGACGGAAAAACTGATCAGTAGGACTGACATACTTTACTAACACAACCAAAATTATTTTGCCCCAAATAAATTGATATTAGAAAAAGTTTCATTAACTCCCTTCACTTCATTTCATAATGCTTGTAGCGTCATCACGCACTCCTTTTGATAAAAAAGGAAATCGGTATTATATTATTTTTTTATCATCAAAAATTTTATTTAATTTTGATAATATTAAGTAATTAGTAAAGCATCCGCATTGCGTGCCAAGTATCAAAGCAAAGCTTTTTATTTAGTTTGGTGCATTAAAAATGTTCATAATTTTAATATATTTTTATTGCTTCAGTGATCGGCAGTTAGTTTCTTTTTTGTTTATTTTTGTATCATAATTTTACCACAAAAGCATTTTGTCTTAATCAACACGATGGACGCTCAGAGATCGTAAATAATTTAACTCCGAATTAATACAACAAAGTGCGTGCGAACTGATACACTGTCTGATGTGTATTCGTTTCAGGATCCCATAGTTAGGAAATTTTTATATTATTCTCTATAGCTATCTATCGAGTTTATATGTCAATATTTAAATGAAATATGTTACAGGTATTTGGATACTACAAGTATATATTTATATCAAACTTATTTAACACTATGATGCATTAAAACTAAAAGAAATTAATGCAAATATATATATAAACATGTATGTATGATATGTAAAAATGATTCGTATATCATAGGATGTAGGAATCGTTTTTGCACTTACGAAATAAACAATATTATTGACTGACCAGTCTCTTTTTGTTGTATCTTACAATATCTATCAATCTTATTATTATATTGATCAATTCCTACAATATCTTGAACTGTATTCGAGTTATAAAGTATATGTAGTTTGAAAAACCAAAAAGTATTAATAACAGATATAGTTATAAGTAATCTATCATATTATAAAGCTCTCAAAAAAATTACTGAGGTATTAAACTAGGTATAGTCATTATCGCTCTCATTATGATTTTGCGCTGTGCGCTCTCTTGCTGTCTCGAATGCTTTTTGTTTAGAAGACAGCTGCTGCTATTTCTTTTGCTCTATTACTATTAATTGGCAGCACCTTTTGATGGGCTGACAGTTTAGTAATGGAACCCTGAAACGAATATTATAAAAACGAGCTCTAAGTGTCGATTAGCCTATTGACCGCTTGGTATTATTATAATTCCTGTGACCACTCAGCTTATAGATCGACAAGTCAATGTCTACGATGAATCGGGTCGCGTGGGATGTACTAAAAAACAAAGAATGAATTGATAAACAATGAATAAATAACGTTTGTTCTAACGGACACGAAAGAAATCTAGCGGTCAATAGGTTAATGTAATGTGAATATTGTCATGCCGGAAGTATACAGCGAATTTAATTGTTTTAGCTTATAATGCGTGAGGTGCAGCAAAAGCCCAGCTGAAAGCAAGAGGGTGGCGGCGGAGTCCCGGGGCCATCGTCGGCCAACCCGGCAGCGCTGCACACCGTCCAAACCTTCATCATGCTCGAGCAACGACGCAGGGTCGACTTCTCCATCGATTCCATTCTTAAACTCAACAACTAATTCAAACACTAGTATTTTAGAAGCTACATTGTACGTTACCTTGTTACCAAACATGGCTTCTACTACAATTTGACTTCTCATTAACAGTGTCGGAATTTAGAACACATTTAGTGTCTGCGTTGCATCGTTTAGCTCGTGAAGAAGTGAGTAGTTGCGCGGCTCCATTTCGTTGCCACCACCCAACAAGGACTCGGCTGACTTGGTCGGCTTACGAACGATCTTGTGCTTCAGCTCTATGCAGAGCTTGCACTATTGTAGTTTAGGTTCTAAATGTTATACTAGATTAACGCACTGGTGTGTGTTATATTTTTGGGCGGTTTCAGCGTTTATAAGTCGTGTCGAGGTTGATATCTTGAATGCTGTAGGTCTACTATCTAAGTACGAAACCGATGCTTCGTATATTCTTATGCACAATAATAATATACGATTTTACAACATGCTTTTATATGATAATGTTTCTAGGGTTGCCAACTTTTTGTGCTTATTTGTTTATAGCTGTCCCCTTTGGACCAAAGTTGGTAATGACCTACTTCATTTTCATTTCAATATACAATATGTTAAGAAAACCCTGTCCGATCCGTGAAGGTGTTGTTAGGTATCGATAACTGTTTCTACTAATGCCTACAAAGCCGGACTAAACTTTAAAAAAAAATCCCCCTAAAAAAATGAATATTATTTCGCAAAAAGAGGAAACTTAAAACATGTGCGGTAGGCCATACAGGCGCGGGCGAAGAGGGGCAGAGCACGCGGTCACAATGCTTCGTTCAGAATTATACCGTCAAAAATAATGTTGTCACTTTTTAAAAATCACCAAATTTTGGGGAAGTTGGAATTAATTCGCGGGAAAAAATGATTATTTCAAAATTCACTAGTATTGTTACTATGTTGATTATGTAAAATTTCATATGTTATTTGGTCATGTGTTTACCTAACCTATATTATCCTTACGGGTCGGACAGGGTTTTCTTAACATATTGTATACATGGCATTATATTGAGGCATTGCGTTTCGATGTTAATCGATGTAGAAGCCTCGGTTAGTACTTTGATATAGACCTCTGGTCACGACACCACCGACTGAGTAGATTACGCGAAGAACGGTTTATTCTGTAAGTGTTATCATATATTCGACTGTATCAGCATCTTAATCTGTTGGATAGTCAGTTCTTTTGAACGACGGCAGCGGTTAAATGTTTATTTTAGGATTAAGGATTTTGAACTATGTGTACTAGGATTTAGGTTATGGAAATAGAAAATACGGCTATGACGTTGTAGAAAGTAAAATTTCTACTAACAACGTCATTAAAAATAATGTTCCAATCCAACCGCAGGGAAATATTCCTTTGAGACCTTATGTTCTGGAAACTGTAGACTGGGGATACTGAACATTTTGTATCTGATAATGAATGTAATAGGTTTTATGTAGCTCAGGATCGCGAAAATATTGATCGATTATATTGGAGATGTTGGCCTGGAATCATGTTGGACGTAAATTATGAACTGGAACTGGTGGAAGATTACTTATTCATGCATGGTTTGTTTACTCTTAAAATAGTTAAATCCTGTGTTAGTTGTAAATTAATAATCGATATTAATATTTGCAGTATTTCAATTAATGACCGATACGGAGCTTGGTAACAATAGATGTCCTTTATGGTGTATCATGCGTTGTAGGGGGCCGCGTCTGTATATTGCAACTGTATACAATTGAAACGATACACAATTACAGTTGATTCGATTGTATATCTGAAGATTGTAGTCATAAGATTATTGCACCGTTTTAAATAATTCTAGAAGTAATATTCCTGTTCGATGTCCTTTGATGTACAGTAAATCAATATGTTAGGTACGTGTAACAATAGTTGTAATTTTATCCCGTGCGCGACGCACGCCTATCCTGATGTGTATATGTGCGCCACACAAATATATTTGAAGGAAGAGACGCGGCCCCGATTTACTAAATTAATTTCTTGATAGTTTACGAACACAGATTCAGTATTATATATTTACGATGTGATAGCGTACGTTCCTTTAAGATTCGTGTACTTGTAGGTGTTTGCATCAGATTTATGTGTTTCCGATTAGTACTACGTGCTGCGTAGAGAAGCGTTTCGCGTCTCTCGGGTCAGAGGAAGATGATCGAGTCAGTCGTTGTGTGGAATGTAGACACTCGATATATTGTGACAAGTCTTGCTAACGTAGGCGTCTGCTCGTCAGCTACGTATATACCCCTTACAACCGGCCGTAGTACAAGCCATCATTCTTATTATGTAGTCCAACTTTACGTAAACATTGAATGTATCGATATTATCAAATAATTACTAAGCTCAATGTTGTTGATCGATGTATAGACGACAGCACATCAAGCTACTACAATCTGTCAGCTTTCTTTATTACATTTTCTACTTTATCTTTAAAGTATTAAGGTTCAAGGTTGATTGGAAATTTTTGACAGTTTCGGGTAGCTTGACCTGCCGTCGTCTGTACATCTAGCAATGTGTTGTACTTCGTAGTACGACGCCCTATTTCTCGGTGTTGAATGTTAAATGGATCCGTGGTTATTTCAATGTACCGATAATTAAATTTTAATCAATTAGTCTCTTACCAGGCCAGTCACTCTCGCGTTGGTCACTGGACCGTCTTCTAGCCTAGCTTCCGCTAAAATGCGGAGCTTTCTGTGCAGTCTCAAGCCATTTAAACGCAGACTTAGTAGATTTAAACAATATAAAAATAAAAAAAAGTTGTCGAGTAGTCAGTGTTGAACGCACACGCAAGCAGATAGCGGTCACGAGTTCTTCTTAAACTTCTTATTGGATAGGACAGCAATGGTTATTGGGAACGCACGCTATTCTATACTGTAAACACCTCAGGTACGTGTTGTATTTGACAGTAGAACAGTGACCGATGTCTGCAGGCGAGCGCTTCTATAGTTAAATGTCAGTATGTAAGATGTTCAATCTCAGACGTAACTCTTGATATCGTAGGTGATTCCACTGCACCTTTTAAGGCGGTCCTTTTCTTTCACGTGTTCATTTCACAATAGATCAATGTATCGTCCGCGTGGACTTCAGTTTACAGCGCGCTTCCCGTTTCCGTGGGAATGCCAAATTGTTGACAAATGTTTTTTTTTTGTTTTGAATGGGTTGGATTTTTAACATTATGATGATGTTTGGTTAAGCTGGCGTGGCTCTTGTTGCAGCTTTTTGGACCAGTGGTTTTCTTCTTATAGACACTGTTTAAATGTAATAATGTTGGGGAAATACAGTGGAAAATATATTTAATGAAGCACATAGTCAAATTTAGAAACTCCATAGACAAATTAGATCGACTAGAAACGTGATTGCGACTAAAAATGCGTCGATTTACATCCGACGCGGACATTTTTTTTAAACAATGTTTATGGTTGAAACGACCGCGTTCAAAAAGCATATTTTGTCTTACGCGAAATTTCCAAACAAATATTTTTAACTGAATGTTTAATTAGGCAATTTCTATTTTAAGTTTTTTTTTTTTTTTTTGTTTTAACCAATCCACTAAGATTCAGGGCTTTCACTTAATTAAAAAGGTTATAATCCAGCAGAGCAGAGACAAGCTAAGGCACTACTAATAATACTCGTGTCACGCTAATTGCATTAAGCGTTTTCTATTCGCATGTTTTGAAGTAAACATCGCTGACGCACCTCCGAGCTCTATGGTTCTAAATTCAACTTTGGCTTGTTTCTGTATTAAACCCATGGAAGTAATAAGTACTATGTCCAACTAGTACTTATTACTTCCATGATTAACCCTTTAATTTTACTGTACTGTCGCTTGATTTAAATGACTAAGTATGAACCTGAATCTAGGTAATAGGAATTGGTGAACTATTTTTTGGCATAGTGTGCTTAGACTATTTTAAACTTTATACGAAGTGATCTCAGTCGATAGTGCTGATATTTCACGAGTTCATATTTTTATTGTAGCTTGTTTTGGTCAACTGTTGCATGGAATGTGCATGGTTCATAGACCACCATAATATTGTGTTATCAATCGGAAAAAAATATTTTAGAAATATTTCTTAACAAAAAAGCACATGAATGCTTCTGTGTGATTTACAAGAAAAATATGATCTCTTCTTAGAGGGGAATGGTAACGAAAAATGATGACTGATTGTTTGTAATTAGGTTTAATTATGTTGATATACATCCAAATAAAATTTAATATTTGAAGGTGTCATGCTCTTGCTGATAAAATCTTGTTGCATTTATTGGATCTATCAGTCAATTACCAAATGTAATAGAACTTACCTTTAAATAAATTAAATCACTACAATTGCTTTTTTTATTTATTGCTTCATTGCCTCCTTACCTGTTCATCGCTAGACTACATAACTACTAGTAGATAATTGTTAACAACGGGTATTACCTACTCATCATCATCTCCGCGTTTAGTCCCGGTTGCATCCCAGGCTTTCGCGTTGTAGCTCGGGGTCCACTTTCTTGTTCCTTCTCCATTTCGCGGGATCTTTACCATCCTGTGGTATGAGATTGTTGGCACGCATGACATCTCTTACAATGTCAAGCCAACACTTCTTTGGTCTACCCCGCTTGTTCCGACCAGACGAAGGCGCCATGCCCCAATGTTTGAAGACTAAAATCTTCAACCAGTGCGTCCTACCCGTCATGACTTACGGAGCCGAGACGTGGACACTAACGGTCAGACTAGTCCATAAGTTTAAAAGCGCTCAGCGAGCTAGGGAGCGGGCTATGTTGGGCGTTTCTCTGAAGGACCGCATCAGAAATGAGGTGATCCGACAGAGGACCAGAGTCACCGACATAGCTGAGAGGATTAGCAAGCTGAAGTGACAGTGGGCTGGTCACATATGCCGCAGGACCGACAACCGATGGGGTAAACGAATCCTCGAGTGGAGACCGCGTCTCGGCAAACGTAGCGTAGGACGCCCTTGGACGAGATGGAGCGATGACATCAAAAAGGTGGCTGGCGGAGAACTGCTCAGGATCGAGCTTGTTGGCGTGCCATGAAGGAGGCCTATGTCCAGCAGTGGACGAGTAGAGGCTGATGATGATGAAGGCGCCATGGCCAAACATTTGTTTTCCACGTAACAAGTTTTCGTAAGACGTGACCGTACCACCGTAGACGACCCTCCTGCAGTTTGTCTGTTATGTCACGGACACTAAGACCGCCAAGGATGCGGGAGGTCCTGAAGCGGTCTTTCCGCGTAACTCCACACATCCACCGTAGCATATGCATCTCAGTGACACTCGCTAAGGAGCCCTTAGCGACGGGTATTACTGATCGAGAAAAATCGAATAGCTTTTTCGATCATAAAAACTGGACGAATTAAACTTTTCCGCTTGTTAACAGTATGAACGACAAAGTGTGTACTAATTGGGAGCGTGCGTATTTACTATAACCATAAAATTAAAATCAAAGTATTTATTCCACAGAAACCATTTACATTTTTTTAGTTCTGAATTGTCAAAGGGTAAGTAGTCAGTAAGATGAAGCTGTCCGAATGTGTCCGTATTACGATTACTTAATTTCACTTGAATTATTAAAAACAATTAAACTTGCACATAGTTTACCAACATACAAGAAATAGCATGCCAAAAACTTGAATTGTATTAACTGCGGACAGACACAGCCTGTATCTTGGTGACTCCAACATTCCACACATACCTAGTTACTATTTTTTTTTTGTGTTCTGCTAGCCCAAGAAGACTGTTCTTTATTTTGACATTCCTATTAATTATATAGGTATCATAATATTAGGAATGTATAACATAAGAAATTAGTAAGAGGGCAACTACATAAGTGTGTGTGTCAACATAAATTGGTGCGTAAGTATTAACTAGGGATGTGAACCGAAAGCGGAGTCGGAGTTTTAAAATTTAGTTTATCGGAGTCGCAGCCGGAGTTTGAACCGCAGGCCGAGGCAGGGTCAAAAGTGGTGGTAGGAGAGAGATTTTTTTTTAAGGACATATAAAACATTATTCAGTCAGTCATTTTCATTTATTTTATTTTAGCGTTTCGCCTCCTCCTTTATACCGCGTACATCGAGGGACTGGAACAATTTGCCAGCGGCCGTGTTTCCGTCGGACTACAATTTGAGTGTCTTCAAGGCTAGAGTGAATAGGCTCATAATAAACTAGTGCGCTTTACCATCAACCATTGCGTCACTGCTTACCATCAGGCAGGATTGCGGTCAAGCGCTAGTATATAATATGCAAAAAAAAAAAAATTATAAAATTAAACACAAACACTGAAGAAAAAATTAGCATATATATATATTTTGGTAACATGCCAATTTTCTTTGATTGATGATGAACAAAGCTTTGAAAAGGTTGATTCCAAAAATAGTGATCATCATCTCAGCGTTTATCCCAGTCGCATCCGAAGCTTTTTCAGTTTTGGAGTCTGAGGTCCGCTTTTACCAGTCTAACTGCAGATATTGCTAAACTTGACATTTTCCGTGAAGCGACTGCCGTCTGACCTCCACAACCCGAAGGCGACATCGAAGCACTGCAGCTGACCAATTGTTGGACTTTTTGAGGGCTCCAACAACCCTTTAACGACTGCCACTAGATGTTCGTATGGCAACCGGGACCAACGGCTTAACGTGCTTTCCGAGGCACGACCAGACCAGTGCAAATATTCATATTCATGCATACAAATATTTGCACTGTGCGGGGGTCGAACCCGCGCCACCTTGCGCAGCGGCCGCGTCTGCTACCGCTACGCCACGGAGGCTGTCTAATATGTATTTATTTAAGTTTGTGTTCAGGTATATTTAATACTAGCTTTCCGCCCGCGGCTTCGCCCGCGTGCAGTTCGGTTATATCGCGCTTTTTAGATTTCCCTCGGGAACATCAATATTTTCCGTTGATTCCAAAAATAGTGATAAATCAAAACAAACGTCTATAACCTATGAACGTGTCGTGTGCGTAGCAAAAAATGAAAAAATAATTCACGACAGAGTGCACGACTGCACGTAGGTACTTACCGGGAGTCAGGCCGCTGCGTCGAATCTTGCGGACAGCGTGGCGGCGGCGACTTATTAATCGGAAGTTCCGACTTAATGGAGTCGAAGTAAAATTTTTAGAGTGGGTAATCTATGTGCGCTATAGTCGTTACATGTTCCGCCCATGGCCAAGCACTAGTTTATAATTGTAAAAAACAAAGATACAGCTCACGCAACCATCTGCGAGACTTTAGAGTGAGCATGACATACCTACTCTCAATCAAGCCAAAGAAGGACCCAGTAAATGGTAGCTTAATAGAAAGTACACACACGTTTCCTATGCAATTATATAAACTAAGAAATTGCGTAAACATAATGCAAACAAGTACCTAAGTATACCTTGAACACCAATGACTGAAGGTGCAGAAAAACATCTTGAGGAAACCTGGACTTTAAGTCTGAAAACCGCCAACCCGCATTGAGCAAGCGTGGTGATTACGCTTAATCCTTCTCTGTATGAGAGGAGACCTGTGCCCAGCAGTGGGACGGTAAAAAGGTTGATGATGATGATGAATGCAAACATAGTTTTTGTCAGCGCTGCCCAGCTCCAACAATGTTTCTTCTTTCCTTGTCTCCGAAACTGACAAATATTTCCAATCAATCATGAGCCTTAATATGTTAGAAATAAGGCAGAAAATCTAATAAAGAAATCTGACAGATTGTAGTAGCTTGATGTACTGTTGTCTTTACATGATAGAGCCTTGGCTAGCTCAGAAATATGCTCTAAACCTATTTATTATGCAGTTCCAGTCTAAATGTTACATTTTTTTTTATAAGCTAGCTACATAGTATACCTAAGTTAAATAAGGCTAAACTAAACCTCATTAAACTCGAGGTGAATATTAAACTCGAGCGGGTTTCATTTCAAGTAGTACTTCACAGTTCCACTGTCCACCTCCTGGCTTCATCAGGAGACCCTCAACCCTAAATGCATTATATTAGACCCAATAAAATGAGTCATAATTATGACCACATACTCCCGCAGGGTAATTGCCTAACACACTAAGGTACTTGCGCTGACAGCCTCCGTGGCGTAGCGGTAGCGAACGTGGCCGTTGCGCAAGGAGGCGCGGGTTCGATCCCCGCACAGTGCAAATATTTGTTTGTATGCATCAATATGAATATTTGCACTGGTCTGGTCGTGCCTCGGAAAGCACGTTAAGCCGTTGGTCCCGGTTGCCATACAAACATCTAGTGACAGTCGTTACGGGCTGTTGGAGCCCTCAAAAGTCTAACAATTGGTCTAACTGCATATCGCCTTCGGGTTGTGGAGGTCAGACGGCAGTCGCTTCACGGAAAATATCGAAGTTTACCCAAAATCAGCGGACCATCGACATCGGTAAAGCGGACCTCAGACTCCAAAACTGAAAAGCTACGGATGCGACTGGGATTAACGCTGAGATGATGATGATGATGATGACTAAGGTACTTGCGCCTTGTAAGGCCCATTTTTGGCAATATTGAAATAAATAAAAATATTCAAATCTATACGAAGAGTTTGTTTGTATGTTTGTTTGTTCGGAAACACTGGTCCGATTTGAAAAATTATTTTTGCGTTGGATAGGCCATTAATCTAGGAAGGCTTTAGGCTATAAAGCATCACGCTGCGACCAATATGACTGGAGCATAATTAATTCCACGCGAACGAAGTCGCTGGTTATTAAACCTTCTCACAATATTAATCATTTATTTGTGAATAAAATCAACATAAATAGGTAGATCAACACGTTTTAAAAAATCTCTTTAACAAAAAACTGTTTTTATAAACTAATCTAAAATGGGCCTTTTTAAAATATAGGTACTTATCATGGCCCGACATTCATCACATCTATACTAATAAATAAAACTGAAGAGTTTGTTTGTTTGAACACGCTAATCTCAGGAACTACTGCTCCGATTTGAAAAATTATTTTTGTGTTGGATAGCCCATTAATCCAGGAAGGCTTTAGGCTATATGACATCACGCTGCGACCACTAAGATCAAACATAGCTAACGCCATGCGAACGAAGTCCCTGGCGGCCGCTAGTAATTTATAAACGCTGTCAGACATATAAGATTCATAAGTAATTAGTCTGTTACAATAGTTTTCAATAGACAAAATTCTTTTTGCGTTGGATAGCCAATTAATGTAGGAAGGCTTTATATACTATGATGTTATATAGGCTTTAAAACATCACGCTGCGACGCGTGAACAATGACAGCCTCCGTGGCGTAGTGATAACGAACGCGGCTGCGGCGCAAGGAGACCCGGGTTCGATTCCCGCGCTTTGTAAATATTTGTATGCATGAATATGAATATTTGCACTGGTGTGATCGTGCCTCGGAAAGCACGTTAAGTAGTTCGTCCCGGTTGCCATACGAACATCTAATGCACTCGTTACGGGTTATTGGAGCCCTCAAAAGTCTAACAATTGGCTTAACTGCAACGCTTCAGTATCGTCTTCGGGTTGTGGAGGTCATGGCAGACGGCAGTCACTTCACGGAAAATATCGATGTTTAGCCAAAATCAGCAGTTAGACTGGTAAAGTGGACCCCAGAAAGCTTCGGATGTGACTGGGATTAACGCTGAGATGATGATGATCATGAACATCACGCTGCGACCAGTAGGAGCGGAGCGTAAAACAAATATTAATTCCTTATCCAAATAAAATAATAGTATTTCATTTCACACAAAATTGTACTTGACATCACTTAATTTCGATTAACATCTTATAAGATACTTACCTACTACATTTTTAAACTAACTCTTTTGGGGATTCGAATAAAAACTTTTTACAAAAAAAAAAAAAAAAAAAAATACAACCGACTTCCAAAAAACACTACAAAGTAAAAATAACTAATTTCGGAAGTCGGTGTCTTTGGTTTTTGTATATTCGTTTTTGACATCGACTTCCGGAATTAGGTGGAGCAAAGTTCTCATGAATATAAATGAATTAAGTCAAAACACAAGGTAACTACTATAAGCCGTTGAAGACTTTGAAGAGTTCCCTGAACTGGTCTTTGTTTTCGTCATTAGAGCCTTAATGACAGTCACAATCCATCTAAGGGCAAAGTTTTTATCATTACAAATTTATCAAACACAAACGCAAACTAGCTACTGTGTATCGTTGAGGAGTTCCCTCGACTGTCTAGGGTCTTCATCATCGGATCTACTGCAGACTTTCATTTTAACTCACTTGGGTGTAAAGTTCTCATAAATATAAATGAATTAAGTCCAAACACAAATTAGCTACTGTAAACCGTTGAGGAATTCCAGGAACTGGCCTTTGTCTTCATCATCAGAGCCCTTATGACAGTCACAACCCATCTAGGTGTAAAGTTCTTATCAATACAAATTAATCAGGCACAAACACAAGGTAGCTACTGTGAATCGTTGAGGAGTTCCCTCGACTGTCTCCCGGATCCATCATCAGATCTACTCCAAACCTTTATTAAATTGTAGTGGTTTAAAATACATAATGAAAATACTTAAAAATGGACTAGTCGCCACTACGATTTTTGAAAGTTCCCTTTGATTTCTCTGGTCTTCCATCATCAGATCCTGACCTGGTGACAATGGGGCCGCCTGAAAAGTATACTCTTTAAAACAAACAAGAATTTGCAATTCGGTCCAGATGTCTTAGAGTAATCGGTGAACATACATTAAAAATAACATATTACGACGAATTGAGAACCTCCTCCTTTTTTTTTTAAGTCGGTTAATAAAATATTCATATAACTAACATCACACAGATAATTCAAATTAAAAGATGCAAAATTACAGAAGGTTAACAATTATTTCACCTTTTTTAACCTTTTTAAAGTTAAAATGAATATCACATTGCTCGTAGAACCGATGGCCGATGGGGCAGTAAGGTTCTGGAGTGGCGGCCACGTACCGGAAGACGCAGCGTATGAAGGCCCCCAACAAGGTTTACCTATGACCTGGTGAAGGTCGCGAGAAGCCGACGGGCAGCACAGGACCGGTCATCGTGGAGAGCCTTGGGGGAGGCCTTTGTCCAGCATTGGACATCTATAGGCTGAAGAAGGAAGGAAGGTTGATAGTAGAAGGTAGAAGACGATTGGCTGCTCGTTACTTGTCTCCGACTATACCTAGATAGTGGTATCAAAAGAGTTTTACTATCCACCTTCATCATCATCTCAGCGTTAATCCCAGTCGCATCCGAAGCTTTGTCAGTTTCGGAGTTAGGGGTCCGCTTTACCAGTCTAACTACTAATTTTGGCTAAACATCTATATTTTCCGTGAAGCGACTGCCGTCTGACCTCCACAACCCGAAGGCGACATTTGGTCTAATTTCAATGCTTCGATAGCATTGAAATTAGACCAAATGTTGGACTTTTGAGGGCTCCAACAACCCGTAACAACTGCCACTAGATGTTCGTATGGCGACCGGGACCAACGGCTTAACGTGCTTTCCGAGGCACGACCAGACCAGTGCAAATATTCATATTCATGCATACCTACAAATATTTGCACAGCGCGGGGATCGAACCTGCGGGTTATTGTTATTGTCCTACATACAAATATTACAAATGCGAAAGTTTGTGAGAATGGAATTATGGATGAATGGATGTTTTTTACTCTTTGTAGTTTTATTATCCAACCTATTTTCCATATCCCTCTACACACAAAGTTTCATTTTGAGTCGACAATTAGGCAAAGTAGGTTAAAATTCGAAAGAGCTACTGTGCCCCTGGCGCACAGGCAAGTGAAGGAACACGGTTGGGTTTTAGTCAGTAAAAGTCTGACACGCCCTTCTGCTCCGCCCAGAACGGGACAGGTCATTTGATGATTTCCCATCCCAAACAAAAAAAAAAGGGTCATCATCATCTTAGCTCTTATCCTTATCCTTGGTGTCTTCTTTTTCTTCAGCCTCTAGAGGTCAAAAGGTTTGGTGTATCCTTGGTGTAACCAGGTGGAAACTTAGATAATAAGATCACAGTTTTTGTGTTTTTGTAGTGGTATTTTCTCAAAAACTATGCTATATAAGTTAATAAATCTTCGCAAAATGTAAGGTGTTGATGTCGAGGAGGGGAAATTCTTAGCAGCCTTTCCCTATATAGGTACTTACAATAGAACTCAAAAAATACCCCACTTGATAGAGATTACAGACTGACCTACACCTGGCTACACACAAAACTAATTGGCTTTTTAAAATAGATTCTTCTAACACCTGCTAATAATTGCTAGTACCAAAAACCAAAACTATCATAAGTTGATTATATAATTTATCAATCACGCCGCGGAGATTGTTACTAACCATCCAGAAAAAGTCAGCGGAACTTACATACCTTCGAAAATCAATTTCAGATGTCTGCAACCACAAGCTTTTCAATTAAATCCACATTTATTATGTGAAAATCACGGAGCACGTACTCATGATAGATAGATGATAGATAGATAACACATTTATTTGATGCAACAACAAAAGACACAATACAGGTAATACAGGAAAAAAAATACATCAAGAAGGGTGATAAACAAATAGTACAAAAAAAAAAAATTAAAGAAAAAATAAAAACAAATTCAGACACAGAGAGAGATCGTCGATGTCGATTTGGTTTTTACTCCTGCCACGGTCCCACGGTGTGTGCGTGGAGTGCGCGTCCAGGAGTTTGTCGTGGTTTGCTCGTAGAGTCGTAGCACGTGCATCATGCGCGTCTCGCAAGTACATACATACATGTGTGTGTATGTATGTAGGCACAATACGATGACACTAACACAATTGACACGCACCACAGTCAACAAGACACACGAACAAAAGCACTGGGTTTGACACTGTACACAGACACAGACACGAGGCGGCGGCGTTGAGACGAACGGGAGTGTCGGGAGCTCTTGGTTAGCCCACCGACCGATAGCCCGCTCACTTGGAGCTGGTGTATTTGGTGACGGCTTTGGTGCCTTCACTGACTGCGTGCTTGGCGAGTTCGCCGGGCAACAGGAGCCTGACTGAAGTCTGCACCTCCCTGGACGTGATGGTAGATCTCTATCTACCATCACGACAATCTCGTCGACTGTTATCTCTTCGATAACAGTTTATTAAATTAGTTGCACTTCCAAATAACAGATGTCGCTACTGTGTAGTTTCATTGTAGTTCCGTAGAACCTGCTTTGAGCTAAAATTCCAAATTCGATACTGAAGTACGTACCACCTTACTTGGAGTAATGAACTTTGAGCATATTTTAGTAAAGAATGTATGTCATACCTAAGTTTGCTGTAGAGTTATTTAGCCTGTTGCCAAGTTCGTAAAATCTCACATTTCTCGTCTGCCTGGGGCCGGAATGAGGGTGTAGGGGTGCAGGCATCCTCCCACGTTGTGCGAAAACATGGCGGCCCCCGCCCGGCGGGCAAATGGTAACATAGGTAACTGTTTTTATAGAAATTGGCTGTTAATCGCTCTTTACATTTCAGATACTTTATGAACGATGGACGGCTTTTGTCAGAAAAAGCATTACTGAGTAATTAAAACAATATTAAATCTGTTCAAGTGACACAAAGCTTTCCCGTTTGCTTTGTTTGTTTTGCCTAGATATGTTTGTACAATATTTGTGAGTTATTTTTGTACACCTATTATGAATATACTGAATGAAACAGGGTTCCTCTACAGAAAGTTGTACTTACATATGTTGTGGTAGGTAATAATGATTATAAGTATGTACATGTATGTTCAAGATGAAAGATTTTTTTTTATGTAGACCCACTCTAGGAATGTTTCCTGTATCGTGGGTGCGGTTACAAACATATAAACTCACATACAGAAACAGCCAGACCCGGAACAACTACTTGTATCCCATACAAATATTTGTGCACTGCACCAATTGTGGCGAAATATAAGATTTGCTTTGTTGTTTATCATTGTACCTACCAACTAAAGCACCTACAATCTAATCTCTTCACCCTTGGTTGACTGGAAAGGAATGCCTGAGACATTATGTCCGCCTTTGTACCTCTTTTGTGCGAAAAGTTTTATGAAATAAAATATTGAACAGTCTCTGATCTCAGCGTAGTCTATTCTGAATAGCTCGTAGATTCGTAGCTCCGTGACTAGACAGCTTCGAATGTACTCATGTAGCATTTTTATACTGTTGCTGTCTGTATTGTGTGTCCGA
The DNA here is from genome assembly GCA_017933935.1 of Sesamia nonagrioides. Taxonomy (NCBI): domain Eukaryota; kingdom Metazoa; phylum Arthropoda; class Insecta; order Lepidoptera; family Noctuidae; genus Sesamia; species Sesamia nonagrioides. The sequence goes on along the minus strand of JADWQK010000195.1, from coordinate 1,514,673 downwards.
AGGCGCTTAGGGGCGTTGGTTCGTATTCGTTCATAGGTGCAGCATGATTTAATAATCGACTTTAAACACAATGTATGGAACTTGTGTACCATAAGAATAAGAAATTTTATTTGCCCAAACATGTGTATACTACATCACATCTATACTAATATATAAAGCTGAAGAGTTTGTTTGTTTGTGCGCACTAATCTCAGGAACTACTGGTCCGATTTGAAAAATTTTTTTTACCTTGGATAGCCTATTAATTCAGGAAGACTTTAGGCTATATAACACGTTTTGCGCAACAAAAAATGTTGCGCAAAACGGGAGCTAACGCAGCCGTACATATTGCCAATAGGAGCTGAGCATGACTAATTCTACGCGAACGAAGTCGCTGGCGGCCGCTAGTATAGAATAAAAAACTCATGCATGTAGGATCTTGAGAAAGAGTGGCTCACGACACGTCTGCCATCTTTCTCATAGCGTGAAAATATTTTAGGTAAATACATAATTATTATAATAGAATGGACGACTTATATTAAATTTTACATAATACATTGTATTATCTTTGATTTAATTGCGTACTGTCGTATATGTCTATTGTCAGTATTTAAATAAAATCATAATACCTACCTACTTATTAATGATAATGGTTCTTACCTAATACGTATTTAGAAATGAAGATTGATGTGATAAAAATAATAAATCTAGTAGATATTGATGAATCTCGTTTCTGGAATGCATTGCCAATTGAAATAAAACGCGCGCAGTCGTTGCAGGAATTCAAGAGACTTGTGAAGGAAGACTACTTGTCGTTATGGTCTTGTTTGACAAACAATTTATGGCTAATTTATTGGTTTACCAGTGATGTTCCCTACCTATCTATGTATTTATTTATGTATGTATGGTTTTGGATATGTATGTATTTTAATTTATTGTATTTGTAATATAGTATTTATTGTCATCATCATCATCTCAGCGTTAATCCCAGTTGCATCCGAAGCTTTTTCAGCTTTGGAGTCTGGGGTCCGCTTTTAACTGCTGTCTAACTGTTGAGATAGGCTAAACTTTGACATTTTCCGTGAAGCTACTGCCGTCTGATCTCCACAACCCGAAGACTATATCGAAGTATTGCAGTTAGACCAATTGTTGGACTTTTGAGGGCTCCAACAACACGTATCGACTGCCATTAGATGTTCGTATGGCAACCGGGACCAACGGCTTTACGTGCTGTCCGAGGCACGACCAGACCAGCGGGGATCGAACTGGCGCCTCCTTGTGCAGCGGCTGCGTTCGCTACAGCTACGCCACGGAGGCAGTCTAAATATAGTATTTATTGTTATTATAATATTTGCACCAACGACAGTCCCATTCGTGGTTCGGGAGAATCTGTCCATTCATTGGTTGCCTGGAAGAGATTGCATTAGCGATAAGGCTGTATATTTTTTTGTGTTGAATGTATTTTCATAAATGTATGTTTTTGGTGTACAATAAAGTATATAACTATAAACATATACTTAACCAAGATATGTATGCAGAAGTAAGAAGTAGGTACCGAACAATATTAGGTTGAATATAAATATGCATATACAATATGTAAAGAAAACCCTGTCCGATCCGTGAAGGTGTTGTTAGGTATCGATAACTGATTCTACTAATGCCCACAAAGACCGGCTAAACTTAAAAAAAATCCCCCTTAAAAAATAAATATCATTTCGCAAAAAGAGGTAACTTAATACATGTGCATAAACAACCCCTTCCGCGGGCGGCGGGGGGCAGGGCACGCGGGCACCTGTGACGTGGTCGCGTCGCTATTCGCTTATAATACTACCGATGTTGCCACTTTTTTAAAAAATACCAAATTTCGGGGAAATTGGAATTAATTCCCGGGAAAAAAGGATTATTTCAAAATACATTAGTATTGTTACTATGATGATTATGTAAAATTTTATATTATATTTTGTCAAGTGATTACCTAACCTTTATTATCCTTATGGGTCGGACAGGGTTTTCTTTACATATTGTATAATTAAATATAATTGAATATAAACATACCTAAATATGCATATTAGAGCCGGATCAAGCCGTAGCGCTTCACATTTCAATACAAAAAGGCGCGGCGAGGCTGAATGTACGATGTGGCAAGTGTACGAACGTTCAAAGAGCAAAATTAGAGATATTTTTGAAAAGCGGTGCATTCCGCTTCCAGCCACTCCAACCTTTAGGGTAAGGTCATCTGACATGTGAAAGGCACGGCCAGCTCATTCCATTAGTAGGTTTTGCTGACCTAACGCCGTCACAGGTATGCGGCTGGACTGTAGCAAGTAATACAATAATATTTTACTGGAGGTTACTTATGATAGAATGGAATATAATACGTATATAGTATTAATTTCAGAACATAAACATGACGATTATTATTTGGAATATGATCATTCTTTATGATTTTGGAACTCACTCCTACCTAACATTACTACATTAGCATAAGTATTTCTTTATTTAAACGTCGATTAAAATAGCATTACTTTTCTTCTATACTGTGACAATTTGCTTATTATATTTAGTATTATGTATTTATTTAAGTCTTCTTCATCTCAGCGTTAATCCCAGTCGCATCCGAAACTTTTTCAGCTTTGGAGTCTGGGGTCCGCTTTAACAGTCTTACTGCTGATTTTGGCTAAACTTCGATATTTTCCGTGAAGCGACTGCCGTCTGACCTCCACAACCCGAAGGCGACATCGAAGCATTGTTGTTAGACCAATTGTTGGACTTTTGAGGTCTCCAACAACCAACAAGACCCAAGAACCAAGACCAACGGCTTAACGTGCTTACCGAGGCACGACCAGACAAGTGCAAATATTCATATTCACGCACACAAATATTTGCAATGCGCAGGGATCGAAACCGCGCCTAGCGCGCAGTACTTTTATACTTATCATATTCATATTTTATTTCCTTTTTGTTCTTACACACTATTGTCTACATTTGTGTTTTACTTCTCCTTTCACAGGTCGCTGGAAGAAATTTCGACACCGCCAACACACACCGTCAACACGCCTGCCTGCGACGTGGAGGCCCCGGGTTCGATCCCCGGCCAGGTCATGATGGAAAACGATCTTTTCCTGATTGGCCTGGGTCTTGGATGTTTATCTATATATGTATCTATTATAAAATATAGTATTGTTGAGTTAGTATCCCATAACACAAGTCTCGAACTTACTTTGGGGCTAGCTCAATCTGTGTGATTTGTCCGTATATATTTATTTATTTAAATAAGCAGCAGCTTTGTACTCAGGACGTAATTTTGTCTTATCCTTATGTATTTTATTGTGTGTACATAATTAATAAAATAAATAAGATTTTACAAAGGAGGACACAATGGGCGATCTTATCGCCAATAGGAATAGCACCCTCGGCCCAGCGCACACCGCTGTAGGCGCGGCGGAGTGCATTCGAAGAAACCTTAACTACCTTGACATACGGTCTACAAAAGAAAAATCAAGGAAATGCGCTCCGCCGCGCGCCTACAGCGGTCTGCCTTTGTAGACCATATGTCAAGGTAGTTAAGGTTTATATTAAATTGTTGTCTTCAAGTGTGCTCCGCCGCGCCTCGCTGTGCGCTAGGCTTCATTCGTCATTCTCCTGCCTTTATCACAATTGATTTGGGATCGGTGCAACATCCATGTTTCCCTATTAGTAGGTAGTCATCTCAGTAGCTTCTATACTATTAACTTTTATGAGCTTCTTTTATTTTTTCCTATTACAGCGGCCATAGAAATCTACATATAATAGGAACTGTCTACCTATTATGGGTCATGAGACACATGCCGCTGACAGAACGATGGATTGACCTTGAGTGTTTGATAATAGGGTCCTGTTGGCAAAAGGTAGGTCGTAAAAGAGTAAAGAATATATTTCAAGATCATTTGGCACAATAGATCTTTCTTCTCCGTTCCACCATCGGACGACCCGTCTTACGGCGACTTTCCACCCTTACGTTGTTAACACCACTACGATTAGGACGAAGCGTTTCGCTTCCTCTTTTAAAACGCGTACATCGAGGGACTGGAACAATTTGCCAGCGGCGGTGTTTCCATCACACTACAATTTGAGTGTCTTCAAAGCTAGAGTGAATAGGCTCTTAATAAACTAGCGCGCTTTACTATCAACGATCGCATCACTGCTTACCGCCAGGCGGGATTGCGGTCAAGCGCTAGTTACAAACTTATAAAACAAAAATTATCGGGGGTGCGTTTATTAATATAGAAACTCACATACAGCCAGAACTGGAACAGGTACTTGTAGGTAATACAAATATTTGTTCCGTGCGGGAATCGAACGGACACGCGACACGCAGCGCAGCGCAGCAGTCAATAGCTTAACCACTGTGCCAACCATGTCGTCAACAGATATAAGAACAGTTAATTTCCGTTCATCAGTTATCAAACTAAATCTAATGGTAGGTTACTTTACTTATGGTTTAGTTTTGTGAAGATAAAGATGCCATGACCGGTCTCAGCACTAGCCTACAGCGGCCATCCTATTATCTATCCTTGACTCAGATAATTCAATACAGTATCTGGGCCAATAAAATTCTTGCACCAGATTAACCCCTACTTATCTAAAAAGTAAGCCAGTATCTCTTATCGCGGTATTTACTTACGTGCCTTATCATATTAATTATAGATAGTATTGAGTAATTATAAAATAAATACTTTAATCGTATGATTTGTTTCATTATTTACTTTATTAGAGACTTTTATGAACGTAATGTCAGTACCATCGCACGTGGTAGGTACCTACTGCTACGGATGACGTCATGAACCTGAACAAACTTTACGCATCATCATCATTATTAAGTTGAAACAAAATTTTGTGTCATGTACCCATATCTAGCCGGTTTAGATAAGACCAATAACAGATCATTTCTCATTCAATTCCGTTCGAAATCACCTGTTCATATCGAACACAGCACATTACTAATTTATTTTAAGTCTACAACTCCACTCCCCCCACAAAAAAACTTAAGAGGGAACTCTAGTGGTGCTTTCTCTATACAAACGTATTCCGCTGTTTTCTTTGTGGATAATGCTTTTAGAGCAATTATTTTTTTCTACAATTTTACACCGTGATTATACGTGGCCCTGTCATTAGATTTTTTTCCGAAACTTAATTAATAAAAGAAATACGTTACCTCAAAATCGCAATAAATAACCTATTTTTACCAGGATGTTCAGATGACTATTAGACAAACGTGATAAGTTTTTGACAAAAAAGAAAATATTAGAAGCATGGGTACACTTTTCGTCTAAATTTTGATATAAAGAAAAATAATTGAGATCCGTCCTGTTTGAAAAAGAAAACAGCGGGATAAGTCTTTTGGTCGACATTTTTGTAGGTAAAATCAACCTGAGTTGCAAATGTCCTTTTCGCACTTTACCGGGAGAGGTTGGAAGCAGCGCGACGGCAATAGTTTCTTAAAAAATACCTATTTTCCAAATTCCTCGGCACTAGAGTCCCCTCTTAAGGTCCTACTACTTAGTCTATTATAGTAGTATATTATACTAGTAGTTAGTATATTATACTAGTACTATTACTATTTTAGATAGTGAATATTATCTAAGCATTAACAGCTGTTGTACAGCCTCCGTGGCGTAGCGGTAGCGGACGCGGCCCCTACGCAAGGCGGCGCGGGTTCGATCCCCGCACAGTGCAAGTGTTTGTATGCATGAATATGAATATTTGCACTGGTCTGGTCGTGCCTCGGAAAGCACATTAAGCCGTTGGTCCCGGTTGCCATATGAACATCTATTGGCAGTCGTTACGGGTTGTTGAAGCCCTCAAAAGTTCAACAATTGGTCTAACTGCAATGCTTCGATGTCGCCTTCGGGTTATGGAGGTCAGACGGCAGTCGCTTCACGGAAAATGTCGAAGTTTAGCCATATCAGCAGTTGGACTGGTAAAGCGGACCCCAGACTCCAAAGCTGAAAAGGCTTCGGATGCGACTGGGATTAACACTGGGATGATGATGATTAATAGCTGTTGTTTCAAAAAAACGAGATATAGTATTCATTTCGTTATTCATAATCCCCTCTATTCATAAATGTTGCTTAAAATTAACTAAGTAGTGATTAACATTTAACCATACATTTTTAACGTTTTAACGTCATTTAGCTTTAATCATCGTTTACGAATAAGCCCCTTAAACACTATGGCGTGAACGCCATAGTTATATTTTATGAATAAAATATAATATATAAAAACTAGCTGCCCCGGCGAACTTTGTTCCGCCTTAAAGGCAATAAATATCACATGATCTTATTTTTTACTTTTTAAATTGGGATAATTAGGGTAGCACAAAAGTGTAGACATTCTCCCTACACTTTTGTGCTACCCTAATTATGTCGAAAAAATGAAGCTCATCATCATCAACCTTTTTTATCGTCCCCCTGCTGTAATCTGTAATCACCACGCTTGCTCAATGCGGGTTGGTGATTTCAGACTTAAATAAAGTCCAGGTTTCCTTAAGATGTTTTCCTTCACCTTGTAATCGGCTTGTAACATTTCATCAGTAAATCACAATAATACTTCTTCTTGTTCTTAGCTCCCTACCAATTTTCAACAAAATCCGTTCAGCCGTTCTTGAAAAATAATTTTGTATAATAATTATAGATGAAGAACAAAAGAACATGGAAGAAATTTTATTGTGCCTAGTTTGTAGAGGTGCAAGGTACCAGGGTAGCACAAAACTGTTTGAGAAATCGAAACAACGTTTCCGAGATCACATGCTTTTTCAAACAATCAGCGCCAATTGCCTGGCTGATTTGTGAATCAAAACCATCCAGGGCGCCACTCAAACGCATACAGAAAAAAACAAGCAATCAACAATTAACAACAACAATCGGTCAAGCCGTTTAGGGGGAGTTCAATGACATACACACGTACAGCAGAATTATATATACTCGTATAAAGATATGTAAAGAAAACCCTGTCCGATCCGTTAAGGTATTGTTAGGTATCGATAACTGATTCTACTAATGCCCACAAATACAGACTAAACTTAAAAAAAAATCCCCCTAAAAAAATAAATATTATTTCGCAAAAAGAGGTAAGGCGGGGGGCAGGGCACGCGGCACCTGTGACGTGGTCGCGTCGCTATTCGCTTATAATAATACCGGTGTTGTCACTGTTTTAAAAATTACCAAATTTCGGGGAAATTGGAATTACTTCCCGGGAAAAAAGGATTATTTCTAAATTCATTAGTATTGTTACTATGATGATTATGTAAAATTTTATATTATACTAGCTGACCCGGCGAACTTCGTTCCGCCTTAAAGGCAATATCACATGACTACTTTTTAAATTAGGATAATTTTAAATAAATAAATATTATTATTCAATGATTCTTTATTTGGGCGCACAATCCTGGCGGTTCTCCGGAAATCTTTAATGTGCTACAATACTCGGAAACAACATCCATTGGCCCAATGCGAACGTCATTGCGCTATATTATATGCGTATAGAAACGCTGCCCGATTCAAATCAGTATTTGATGAATTTCTTCTTGTGCTTCGTAAATTATTATCTAGCGCTTGATCTCTGAGGTTTGCTCGACAATTTCGCATTGCCAACTGAGCCGTTTCATGGGCTGCCTCCCTTTGCTCTTCTTCAGTTCTTTTTTTTTTGTTTTGGATGGGAAATCATCAAATGACCTCTCCCGCTCTGGGCGGAGCGGAAGGGCGTGTCAGACTTTTACCTAGACTAAAACCCACCCGTGTTCCTTCACTTGCCTGTGCAACGGCCAGTGCCATGGTTTCTTTTTTAACCAACCCGCAACCCTGCGGACCAGTCCTCGTGGACCCCGTCAAGGTGTGCTGACATCTCTTTGAGGCGCGTGTGAAACACAACGCGCCGTCAACTCGGGCCTGGTTCTTACCAGGAGGCGAGCTGCCTATCGCTCGCCGCCCGCAAGCACGCGCCTACGCTGGTCGGGAGTCCGATGTTGTCACCCGACCAGGGCGCTTCCTGCGGCGGTTTGAGGCGTGAGAGTAGGATTTCCGCTCCCTCACGCGCTACGCCTCCTCCTTTGCCAGCATCACTGCTTCATAGAAGGAGGTGAAAGCTTGCCATCATGCACTCTTGCTCCGGACTATGGCCCGGACCAGGGTCGGACGCGAGAGATCGCCGCCACGAGGACACGGCTGTGCTCTACCCAAGCCGGGCAGACCCTCAGGGCGATGCAAACAGTGGTCACCCTGGCGTTTCCTCCCACCTTATACGGAACAGGAACCTCCCGAAACAGCCGTGTCCGGTGAGGACCTACGTCAGTCGGAAGGTGAGGACGCCGTGGCGCCTCTCTAGCTACTCCTCAAAGAGACGACTTACCGCCGCTATTGTGGCGTGCTCTGTGCTGGATTGCAACAATCACACTTTCCATGTCGCCATGAGATCCCGCCGGAGCTCTGTCCGCTGTACTGGGATTTTATGGATTGGATATGGACACAATTTAATGGATGTTATTATACATATAAACGTTTCTTTTTAATTACTCTATCTATTAAAAGAAACCTCATCAAAATCTGTTTCGTACTTTTAAAGATTTAATCATACAAAGGGACATAGGGAAAGAGAAAGTTACTTTGTTTTAAAGTATGTAGTGAAATGGTAAATGGCACAGCAAAACAATATTAGAAATTTTGAAGTTGAAGTTTGCTTTGGGGCTTTTATTAAAAAAATTAAACCGGCAGAGAGTATTTATATTCCTTGCTTTAAATGAATGCTTCAACATTCAATCGGTAAGATTTTTTTTAAATATGCTGAGTAGTGCAGCAGTGTGCTTTTTTACCATTTTTAAAAATGAACCACTAACTTAATTTTGACTGAGTTGTTTTGTTATTCCATGTCACGTCACACGGGAACGACGGGAACATTTGGAACGGGATAAAAAGTATGCTATGTGATATGTCCTTCTCCCAGTTCTTATCTATCTCCCTACCAATTTTGAGCCATACTGGTTAAGCGGTTCCTGAGTTATAAATAGAGTAACTAACACGACTTTCATTTATATACATAGACTTCATTCAAATCGGACCAGCCCTTTAGGAGGAATTCAGTGACGTACACAGGTACAGCAGATTTAGGAATATACCCATGGAAAGCATTGTCATCTACATTTGTAACAAAGATATCATACCTCTCTCTACCCCTAGAGCTCTTGTTTCAGTCTCTTAAAGTTAAATAAAAAATCTTAAATATTTATTTATTTTTTTCTCTTTTAGTTCATAAGTACCTACAATTTTAGTTAAATAAAAAAAAATGAGAATATTTTTTTAATTTTTTCCCCTTTTAGTTCTTATGTACAATTTTCTTTTTAAGTAACTACAAAAATTAAAAAAAAAAACTATAAACTTGTCTAAAACAAAAAAAAAAAAACTTGTGATTGCCCGGGTTTGAACCGAGGAACACCAGCCATCGCGAGTAAACCATACCACTATCACCCACGCCACAGCCGCTATGTCAAGCCGCGCGAAATTAGCGCCCATATTATGCGTGAAATATTGCGAAAGAGAAAACTCGAAAATATGCGCTTCCCCAGACATAAAACTGAGCTAGATCAATTTCTCGTCCCCGAAAACCCCCACATATTAAATTTCAGCGAAATCGTTAGGGCCGTTTCTGAGATCACATGCTTCTTCAAGCGATCAGCGCCATCTGCCGGGCTGATTTGTGAATCTAAACCATCCAGGTCGCCACTCAAACGCATAAAGAAAAATTCATTAAAATCAGTCAAGCCGTTTAGGAGGAGTTCAATGACATACACACGTACAGCAGAATTATATATATAAAGATTTGGTCAAGTGTTTACCTAACCTTTATTATCCTTATGGGTCGGACAGGGTTTTCTTTACATATTGTATAAAGATGTATGGTTAAAAGTTCTTAATCAGTAGTTAATTTTAACGTTTATGAATAGACGGGAAAATGTTGCGAAAATACAATTACACATTACGGTTCACAGTGTAAGAAAATATTACAGTTATCTCTAAAACGTATTTAAAAAAAGTCAAATTTAGAGCGAGTAAACTTTTCTGCACTATAGTCGGACGCGGTTTTTTGGCAATTACTCCATACATTTTGTCAGTGTCCACCGAGTGGTCTATTTAAAAGTTGGAGATAAGTCGTTGTTTATACTTTGTTTAGTAATTATATTGTTTAGGCGAAGGTGGCTGCCAGGAAACTTGGCGTTATCGCAAAGGTCCGGCGGTACTTCACACCTGGGCAGCTTCTAATGTTATACAAAGCACAGGTCCGTTCGTGTGTGGAGTACTGCAGCCAAATTTGGGCTGGTGCTGCCAAGTGTCACCTGGCCAAAGTGGCCAGGTGACACTTCAGGATTCAGTGGAGAGACGTGCAAAGAGGCTGATTGATAACCCTGATCTAACTCGAGTTGGTCTCCAAAGCTTAGAGCACAGGCGTAGAGTAGCCAGCCTTTCGGTGTTCTATAGGATGCATTTCGGGCAGTGTGCGATGGAATTGCATGATTTAATTCCCCCATCTCCGTTCCACCAGCGGACGACCCGTCGTACGGCTGGTTTCCACCCTTACGGTGTTAACACCACTACGATCCGGACGAAGCGTTTCGCCTCCTCCTTTATACCGCGTACATCGAGGGACTGGAATAATTTGCCAGCGGCGGTGTTTCCGTCGGACTACAATTTGGGTGTCTTCAAGGCTAGAGTGAATAGGCTCTTAATAAACTTAATAAATAATATTAGTGCGCTTTACCATCAACGATTGCGTCACTGCTTACCATCAGGCAGGATTGCGCTCAAGCGCTACTTTATAATATATAAAAAAAAAAGAAATTAGGAGAGTTCATACATGTTAGATTCCCAGGGGAAAATATCGCAGAACATGCATGACCTTCCTCCCTGGCCGCTACCTACGCCCATGGCTACTAGTTAAGCTATCGCAACTACGCATAAAACAGGTGTCATATGTTAATTTTTATTTTAATCGTGATCATTTATCCATACCTATAGTTCGGTATCGCCCCCAAATGGACCCGAAAACACAAACCTCCACTAGCTAGGTAACGGATCCCATTGGGTTGACAATATACGACACTGTTTATCGATAATGTTAATATTGATCTTCTTCTTCTTCTTCAGCTTATAGAGGTCCACTGCTGGACAAAGGCCTCCCCCAAGGATTTCATCGCTTTGGTGGAGGGCGGGGGGTCATAATCCCCTCGCTTGGCAAGCGGGTTGGGGATCTATGGGGTGCAACCTCTCAAATCTTATAAATCTATATCTATACTAATATACAATATGTAAAGAAAACCCTGTCCGATCCGTGAAGGTATTGTTAGGTATCGATAACTGATTCTACTAATGCATACAAAACCGGGCTAATCTTAAAAAGCATCCCCCTAAAAAAATGAATATTATTTCGCAAAAAGAGGTAACTTAAAACATGTGCGGTAGGCCATACAGGCGCGGGCGAAGAGGGGCAGGGCACGCGGCACGCGGTCGCATTGCTATTCGCTCAGAATCCGTCAAAAATAATGTTGTCACTTTTTAAAAATTACCAAATTTTGGGGAAGTTGGAATGAATTCGCGAGTAAAAGAGATTAATTCAAAATTCACTAGTATTGTTACTATGATGATTATGTAAAATTTTATATGTTATTTGTTCATGTGTTTACCTAATACGGGTCGGACAGGGTTTTCTTAACATATATTGTATAAAGCTGAAGAGTTTGTTTGTTTGTTTTAACGCGCTAATCTCCTGAGATTAGCGCGTTAAAACAAACAAACAAACTCTTCAGGAATAACTGGTCCGATTTGAAAAATTATTGTTGCGTTTGATAGCCCTTTAACCCCGGAAGGCTAGGCTATATAACATCACACTGCGACCAATAGGAGCCGAGCATAATAACTAACTGCATGCGAACAAAGTCGCGGACGGCCGCTAGTGTGCTATATTTTAAAAGTTAAATAAAAAACTCATATGTTCTCGCCATTCAGTGTCCCTTAGCGGGCAAGTTTATTAATGTACAATAAGGGTCAAAAGGGCATTACCACTTTTTAACTTTAAATGCACTAACAATAGTGTCAAAAGTGTTACTCCACTTTTGATCCTTACTGTAACTGCCTTTATTAAATTCAAGTCTATATAAACAATAATTGCTATTTTTAAACACTGGTGGTCGAGGCTAAAAAAGATAAAAATTGAGGATTTGGAACATCCAAACTCTACCACAGGGACAATGCATAAATATTACATGATTATTTGACGAGTTCATCCATTGTTCATGGCAAATAAGTAAGAGGTGACACGCAGTATGCGCGGTTTAGTGGAAGGACATGCGGTCGTGGGATCAGCCGCACTCGGTAATGCCGCCCGCTAGGGCTGGGGCCTGATACCAGCCTGGGTTTTACTTACAAGTATCACCCGGGCCCCCACTCATGGTACTGGAAGATACCTCCCAGTACCACCGTGGGGGTCCGGGAGGTACAGCCCGGAGTTCGACAAACCCTCCTTCACTCTCGGAGCAAGTATATCAACGAGGATTTCCCAGTAATAATTACCGTTTGCCTTCCACCGTTCTAGATTTCAAACCAATGGCAGCATCGATTTAGACAGGTTTCAGAGATATTAATCCGAATGGGATTTAGCCAGCTATTAGTATCTCTGAAGCCAGGCATAAAATTAAGCAAAGGTAAATTAAACTGAAATGTTAATCTGTATTGAGGCCGATGCAATTATAATTGAATGAAGGATGTCTGTTGCTGACGGTACCCGGATACGTGTCTTGATTAAATTAGTGATTTAGACGCAGCGTGGATATGGTCCGACGTGGAAGACGCCTGATAAGCTCCTTGACATATTCACTTAGGTCCGTATTCCAGAAGGAAACTCAAGCATTGATCTCTGTTTAAGCATTACTTAAAACTAGTTTCAACCAATCAAATGGCTTGAAACGAGACTTAAGTAAAGCTTAAGTTTTGAGTGACGTTCTGTAATCGCACCTTAGTGTATAATATATCTACTTAGTGTCTATGGACAGTCTGGCAAGGTCCTGTATATAATTTTTGGAATTATCATAATTTTTACTAGGTATTATCAATTGCTATCATTTTGAAGCGTCTCCATTGCTTTGTATGTTTGAAAAATGTGTCTGTTCAACAAGGTAAATCACGCAATGAATGTTGTTGAACTTTGACAGTTCTAAAAGAAACCCATTGTTACGATTACTCTAGGATTTTATAGGTTCAATGGGGAGGATTCAATAACTTCCGTGATGAACTCTAAAACCACCCGAACCATACGTTCCATCGTCGGACGACCCGTCGTACGACGTACGGCGACTATCCATCCTTACGTTGTGGACACCACAACGATCCGGATGAAGTGTTTATACCTCGTCTTTTAAACCGCGTACATCGAAGAACTGGAGCAATTTGCCTGCGGCGGCCCTTCCGTGTGTCTTCAAGTTAAGTGTAAGTATTCAAGGCTAAAGTGAATGGGCTAATGGGAATAGGGATAACGAGATGAAAAGTATCCTATGTGTATGTTAATCCTGGTTATAAACCAGGGAGGTTAGGGAGCTCCGTAACCGTAATCGAAACTATCGGATACCCAATTTATAATGATATCCATAACCGTAACCGAATACGAAAAAAGTTTCGGATAGGAGCGAGCCTAAGTGGACACGTTATGACAGGTCCTACTGTTGTTGTCTTACCATACTATCTATATTTTTTTTTTTTTACATATTATAAACCAGCGCTTGACCGCAATCCTGCCTGATGGTAAGCAGTGACGCAATCGTTGATGGTAAAGCGCACTAGTTTATTAAGAGCCTATTCACTCTAGCCTTGAAGACACTCAAATTGTAGTCCGACGGAAACACCGCCGCTGGCAAATTGTATCCGAAATCATCCAAAACTGACGGATAATCCGAAATAATTTCAAATCTGTATCCGGTATAATAACCATTTCTATATCCGTATCCAATTCGTATCCAAAATTTCATATCCATAACATTCCTTTCATAAACCACTTGTGTGCTAAATTTAATCCAAATCCGTTTTATAATAACCAGACAGATCCAGAATTTCGGCATTAAACTGAATACAACATGTATTCGCGTACCTACTTAAATTAGTTAACAGAATTAGTGCATGCCATTTCAATGTATAGTGAGTGAATCCACATATTCTATTGAACTGTTAATAGGAAAACTGATGAACGGACATTTCAACGTTTGGAATGGTCTATTTGTTAGTCAATGTATCTATGTATCTCAAAATTGGAACTATAAGGATTAAGGATATTTGCACATGTACCACTTCCGACCGCCCTTTGTCTGATAAGCCACAACATATTTCATACTAGCTTTTTAGATTTCCCTCGGGAATATCAAATTTTTCCGGGATAAAAGGTAGCCTATGTTCTTTCTCAGGGTATAAAGATTGACTGTGCTAAATTTCATCAAAATCGGTTGAGAGGTTTAAGCGGGAAAGCGTAACAAACAGACAGACAGACAGAGTTATTTTCGCATTTATAATATTAGTATGGATAGTGTTGTAGTGTAGACACTGCACAAAATCAACACTTTTCATATCAAAAGTGTTGATTTTGTCCAGTGGGACTCAACAAAAAAATCTACAACATACCACTTGGTATGAAAAGTGTCGATTTTGTACAGTGGGCTAACTGCATAACAAAAATAACAGCAGCACGGTTTCATTTTGCAATTCAAAAATATTCATACCGTTATTTACGTTTTGGGCAGATAATGTGTCTCATTTAAGTATTGAAGCAATGATACAAAGCGATTCGAAACTTAGTAAAGTTTCAAATCGCTTTGTATTATTTTCTTTCTGCATTTCATGTAACAATGATTTCGTTTAAAATTTTACATAATTAGATACACTCTTTATAATACTGCAGAACTTTCTTATTCGTAAAGTGTATTATAATATTTTAGATTTCCTTAATGAGAAAGATTTTAATGATCCGACTGCATACAAAGGGAAGAACCACAATAGGTAGATACATATTACTAATAAATGTAATTCCTTTTCTTACTATTATCACAGAATCTGTGCTATTATACTCAACTATTTTTATGTAACGCTCAATTATAATATATTGCATGCCGATTGGTAAAATATCATACATCGAGGCGTATATGCGTACATCGAGGGACTGGAGCAATTTGCCAGCGGCGGTGTTTCCGTCGGACTACAATTTGAGTGTCTTCTAGGCTAGACTAGTGCGCTTTACCATCAACGATTGCGTCACTGCTTACCATCAGGCAGGATTGCGGTCAAGCGCTGGTTTATAATACGTAAAAAAAAATGGCTGATTATACTACCTTTATTTATGTAACAACATTATTGTACCCATATTTGCAAAATAAATTGTCTTTTTCTTTTTCAAATATCTCAATAGGATTATTATTAAGATTTAAAAAAAAATGATTATGATAATGTGCCCGTCCTAAAGGAAACGTGGTGATTATTTTTATCTAACACTTTGCTTGCGGCGGTCTTCCCTCCTGATTAGCCTCCTTTTTCAAGGCTAGAGTGACTAGGCTCTTTATAAACTAGCGCGCTTCACCATCAATAGATTGCATCACTGCTTACCGCGGGCCTCTCACTAGGAATACCTCCTGTATCGTGTGGGTGCGTTTACAAACATTTAATAAACTCGTACACAAACAGCCAGACCCAGAACAAATGAAATAAAATCAAGTCAATTATTATAGGTAATAACAAATATTTGTAGAACAACTATTATAGGTAATAGCAAATATTTGTACCTTGCGCTGCGACGTGCGGCGTTGGCGTAGCATTCAATCGCTCAACAACAACCCCAACAGTGCCGTTCCAGCCTTCCATGTTATAGGTATTAGGTAGGTACAAATATGGCCGCGCGCACAACTGTGATGTACAGACGACGGCACATCAAGCTACTACAATCTGTTAGATTTCCTTATTAGATTCCCAACTTTATTTCTAAAGCATTAAGGCTCAAGGTTGATTGGGAGTATCTGAGAGTTTGGGGTAGCTTGGCCTGCTCTCATCCGTACTATCTGTACCTTAATTTTCCCTTTGTAAAGCGTGCGTTTCTGTGTGCCAAATATTCTTAATGATCGAGTTGGTAACAAGCATCTTTGTTACGTTTGTAATCTTATGTTAAAGTTATATGCTTATTTTATAAATAATTATAAAAAGCACCTGACATTCCTTAGTGATAAGATAAGCTACATATGTCGTTGATTGCATTTAGCACTTGAATGAAAATTGTGAGGAAGTTTTTTTTAAAATTTGAAATAGCAAATTGAGATACCGTGGCCTTTGGCGCACAGACAAGTGAAGGAACACGGGTGCCTTTCAGTAAAAGTCAGACACAACCTTCTGCTGCGCCTAGAGCTCACTCTAAGCGCAGCGGAAGGTTGTGTCAGAATTTTTGTTTAAATGACCTCTCTCAAGAGGTCATTTAATGATTACCCATAAAAAAAAAAAACTAAAAACTTTGCTATGCTTTCTGAGAGCCTTTTCTACTAAATATCTGCCGCACATTCCGATAGATCAAGTTAAGCAACGCTTTCTATGGTTTCTGTAGATGGGTGACAAAACATTACACTTAGATTTAAAAATTAATACCTAATGTGTAATCGGTATGTTTGAAGAATAAAATCTTCAACTACGGCGTCTTACGCGTCATGACTTACGGAGCCGAGACGTGGACACTAACGGTCAGACTAGTCCATCAGTTTAAAGCCGCTCAGCGAGCTATGGAGCGGGCTATGTTGGGCGTCTCTCTGAAGGACCGCATCAAAATGAGGTGATCCGACAGAGGACCAGAGTTACCGACCTATCTGAGAGGATTAGCAAGCTGAAGTGGCAATGGGCTTGGTTACATATGCCGCAGGGCCAACAACCGTGACCCGAAGACCGCGTCTCGGCAAACGTAGTAGTAGGACGCCCTTGGGCGAAAAGGAGCGACGACATCAAAAAGGTGGCTGGTAGTGGCTGGCGGAGAACTGCTCAGAATCGAGATTGTTGGCGTGCCATGGAAGAGGCCTATGTCCAGCAGTGGACGAGTAGAGGCTGATGATGATGATGATGTGGATCGGTATCCACCTCAGCAACAATGGGGGAATCACACCGATCCGCGAACACAGCAAGAATACTGTTTTTGCTACATCGTAATCAAACCGGTAGTTTCTGCGTGATGCCAGTACAAACAGACAAACAGAAAAAAAACACTTTTTGGATTCGGTTTCGGTCTAGTAACACACCTTCCCATTTTTTTTTTTTTTGGTATATTCAATGTACAAATTTTTTACAAATTTATTATAAGTATAGAAAAAATTATCTTTCTCTAAAATGGGTACCTCTGTCTTCCTTGATTTCAATCAATGAAGACAGAGGCACCTTCTCGTTACATCATTAAAATTACTAGACTTTAATTGTTATGGAAATAATGTTGATTTTATGCAAACATAAAATAAAAAAAGAAATTGAGCATCTTATTCGTTCTATTGTACTTTAGTACAATTACATTCGATTAACTTATAGTTTATTTAAGCGAAAATTATCTTAATTTGTTTAATCCAGAAGGATCCGGAAAGGTTCCGGCCGGATCGATGTGAATCCAGTCGGATTCGGGCGGATCGAAAATGACGCCGGATTGCAATCTCTATTTTCAATTCGACAGTATTTTTTTTATGTTTGATACTTCAGAGCGTTCGACTGGTTGAATGGATTTTGACGATTCTTTTTTATTTGAAAGCTGGTTCCCGTGTGATCCCATTTCACTGGTCCAGTTCTGACAATGCATCTATAAGAAAATTGTATGAGTACATTTTTATTTATTATATTTAATTTTTTTTTTATATATATTATAAACCAGTGCTTGACCGCAATCCCGCCTGATGGTAAGCAGTGATGCGATCGTTGATGGTAAAGTGCGCTAGTTTATTAAGAGCCTATTCACTCTAGCCTTGAAGACACTCAAATTGTAGTCCAACGGAAACACCGCCGCCGGCAAATTGTTCCAGTCCCTTGATGTACGCGGTATAAAGGAGGAGGCGAAACGCTTCGTCCGGATCGTAGTAGTATTAACAACGTAAGGGTGGAAACTCGCCGTACGACGGGTCGTCCGATGGTGGAACGGAGATGGGGGAATTAAATCATGCAATTCCCTCGCACACTCCTCAAAATGCATCCTATAGAACACCGAAAGGCCGGCTACTCAACGCCTGTGCTCTAGGCTTGGGAGATCGTCACGAGTTAAATCAGGGTCACCATTTAGCCTCTTCGCACGCCTCTCCACTGAATCCAAAATAGCCAGGTGACATATCGCAGCACCAGCCCAAATATGGCTGCAGTACTCCACACACGAACGGACCTGTGCTTTGTACAACATCAGAAGCTGCCCCGGTGTGAAGTACCGCCGGACCTTTGCGATGACGCCAAGTTTTCTGGCAGCCACCTTGGCCGTGGACTCAATGAACCGCCCAAAGTTTAGGTTCGAGGAAATCTCAACTCCCAAAAGCTGAAGGCGGTCGGTGAACTCCAAGGATACATTCTGAAAAGTAGAAGTCAATGTGAACCGGCTCCTTTTAGCGGTGAAAAGACACGCATGCTACAAGATTGGCATTGCCCCATTCGGAGACTGCCTGTAGTGCAGCACTCGTACGCTCTACCATAGCCTCTCTTTCAGACCGGATTGGTTCCTTACTAGCTCGAGCTTCCGGCAGGTATCTCTCGACAACTGTGCTGTCATCTGCATACCCATAGATGCCGGGCATCAGCAGATCGTTAATATACAGCAGAAACAGAGTTGCAGAGAGAACAGACCAGTGAGGAACACCGGCATTGGTCGACATGGGCTCCGATGAGCATTCGTCGATAACAACTCGGAGGGACCGTTCAGTCAGGAAGTCTTTTACCCAGCCAGTCAGGCCAGCGGAAATGCCGTACGCTGGAAGATTACTCAAAAGGCCAGCGTGCCATACCCGGTCGAAGGCCTGCGAGACATCAAGGGAGACGGCAATCGCTTCCCCATTTTTCTCAAGGGCCTCGCCCCACAGGTGAGTGGCATACATTAGTAGGTCCCCAGTTGACCGACTGTGTCGAAACCCGTACTGTCGGTCACTGAGGAGATCGTTACCTTCCAGGTAAGCCAAGAGGCGCGAGTTCAATACACGCTCCATAATCTTGCAGAGTATGGAGGTTATTGAAATCGGCCGATAGTTGGTAGGATCGGCACGACTACTGTTTAGAGGGTGATGAAATAATGGACTGTATTTTTAAGGGTCTGGTATATTGCCGTTGATAATAAATTCTATACATAACAAAATCCCGGACAAACAATGATTAATTTAAGAGAGGCGTGTGTCGCGGCGGTGTCCGTGGAAGCGAGTGGTGAGGTCCGAGCCGGTCCGCTCACTCGGTGTCTCGGTCGTGTCCCCCACCCGCGCCCCGCTCCCGCTGTCGATGAAGACTGCTCACGCCGCTGGCGCGTGCAGGTTGATGTTGGGTCTCATTCCCTTTTTGGGCACGGGCTGCACGTTGGCAAGCTTCCAGAACTTGGGCACTGTACCAGTCCTAAATGAGAGGCGATACAAGCGTGTCAATACAGGATACAACTCGGGCGCACATGCCTGGAACAATCGCTGGTATACCATCCGGAACACTAGCCTTATTCACGTCCAGACGACACAATACTCTCAGAACTGCCTTGTTCCTAATGCGAACCTCCGGCATTGAGGTTCTGCAATGAGGTAATTTAGGTGGAGTAGCACTGCTAATGTCAAGACGCGAATTATGGGCAAAGAGAGATGCAAAGAGACCTGCTTTCTCTCTCGCCGTATGGACCAGTCCTCCATCGGGCCTAACCAGCGGAGGCAGTGTGGGCCGACAGAAGTTCGCCTTGACCGATTTGGCTCGATCTGCCGGATGATTGGCGAAAGATCTGCTACCGGATGGTTCCGCAGAGAGCTTGTTGCCAAAATGAGTAATGCGGTCGAAGCGAGCCTTCTTAAGCGCCTTTTTGTAGGACTTGGCAGCGCGGTTAAAGGCTCTCTTCTTTGAGCTTAGATCCGGAGCTCTGCGGTCACGAGCGTCAACCCAGGTAAGAAATGCCGTATGCTTATGCTGTTCAGCTAGCACACAGTCGGCGTTGAACCATGGGCGAGCCGAGCCACCATCGGGCACGTCACTAAAGGGTATAAAATACTCCATAGCTTGACGCACCACATCGGATATAGCGTCCGCACAGCTCGACGGATTGTCAGAAGAGAAGCAGACCTGCTACCAAGGGAAAGACGCGAAGAAGTGGCGCATCTCATCCCAATCTGCTGACTTGTATCGCCACATTCGCCGCTCACCACGCGAGTCGCAATCAGGTGGGGAGAAGAACGACACAGACTTCACCAGACAGTGGTCTGAAGTTCCTAACGGTGAGGAAACTGTAACAACACATAGGTCCGGATCAGTGGTCAGCAGAAGGTCCAGACAGTTGGCGGTATGACCGGCTACATCAGGCACCCTAGTCGCTTGTCCCACCAGCTGGAAAAGGCCCATTGACAGCGCAAGGTATCGCGCTTCTCTCCCAGCGTGGTCGGTCCTCTGGTATGGGAAAAGCCAGTCTTGGTGACAGGTAGTGAAGTCCCCTAGAGCGACGAACTGTGCGTCAGGGTGCCGATGCAGCGCATTGTCAGCAGCTTCACTGAGGTTGTCAACCAGTCGAGTTGTCTCCTGGTCACCGCTGTGGGATCGGTAGACACAGGTGTAGACAATTTTATCCACACCAGTGTCAACCAACAGCCATAAGGACGAGAAATGAGGGTCTTCGAGGTGACGGAGACGCCAGCAACAGATGTCATTGCGAACATACACACAGACCCCGGCACGCTGTAGGAAATGATACTCCAAAGAGTATCCCGGGTAGCTGAGGTATGCCGCCTCAGACGGACATCTGATCTGGGTCTCCGCCAAGAAAAAAAGATGGGGCTTCTCAGTCTCAAGGTGGTGGTGTACTGCTATGAGATTGGAGTGCAGATCTCGTATATTAGAGAGGTGCACTTTAAATGAGAGGACGTGCGCCCGCTGTGCATACCTACATTTCTTTATGGACCTTTTCATGTTAAAAATTGAGTGAATAGGAAGGAAGACGGCAGTTGAGTGAGGTGATGCAATGTTAAACCAACAATGCGACCAACGATGCTGGGCCAGAGGGAGATTGATCTGGAGACTGCGGGGATGCCCGAACCCCCCCAGGGATCCCCATCGGGTCCTCTCGTCCGGTCGCCGACCGGCAAGATGGGGCCACCCTGGGATTTTTCGCAGTTGGCGGGGCAGCCTTTCGTATGTGGCTGGCACACTACTTGGGCCCCCAACCACCTGCGGTCGGCCAGCGGAGCACCGGGCTTCGGATCCCGCTACCCTCCAGGACCAACCTCCCGACACAACAACATTTGGCGCACATACACACACACGTCGGAACACAACTACTCAGACCCGTCCTCCGTACGGCTTCACCAGACATCTTGCCGGAACACGACGAATCGCTTGGCGGCACGACTTTGTCTGGTGGGTGGTAACTTACGCCGGCGGCTGATGTTGAGGCCTACCACCGAGCATTTCAATAATGTGCACGACAAATGAAAGAATAACTGAATATCATGCTAATCGGTTGTGACGAATCTTCTTTCAGTTTGGGCTCATAGAAATGTTATCAAATAAGGTTTAGTAGTTGAGTTTGTTTTTACCATAATAAGCATAATTCTTGCGTTTGGTGAAAATTGTATCGCTTTACGGGCATCGACCTTGAAGTACCTAGTATCTTCTTAATAGTCTGTGCCTTGAAGCGGAATCTTTATCCGCTATCTGTTACGATTTTGTGACGACTCTGCGCGCGAAAATGTCTGCTTTGCGTCCAACTCCGGAGTCGCGACACATGCGACCGACGTCCTTTATTTTTAAGGATCTCCAGGATGCTTTCCATGTCTTTCTTCGAGACGACACTGTTCGCCGCGCACTTCAACTTCCCTACACTGGTCCTTACAAGTTAATGTCACGGACCGACAAGTTAATCGACATCGACATGACAGGTAAACGCGAGACGGTCACTAGCGATCGCGTGCATATATCGCACATGATGAAAGCGACTCTCTCCGGTCCGCAACGCACAAGCGCCTCCTGCATCCGGGTAACAAACAAGCTTAAAAAAAATAAAACTTAAGCTAAAGGTAGTACACCCAACCGATGTCTACAAAACGAAGGCTTGCTCCAGTTCAGGTGTCCAGGGCACGGGCTTGGCTCCCTTGAGTTTTGTAACCGTAAGTGGAAGATTCACGGATGCAGCAGGCGCTTGTACGGCAGGCGCGGGTGCTGCGATCTGTTGCAGAGCGGTTACCCGGGAGAGGTCGCTTTCATCATCTCCTGAATGCGACCTAGAACTAGATCGCCTATATTTGTGATAGAGATTAAACCGTTGTTCCCGTATCCTCGAATTTTATTTAGTATGATAATGAGCTGACTACAACACAGTTGAGAAAACCCAACGATGTTATGTTGCCAGTATAATCAGTATACAGTTTGACCAGATGCATCTAGATACCAATATTTTACACGGAGCGACTGCCTTTTACAACAAAAAAGTGGAAAATAAAAACTAAAGAAGTTATATAGAAACCAAAGACACCGAGCTCCTTAAATAAAATCTACAAAGTAAAAATAACTCACTTTGTAGATTTTATTTAAAAGTCGGTGGTATTTATTTTCGTAAAAAAAGTTACTTTGCGCGTCTACTTTTCACATTTAATAAGCGAATGGTTATTAAATTACTTGGCCGTGTCGGTAAGCCGTGCCCAGTTTTTGTCCACTTATAAAAAAAAAACTATGATGAAAGAAAACATTTTCTCTCTCTTTGAATATAATGTTCATTACATTCCTTTGCTCTTGCTACATGTTTATTAAAAGATGTATATCTTTATTTTATGATCTAAACTAGCGACACACCCCGGCTTCGCACGGGTACAATGCTGATACTAAATACAGGAAAACCTACGCACGTTGTGTAAAAAACCACCGCGCCGTGTACCGCCGCAAACGCGACACCCCGCAGTTATTAAATCTGTAATATCTTCGAAAATATTCATTTAAATCTAAAAGGCGAATCTCAAAAGGCGTTATAGCTCTATATTAAATCAACAATGTATTTAAGGTATTAAATTGGATAACGATTAATGCTGTATTGGTTAAAATCGCTCCGAAAATTAGCCGGTATTTGTCGTAAAAAGTAAATAACAAAAAATGTTATTCTGTGATATCCATAAGAGATAGGCATATACCATCGCGGACTTTTTTGCAGGCCTTGTGTACAATATTTAGTACATTCTTTTGATAAATCTCGTAGGGTTCAACGTGCGTTTGACTGAAAACGTACAAAAATTTAATTATTTACGACATCACATTAGAAACCTCAAAAATAATAGTATTTGTACAAAATTTAATGGATGATTTTATGATTTAATGGATTTAATGGATAATTTACATATATTATATAAAGCTTCGTTTTTAATCACTCTATCTATTTAAAAAAACCGCCTGAGAATCCTTTGCGTAGTTTTAAAGATTTAATCATACAAAGGGACATAGGGAAAGAGAAGGTGACTTTGTTTTATAAAATGTAGTGATAGGTAGTACACCGCGACTACTTGTCTTTCTTTCCCCTGGGTTCCATCCAAAGATTGTCTGTAAAACAGTGTTGCAAAAAAAAACGTTTTTTTTCTAATGTGAAAAAAAACCTGAAATAAAAACTTTTTTACAAAAAAACAACCGACTTCTAAAAACCACTACAAAGTGAAAAATAACTAATTTCGGAAGTCGGTGTCTTTGGTTTTTGTATAGGTATTAGTTTTTGACACCGACTTCCTAAATTAGTTATTTTTCACTTTGTAGTGGTTTTTAGAAGTCGGTTGTTTTTTTGTAAAAAAGTTTTTATTTTACACTTTTTAGTTGTGAAAAGTAGGTACTATGTATTCAGTTACATCCGGTCAGACTGGAAGCTGACGATAGTTGGGAAATGACGTAATTTTGTTTACTTTAATTTTTACCAGTAATTTTGAAGAATTCTCTCGACTGCCTAAGGTCTTAATCATCAGATTTAGGTACTGCAGAACATTATTTTAACCCAATGGGTGCAAAGTTCTAATCAATATAAACAAATTAAAACCAAACACAAAGTAGGTACTGCAAACCGTTGAGGAATTCCCGAAACTGGCCTTTGTCTTCATCATCAGAGCTCTTATGACAGTCACAACCCATCTAGGTGTAAAGTTCTTATCAATACAAATTAATCAAGCCCAAACACAAGGTAGCTGCTGTGAATTGTTGAGGAGTTCCTTCGACTGTCTTTCGGGTCCATCATTAGATCTACTCCAGACCTTTATCAAATTGTAGTGCTTTAAATACTTAATGAAAATACTAAGAAATGCACTAATCGCCCCTACGATTTTTGAAAGTTTCCCTTGATTTCTCTGGTCTTCCATCATCAGATCCTGATGTCCTTATCATGGGACCACCTTGGGAATGTCTTCTTTCCAACAAAAAAAGAATTATCAAAATCGGTTCATAAACGACGAAGTTATGCGCGAACAAAAAAAAAAAAAAAAGCATATATACGGTCGAATTGAGTAACCTCCTCCTTTTTGAAGTCGGTTAAAAAAAACTGGCTTTGTTTCTGGACCATGTTTTTTCAAGAGCATGAAATCTGAAACTGTTATGGCATTTACCGTTAAATAATTAATACTTAAGAGTACGTAATCGAGTATTAGGTTTATTCTTGAACCTGCGGTACTTTTCTGATAAAATAGTAGGTACCAAAATTTCATATATTGGCAACATTCATTGATATACAACAACAATTGAAAAAATAAAAATATTGAGTTGTGATTTATTGTTGGAAGTAGTGAATTATGAACAAATAATATGTTGGTTTATTATACAAATTACAAATTTAATTTATAATTGAACTAAAACGTAGGCTAGAAAAAAAAAACTAAATTTAACCAAATTCCTTTTTTTAAAAAGTGAAAAAAAAACAACTTGTTTTATTTCATTTTCCATCACTAACGATAGTACCGCTCATTGTCTCACCCTTGTAAAATCTTCTTAATGTACCGATATTTACATGGTCATCATGTAAATATCGGTACAATAATAAAGAGTATTCTTTTCTTTAAAAACCCAAACTCGCCGTTCACAATTAGTGGGGGGTGGGGGAGGGAGAGCATCCATCAACCAATGACCATCACCAGGACACAGATTGGGTTGTATCCTAAAAAATAATTTAAAGTCCACCCGATAGATTTATAAAAAATATTGAACAGGTATTTTTTCTTTCATTAAAATACTTCGAAAGATATCAATCAATCAATATCAACCTTTTATCGTGCCATTGCTGGGCACAGGTCTCCTCTCATACAGAGAAGGATAGAGCGTAATCACCACGCTTGATCAATGCGGGTTGGCGATTTCAGACTTATAAAGTCCAGGTTACCTCAATATGTTTTCCTTCACCTTTCGAAACTAATTATTTTTTTGATTTTCATACCTTGGATACATCCCTATTCAGGCTGTTAATGAGAAATTATAATCTACTAGCTGTGCCCTGCGGTTTCACCCGCGTAAGCTTAGAACCGAAAGAGTTCAGTTGATATAAAATAAGCGCCTGTTAAAATAATTGTAGCAATATGTACGTCCGCGTTTGCTCCCGTTTTCGCATAATTTTTTGTTCCTGCTCTGCTCCTATTGGTCATAGCGGGATGTTTTATAGCCTTTGTCCTTTCTCAGGCTCTAGACTATCTGCGTACCAAATTTCATTACAATCGGTTCAGTAGTTTAGACGTGAAAGCCGGACCGACAGACAGACAGACAGATAGAGATACTTTCGCATTTATAATATTAGTATGGATGATTGCCCCCCGTTTAATACCAATAGTAGTTGGCCAATCTCTAGATATGCAGGATATATTATCGTGCACAAGTGTACTTATGCGTAAACACATGTGCATTCTATTTTGCTTTACTCTTACAGTCCGATAGGTCGGGAATTCGACATGACCGCGTATATCGAGGGATGGAACAATTTACCAGCGGCGGTGTTTCCGCCCCACTACAATTTAAGTGTTTTCAATTCTAGAGTAAGTAGGCTCTTAATAAACTAGCGCGTTTTACCATCAACGATTGCATCACTGCTTACCATCAGGCAGGATTGCGGTCAGGCACTAGTTTATCTATAATTAGTTTATATAAAGCTGAAGGGTTTGTTTGAACGCGCTAATCTCAGGAACTATTGGTCCGATTTGAAAAATTATTTTTGCGTTGGGTAGCCCATTAATCCAGGAAGGCTTTAGGCTGTATAAAATCACGCCGCGACCAATAGGAGCCGAGTATAATAATTAACTACACGCGAAAGAATTCGCGGAAGGCCGCTAGTAATTTATAAAAAAAAAGAGATGAGGTGCAGGACCAACGAGGATCGGGGTTATTAAACCACTAACTTCAAAGCCCCAGGTTTAATGGAAAACCTTTGGTCCTGGCTTTGTGACCTGGGAATCTATCAATCGCGCTTAAAACCACGAGACCATTGGGGCAGATAAATCCGAATCTATAGGTAGTAATAATCAAGCAGAAAGAAGTGTTTGTTTGTTTGCTTGAACGAGCTAATCCGTGGAACTCCACGACTTGCGTTGTAGAGCGCATCGCACCCTGGTTCCGGAGGTAGGACGCAGGAATTTATTAGACATGGTCGTTATTTCACGTAACTAGTTACAATAACCAGTGACGCGATGTGTAACTGAATTCCTAGTTACGAGTCAAATAAAAAAAAAAGTTATTATTGTAAATGCGTTATTTCATACACACGTTATCCGTATCAGTATCATGCACCACACCGGCAAAATTTATTGATTGCATAGCTACACACTCAAGAAAGTGATTTAATTTAGTTTCGTTTCGTGACTAAATGTACCTATAGTTGGTGGACGTAGTTATAAATGTAAACAATCACAGTAGCTGAATGAAAATAACTAGCGACAAAAATAACACGTTTTATAACAAGTGACGCCGACTAAGAAACTAGTTACGTTACGTTTCTTCAAAAAGGCATAAAGACCCACACCTAGAGGCTATGGTTCCTTCATACTTATATTTTAACTCTGTAAATACGCCTACGCCTGAAAACAAAACTTAAAACAGCTGCGAAGTCCCATAGCCGTCATCAGCTCGCCTGTACCGCGACGTTTCTGCCTAAAACTAATAATTTTTCTAAAAAGAATAAATTATTGTATGTTGTAATTTTTGTCATTTAATTAAGTTTATATAAAGTTTTTATATTTTTCTATAGCAACTCAAACTTCAGTATCTGGATAGTAAATCTAAGTTTAAAAAAAAAGTTTGTATATTTTATTTTGACAGTTGTATCTACATTATGCGCTTAGGCCGAATTCCGGGTCGCTAGGTGTACGAATATCTCGGACCAAACTTTCGAATAACTTTTCTTCTCCCGAAGTTTTTGAACAAGTTGGTTCGAACGCAGCATTCATTAACGTATCCTACGTTCTGTGCTGACACGGCTGATACCTGAACAATGAGCCCCGTAGCTGCGAGACGGGGTAATTGACTATCAATCAGTCGAGGACTAGTAAAGCGTCCGGTTAATAAGATTTAGTATGTTGTACTTCACTATAACAACTAACTAACCATTGTCTATCTAGATTAACCTTACTTTATTTAATACTCTGAAATTAATTAATTTGCGATAATTTTTAGGAGTGTGAGGCCTTAAAAATATTCACTCAAAACAATGGCACACAAACAAAACTAATTTTAAGTCAAGTGAAAAGGAAAGAACATAAAATTTTAGTTTAGACGCGATTATAAACATGGCGACCAAAACAACGTCAATTAATTTTAGGTGCGGAGTCGGACTAATTTGACAGGTCTAAACCAACATTTTATCTTCTGTACTTTCCTTAATGAAATAAATAGAAAAAGTTGCACTGAAATTAAATTTAGATTAATTGGTGAACAAGAGAATCGCGACCAATGTTTGAAATCTTTTTCGGGAATTATTTTACTGACCTTTTACATGAGTTCTTGTATAGGTCGCATCCGAAGCCTTTTTCAGCTTTGGAGTCTGGGGTCCGCCTTTTACCAGTCCAACCGCTGATATTTCTAAACTTCGACATTTTCCGTGAAGTGACTGCCGTCTGACCTCCACAACCCGAGGGCGACATCGAAGCATTGCAGCTAGACCAATTGTTGGACTTTTGATGGCTCCAACAACCCGTAACGACTGCCACTATATGTTCGTATGGCAAACCGGGACCAACGGCTTGACGTGCTTTCCGAGGCACGACCAGACCAGTGCAAATATACATATTCATGAATACAAATATTTGCGCAGCGGCCGCGTCCGCTACCGCTATGCCACGGAGGCTGTCTTCTGAGTTCTTGTAATAGTCTATTTTTTTAAAAATCCATAAATACCTATGTGAGCTGTCACGCCCTTGATGCCTAGAGGCTTTTATTTATGTAATACATGTTTAGGGTTCCATAGTCAACTAGGTACCCTTACAGTTTGGCCATGTCTGTCTGTCTGTCCGTCCGCGGATAATCTAATTGGCCGTTAGCACTAGTGAGCTGAAGTTAGGTATCAATATGTTTATTAATCACGCCGACAAAAGGATAAAAACAAAAGTAGAAAAAATGTTTTATTAGAATAGGTACCCACGCAAAGCAGGGAGTGTTTTTTTTTTCATATACATACTGACGAGTGATATATTGTTGGAAGGGTATTCAAAAATAAATAGGGGTTAGGAAAAGTTTAAATAAATGACTCCCTCTAACTTTATAACCATACGTTTGAAAAATCTGAAATTTTTTTCAAAAGCAGAACTTTATAAAAACTTTCTAGGAAATATGTTTTACATAGCTTTTTGTTGAGGTAAAAAAGTGCTTATTCTTAGCCTAATTTGAATAACTGCTTTTGATTTGATTTGATGCGTCGACAACGAGGCCGACAAGAGGCACCAGTCAGTTTCATTTAAACGAATACGTGTTTTGCGAATTTGATCTTTAAAATCTACTAGAACATTCGCACTGACGAGAGAGAAGACCGCAATAGCTTGCTGGCCTTATTTGTAACCAAGGAAATATTTGTATATTGTTTGTTGATTATCTATCTTAGCTACCTATGTTCTCAAGGACAATTGATTAACGATTTATTTTCTGTAAGTAGGCTTGTACACTCTTATATGTCAATCATAATTTTTAAAATAAAGAAGTTATGACTACTCTTAGAAGAAAGGCGGAAACAAACTCAGAGGTTACAGTCCCTTTTAAAGTCCAGCCATAATGTTAGGTAAACCTAATAAAAAAAATTAAAAGAAAGAAGAAGAGTACAAGAAAAGAAGAACGAAGAAGAAAGATAATTTAAGAGATAGAGAAAAGATCGTACTAGGTACTACTGTTTATGACCTGTATTTATTCCTATTCCGTGGAGATGGCAGCTAGAGAATGAATATCTAGAATAATAATAATAAATAATAGAATCTAATCTAGAATAATAGAATCTGGAATAATATTAAATAATAGCTAGAAAATGAAGAAACAGACATGTTGACCCAAACAAAATTGCGATATGGCCAGAAAAATTAGGTATGACGTCTCGTTTAAATTTCGTCGTTAAGGGATTTACAGATTACGGTCTCGGAAATTATCTACTTACGATTTGTTACATAAAATTAATAATATGTTTTAAACCTATATTAAAAAGTAGCGAGGCACGACAAACTTAACAAAAAAAAAAAAAATACATTCAGTAAATGATTTCCTTCTGCTTGGGAAGCTTTTTAAACTTACAAGTTTAGACGAGGCCTCAGCGACGGCGGTGGGCGACATATTCCAACGCCGGAGCTAATAAGTAACATGACAATAGCATGAAAAAAATATCCTCCGCCGCCTCCGGACTTCCCTCCGCCTCCAGACTCAGTTATTTTCAATACGGATCGATAGGTTTTTCCTTATAATTTAGTGTTCTCTAACATTCTTTGTGTTCAGTTCCACATCTTTAAAATTCAGTGCGCGGAAACGGGAGAAAATTCACGCCACAATTTAATGAGGTAAGTTTTTATAGTTTCCGTCAGTAAAAATCAGTGCGTGGATATGCCAAGTATCAATAAAAATACATGAATAGAAAAGTACGTGATACAAACATGCCAAAGTACTTTAATAGATAACGCGTCCTATCAAGAACCTTAGTATAAATCTTGGATATCGTTATCACAGAAAAATGTGGTACACAATACTAATCGGCATCAGAATCGTGTAGTATTACCGCACGGTCAGTAATTATCACCTGTAATTATCGCTGCTTAATTGGAATTGTTTGTGGTAAAATGTGTGGCATAATCGGTAGCGTGGTTACGGTAGCCGTCGGCGCTCTTCTCGTACTGGCCAGCGGCCTCATCGGCTACGTCTGGGTCCCTGAAATCGTCAAGAATGTCATCATTCGCGTAAGTATTGCAAGAAGCTTCTCAAGTCGATTTTCTGTTTGTTATTTTATCATCGGTGGTCATAAAACGTCATCGTCAAAAAAAAAACTCACAATTGCCACATTTGTGATTACTGACTCTCTCCTATGAATAATAAAAAGACATACTTACTACTAAATCATAAAGAAATTGAGCGCATGTGACTATTTGACCACCCACTAAAGACCAGACTTTAATTCAAAGGCATCGTGTTACAAAAGATAGGTAGGATATTCTCAATCCTTTCTCAAGGAGCTCAACGGGTGTCTCAAGTCCCTTCGAACACGCGGCCACCTCACCCCACTCCAGCGACATTCGACGCCACAACACATTCCATGTGTTATGGTATATATTAGGGTTTAACACATTGCTATGCATCCCGCTGCATGTAGTGCGTTAACGCGGGAGTGCCGATCTGTGTTAGTTTTAGCACGTCGACTGCAACTAATTTTTTTTTTAATAATTATAATCTAGTGCTTGACTGCAATCCCGCCTGATAGTAAGCAGTGATGCAATCGTTGATGGTAAAGCGTACTAGTTTATTAAGCCTATTCACTTAAAAAAACTTCATTTCACTCAACGCCACGTCAAGCCCATCCAAAATCACGCATGGGACTGCGAGACAGGTGTGTGAAACCTTGCATCTCGCTATGCACCCACGTGTATGTACGCATGTGCTCCGTTTGTAGACGAGTGAACCGTATGAACGCGCGTGGATGCATATTCTGTGTTGGACCGTGCATGTTTTCTATCTGAACGGAGATTCTTACAAGCATAGTTAAATACCCATTTCCGAGCTATATTCCGTGATGCGTAAGGTACTAGATGTCTGGAATTTTTGCTGAAGTAGTCCTTTTTGCGCAGCTGCGGGGCACATTTTCCTGCTATTCGCTTTTCCTTCTTGCAACTCGTTTCTATCAGAGGTGTCTTTTATTCCGTGCTAAATAAATGTATTTTCTCTTTTTCTTACTATTGAACACATTTTTCCAATTCCAAATTAGTCTCTCTAGGATATTATCTAAGATTATATTTATAAAAGATGACTTCGATTTTATTATATTAAGTAGCAGTAGCGCGGAACTGCCAACAATAATTAAGTGTATCCGTTTCCGTTGTTTGAGTAGGATGTTTGCTAGTAATTGTGTCCTGTTATTCTATTTATATGAACACAAGTCTATCTAAATATATGCCTGTGATATAGATCCGGAGAAATTTCGTTTACTGGTGACTGGTAGTGAATGAATAATGAAACTTAAGGGGTCATTTTTGAACAATTATTACCATGGGACAAAACTGGGGTCGCGCGAAAATCCTCATTACGAATCGATCATTTTCAGCTACAAAGATTAATTATTTTGAACGAGTAGTAGTGACTCTTTTAAATGTTCTAAACTACTGCTTGACCGCGATACCGCCGGATGGTAAGCAGTGATGCAATCTTAGATGGTAAAGCGCAGTAGTTTATTATGAGCCTCTTCAAAATACTACTAAATTAAAACAAATGTGAATTAACATCAATAGTACGTCACGATCCCTCTCGGATACGCAGTTTGATTTGAATGATATTTCTAATCTAAGTATTGCTTTATAGGTCTAAATAAATCCGTTTGCCCAACAAATTACGCAATGAACGTGATTAAACTGAAAATTTAAATGTTTTATGTATATACCCCAATGTCTAAGGATTATAATGATGCTTCTTTTACATATATCGGGATCTTGAGATGTCGGTCCTTTGGTAGGCGTACGAGGGGCCGAAGCCAACTCGCAGTGGTCCCTTCGAACCCTGTAAGCACTATGAACTGCATTCAAGAACAACCCCCGATTGGTGTAGGACTGTTGCAGGATATAGAGAATTAAAAACGTTGGACTATGGGTTTGGTCGGCTAAAGTAGACCAGTTACCAAAAGCTATGGAACAACTATGGCCTCTGCCTGAATACCATGCCATGCCACAGTATTTAATAAAGTAAATTACACGGATTAATGGCAGGGGATGATTTGCGCACTTGACAGCCTCCGTGGCGTAGAGGTAGCGAACGCGGTCGCTGCGCAAGGAGGTGCGTGTTCGATCTCCGCCCAGTGCAAATATTTGTATGCATGAATATAAATAAATACTTGCACTGATCTGGCCGTGCCTCGGAAAGCACGTTAAACCGTTGGTCCCGGTTGCCATACGAACATCTAATGGCAATCGTTACGGGTTGTTGGAGCCCTCAAAAGTGCAACAATTGTTCTAACTGCAATGCTTCGATATCGCCTTCGGGTTGTGGAGGTCAGACGGCAGTCGCTTCACGTAAAAATATCGAAGTTTAGCCAAAATTTGCAGTTAAACTGGTAAAGCGGACCCCAGACTCCATA
This sequence comes from Sesamia nonagrioides, assembly GCA_017933935.1. Taxonomy (NCBI): domain Eukaryota; kingdom Metazoa; phylum Arthropoda; class Insecta; order Lepidoptera; family Noctuidae; genus Sesamia; species Sesamia nonagrioides. The sequence continues at coordinate 1,481,703 of JADWQK010000195.1, read as the reverse complement.
GCTGAAAAAGCTTCGGATGCGAGTGGGATTAACGCTGAGATGATGATGATAGTGATTTGCGCTCTTAATAAGGGGGCCCCAAAATGGTCCCTTTTTTTATAAATTACAAACTAGCACTTGACTGCAATCCCGGCTGATGGTAAGCAGTGATGCAATCGTTAATGGTAAAGTGTGCTAGTTGTGCCCTAACAATAAACACTTCCTAAACTTTCTTCTTCATTCCTCATAAGGATGAAGCAGTATTCCCGAGGAATTCAGGAGGCCAAGATTCCTCATCATCCAGCATCTTACTGAAATGCTTGCTTCGATACGTTTCTCTTGTGAATCTCCTTTCAATAAAAGCCAGAATGCGATGAGAACTCTGGTTCTCGTCATGGCCACTCCGGATGGCCATTATGATCAAGCCAGAGGTGAGGGACAAGAATTCTCTCGTGAGACTTAGTCCATGGGATCGCTACTGCCTGTCAGCGGCTGCTCTGCGGGTTTCCCATGGCCTGGCTCCTCACTTGAGACTTGTTTTGGCAAAGTTAACTCTTCTGGCGCAAGCCTAGATTTCGAAGCGCCCAAACCCCACCACGCCGTAAAGATACGGCTGATGGTGATTATTATTAACTGGTTACACACAAATAAGCTACGACTGCTAGCTAGCTGAAGTTAGGGACAAATAAGCTGAGGCTCATGCATGTATACCAAATAGCTTGGAGATATTATGTCTTTTATCACTTTATTCGTTGCTTTAGTCGACCAATCGACTGTATCGACGAAAAACCAATAATATAAATAATAATAATCATCCCAGCGTTAATCCTAGTCGCATCCGAAGCCTTTTCAGCTTTGGAGTCTGGGGTCCGCTTTACCAGTCCAACTGCTGATATGGCTAAACTTCGACATTTTCCGTGAAGCGACTGCCGTCTGACCTCCACGACCCGAAGGCGACATCGAAGCATTGCAGTTAGACCAATTGTAAGACTTTTGAGGGCTCCAACAACCCGTAACGACTGCCACTAGATGTTCGTAGGGCAACCGGGACCAACGGCTTAACGTGCTTTCCGAGGCACGACCAGACCAGTGCAAATATTCATATTCATGCATACAAATACTTGTACTGTGCGGGGATCAAACCCGCGCCACCTTGCGTAGCGGCCGCGGCCGCTACCGCTACGCCACGGAGGCTGTCGAAACGAAAACTCAATAATATCGGCTAAAAAGCATTATCGGGAGTCTATTCCATGTTGATACGTGCACATTTTTTTTTTATAAGTATTAATGTGAATTTAGCATCAAGAACCTTGTTTTATGATTAAGTGATTGATTCCATTGTTTTGTCTTAGGAAACAACATTAATTGAAGACACGGTACAGATGGATCGCTTCGAGGCGATACCATTCCCTATGAATTTTACCGTTCGGATCTTTAACATTACAAACCCTGATGTAGTGATGGCCGGCGGCGTCCCAGTGGTCAACGAAATTGGACCCTACGTTTATACGTGAGTATCATCATCATCAACCTTTTTTTTATCGTCCCACTGCTGGGCACAGGTCTCCTCTCATACAGAGAAGGATTGAGCGTAATCACCACACTTGCTCAATGCAGATTGGCGATTTCAGACTTAAAGTCCAGATTTCAGACTTAAAGTTACAACGGTATATATATATTACTAGCTTTCCGCCCGCGGCTTCGCCCGCGTGGAGTTCGGTTATATCGCGCTTTTTAGATTTCCCTCGGGAATATCATTTTTTTCCGGGATAAAAGGTAGCCTATGTTTTTTCTCAGGGTCTAAAGATTGTCTGTGCCAAATTTCATCAAAATCGGTTGAGAGGTTTCAGCGGGAAAGCGTAACAGACAGACAGACAGACAGACCGACAGACAGACAGACAGAGTTACTTTCGCATTTATAATATTAGTATGGATAAGTGAGTATATTATTAAATAATTACTTCAATGAAGTACTTATGAATAGCATCTCAACGTTAATCCCAGTCGCACCCGAATTTTTTCTCAGCTTTGGAGCCTGGGGTCCGCTTTACCAGTCTAACTGCTGATTTGGCTAACTAAAGTTCGAAATTCTCCGTGAAATTCGACTGCCGTCTGACCTCCACAAACCGAAGGCGATATCGAAGCATTGCAGTTAGACCAATTGTTGGACTTTTGAGGGCTCAGACAACAACCCGTAACGACTGCCACTAGATGTTCATATGGCAATTGGGAACAACAGCTTAACGTGCTTTACGAGGCACGACCAGACCAGTGCAAATATTCATATTCATGCATACAAATATTTGCACAGGGCGGGTATCGAAACCGCGCCTCCTTGCGCAGCGGCCGCGTTCGCTACCGCTACGCCATGGAGTCTGTCATTTTTAAAATATATAATAATAAAGAACATTAAATAATAGCTTAACGGTATCGAGAACAGGATCCAAGCTACTGGTGGGAGGGCTCTAGACACAGAAACCTAACAATTTCAGCCGTGTCTAAAAGTTTTCTGAATCAAGCCCTTGATGATCCAGCTGCCCAATGTTAGCCTCCTCTGGCGATAGCTGCGTCTTTTGGCTTAGTGGCACAAATATCACTGAATCCACATCTTACATGTCTATAACCGGGCCTGTCAAGGCCCCGGTGACGTAATACACGCTATATTTATTTATCCATACTAATATTATAAATGCGAAAGTAACTCTGTCTGTCTGTCGGTCTGTCTGTCTGTCTGTCTGTCTGTTACGCTTTCCCGCTTAAACCTCTCAACCGATTTTGATGAAATTTGGCCCAGACAATCTTTAGACCCTGAGAAAGAACATAGGCTACCTTTTATCCCGGAAAAACTTGATATTCCTGAGGGAAATCTAAAAAGCGCGATATAACCGAACTCCACGCGGGCGAAGCCGCGGGCGGAAAGCTAGTTTTATTATATAGGTACGGACGACAGTAGATCAAGCTACCCCAAACGGGCAGATTTTCCCAATCAACCTTGAGCCTTAATATTTTAGAGATAAAGTTGAAAATCTAATGAGGAAATCCGTCAGATTGTAGTAGCTTGATTTGCTGTCGTCTGTACACACAGTATAATATATGACATTACTATTATTTGAGCACAATAGCATTTCTCATTTCTTAACAAATTTCTTATACAATAGTAAGTTTAAATACTTTCGTCATTTATTAAATTCCCTACTTTGACTTCGCTGTTGCTATAAAATATTTTTACGCAACGATAACTGAAAAAAAAAGGTCGGGAAAAGCCTTCTAAGTACCATCAAAAGTTTCAAAGTTATTCAAGAAATTTCGAGAAAAAAGTATTTCTGTCCTCCATGTTTTCTAGATAATATCGTTGAGTAACAATTTGCGAAAGATTTTTGTAACAATAATTTTTATTTTTAAAAATTAAACGTGGGAGGAAAGATGAAGGGGGAGTACAGCTAAGGTTTTCTCTTCCTATTCGATAGACCTTCCTGAGAATTTTCTCAGAATAATGCTACAGGATGGGACAAAATGAAATTATGAAACGCTAGAACTAACTGTACTAGGAAAAGAATTCCTTTATGAAGGAGAAATTTTTTATAATGAAATACCTGATGATGTGTTTTTAATACCTACTACATACTAGGTACCTACATAAGAACATCCTAAAAGAATAACTTAGAACGAAGTACGACGACCAATGTCGCCTTAATTTATATTAAGTCTGTCATTTTATGATCGTAGAGACTGCCTTCATTATATAGGTACTTTATACACATTTCTCAGTATTTAAGTGAACCGTAATGTTGAGTCATAACTACTTAGGTAGCAATCCCGTAAGAGCATTGTGGGAATGCGAAAGCAGTAATTCCAGCGACACAACCTTTCACACCGACTTATATTCCATTCGCGCTACCTTCAAGCAAAAGAGGTTTATAGCAGCAGAGGGTTCTATCAACCTCTTATGTCAAAAATGAAATGTTGTGCATCTCTGTGTACAACCTTTCATTTTCTAGGTGAATTCAACATTTTAACAATTCAAAATAGAATGTTAATAAACGATTACAAAATAAAATCAACAACTAAATAACCAAATTCGGTAAAAAGGAGATGAAATAACATTCAAAAGAATATTATAAGAATGCTACTTTTAAGTTTTTCATGGATATTAGTATTTTAAGTAAATCCATACTAATATTATAAATGCGAAATCATCTCTGTCTGTCTGTCCAGCTTTCACGCCAAAACTACTGAACTGATTTTAATGAAATTTGGTACACAGATAGTCTAGAGCCAGACAAAGGACATAGGCTATAAAACATCCCGCTATGATCAATAGGAGCAGAGCAGGAACAAAAAATGTTGCGAAAACGGGAGCAAAGGCGGACCTACATATTGCTAAGATTATTTTAACAGGCGCTTATTTTATATCAACTGAGCTCTTTCGGTTCGAAGCTTACGCTGGTGAAACCGCGGGGCACAGCTAGTACTAAATATTTTATTTAATTAAAAGTCTCATAAGTTTAGACAATCGCGAGAAGCCGATGCGGGCAGCTTACGACCGTGTTCTTGTGGAAAGCTTTGTTGAACGCCCTGGATCTCTATAGGCTGAAAGAAGATAGATAGTTCAAATGACTTGATTTAAGTATGACAGTTGATCTAACTGCAACAAAGCACAATATTATATTATGTACAGGCCTTAATAATGAATAAATACACTTTTTTTCAGACTTTATCAAACCCGAGAAGTGCTTGGATTAAACGGAGACATTATCAAGTACATACGACATGAGCAATTCTTGTTTGATCCGGTCCTTTCTTATCCAAACAAAGAAACGGATTTGCTGACCATCATCAACGTTCCCTACCATGTGAGTTTATTTTTTATTTTTATGGCGTATTAATTTACATTTTTTATTTTTATGACGTATTATTTCATATTTGTTTTCGCGAAATGGATTTTTCAATAATGAGCCGATAGCCTAATATAATTCAATAACTGAATATTTGTTACCTCCGCAAATCATATAGATCAACATACAAGTTGACACTCATCTGCAAACTGCAAAAAATTTAAGAGTTTCTGGGGCTTCAAAGCTCAAATAAGGGGCCGTCCATTAATCATGTGAGGTTTTTTTTGGCAATTTTAACCCCCTCCCCTCCCCATTGGTGATACATGGTGAGGTTCAAGACTACCCGCCCCCCCCTACCCTATATCACGTGCATTTTTAATACCTACCTACAATGCACACCGCTGGCATGTCCTTTCCAAAAGTATCCGATTATTCTGCAGGCTAGGACAATACAGGTTACACATAAATTTGCCGAAGCCTTCATACGTTGGAGTAATTTTAAGAGACCGACGCAGAAGAAATGGAGCAAACGTCTTGCCATCATACGCATATCAGGTTTAGTGTCGCGCGTTTGCCGAAAAAATAAATACACGTGATATATTACTACACCCCCCTCCCCCCTGGTGATATTTCGTGATTTTTTTATGGACCCCCCTCCCCCCTTCGAGCTTCGCATGATTAATGGACGGCCCCTAAGTATGTGTCCACATTATTATAGAACATGGGATTGGAATAGCTTCAACTCTTGGTGTTCAGTGTTCTCTATGACGTGGAACTACACAGTGCAACATACATTTAACATCAAAGTAAGTGTTGACTAGCTAATTAAATCTGGTCCCTTAGGTTAGGTCGGGGCATTGTCGCCGCAATTCGGCCAACAGGTGTACTACGTCCACCTTTCCACCTTTGATTTGTAAAACGTCCACGTTTCGGTACCATTTTATGATTTTTATATAAACGCACACTACAGGCGGGTGGAACCGCAGTTTTGTGAATATGCGTTGCGTTACGGCCAGTTGCGTCGGATGTGTAATCACTGGTGTGCGTCCTGCATATACTTACCTATGCGCAGGCGGGAATCGATCACTGTACATGTACATGTGTGTATGTGTGTGTGTGCATGTGTACAACTACTAGTTTACGACTCTAGATAAGCCTGCTCATCTTCAAGTCGAATTGAGATTTGCGTGACTGTAGCAGGCAGCAGACCTCGGTTTTCAATATTTATTTGGCAAAATTGTAAACAAATATGATTTAATTGAAAAATAATATTCCAAAATATTAAATTTTATTCCACGAGACATTTCAATTAACGCTGCAACTTCAAACATGTTGTGTTATTTGCTCTGAAACCAAATTAATTGAATACCACCATTGAAATAATTATGTTGATATTTATTTTACTTGAAATCGCATCAATTTGTATATTTGAATAAAGTTTACAGTAAACAAGAGTTAATATTTGAATAGAGTTTACACTTAACAAGAATTAATAGTTATGTCTGTTCTGATTTTAATCATAATAATATCATATAATATAATAATTCAATCCAATCATATAATAATTCTTACGCCAGTCGACGCATACGAAGTCAACCAGATCTTAAAGAACCTTAAAAATAAAAATAGTCACGGCATAGACGAACTCCCACCGACTCTGTTCAGACAGTGCGCTGACGAACAAACCTTTCCGTTTTATAAATTAATCAATCAATCCTTCGACGAGGGCACTTTCCCTAATCAACTAAAAATAGCTCTAATTAAACCAATCCATAAAAAGAACTCTAAAACGGACCCAAATAACTATAGACCAATTTCCCTTCTTCCTACAGCATCCAAAATATTTGAAAGGGCAATGTGTGATCGCGTTTATGCTTTTTGCGAAAAATATAACATTTTCGATGACTGCCAAAATGGGTTTCGCAAAAACAAATCTACGACGTTAGCTGTATATAAATACATCCAAGAGGCAATAAATATTATAAACAATAAGCAATATGCAATAGGGATATTACTTGATATGACTAAGGCATACGACAAAGTGCAATTTAAAATATTATTAAATAAACTGTATGGAATAGGAATACGCGGGAAAGCCCACGACTGGTTCATATCATATTTAAAAGGTAGAGAGCAAATAGTTGAGATCGAATATTATAATAAAAAAACGAAAGAAGCAAAACTCATAAGATCTGATGTTAAACCAATACATGCTTCAATTCCCCAGGGAAGTGTCATAGGTTGTCTGCTTTTCCTCATATATATAAACGACCTCCCTAAAACCATTGAAGGTCCATGTGTACTTTTCGCAGATGATATCTCTATCCTGACCCCATGCCAAACAAATGCCAATTTAAACGACAAACTTTCTACTATTCTTGAAAAGACTATAAACTGGATGACAAACCATAATCTCGAAATAAATTTCACTAAAACGAAATTAATAGCTTTTCACCCCTGACAGAAAAAACAAATAGATATAGACTTTAATTTTAAACAACATAAATTAGAAACAGTAAATAATTTCACTCTCCTAGGCTTAACAATAGACACTCATTTAAACTGGAAAACACACATACAGACAGTAAAATCAAAAATTTCGAAGTTCTCATATGCTCTCCGCGAAATAAAAAAGACCACAAACCTACAAACCGCACTAAGTACATACTACGCGTACGCCCATGCTTGGTTTAACTATGGCATCATATTATGGGGAAATAGCACAGACGCTCCTTCCCTATTTACCATGCAAAAAAAAAACTAGTAAGGATAATTACTAACATAGAATCAACAGACAGTTGCAACCCTTACTTTCAAAAACATAAGATTCTAACCTTAGTTAGCCTTTATATTTTGGAATTATGCAGACTAGCCCGTAAGTATCCAGATTCCTATAAAACACGGGGAGATGTACAAACGACTTACACGTTGCGTCATAGAAATAAATTAAATTTGCCCCCATCCAACCTAAAATTGCACTCATGTAGTCCATATTCTATGTCAATAAAAATCCTACTAATATTATAAAGGCGAAAGTTTGTAAGTATGGATGTATGGATGTTTGTTACTCTTTCACGTAAAAACTACTGAATGGATTTGGTTGAAATTTGGCACAGGGGTAGATAATAGTCTGGAATAACACATAGGCTACTTTTTATCCCGGAAAAATATGCAGTTGTTCTTATGTTCTTATGTTATTGGTTTGGTTTCCGCACTCAGTCCCTCCAGCGGACCATTGTGCGTGGACAAAAAACAAAAATATGCAGTTCCCGTGGGATACGAAAAATATTAGTCCACGCGGGCGGAGCCGCGGGCGAAAGCTAGTTTATAATAAATTACCAGAAGACATTAAAGAACAGAAAAAAACCACTATATTTTTATTTAAATTAAAGCAATACCTAATCAAGAAAAGCTACTATACGTTACAAGAATATTTAACAGATAAATTCAATAAAAACACATAAGTGTAAAGAAAGGTATACTTACAAAAAAAAAAACATTTAATATACTAAACTACTTAATTATTTATAATACATTTATAATAATGAACAAATTTTAATCGGGTACCAATTAAAATAATATCAATATATTTAAAGAAATAGTTAATGAATGAATACTTAACAATTAATATAATATATATTATAATATAAAGAGATAGCAATTGAATAAATACTCACTCTAATACAATTAATAAAAATAAATGAATAAGAATTATATAAAACTTAATAAATAATAAATAAATAAATGGAAACATGAAGCGCTCTTCCTCTCTCTACTCTCTACTTATTTAAAACTTGCTGTGCCCAACAGGGTCCATAATTGTTTCCAATATTATATTATTATATTTACCACCTGTAACTGTACATTATGGATTGCAATAAACGATTTGATTTAATATTCTTCGCTACCTATTTTAAACCTCAACCTGAATTGCCTGGCGAATTTTAGCAGGCAGTGGTACCTACATAGACACTGCGACTTATCAAAGTTGAATATCTAGTTTATTTGTTGCTCTTAAAATTTATAGCAGTAGCCATTTTTTAAGAAAATCCATCGATAATAGCCTATCTTCCTATGTCGTCGCGAAAAACTAATTGGAAATATATAAAACTATATCTCTAGCGCCAACCCGCATTGAGCAAGCGTGGTGATTACGCTCAATCCTTCTTTATATGAGAGGAGACTTGTGCCCAACAGTGGGATGATAAAAGGTTGATGATGATGATGATATCTCTAGCACCTACGGTAAGTGCAATAGAAAACTTGTTGGAATAGATCCTTCTAAAATTAAAGTACTTATGTTTGGTGTCACACATCACCGCGCATAACAATATTATAGTGCGCCGATTCCTTTGTTCCCATACCAAACTTACAAACCAATATTTCATGAAAATAAGGTCAAATGATAAAAATTAATTTGCTCTTGTCTCAAAATTGACGTATAATGGTCGTTACGTTTTTAATCAATTCTATACTGTCTATGGAGTATCCTTTCACAGAACTGACCAACGAAACAATGGCGCCCTTGTATCGGCGTCATTGTTTTACATGTCAGTCGGAGATCTGCGGGACTGGGGCGGCTCTAATTAATGCTGTGTCCGGTGCACAGTACACATAACAATTGGAATCATGTGTAGGTATGTGGCCTCAATATCTGATCCACATTAACACTATAGATGTATAGGTGTTAAATTTAGTATGGCTACCTTTTTTTGTTTCCCAGTGGATACCGACTCTAACCGGCCAAAACCACGGCATTGTTTTACATCTACCTACAGCCCGGGGGTGCGGGATTCGCAAATGCATTTTCCGCTCCCCAGGCCTCAACCCGCTGGTCCGCAGCGGGTTCTACCTCCCCGTCCGACCATTCCCAGAATGAATGCACCACCAAGTACATTACAATATATAGAAAGCACTCACTCTCAAGCAGCACGCTTGAATTATTGCGGCGCTGCCTATTCGTACTACTGACGTCTCTGGTCCGCCGCCCCCACTAGCTTACCTAAAAGCTTGATCCCTCAGTTCAATTAAGCTTTGCGAAGTGTTAATCTTCCTATGTTATGACTTGCTTTGAAGTGTGTTGGAGCGGAATCGTAAAATTAATTGCAAGAACGCATGTGCATGTATTTATTGCATCTACTTACTATCCATATACTTATAATTATAACAGTTGGGGAATACCACCACCTTATTTTTTAAATCGGAATTTTCCTTTCTTCTTTGGGCGATTTTTGTATGAAAACATCTTATGAGTTACTTCAATTATTTACTAATATTGGCAGTACTATATCTGTAGCTATGTGTACGTCGTGTAGCGTATATTTTTTAATCATGAGTACGCTGTGTATCGTATATTTGGTGCTATGAGTACGCCGCGTACCGTCTAGCGTATATTTGTTGTAGCTATAATTACGTCGGTGTAGCTTCAAGTACGACCTGTAGCGCTTGGCTGGCAGTGAGTGTCGGTGTTAAGTTTTGTTAATTACCTGGTATTTGTTGACAGGCCTACAGTGTCCTACCACACCAGTGAACACTCTTATTTAAATCGATTAAGGGTCGACGTTTTGGAACGCCAAATAATTTTATTTGAGGAATATAAAAATGTTGAATTTTTGAATGTTTTTTCTGAAAACTGTCACATGTCAAATAAATTCCAAGAATAAAACCTACCCTATCTATTGAAAAGTCGGCTCTTAACGAATATTTTTCGAAAGACACACTAGTTTTTTTCCTGGCTACAGAAAACCACTAATTGGAAACGTGCTGACGTTTCATAAATGGCCGTGTAAGTTTTTTTTTTTGCTAAAAATGGGCCTGTTCTTAACCTCGATTGTCATCGATTCGCACTCACATGTGTGTGATGAAAAGCGATTGATGAGATCTCTGGAACGAGTGTTGATAGAAAATGCTTATTCACACTTGTTTTGAATGTGGAATAGAACACAGAAGCCCACAGAGAGTTTTATACTTTTCCAATTTTTTTTACCGATTTTAAAAAATGTTTATGAATGAAAAATCAAGATTGTCTATGTTTTTTTGGCTTCATGTTCAACGCTCTGTTTAGTTGTTATCAATATCAGCGATGAGTTAACTCTAACTCTAACCAAATTGTCAATAAGCCATGCTACTTGGCCTTGTGATGTGTGTGCGCATTTACAACAAAATCCTTAGTGAGCTAAATTAAATAAATATCGCGAATTTATTTAAAAACAAGATGTACAAATGGCTAAATAAACATAATTTTTTATGATATTAAGGATTTCTTTTACATAAATTTATAAAATTACTATTAATTTGGATTATATAATGACATTGTACACATTATTATTTTTGCATGCAATAACATCATTATGCCATGTTTAAGGCAAATACAGACTTATTTTAACTTACCCTATTAATGGTTATCCTAACTATCACGCCCTTTTGCGACTTTAAAAGCGAATTTTGCGAACAATGTTTGATATGTTTTTCGTACAAAATATCAGAATTTCTTGTGGTGTTTCATATTATGAAATTCTATGCAGTGCTTTATTTGTGTGTTAACGTCGAACTAAATCACTTGAAGTTTCAGAGAGTAATATGAGTACCCGTCTTTCACAATGAAACAAAGCCTTTCCGACGAAAAGGAAACTAAAGGAAAATACGCTAGCTATTTCACGAAATTCAAATGTTCCTACTCGACTATTTTATAAAATATTATTCTGTAGGGTATTATTTTGTATTGAAGACTGTAAGGATAGTAAAACTATTAATAAATTCCTACTTGTTACTGTCGCAAATTGCATTTTGTTCTAATTAGGTACCTGCAAAACGCAAAACACATAAGGAAAAAAAAGATCGTAGTAGTAAGAAGTAAATCTCGGGAAAACATTGTTAGGTATGACAGGATTGGACTGTTGCGGCCAAGACCTAGTTGGAAGCCGCAGGCTGAGATGTTCCTTAAGTATTATTTTTTATACTCAAAGAAACTTTTTTCAGTAGTTCTTACTTACCTACCTGAATAAACCCATTAATAACTAATCCATACTAATATTATAAATGCGAAAGTATCTCTGTCTGTCTGTCTGTCTGTCCGGCTTTCACGCCAAAACTACTGAACAGATTGTAATGAAATTTGGTACACAGATAGTCTAGAGCCTGAGAAAGGACATAGGCTATAAAACCTCTCGCTATGACCAATAGGAGCAGAGCAGTAACAAAAAATGTTCCGAAAACGGGAGCAAACGCGGACGTACATAGTGCTCACATTATTTTAACAGGCGCTTATTTTATACCAACTGAGCTCTTTCGGTTCGAAGCTTGCGCGGGTGAAACCGCGGGGCACAGCTAGTAATATATATTGTATTAACAATTTCTACTAGCCTCTGAATGCATCCGCATACTTCTTATGAAAGTTCTTGGTAACAACTTCTTGTTGTTCTTCGTAACATATGTAAGTATGTATATAGTGCCACTCTGACAAAGTGAGATATGTCTCAAAGTTTCACCAAATGAAAGTTCAGTGTAGCTATTCAAAACCATCTGACGCGATTTTCCTTGTTCCAGGCAGTAAACAGTTATAAATATAATAGCAATGAATTTTATTAAGTATCTGAGTTTTGCCGTTTTTTCTATTTCCTACGATCGCATTCATTGATTTTATTATCTACCTATTACTAAATTAACAACTTTAATATGTACACAGTTATATTGTACTGCAACTTCGTGAAAATAAACATTTTTTTTTATTTTCTCAGTGATAGGCCATAACTTCAGCTGCCGGCAGAAGTAACCACCCTGCCGGCTTGCCGTCAAGCGATTCGTCGTGCTCCGGCATGATGTCTGGTGCAGCCGTACGGAGGACGGTCTGAGCAGTTGTGTTGCGATGCGTGTCGGGTACGATGCGCCAAATATTGTTGTGTCAGGAGTTTGATCGTGGAGGGTCTCCAGATTAATCTCCCCCTGGCGCAGTATTGTTGGTCCTGTTGTTGAGTTTAACACTGTATCACCTCGCTCAACTGCCGTCTTCCTTCCTCACGCAATCGTTGATGGTAAAGCGTGCTAGTTTATTACGAGCCTCTTGAATAGGCTCTTAATAAACTAGCGCGCTCTACCATCACACAGCAACATGCAACCGGAATAACTCGAAAGCTACATCATTTCCTCTGTTAATAGGCTTAATGAGAACCACAGACTTAATGAATGCATGTGGGAACATTCTGCTAATTTTGTACCTACTTACGACATTATCTATAGGTGACACTGTGACATTGGTGTTCGTAGGACATTATGTCACAGTCGCACTCCTCAGTAGAATTGTAACGTAGCTAAATTGAAAAGTACTATTCTAACGTTCTGACAACTGAAGTGCCTGGTATTTCGTTTAGCAGGGTAACTAGGTCACGTGGTTTCTTTGTGTATCTTTAGCTGTATTGTACATCACAAATACACTAGGATGCTATTCTAAGAGCAATTTTACAGCCTCCGTGGCGTACCGGTAGTGAACGCGGCCGCTTTGCAAGGAGGCGCGGTTTCGATCCCCGCGCAGTGCAAATATTTGTATGCATGAATATGAATATTTGCAGTGGTCGGGTCGTGCCTCGGAAAGCACGTAAAGCCGTTGATCCCGGTTGCCATACGAACATCTAATGGCAATCGTTACGGGTTGTTGGAGCCTTCAAAAGTCCAACAATTATTGGTCTAACTGCAATGCTTCGTTATCGCCTTCGGTTGTGGAGGTCAGACGGCAGTCGCTTCACGGAAAAATATCGAAGTTTAGCCAAAATCAGCAGTTAGACTGGTGAGCGGACCCCAGACTCCAAAGCTGAAAAAGCTTCGGATGCGACTGGGATTAACACTGAGATGATGATGAGTATTATAAGAGGAATGTTAATTACGTACTACATATGTATAATGTTCGATACACACAATAGGTGGTTGACATCCGCCGGCCGTAACACCTGGACTACAAATTTCCTGAATGCAAGAAGTACGGTTTCCAACTCCGTCGGGTAATATCCGCCCTACTCCGATATATAGATGTGTATACTTCAGTGGTCATTGTTCCAGTGATGAAGATTTGTGTAAGACTAGCTTAGCCCCGCGGTTTTACCCACTTAGATAGAATAGAATTGAATGCTCTTTATTATATACACCATAAAGATTACATACAGTACATAAATAAATAGATTTTACCTACAATGGACGGTCTTATCGCTAAGAGCGATCTTTTACAGACAACCTTTGGATGGAATTCTAAGGGGAAGGAGAAAGAAACAATGTAGGTAATCTACGGTGTACTATTTACATAGATTATACAATAAATGCGCCTTGGCGATTTCAGACTTAAAGTCCAGGTTTCCTCAAGATGTTTTCCTTCACCTTCAGTCATTGGTGTCCAAGATATACTTAGAAAGTACATATAACTTTAGAAAAGTTACATTGGAACTTGCCTGACCTGGAATCGAACCTGCGCACTCATACTTGAGAGACTGGTGCTTTAACCACTAGGCCACCACGCTCAATCCTTCTCTGTATGAGAGGAGATCTGTGCCCAGCAGTGGGACGATAAAAAGGTTGATGATGATGATGATGGTGATGATGATATAATAAATATATAGGTACGTTAGGTGTATCATACTAGTTTAAATAAATTTATGCATTCAATTAATAAATATAATACAAGAGCAAATAAAATATAATGATATGTTTAAAGAGAGAGATAGGTTTCGATCCCATAGGAATATTCGAATAAAAAAACTAATTTTTATGTCAATCCTGTAGGGCACCTAATTGCCCAACATACTATCAGTAGGAATAAGAGATGATGGGTTTCGTTTCGACCAATGAAATCCTACATCTATGGTTTCGACAGTTCAACAACATTCATTGCATAATTTACGTTGTTGAGCAGACATATTTTTCGAACTTAAGGAGCAATGAATTAGCAATATGCTTCAAGATTATTCAAATTGCCAGTAGGTAATAATGTGTTGCAAATTTTCATTGATATAATATTAAACTAAGGTAGATATGTCACTAGCGCACTGAAAATGAAGCGTACAAAAGAAGGTAAGTCCAGTATCTCGCTTTTGTCACTCTCGATACACTCGTAAAAACAAACGACAAACACTAACAGCGCAATTGACAAACACTAGCCATCTTTTTCTTCTCTATGCTTTAGATTGCGCCCCATCTCACTCACGCTATATCAACGTGTGAAATGTACGCAGAATAAAAAAATTGCATGTGTGTGCTGCTCCGAACGGCACATTTATTTTGGTTAGTTTGTTAGAACATATCATATCTGTTAATATTATATCGTTGCAAATTTTATCTAAGTCCGTTCAGTAGGTTTTGCGTATAAAAATAGATAAAACTCATCCATTCACTTCCACGTTTACATTTAAAGTAGGATTTATATAAAATACCTACCCTCTCACCGAGAGGAAGCCTGTGGCCCAACAATGGGAAAAGTATAGGCTGATTACGTTAAATAATAGATACAAGCGATATTTCGCTTGAAAGGATGATGCCAGAGTTTCTATAAAATCTAGTCCCACCTTCCAATAGCTATGTGAGTTACGTCGTGGGATAGGTAAATTTGAGCTGAATAAAAGGTACTATGGGGCCAAGTTCCAAATCTTTGTCCGTTCAGAGTTATTCTTTACTAGCTGTGCCACACGGTTTCACCGGCTTTTTTTTTTATATGCCCCGCTCCTATTGGTCGCAGCGTGATGTTAAATAGCCTAAAGCCTTAAAGGATTAATGCGCTATCCAATGCAAAAAGAATTTTTCAAATCGGACCAGTAGTTTCTGAGATTAGCGCGCACAAACATACAAACAAACAAACTCTTCAGCTTTATATATTAGTATAGATTAAACACGGTAGTTTTATCAGTAGCCAAGTAATGCTATTTAGGTAGGAATTGCATTTCTTTGCTTTATGCATGTAGTGCAGCTACTAACCTTATGACAAAAAGTTAAACAGATGACTGTCAACATTCACAAAAGGTTTTTTTTTTTTTTACAAAAATTACTTAATCATCGTTGTCTGCAATCATCACCATCACAGCGTTAATCCCAGTCGCATCCGTAGCTTTTCAGCTTTGGAGTCTGGGGTCCGCTTTACCAGTCAACTGCTGATTTTGGCTAAACTTTCGATATTTTCCGTGAAGCGACTGCCGTCTGACCTCCACAATCCGAAGGTGATATCTAAGCATTGCAATTAGACCAATTGTTAGACTTTTGAGGGCTCCAACAACCCGTAACGATTGCCATTATATGTTCGTATGGGAACCGGGACCAACGGCTGAACGTGCTTTCCGAGGCATAACCAGACCAGTGCAAATATTCATATTCATGCATACAAATACTTGCACTGTGCGGGGATCGAACCCGCGCCACCTTGCGCAACGGTCGCGTCCGCTACCGCTACGCCACGGAGGCTGTCAGCGTTGTCTACAATGACGTCATTTAAAAATAAGGCTGGGCCTACAAATCCCTTATGCCTGGCGTGCCCTAGGTACCAAACGATTGAAATGATATGCGCACAAGTCCCTAAAGTACACATCCCGTCGTGCAGGCACCCTCGCCGCCTACCCCTGCCGCTAACCAGTTTCATTGTTCTAAGCATACATACTGCGAGTGAGACAGACCGATAAAAAGGTTTCATAAAGCACAAATGCATTTATTACGTGAAATAGCATTACTTGACTACCGATAAAACTACCATGTTTATTAAAAACTAGCAGCCGCCAGCGACTTCGTTCGCGTGGAGTTAGTTATGCTCCACTGCTATTGGTCGCAGCGTGATGTTGAGCCTAAAGCCTTCCTGGATTAATGGGCTTTCCAACGCAAACAGAATTTTTCAAATCGGGCCAGTAGTTCCCGAGATTAGCGCGAACAAACAAACATACAAACAAACTCTTCAGCTTTATATATTAGTATAGATAACTCTGAAAGGACTAAGATTTGGAGCTTGACACCATAGTAACTTTTATTCAGCTCAAAAATACCTATCCAACGATGTAACACACATAGCTATTAGAAGGTGGGACCAGGATTGCATCCTCATTTCCAAGAGTACTTGCTCCAAAACCTAAAAGACCCTTTAACAAGGCACAGTTCCTTTACAGCACTTTGTATGAAACGCTCTGAAGAAAAGGCGTGTTTCCAGAGTGATCGGTGCAGTACCGACAAGCCATGCTCACACACGGCGTACCTACGTGTATACCATTCCATAGAAATTACTCTATTTCCCCGGCCGCGGTGTGTATGACTGTTAAATCTCCAAAGAAGAAAATCACAGACAATCTTCCGTGAACATTTTCTTTAGTGATCAATACACAATACAAATGTGCAAAACCCGCGACCGTATGCCTCACTATACAATCTTATGTAAATAAAACCCTTTCCGACCCATAAGGATAATAAAGGTTAGGTAAACACATGACCCAAAATAATATAAAATTTTACGTAATCATCATAGTAACAATACTAATGAATTTTGAAATAATCTTTTTTTCCCGCGAATGAATTACAACTTCCTCGAAATTAGGTATTTTTTTAAAAAGTGTCAACACCGTTTTGACGGTATTATTATAAGCGATGCGACCACGTGCCGCGTGGCCTGCCCCCCGTCGCCCGCGGAAGGGTTGCCTACCACACATGTATTAAGTTACCTCTTTTTGCGAAATAATATTTATTTTTTTAGGGAGAATTTCTTCCTAGTTTAGCCCGGCTTTGTATCCATTAGTAGAATCAGTTATCGATAACTAACAATGCTTTCACGGATCGGACAGGGTTTTCTTTACATATTGTAAATATACAGGGATCTAATAGGGTCCTTTTCATCTCCAACTTTGAATCACTCTGTGTAAAAGGAACTGGAGGAGCTTCATCTTCTTCCCCATAGATTGGAAGCCATATCAAACTTAATTGGAAAAAGTCTGAGCTGGAGCAGACAATATTAAATTATATTACCTACATCATTTTCCAGAACTGGGCCTTTATGGTGCAGTTGCAAGGCACATTTTCCTGCAATTTTTTACATCGGGCTGTATCCTTTCCGTTCGATTTTTATTTAACGTTAACTAATGTATGTTTTACTTGCACAAACAGACTAAAAACACAAAATATGCGTAGTATTGGGTGTATTTAGCATAAATAAATGTATTTAGTATCTAAATACAATTCTCCAAAGCCAGGAGCATAGGTGAAGAGTAGCAAGCCGGTCGGTGTTCACTAAGATGCATTTTGGAGAGTGCAAGGGAATTGTTTGACTTAATTCCCCCATCTCCCTTCCATCATCGGACGAGCCGTCGTATGGCGAGTATCTTTCCTTACGTTGTACAATATTACTATCCGGACTAAGACTACGGACGAAATTCCGGATTCCTGATGGACTTTCTTTTTTTCCTTGGACAAAGCTGGATTTACTTATTGATGATGATTTTTCAAACACGGTTTTTTTTTAAATTTCGATCCCATGGCTCCGTGGGCAAATAACAACCTGTCCAAATAACAACCTGTCCAAATAACAACCTGTCCAAATAACAACATGTCCAAATAACAACATGTACAAATAACAACATGTCCAAATAACAACCTGTCCAAATAACAACCTGTCCAAATAACAACCTGTCCAAATAACAACCTGTCCAAATAACAACCTGTCCAAATAATAACCTGTCCAAATAACACCCTGTCCAAAATTCTATCCAAATCCATGCAGTGGTAAAATTTGTTCATTTGTACAAAATTTCACGTTTAAAGTATTAGTTAGTATGACAAATTTATAAAAAAGAAGTGAAATCACCTTCATGATCCAACATCGGTCAATATCTTCTATAGATACATACTTACAAACATATATAAAATTTAAATGTGTGATTGGAATTTCAAAATAACAGCTTTTAACTAACTTCATATTATGAAAGTATAATACTTATAACCAAAAAAGTTAATTTTCCTTTGTCCCGGCTGCTCTCTGAAGCGGCCAGACCGTTTTAATTTACAGAACGTTAAAGGTATCCGCCGTCATCAAACCTATGAAAGCAAAAAATCTATAATAATGTTACGGGCTGGGGGTACTAAAACGCCGGTTAAGGGTTACGAAATTTATTGGCAACGAAGGTACAGACGATCGTAGGCAATGACAAGTAGAACGTAGCTGATGTCGCACCGAAGTGTTCTCTTAAGTCCACGAAGTCCGTGTTGTAAACAAACAATAACACTACAGATGTTTCTTCACGTAGTACTCACAGTTCTCGTTACAGTTGTCGCAGTAGGTATTCTCAATTATCGCTTCTTATCTGTCGCTTGTTCTCGTATCGCTAGTCGAATGCAGACTGACTCTGCGCCCTTGGTGAACATCTCTGCGACCCCGATATGGGGGCGCGAGGAGACGGTTTGGGGGCTCCTTTATGGCCCCGTGACCGTGGTCTATTGCTCTCAGTCTCCAAAATTGAGGACCCGTCGTCGGGTTGTACCCTAGGGGTGCCATCTTCGCACACCTACTTTGTCGCCGCAGGGGTGTGCCTTCCCTGCGGCAGTCGTCGGTGTGCCTTGTAGTGTGTGACTGTAGGGGCGCCCTAAGTGCTTCTGGTGCGACCAGGCCCCTGCCGGGTGAGGTCTCTGGCTACTCAGAGAAGGCCCAGCAAGGGTCAGTCAAGCGACAGGGCGCCGGTTTTGGTTGGCGCTCCTCTACAGTGGATGATTACCCCGTCCCCCTGACAGCTCATCATCAACATACACACACCCCCTTCACATAACATCCCCTTCGCCAGACGGATCACGAAGTCATCGATGCTCTCGACACGCAGATCCCTGTGAATAACTGAGTCCCTCACGTACCGGGGTGCCTTGACGATTTGACGCAGCGTGATGTTCTGCTGCGTCCCGAGCTTCTTCCTGTGGGTCTCGGCCGTGAGGGCGAGCCAAGCCGGGGCAGCGTAAGTAAGCTGCGGGCGCACGTATATTTTGTAGATCCCCAGCTTGACTCGCGTGGAGAGGCGTGACGAGAGCACCGGGCGTAAAAGGTTCCTAGTTACCTTGGTTCGCACGACGGTGTAACAGACGTGCGTGCCCATGGTTAGCCGACTGTCGAGTGTGACCCCCAAGTACTTGGCGGTCCTGGTACACCCAACCTCGGTCCCCATGAGCTGAAGGTTCGGTGGATGACGTCGGCTTCGTGCCGTGATGATTATAGCCTGCGTCTTACCTTGCTGAGCCAGTCGGGAAGGTCGTCTAGTGCGCGCTGCATTTTGATGGCCGCGTGGTCGGCCGACAGCGACGCGGTGATGTACGCAGCGTCATCAGCGTACAGCGCGAGTGTCGCAGAGTGCGTGGCGGGGATGTCGTCGGTGTACACGGAGTATAACGCAGGTGAGACGCAGCTCCCCTGTGGCACGCCCGCTCTGATGGGGCGTGTGCTGGACGACTCGTCCTCCACCGAACCGAACCGTCGGGGCGTGGTGGTCTTGGTTAGCTTAAAGATAAGACCGGCGTGCCAGACCCGGTCGAATGCCTTTTCCATGTCGAGGAATACTGCTGCGGCGACTCCCTCTTGTTTACAGCCGCTGTGAGGATGTGCAGTACCCTCGACAACTGGAGCGTCGTACTATGTTCGGCCCGGAATCCGAATAGTTCCTGGCGCGGTGTTATGTGTGGTAATAGGTGACGCAGCGCCTCGAACACCTTGGAGGTTGTAGGGAGGAGCGTGATAGGACGGTAGCTTTCCGGCTTCAAGACGTTCTTCCCTTGGGCAGCATAATGACCTTCCCTTGCTTCCAGCAGGTGGGTAACCGGTGCGGAGTATGCCGTTGTATAGACGTGCTCCGCCTCCGTGCCGCCACCGATTTCGGTGGCAGGTGTATGAGGGCGGTGTTGGTTATTCCGTTCGCACCGGGTGCCTTTCTCGGCTTAGTGCGTTTTATTGCCCCCAGTACTTGTCCCGGGGAGAAGAAGAGTGGGTCTTCCTCTGGAGCCACCGGCGTCTTGAAGTACTCTACAAGGTGTTTCTCCACTGCTGCGACATGGTCCAGGGCGTCCGTTGGGTTTGGCGTGAATTGACGCTCCAGGTGTTCGGCGAATATTTCGGCCCAGTCGGCCGCCGTGTAGCGTAGCGCCCCGTCGCAGTTGCGCAGTGGGCGCACCGGGGCTGGGGTATTCTAGAGGCGTCGGCATAGCCGGTGTACCGACGCCCAATCGCTGTCTGTCGAGTCAATGATGTGCTCCCAGCTCTCCGTTTCGTGCGCCCGTAACTCGGCCTTCACCTTGTCTGTGATACGGTTGAGCTGGTTTTTGATTGTAGGACATCTTGTATGTTGCCACCGCTTGCGCAGACGCCTCTTGTCGGCGATCAAGTCTGCGATGTGTGCGGGGAGCTTGTGGTAGCACCGGTATTATTATAAGCGAATAGCGATGCAACCACGTCACAGGTGCCGCGCTCCCTGCTCCCCGCCGCCCGCTGAAGGGGTTGTTTACCGCACATGTATTAAGTTACCTCTTTTTGCGAAATATTTATTTTTTTTAGGGGGATTTTTTTTTAAGTTTTGCCTGTCTTTGTGGGCATTAGTAGAATCAGTTATCGATACCTAACAATACCTTCACGGATCGGACAGGGTTTTCTTTACATATTGTATAGGTCAGCTGATCGAACATTCCAGATTCCTCTAGACGTAATAATAATGGCGCATAACTTCGAGGACATTCAATAAGTACCTACGGTAATTCCCGGAAACGGGTTTCTGGAAATTTCGATGTCGACACTTTGTTGACAAAATTGTTGAGACCTGTACCATTCGATAGGCCATCCTAAGCCTAGCAATGCATTTTAATATTGCACCTAGAAAATGTCTAGATCTGGGGATATAGGGCTTAAAAGTGACACACTGCATGTCACACGATATTGAACCTTATGCCAACGATATAAGGTCCATTCGTAACAATAATATACAATATGTAAAAAAAACCCTGTCCGACCCGTAAGGATAATAAAGGTTAGGTAAACACTTGACCAAATATAATATAAAATTTTACATAATCATCATAGTAACAATACTAATGAGTTTTGAAATAATCCTTTTTTCCCGGGAATTAATTACAATTTCCCCGAAATTAGGTAATTTTTAAAAAAGTGACAACACCGGTATTATTATAAGCGAATAGAGACGCAAACGCGGCACCTGCCCCCCGCCGCCCGCGGAAGGTGTTGCTTACCGCACATGTCTTAAGTTACCTCTTTTTGCGAAATAATGTTGAATTTTTAGGGGGATTTTTTTTTTAAGTTTACCCTGTCTTTGTGGGCATTAGTAGAATCAGTTGTCGGTACCTAACAATACCTTAACGGATCGGACAGGGTTTTCTTTACATGTTGTATAAAGCTGAAGAGTTTGTTTGTTTGAATGCGCTAATCTCAGGAACTAGTGGTCCGATTTGAAAAATTCTTTTTGCTTTGGATAGCCCATTAATCCAGGAAAGCTAACCATCACGCTGCGATTAATAGGAGTGGAGTATAACTCATATCATGTATGACACAATGTTAGGATGAAATAAATATTTTTGTATTTTTGTATTTGTATAACTAACTCCACGCGAACGATGTCGCTGGCGGCCGCTAGTAGTAAATAAATATCCAAGAAATAAATACAAATTTCGTTCACGCAAATGTCGTCGACGCAATCGGGTAAACAGATAAAGAATGGTATCCTGTTTCTATGAAATTTTTAATCTGCATTATCACGCATGATATGTGTTCGAGTGAGATATATGGATTATAGTAATAGAACATTGTTGATAAGGCGAGAATTTATACACAATTATCACTCTCTCGAATTCCCCTTAAACTTAAGAGGGAAATATATAAAAGCATGATGATATGGTGAAAAGGGGTAACCAACGATATGAGTATTCTCAACCCAGCTGCCTTCAATTTATTGATTTTCATTCATCCCTTTTTGGCCTAACATTCCGATCCATACAAGTCAGTGTGTCTAACCATCATCATCATTTCAGTCCTAGTTAATTTATACTCCTTTTTTTTTCTAGATAGGGGGTTATGACGGGAAAGCTAAGATGAGTGGCACGCGCATTTTTCATTGGACTTTTAAAATTATTTAGTTTATCGTTTACTAAATAAAAGCGCGTGCTTTATGTATTAAAAAGTGCATTAAGTAAATAATTCATAAAGAACATTGAAATATCGCAGCATAGTGGCCACATCATGACTTTGCCTCAATCCTCCTTCATAGACAGTTCATGCGGCCGTCTTCTTCAACTGTCAATAGCCATATCCGCCATTTGTGTGAAAGAAAATTTTCAAAAAAATTCTGTAATTTGTTACACGTGTTCTCTCTATCTTATCTCTTCTTCACATCTCTTTCACAGAGGCCATTGATCAAGAGTGAAGGTTGAGGTTAAATTATACTAATTAATATTAGTTAGCCGTGTTTGTACCTTAAAAGAATAAACGTTGCTTATGCCGATAAAATTGACGATGAATCATAAGGTTTGTTCTTTCATAGGCACCGCATAATGAGCCCACTGCTGGGACACATGCTACTTCACTGTGACAAAATCAAAATAGTTTATTTCAAATTAACCAACAGTTGGTGCTTTTGAATAGTCAATGTCGGTCAGTCCAAGAAAAGTGAAGCTAAATTGCACGTTTCAAAGCGTAGAGCTCTATGGAGAAGAAGGTGCAGGAAACTCCATGGACACTCTTTTAAAATCATAATATGGATTACATGTCTTCGTTACATATTTCTGTTGCTTCTTTCATGTGACCACAATGTATAATTATAAAAATTAATGAAAAGATAGAAAATTAATTATGCCCACTGGCAGCTAAGAGATGACAGTCTCCACTGACGGCCCCCGTTCACGAGCATGACGCGCGCATCAGCCCCACTTAGTTCAACTATTTTGAAGGGAACCTAATGACCCAACAACACGCGCCACCATCAGCAAGACATTTGTGTGAGCAAGACAAACTCTCAACTGCCATGCTCGTAATGTCAAACAAATTATATAAAAAAAAATATCAAACCATAGTCCATGGTGAATCACATTCACAAACTTGAAAAATGCATTAACATTATACAATACTATATATTACTTGCAAAATCATGGTAGCAAAATCTTGTGCACAATTGAAATAAATAAATACAGACAGGAAGTAATGTAACAAGCGAGCCCGGTGTGTTTTAGTAGATGTAACATGTCTGAAAAGTTTCTAAAACAATATTTGCTACTGTAGTGGTACCTACAACGCGTCATACTGACATAATGACGTCAATCCTGAATCTCGCAAGTAAAGTTTACTGTGCAACTAGCACGCATACAAGTTCGCGATATCAACCGGTGGGCAAGTGCCCGCCAGACATAACATCCGCCTGGTAGGACTATCCTCCCTTTTCTATGGAATATGAGTGAGTGAAAAGTGCGCTATGCACGCTGTCCCTCATACCTCCACAGTACAAATAAAATCATTTTGCGAAATAATTTTATTTGTAGCGAATATTTTACACACGCGAGAGTAAGTACCTTATTCTAATATTCGAGAAATAAAATCATTTTGCGAAATAATTTTGTTTGAAGCGAATATTTTACACACGCGAGAGTAAGTACCTTATTGTAATATTCGAGAAATAAAATCATTTTGCGAAATAATTTTATTTGTAGCGAATATTTTACACACGCGAGTAAGTACCTACCTTATTGTAATATTCGAGAAATAAAATCATTTTGTGAAATAATTTTATTTGTAGCGAATATTTTACACACGCGAGAGTAAGTACCTTATTGTAATATTCGAGAAATACAATCATTTTGCGAAATAATTTTATTTGTAGCGAATATTTTACACACGCGAGAGTAAGTAGGTACCTTATTGTAATATTCGAGTACATGTTTTCACGGTGATCTGAAGTCGAACAAAGGATATGAACATCGACATTTGGTCAGGAAAACATACAACGAACGAGGCCTACACGAATGTAAATCATTTCTTTATTTTTTCAACCATTCAACCATACTTGTGTTTTACCTCTATTGACTCAATGTGAGGCGCGCCGCCCCATAGTATACGGAAGCGCCTCGGCGGCAGGCTCTAGACTCTCTAGAGTCTAGAGGTAAATCACTAACACTTTCCACACAAGCTGTATTTGAATTTGGAATACAAATTATTTGACAAATTATAGAACAATGAACTGATGTTTTAACAAAATTGAAATTCTTAAGACTTTTAAGGTCTTTTTACAAGTCATTCAATAATCAACTTAGAATACTTTTAACTAAAGTAGATAATTGATTAAATATCGATTTTATTTAAATAATAAAAATTTTGTTTTTTTAGGGTTCCTTATAGATTCGTCATGTCTGTCTGTCCGTCTGTCCGTCCGTATGTCACAGCCATTTTTTTCCGAAACTATAAGTGCTATATTGTTGAAACGTGGTAGGTAGATGTATTCTGTGAACCGCATTAAGATTTTGATGCAAAAATAAAATAATAATAATAAATATTGGGGGCTCCCCATACTTAGAACTGAAACTCAAAAAAAAAATGTCAAACACGTGTGGGGAATCTATGGATAGGTCTTCAAAAATGACATCGAGGTTTCTAAAATATTTTTTTTCTAAACCGAATAGTTTATGTGACAGACGCTTCCAAGTTGGAAAAAAGTTGGTCTCCCCCCTTCTAACTTCTAAAATAAAAGAAATGAAAAATCTAAAAAAAACATCTGATGTACATTACTATAAAAGCTACCAACGAAAATTGTTTTGAACGAGATCTAGTAAGTAGTTTTTTTTAATATCTCTTAAATCGTAAACCGCTGATTATCGCGTAATCATACAAATAACTTAAATCCTTTAATTTCATAAACGGTACGGAACCCTTTGTGCGTGAGTCCGGCATGCACTTGGCCGGTTTTTTTTTGTCTTTCGTTCTCTTAATTTCGTTTTGATCTTTTGTAATTATCCCAGATTATGAACATTACGACACGCATTTACTCGTGCTAATGACGTATATAAACTGACAGGTTAGAAAAGTGGTTTATAGTAGAAGTTCTAAGTTCTATGCAATTATGTTGCCACAAATTTGTTAGGTGCTGCCGGTTCTACCGGAGCGGCCATTCCTTGCTCTGTGCGCCACCCTCATGCAACTTGTAAGGTCGCATATTAGCACTGTTAGATGTAAATCTATGGTAAAAGTACGCAGTGCTGCACACCCTCAGCATAATTGAAATTATTGAAATATCAACTTCACTTCATTGACAGTTAAATGCATTTCAGCAACAAGCGCCATTAGAAAAATTTCACAATGTTTGAAGGACTGTGTGAACTTTTTCGTATAGGAATTTAGTTATTTATTCATAAATTAATAATTGTTTACATATATGGATAGGTATGCTGGTTTTTCAGAAAAACGTTTTTGAGAATAGTGGTTGATTGCATGCGTTTTAATTTGCTTTATGCGTTGTTTTCTGTCGTCAACTGTTTTTTTTTTTTTTTTTAAAAAACACCCGTCGTCACAGGGTGTTGCCGTCCCTACTCTTCTTCTTGCGTGGCAAGATACTGTTTTTAGTAATTTTCGTTTTATCAGTTTTTATTTTATCCGTTGTCTTTTTTTGGGGCTTGTAAATTTTTTACGCGTCGCTCTTTTCCCAGTCATTTATTTATTTGTATTTTTTCGTCAATTTTTATATACATTTTTATCTTTATTACTACAGGACCGAGACAAAAACAAAATTCTTTGTATTTTTTTCTTTTTTTTGTGTTTTTTTTGAACTCAGCGCATCCAGATCTATATGATTATCTATAGTGGTGAGGGTTTTGAGCAACTTCGGGCACATACATACAGACAGACATACAAACATACGCACTTTATAGTAATGGATTATCTATAGTGGTGAGGGTTTTGAGCAACTTCGGGCACATACATACAGACAGACATACAAACATGCGCACTTTATAGTAATGGATTATTCTTTTGTCTACGGTTAGATTAACTTAAGGCTTATATGGTAATGAGGACACATGCAAAATTTCGTTTGTTTTATTTATACTTAAACGATGATTGTGAAGGTCCGAATAATTGGAAAAATTTGAAGCTAAAAACCTACCGCACATGCATTAAGTTACCTCGCTTTTTCGAAATAATATTTATTTTTTTTGGGGGATTTTTTTTTAAGTTTAGCCCGGCTTTATAGGCATTATTAGAATCAGTTAACGATACCTAACAATACCTTCACGGATCGGACAGGGTTTTCTTTACATATTGTATATGGAGGGTAACTTCGCTGGGGCACACTGGGGTACCTATTTATGTGTAGACATTTGTCAACGAGGAGCGCTTTCGCTGTTCCAAACTGTGTCTGAGGGAAAATGCGGTCATTGGGGCAATGGGGCTGATGCGTTTTAGTTGTTTGGGTGCATCTACATGTTTTGGGTGTATCTATATGTTTTTAGAAGAGTAGAACGACGCTTAACTTAGACGAGTCACTTGATTTTACCGCCATAGTGTTGTTTTTCCACTGCGCCATACACATGAAACAAGATTTATACAACGTATAACAAAAAGGGTATTTACATACTAAGGGCATGGCATCTTTAGATGATATCAAACGATATCGGAAGGGTTACAACTCAAAATAAAATACTCAAAAAATTGGTACCAAATTTTCGGTTTCGTGTGTTTCTTAAAATAAAATCATAACAAACGTGGCAGCACACTACATACGTTAATAACTACTAGTTACCCGTCACGTTACTTGCCAAAATCCGATAAATGTCTTCAATATCTCTGTGCGACTAGTGTGATAGTAGCCTATCACAGGCGGTGTTTTTCCTCATAACTTCCTAACATAAAGAGAAAGGATTAAAAAACCCTTCCAATATTGTTTGATATCATGTAAAGATGCCATGCCTTTGTTATGTATATACCCTTTATGTTACACGTTGCATACAAAAAAAAAAGTCGGCACAAAATTCGTACAATTCCCTGCGAGATGGGTCTTTATCTATGTATATTTCCCAACGCATTGAGAATAAGCCATTCGTCGTGTTCCGGATGTCTCTTGAAGCCGTACAGAGGACGGGTCTGAGCAGTTGTATTGCTATGTGTGCCGGGTACGATGTGCCAAATGTCGTTGTGTCGGGAGTTTGGTCATGGAGGGTCTCCAGATCCATCTCCCTCTGGCGCAGCATCATTGGTCGTGTTGTTGGGATTAACATTGCATCACCTCGCTCAATTGCCGTCTTCCTTCCTATTCATTAATATTTTTGAGTGAAAAGGCTCTTAATAAACTAGCGTGTTTTACCATCACCGATTGCATCACTGTTTACCATCAGGCGGGATAGCGGCCAAGCACTAGTTTAGCAAAAGCACCTCTATAATTATATCAGTAACAACACCAATTACTAAAAGCAATTAGAGCTGTTAATTGCATTTGTACCAGCATAGGATTAGAGAACGGGAGATGTGACGCGCTGTATGTACTCGTATACAATACTTGTCATTAGGTATTTTATTAGGAACTAGCTGTGCCCCGCGGTTTCACCCGCGTAAGCTTAGAGCCGAAAGAGCTCAGTTGATATAAAATGAGCGCTTGTTAAAATAATGAGAGCAATATGTATATCCGCGTTTGCTCTAGCTTCCGCAACATTTTTTGTTCCTGCTCTGCTCCTTTTGATCATAGCGGGATGTTTTATAGCCTATGTCCTTTCTCAGGCTCTAGACTATCTGTATACCAAATTTCATTACACTCGGTTCAGTAGTTTTGGCGTGAAAGCCGGACAGACAGACAGACAGCGATATTTTCGCATTTATAATATTAGTATGGATAAGGTATATTGTAAAATTGATTACAATTAAATAGGCTTCGATACACGTTCCCGGGACAACCACGGAACAGGTAAATTAGATACCTTTTATGGGGCCTACTTTCTGTCCTGCGATTAAGATCTGGGTTCGCCCGTTCGTAAGGATTTATATACCATGGAGTGAAGACTAATCTATACTAATATATAAAGCTGGAAAGTTTGTTTGTTTGTTTGAACGCGCTAATCTCAGAAACTACTGGTCCGATTTGAAAAAATCTTTTTGCATTTGATAGCCCATTAATCCAAGGCAGGAAGGCTTTAGGCTATATAACATTACGCTGCTACAAATAGGAGCGGAGCATAACTAACTCCACACCAACGAAGTCGTTGGCGGCCGCTAGTAAAAAATACTTTCCATGTTTTTTTATCCGATTATATTTATAATAGATACAATATATAGATAAACATCCAAGACCCAGGCCAATCAGGAAAACATCGTTTTTCCATCATGACCTGGCCGGGGATCGAACCCGGGGCCGTTGACCGCTGCACCACGGAGGACGACAAAACATACCTTCGAAGTTTTTGCTTCTAAGATGATGTTTTCCTTCACCGTTTGAGAGCAGTGGTGATGAAATAATTTACACAAAGTTAGCGCCCGAGGGGGTTCGAAAACTTATAAGTTTCAGGTCGTAGTTTTGAACTACATATTTCGTATCAGCTGCAGATACGAAATTTGCTACCGCGACTCTCAACGACGGTTACGTTAGCCGAAACTACGGTCGTTGAAGAGTCACCTGTATCAATCTATTGTATTGTAGATACAATTATGGTCGTGGTGGCCTAGTAAAGCCGTGGTGGCCTAGTGGTTAAAACACCAGCCTCTCAAGTATGAGTACGCGGGTTCGATTCCACGTCAGGCAAGTACCAATGTAACTTTTCTAAAGTTATATGTACTTTCTAAGTATTTCTTGGACACCAATGACTGAAGGTGAAGGAAAACATCTTGAGGAATACTTTATAAGTCTAAAATCTAATTTTAGATAGGTACGTCTTCGGCATGGTACTTGTACATACAACTGCTATACTAATATACAATGTGTAACATAAAGGGTATATACATAACAAAGGCATGGCATCTTTACATGATATCAAACGATATTGGAAGGGTTTTTTAATCCTATCTCTTTATATTAGGAAGTTATGAGGAAAAACACCGCCTGTGATAGGCTACTATCATACTAGTCGCACAGAGATATTGAAGACATTTATCGGATTTTGGCAAGTAACGTGACGGGTAACGAGTAGATATTAACGTATGTAGTGTGCTGCCACGTTTGTTGTGATTAGATTTTAAGAAAAACACTAAACCGAAAATTCGGTACCAATTTTTTGAGTATTTTATTTTGAGTTGAAACCCTTCCGATATCGTTTGATATCATCTAAAGATGCCATGCCCTTGGTATGTATATACCCTTTTTGTTACACGTTGTATAAAGCTGAAGTTTGATTGTTTGTTTGAACGCGCTAATCATAGAAACTACTGGTCCGATTTGAAAAATTCTTTTTGCGTCATATAACCCATTAATCCAGGAAGGCTTGAGGCTATATAACATCACACTGAGACCAACAAGAGCGGAGCATATAAAATAAAAGCAAATATTAATCCTTACCCAAACACGTTATGGGTATTAATTTAGAACTCTTGACACGACTTAATTTTGATTAACACTTTATAGATACGACAATTTTAAAACAACTCTTTTGGGGTTAAAATTAAATGTTTAAATAACTAACTAACTGCTTCTAATGGGAAGCCACTCCACATGACAGCAAACTTAGAACAGATTTGCGCATAGCTTTAGGGCTGATTGCAAATACAAGCAGAAAAGAAAAAAAAACTCAGTCGGCGTGAACGAAGTCTGCTAGTAATATATATTTTTTTTTTTTTTTTATAAATTATAAACCAGCGCTTGACCGCAATCCTGCCTGATGGTAAGCAGTGACGCAATCGTTGATGGTAAAGCGCACTAGTTTATTAAGAGCCTATTCACTCTAGCCTTGAAGACACTCAAATTGTAGTCCGACGGAAACACCGCCGCGGGCAAATTGTTCCAGTCCCTCGATGTACGCGGTATAAAGGAGGAGGCGAAGCGCTTCGTCCGGATCGTAGTGGTGTTAACAACGTAAGGGTGGAAACCAGCCGTACGACGGGTCGTCCGCTGGTGGAACGGAGATGGGGAATTAAATCATGCAATTCCTTCGCACACTCCCCGAAATGCATCCTATAGAACACCGAAAGGCTGGCTACTCTACGCCTGTGCTCTAGGCTTTGGAGACCAACTCGAGTTAGATCAGGGTCACCAATCAGCCTCTTTGCACGTCTCTCCACTGAATCCAAAGTGGCCAGGTGACACTTGGCAGCACCAGCCCAAATGTGGCTGCAGTACTCCACACACGAACGGACCTGTGCTTTGTATAACATTAGAAGCTGCCCAGGTGTGAAGTACTGCCGGACCTTTGCGATAACGCCAAGTTTCCTGGCAGCCACCTTGGCCTTGGACTCAATGAACCGCCCAAAGTTAAGGTTCGAGGAAATCTCAACTCCCAAAAGCTGAAGGCGGTCGGAACACTCCAAGGACACATTCCGAAAAGTAGGGGCCAAGGTGAACGGGCTCCTTTTGGCGGTGAAAAGACACGCCTGTGTTTTGGCGGCATTGAATGCTACAAGATTGGCATTGCCCCATTCGGAGACTGCCTGCAGTGCAACACTCGTTCGCTCAACCATGGCCTCTCTTTCGGACCGGATTGATTCTCTACTAGCCCGGGCATCCGGCAGGTATCTCTCTACAACTGTGCTGTCATCTGCATACCCATAGATACCGGGCATCAGCAGATCGTTAATATGCAGCAGAAACAGAGTTGCAGAGAGAACAGACCCCTGAGGAACACCGGCATTAGTTGACATGGGCTCAGAAGAGCATCCGTCGACAACAACTCGGAGGGACCATTCAGTCAGGAAGTCTTTTACCCAGCCAGTCAGGCTAGGGGAAATGCCGTACGCTGGAAGCTTACTCAAAAGGCCAGCGTGCCAAACCCGGTCGAAGGCCTTCGAGACATCAAGGGAGACAGCAATCGCTTCCCCATTCTTCTCGAGGGCCTCGCCCCACAAGTGAGTGGCATACACTAGTAGGTCCCCAGTTGACCGATTGCGGCGAAACCCGTACTGTCGGTCACTGAGGAGATCGTTACCTTCCAGGTACGCCAAAAGGCGCGAGTTCAATACACGCTCCATAATTTTGCAAAGTATGGAGGTGATCGAAATCGGCCGATAGTTGGCAGGATCGGCACGACTACCCTTCTTGGGCACAGGCTGCACGTTAGCAAGCTTCCAGGACTTGGGCACTATACCAGTCCTAAATGAGAGGCGATACAAGCGCGTCAATACAGGAGACAACTCGGGCGCACATGCTTTAAGAACAATCGCTGGTATACCATCCGGACCACTAGCCTTATTCACGTCCAGACGACACAGTACTCTCAGAACCTCCTTGTTTCTAATGCGAACCTCAGGCATTGAAGCTCCGCAATGAGGTAAATTAGGTGGAGTAGCACTGCCAGTATCAAGACGCGAACTATGGGCAAAGAGAGATGCAAACAGACCTGCTTTCTCTCTCGCCGTATGAGCCAGTGTTCCATCAGGCCTAACCAGCGGAGGCAGTGAGGGCCGACAGAAGTTCGCCTCAACCGATTTGGCAAGGGACCAAAAAGATCTGCTACCGGATGGCTGCGCCGATAACTTGTTGCCAATATGGGTAATACGGTCGAAGCGAGCCTTCTTGAGCGCCTTCTTGTAGGACTTGGCAGCACGGTTAAAGGCTCTCTTCTTTGAGCTTAGATCCGGAGCTCCGCGGTCACGAGCGTCAACCCAGGCGAGAAATGCCGTGTGCTTACGCTGTTCAGCTTGGACACAATCGGCATTGAACCATGGGCGAGCCGAGCCACCGACGGGCACGTCATTGAATGGGATAAAATACTCCATAGCTTGACGCACCACATCGGTTATAGCGTCCGCACAGCTCGAAGGATTGTCAGAGGAGAAGCAGACCTGCTGCCAAGGATAAGACGCAAAGAAGTGGCGCATCTCATCCCAATCCGCTGACCTGTAACGCCACATTCGCCGTTCACCACGAGAGTCGTGATCTGGTGGGGAGAAGGACGTTACAGACTTCACCAGACAGTGGTCTGAAGTTCCCAACGGTGAGGAAACTGTTACAACACATCTGTCCGGATCAGTGGTCAGCAGAAGGTCCAAACAGTTGGCAGTATGCCCAACTACATCAGGCACCCTAGTCGCTTGCTCTACCAGCTGGGAAAGGCCCATAGTAAGCGCGAAGTTTCGCGCTTCTCTCCCAGCGTGGTCGGTCCTCTGGTATGGGAAGAGCCAGTCCTGGTGGCAGGCGTTGAAGTCCCCCAGAGCGACGAACTGAGCGCCAGGGTGCCGATGCAGCGCATTGTCAGCAGCCTCACTGAGGTGGTCAAATAAACGAGTTGTCTCCTGATCACCGCTGTGCGATCGGTAGACACAGGTGTAAACAATTTTGTCCACACCAGTGTCAACCAACAGCCATAGGGACGAGAAGTGAGGGTCTTCGAGGTGACGGAGGCGCCGGCAACAGATGTCATTGCGGACATACACACAGACCCCGGCACGCTGCAGGAAATGATGCTCCAAAGAGTATCCCGGGTAGCCGAGGTACGCCGCGTCAGTCGGACATCTGATCTGGGTCTCCGTCAAGAAAAGTAGGTGAGGCTTTTCAGTCTCAAGGTGGTAATGGACTGCATCGATATTGGAGTGCAAACCTCGGATGTTTGAGAGGTGCACTATGAACGAGAGGACGTGCGCCCGCTGTGCACACCTACTTTTCCTTTTGTAACTTTTCATATTAAGTTTATATACTGAGTGAATAGGAAGGAAGACGGCAGTTGAGTGAGGTGTTGCAATGATAAACCCAACAATACGACCAACGATGCTGGGCCAGAGGGAGATTGTTCTGGAGACTGCGGGGACGCCCGAACCCCCCCAGGGATCGCCATCGGGTCCTCTCGTCCGGTCGCCAACCGGCACGATGGGGCCACCCTGGGATTTTTCGCAGTTGGCGGGGCAGCCTTTCGTATGTGGCTGGCACACTACTTGGGCCCCCAACTACCTGCGGTCGGCCAGCGGAGAACCGTGCTTCGGATCCCGCTACCCTCCACGAACAAACTCCCGACACAACACCATCTGGCGCATCGCACCCGGCACACATCGCAACACAACTGCTCAGACCCGTCCTCCGAACGGCTTCACCAGACATCATGCCGGAACACGACGAATCGCTTGGCGGCATGTCTTTGTCTGGTGGGTGGTAACTTATGCCGGCGGTTGATGTTGTGACCTACCACCGAGAAAATTATATCGCGCTTTTTAGATTTCCCTCTGGAATATCAAATTTTTCCGGGATAAAAGATAGCCTATGTTCTTTCTCAGGGTCTAAAGATTGTCTGTGCCAAATTTCATCAAAATTGGTTCAGAGGTTTAGGCGGGAAAGCGTAACAAACAGACAGACAGAGTTACTTTCGCATTTATAATATTAGTATGGATTATAATATTTCATTAGAAATAGGACAAAAGATTTTTCATTCTGTTTCATTAGAAATATGACAAAAGATAAAAATTATTTAGTCCTATCAAAGTAGTCTGCGCCTGGCGAAAATCATCGTATTTTTAGTAAGAACTTAGCCATGTTTTTAATCTCGTCTAAATTATCTATGGAGTATCTTAATTTGACAGGATAATCTAAAATTTTATCATCTATCCTTTTTTTAATGAAATAGAAAAAATTATGCACTGAATTTGAAATTAATTTCATTTTTGAAGAAAGTGATCGATATCTATAAACCCTTTCAATTCGACACCGCACACTATTTGTGTAATATAAAGGGTGTCTCTGACATCGACGCACAAACGAGTACCATGAATCTAGTACATGATTCTGCACCCCCCAGTGGTGGAATATTTCTCGGGTTTTTCCTGATTTAAAAAAAGACATATGGAGTTTTTTTCACTTTAGATCTTCCATAATTGCCATACTTTTAAAACACAAGAAGATTTTAAAGTAAAAATTACTTAATTCGCTAATAACACAAAAAAGCACAATGTGAACAAAACTCGAAACACTATCCTATCAGCTGATTTATTTATTTATCAGTTTACAGCTGTCCTTACAGGTTTTACCCTAATGCGACAGTGCAATTATCCACTATTACTTTAAAATACATACACTAATTCTTAAACATAACTAACAATATTTAATAAAACGAGTTCACTCAAAGAACACGAGAATATGTCCAGTCTATCATGGACTTCGTTCACCATACGGATTGCACGGGTGAGGGGTGCTTTCGCCAGTAGGGTGGTTCTGGCCACAGGCACTTTTATGCAGTTGCGGGCGTCGCCGCCTCCACACGTACCGGTCCAGCACTTGAAGCTCTAGCTGACGTAGCACTCCTGGGTTATATGCTACGCCACGCAATAACTTACTACATATGCAGCAAGACTGAACTCTCTTTATATTTAACAGAGTTCACATCAGGGGTCAGCATAAAACCTACAAAAACGTGCGGCGGCACGCTTGCAACGTTCAAAGGCCGAGCCGACACATTTTTTTAAACACTGTGATTTCTGTAACCCCTTATTATTGAAAAAATACCTATCATAATTTTATTAGTGGTATGCGGTGTAGCCTTTTCGCGAAGTTTGCGTCACGATGTCAAATACACCCTGTATTGGTCCTTATGTTTGAAAAAATTAGACTGCTTAACAAAAATCGTATGGAATGGCTGAAATGGATGTGATTGAACTGTCAAAATGAAAGCCTTTATCACTGTTAGTATGTTAGACAATTGCCCCAAGTTTGGACCGACTAGTTGCTAAGGCTCATAAGATCTCGTTATTATTATAGGTACTTGGTTATAAATATTTGTTATTTTCCCGGAAATGCCGGCTTAATGCTCCACCAATTCTTCTGCGTATTGTGTGATTGGGAAGGTTTAAGTCTCGTAATCTCGACCTGACGACGACAAAAATAGAATCTCTATGGCATCGAGTCGATTAATAGGCTAAGGACCGGATAACTAAACAACCCACATGCCAATATTCAAATATTACATGTTTGTGCCTTCAAAAGTATAAGAATAAGCTAGTGAAGTACTATAATAAAATGTTGTATATGTTTAGTATAGTAAGATCATCTTTAGTCCTGCTTCGCCTGAAACAAGTCAATAATAACAAAAAGTGTTTATTTAATAGGGAAATCTTTATTCCATCTCCAAAATCTTTGATTGACCGTGACATACTTTTGCGTATAACTCATTATCATTATTTACATAATAGATTCGAATCTTCCGGGCTACCAGTTCAGTTAGGTGTAGGTACCGCAAGGTTCAATACTGGGTCCATTCTTGTTCTTAGTATATACATATTAATTATTTGCCGATGCTTGTCCGACAAAGAACCGAATATATTAGGATATTTTTGAAAATTCCCTCGCGTACCTATAGCTGATTTATTTAACTATTCTGTGAAACATCTCACCGTGTTTACTATACTACCACTCCACCTGATATTAGGTATTGGCACAGTTGACAACTCACTATTAACTCACTTTATATTAGTTTTCACGACGTGATTTCCACAGAATAGACAGGCTGGTCACGTTTTCAAACTGACATGTTCAAAGAGAATGTTCTGAACGACTTAGTTGGAGTGAAAATAAGATGCACTTTAATATGCTTACTATTTATTCTATATATACCTGAAACTTTAATTGCTTTGTGGGACATTTGCCATAATCCTTACGCTTGGCAGGCGGATGGGTGATCGTAGTAATTTGATATTCCGCAGGAGAAGCGTATGGGGATTATGGCAAATGCAAGCAATTAAAGCTTTGGGGGATGCCTTTGCCCAGCAGTGGACCTCTATAGGCTGAAGAAAAAGAAGAAGAAGACACCTGAAACTGTATCTTTCACCAAAATTTTAGAGTATCTGCTCTTCACATTCATAAGTCTGTGGTAAAATCTTGTTGGAATGTTATTAATTTGTTTAATAATTGCTGTCGTATAAGCCAATTGTAGCAGACATTCATGTAGCATGTAGAAACTGCACTAAATAATACAATTACTGTACTTAGTCGCATGCCATTGTGCCGCTTTTTTCCGCATTGTTATACCTCCACATGTTGATAGCAATTATCTCCTATTGTACGCAGGAGCTATGTCATAATTTAGATGAAATGATTAGTTAGTTGTCTAATTAACATAATAACGGATGTCCGTTGAGATTCAGGGTTGAGCTTGCAGGGATAGCACGTTGATTGATGACGACGTGCCATCCTGTCTATGTTTCGTTTCGTGAGTCTGAGACGAAACACTGAAACCAAGGAATGATGAAAAAGGTTAAATTGCTGAAGTAAACTTGATTTTTCTCCATTCTCATTTTATCACCAACAACTGCTGCTATGAGAAAAATACTCCTACTCATTAAGACAGTGTTAGTTTTGCCAAAATAAATACGACTTTCATTTATTTGAGTGAGATTAAAAGCGGAACTTTTTTCTTTTTTCCCGGAACTTTTCCGTGGGCATTCAGATAGAAAAGTTACGGCACCTGTTTTATGAAGACAGCTAGCTACTTTACAAACATGAATTAAAGGCTATAAGATACTTACTGTGGTTTTAAACTATCCATACAAACCGTAATTAAAAACATACAACTAAAAACGAAGTATAAAAGGTATACAACTCTCGGTACATTTAAAACCGAGCACAGTGTTTCTCTGTCTCAAACAGATTATGTTTCAGATGTACATGTTACCTACTCTAAAATTAATTCTGTCAGTTACCAGTCCACCATAGGGAGGGGAAATAAAGGGGGGCCCACCTTTCTCCCCATAATGTATCTAGGTATAATATCTACAATTTGTGTATTGTGAATGCATCAAAATTTGAATTATATTATGTTAATTAATCAACATTAATTGCCAAATTTAGGTATGTTGTTGAACAGTGAATTTTTTTGTAAGGTTTACTTAATTGGGGAAGATTTTCTATGAATATTGTTGATTTAAGTTACGGGTCGTTGGAGCCCTCAAAAGTCCAACAATTGGTCTAAGTACAATGCGTAGATATCGCCTTGGGATTGTCGAGGTCAGACGGCGGTCGCTTCACGGAAAATATCGAAGTTTAGCTTAATCAGTAGTTATGGTAAAGCGGACCCCAGACTCCAAAGCTGAACAGGCTTCGGATGCGACTGGGATTGGCGCAGAGATGATAATGAAGATGTTGTTGAGTTAATAAAATCAAAACCTATTTCCGTTAGTACCATTACCCCGCTTGAGTTAACAGCCGTATGGTCAGACAGTCATTTTTTAACACTGAAGTGTGAGTGCACTTCATGTGGTTCTGGTCTTCATCAGGTCTTCAGATGGCTATTTAAATTTATATCTGTACTAATAGATAAATTTATATATAAAGCTGAAGAGTTTGTTTGTTTGAACGCGCTAATCTCAGGACTCACTGGTCCGATTTGAAAAAATCTTTTTGCGTTGGATCGGTGCATAATCGATGCATTTTGGTGAGTGTGCGAGGGAAATGCATGATTTAATTCCCCCATCTACGTTCCACCATCTGACGACACGGCGTACGGCGAGTTTCCACCCTTACGTTGTTAACACCACTATGATCCGGACGAAGCGTTTCGCCTCCTCCTTTATACCGCGTACATCGAGGGACTGGAACAATTTGCCAGCGGCGGTGTTTCCGTCGGACTACAATTTGAGTGTTTTCAAGGATAGAGTGAATAGGCTCTTAATAACGATTACGTCAAGCGCTAGTTTATAATTTACATTAAAAAAAGTAGATAGCCCATTAATCCAGGGAGACTGTAGGCTATATAACATCACGCTGCGACTAATAGGAGCGGAGCATAATAAAAACATATCGAAATCTACGCGGGTAAAACCACGCAGCGCAGCTAGTTTTTTTTTTTTATATGTTTTATAAACTAGCGCTTGACCGCAATCCTGCCTGATGGTAAGCAGTGACGCAATCGTTGATGATAAAGCGCACTAGTTTATTAAGAGCCTATTCACTCTAGCCTTGAAGACACTCAAATTGTAGTCCGACGGAAACACCGCCGCTGGCAAATTATTCCAGTCCCTCGATGTACGCGGTATAAAGGAGGGAGGCGAAACGCTTCGTCCGGGTCGCAGTGGTGTCAACAACGTAAGGGTGGAAACCAGCCGTACGACGGGTCGTCCGATGGTGGAACGGAGATGGGGGAATTAAATCATGCAATTCCATCGCACACTCCCCGAAATGCTATAGAACCCGACCTAGTAGACCTGCGGTGACCTACTAATAGGTATAGGCCGCGACTTACAAGTTGTAGGACGTAGATTAGAACCCATCAGGTCCTTTTTCTTCTTTTTTTTTTTCAGCCTATAGAAAGGTCCACTGCTGGACGAAGGCCTGCCCCAAGGTTTTCCATTCCTATTTCTTCACCTCTTTTCTCAAAATGGAGTAGGAAAACGTCGCGAGGAAACCGGGCAAGTCCTAGAGCCTCGCACTGGACGGGTAGATTACGGCCCACTCCAGATTATGTTATGTTTTATTCTTTTTTTGAGAGGGTCACTATCTTAGTAACCAGTAGGTAGGTACTGTTTCAGAATCCAGTGAAACACACAAAAAAAAAAAATTAAGAACCTTCAAGTTTTTGACATTGAGTCTCTCTGAAATGATATTGAGACTGGATTTCGAAAGTTTTTAACTACGAGAATTGCCCTTCAGTACTTTAGAACTTACACACAATGGCTGGGACTAAAAAAATCTCTTTTTACATACATGTTTTCGAAAGTTTATATTGATTTCCGATTATGTTAGGTCTAGCTACTCTGTGTACCTCAACATAAAGTTATTATTATTATCTTTACCTAAATACTTTTTACACTAACGTAAGTTATAATTAATAATATTAAGGTTTATTATTCTTGGTGTCTTCTTCTTCAGCCTATAGAGGTCCACTGCTGGACAAAGCCCCATCCCCCTAAGGATTGGTGTAACCTTGGTGTAACCAGGTGGAATGTTAAATAATAAAATCAATTTTCTTTGTCCTTCTGGTGAACTGTTTTTTTTTCAAATACTATGCTACAAAGTTAATAAATCTTCGCAAAACATAGGGTTTAGATGTCATATGCTTAAAGGTAAGGGGAAAAAATATCATTTCAACCCATACCGCCTCAGTTTTTGAAGCTGAATGATTGAATTGATTGTGGTTATTATAGTGTCGAGTCATATTTTTCCTTTATGCAATTTACCAGGTCACTCAGAAAGTATTCCGACAAAAAGTTTTTATCTTTAAGAAACTGGCCAGTTATAGTTTATTTAATAAATATGATTATTTTTAGCTAGTAATATAAATAATAATAGGTGCGTTCCGAATTCAAACTTCCCTCCACTTTTTTGCTAGTTAATTAAAATTATCGTGTCTCTTTAGAAAATAGATTTGCTTCAAGACCATTTTCGGGCTACGGAACCAGACGAATCGTACGATAGACTTCAAATGACATTCATGGACAAAGGCCCT
Organism: Sesamia nonagrioides; assembly: GCA_017933935.1. NCBI lineage: Eukaryota > Metazoa > Arthropoda > Insecta > Lepidoptera > Noctuidae > Sesamia > Sesamia nonagrioides. Next base: position 1,441,402 of record JADWQK010000195.1, on the reverse strand, counting down.
TCTAAGGCAACCGTGTATCGGTGGTATAATGAATTCAAGCGCGTTCGACTAACTTTGGGGGATGAAGAAATCTTGTTAGAGAAGAAAACGTTCCAGCAGTGAAAAGTTTGATCCAAGACAATAGACGACTTACATACCAAGAAATTCAGCATAAACTGCAGATTGGATCAGCAAGCCTTCACGAGATTCTATACGTGCATCTTCGGTTGCTGAGGATAGTTTCACGCTGGGTGCCGTACAATCTCACCGATGTTCAGAAGCAGGCACGAGTGGAATGGTGTCATGACATGATAGACAAATTTGAAGAACGCTTGTCTCGGCGTGTTTACGACATCGTTACAGGTGAATCTTGGATTTATCAATACGATCCAGAAACGAAGCGCCAGTCGACGGTTTGGGTGTTTCAAAACGAATCAACGCCTATCAAAGTGAAGCGATCTAGAAGCGGGGGTATGATTTTGATCGCGAGCTTTTTCAGTTTGACTGGCTACTTGGTGTCAATTCCTTTACAATGTATACTGTATACAAAGAATGGCATAGTGCCAAATGCTTGACAGAAGTTTTCTCTGTTGTGAGCATCTAGCGACCTAACACAGGGCTTACCACGATAATGCGCCCGCCTACACTGCAATCAAAACGAGGGACTTCCTGGACAGTACACCGGTCAAACTCCTGGGTCACCCTCCTTACAGCCCTGACCTAGCACCGTGTGACTTCTCCTTATTCTCAAAAATAAAATAAATAAATAAATATAGGTATACGGACAAATCACACAGATTGAGCTAGCCCCAAAGTAAGTTCAAGACTTGTGTTATGGGATACTAACTCAACGATACTATATTTTATAATAGATACATAAAAGACAGCTCAAAGGGATACAATTTTCGATGCCGGATATTGCGATGTCAGCGTTCGAGCAGGTTGTAAACGAGGTGTATGTGGCGGACTGGAAAAAGTATTTCGAAAACTGGTTCAGACTCAAGAAACTTTGTAAAGAGGCGGGTGGAGAGTACATACTTTGAAAAGAAGTAATCTATGTATACTATGTCGTGCACATTCTTATCGACTGCCCCGTTCACGCAACGCGAAGGTACGCCCTAGAACAAAAATTAAAAGTAAAATTAGTTAGGCAAAACCTGTCGGAACTACTTACTAGTGAAACGAGTCGTAAACAATTTGTGGACTACTGCACGGATATCTGTATTATTGTAAACAATAGAAATAAGTGATGGATAAATAAGATTGTTATATTATATATTTTAGTATAATATATAAACGTTAACAAAATGTTGCTATTAGTTAAATAAATTTAAGAATAAATGTGTAGAAATAAGATACAGTCAAATAAATAGTATTAATAAAAAAATAGATAAGTAGAATAAAGTAAAATTATTGTCATAAGTAAAAGGTACAAATGTAACAAGTAAAAAATATGTTAGTATATAAGATGTGAATATGTATGATATAAATAAGTAAAGATCGGGCTAGCGGAAATAAAAAAAAAAAAAAAAAGTTAGGAGATCCATCCTCTCATCCCTTCCCGTAGTACTATAATCCTGGAAGGAAATCCGGGTTCCCCATGCTCATAATGCCCTGTGATGGCGGGTGCATCTTAAAAAAAAAAAAAATATATATATATAAAGCTGAAGAGTTTGTTTGTTTGAACGCGCTAATCTCAGGTACTACAGGTCCGATTTGAAAAGTTTTGCATTGGATAGCCCATTAATCCAGAAAGGCTTTGGGCTATATAACATCACGCTGCGACCAATAGGAGCCGTGCATAACTAACTCCACGCCAACGAAGTCGCTGGCGGCCGCTAGTAAAATATATGTAAGGACCTAACGCGCTAATCTCAGGTACTACAGGTCCGACTTGAAAAGTTCGTTTTGCATTGGATAGCCCATTAATCCAGGAAGGCTTTGGGCTATATAACATTACGCTGCGAACGATAGGAGCCGTGCATAACTAACTCCACGCCAACGAAGTCGCTGGCGGCCGCTAGTAAAATATATTTAGGGACCTAACGCGCTAATCTCAGGTACTACAGGTCCGACTTGAAAAGTTCGTTTTGCATTGGATAGCCCATTAATCCAGGAAGGCTTTGGGCTATATAACATCACGCTGCGACCAATAGGAGCCGTGCATAACTAACTCCACGCCAACGAAGTCGCTGGCGGCCGCTAGTAAAATATATGTAAGGACCTATAGAATATTTCTTTTTATAATCGCAAAACTTTCTGAGTGTCCCACGTATATTTTATGATCATAAGTATTATGTACATATTTTCCGAAGAATAGAACTGATTTATAACTTAGGTACATAGGTGCTTTACCAAATATAGAAACTTTTAATCAGCCAAGGCAGATACAGTGGCTTGTGGCTACGTGGTAAAAACCGCACGGGTCGATTAGGTTAAGCTACTCCTGCTGCTGCTAGACCGTGGGTAGGTGACCATCTCTATATACCAAGACCCCTCCGTCTAAATCAGAAGTCATTTCTTCAAATTAGGCTGAGAATCAGCACTTTTTGAACGTTTACTTGAGACAGTCCCCCCAAAACTCCCGCCCTTCGCCACTTCCTGCTGCTTTCGCTTGCTGCCTTGGTAAGCGTGGGTTCCCGTGTCATTTCTCGATTTTTGTAACTCGATACGGCTCGTCAGAAGCATGAAGGTCTGACAACTAGTCGTATCAAGGGTTATCGAGTCACCCAGTAGGTGATTGGGTTGTGGAGATCAGATAAAGAGTCGTTTAGTGTAAAAAGCTGGTATTCAGCTCCATCTAAACAGATGTCTAAACAGTGTGATCTAAACGGTGAGTGAATCTAAACAGTTGGGAAATATGTGTATAATATGTAGACATTGATTTATAATTATTGCAGGATAATGCTTTTAAAATCAAATTGACAGCGTGGTTACAAAATAAGTGCTTTTATAGCCTTAAGAGGGGACTCTAGTGGTGCTTTCTCTATACAAACGTATTCCGCTGTTTTCTTCGTGGATAACGCTTTTAGAGCAATGATTTTTTTCCTACAATTTCACACCTTGATTGTACGCGCCCTTATTATTTGATTTTTTTGAAAACTTAATAAATAAAAGAGATATGATATTTAAAATCTCGAAAAATAACCCATTTTTACCGCGATGTTCAGATGACTGTTATACAAATGTGATAAGTTCTAGACAAAAAAGAAAATAATAGAGGCATAGGTATACTCATTCTCTAAAGTTTGTTATAAAAATAATTGAAGTCTGTCGTGTTTTTAAAAAGAAAAAAAGCGGAATACGAAACGTTTTTAGTCAACGTTTTTCTAGGTAAAATCAGCCTCAGTTGCAACTGTCCCTTTCGCACTTTAAGGGGAGAGGTTGAAAGCGGCGCGACTTTGTTCCGTAGATCGAAAGCGTTAGTCAGGAAGGCTAATCAGAAACGTTAGTCTGCCTGTACTTATAGTTATTGTTGGATGTATTTAGGGAGAGAGTGAGTTTAGAACAAGTACTATACTTAATCAAGTTTTATTAATTTCTATATTGATCACAACCTAAGGTAACTTTTGTAACGATTGAGCTGTGGTCACAACGGCTCACCTCACGAATCCTTCTACAAGCGACCCTGAGCTTGTTAAATGTCTCATGTGGATTCCCTGCCACACTTCGGTCCCGAGACGGAGTGAGTCAGGGAATTAACTGGTTAAGTTAGGAGTTTTTTTGACATACAGTTTGTTAATTATGACACAGGGTGCTTGAAAAATAAACTTGTGATTGCATCCATTTATTGTTTCATTTAGTGCTCCTGTCTTACCACCTATTTCTTAAGTAAATTTACTGCGGCACGGTCAGAGGGTCTTAAGACCCTAGCCGAGTTAAAATACCTACGTTACATTAAACACATTATACATTAAATACCTACCTGTTATACACAAACCAATCCATTAAGCTAAAAAGCGATGCAAAACTTCACTTTTTTTTTAAATTAAATTCTTTACCTCAATCTCTCAAAACGGTGTAAGAAAAGGTCATAAGGAAAACAGCATCTCCTAGACCCTCAAACATCTATCAACCGGCACTGGCCCCGCTTGGTGGAATACGGCCCACTCCCATTCACCGAAACGATCTCTGTGGTCCATCTGTGTAAACATTACTGGCGATTAAACTACCTAGTTACAACACAAGATAACACAACAACAAGCTACTGCTAAGTGAAGTGCAACTAAAATTAGCAACAAAAGCCATTTTTCTCAGCACAAGTAGTGTTATACTTTACTAGCCGCAAAACATGCCCGTGACGTTCATTCAGTCCGTCGTGGGACATCACTTCGCCCGCCCGCGTTATTGCTCCAATTCCGCTAAGAGATCTTTCAGAATTGTTTTTAGTTTGCGCGCTTCCTGACTGCCGTTGCATGAAGAATTAAGCGCTGGGTAAACACTAGTAAAGTGCCCGTGGTTTCTTGAGATACTTAATAATAATATGTATCCAGCAGTCAATTATTATTGCCCTATGTAGCACCACCTCATAGATTTATCACACATTGACTAAATTAACAATGTTTTCTTATTCTTTTCGCTTCTGGACACTCGAAAGGTCAAATGAGAGAGACCTGAGGCTTAATCTCACTCATGTTCATGTACAAAAGTATGATTACTATTAGATGAGCGATCCACATTTTAATCAATTCGAACGGATGTATGGTTTATGGTTTTCGGAAGAGCTGTTGGCGAAAATGAAAACAATTTAAAACAAGAAATATGCTTGCGTCGCTGACTCGCCAGGCGAATTCCTCAAGCTGCGATTTTAATCGATATATTTAAGATTAGCTTCTGCGAGCGATTTCATTCAGGAGATGTTTCTCGATATTTCATAAAAAAAAAGCTATGTTGACTTACCAAAACTGTATTGTCTTTTCAGCTAAGTGTTAACATTTAACATACCAGTAACTATTAACATTTAACTTTATCAACTTTTACTGTACTTCTTTCTACACGTGTAGCCTTTGGGCTAGATATACTCAAAAGTTGTACAGCGCTCTCTGCGTTCAATATAATATTGCGTTTAGGGTACTGGTGGGGCTGCCTCGCTTCTGTAGCGCATCGGGGATGTTTGCTGACGCACACGTAGATTGCTTTTATGCGACTATGCGGAAGAGGTGTGCTTCTCTGGTGCACAGGGTGCGGGCTAGCTCCAACAGTGTCCTGAGTATGATTGCTGGGCGTCTGGACTGCTCATACGTCAATCATTGTTGTGCCATATTTCATGGGCTAAAGCAGCGGTGACTCGTGTGAGTTGTTTGTATATTATAGTGTAAATTAAATTGTGACATGTTAGTAACATTATCACTAACATTATTGAGTCATGGTTACTTGATTAAAGAATTTATTATTATTATTGCGTTCACCTCGCTGCACTGTCGACAGCTGGTTGTGGTGTGGCGACGCTGGTGGGAATGATTCACAACGGCGTAGGTAGTTGCAGAATAAGAAAAAAATCTTTAAAAATCAGAATTAAACCTTGTAATGGGCTGGGAATCAGCACGTTTCGATTCTCAAAATTACAAAAGGTAGTCCCTCAAAACAGCCGCTTATTCACCAGACCATAAGTAGCGCTTTTGCTTTAAATCAAAATTAATTCAAACCACTTCTTTCATAACTGAGGCTAGGATTTTTACTTCAGCTATATTTTTTTTGTTAACTAATCTCTTGTGCCTTAGAAATATAACATAATATATAGTAATTCCGGAGATATCCAGAGATTTTTTTTTATTTTAATCATTATAAACTAGCCCTTGACTGCAATCTCGCCTGATGGTAAACACTGATGCAATCGTTGATGGTAAAGCACGCTAGTTTATTAAGCCCAGTCACTTAAAAAAAAAACTTAGTGAATAGGAAGAAAGATGGCAGTTGAACGAGGTGGTGCAATGTTAAACCCAACAACACGACCAACGATGCTGCGCCAGAGGGAGATTGATGTGGAGACCCTCTACGACCAAACTCCCGACACAACAACATTTGACGCATCGTACCCTGTACACATCGCAACACAACTGCTCAGACCCGTCCTCCATACGGCATCACCAGACATCATGCCGGGACACGACGAATCGCTTGCCGGCAAGGCTTTGTCTGGTGGGTGGTAACTTCTGCCGGCAGCCGATGTTATGGCCTACTACCGAGAGAATAAATAATAGATTTCAAGTACGAAGTCTATTTCGGACATAGTAACCATTCAACCTTCCAACGAAAGTCGTTCGGCGGTTACACGAGTCAACGAAGACTTTTCATCCATGTGAAACCCGTTGCTTGGTAACACTTTATGAGACGAATAACCAAAGAGATTTAAGAGGGAACTCTAGTGGTGCTTTCTCTATACAAACGTATTCCGCTGTTTTCTTCGTGGATAATGCTTTTAGATCAATTATTTATCTACAATTTCACACCGTGATTATACGTGCCCCTATCATTTGATTTTTCACGAAACTTAATTAATAAAAGAAATACGATACTTCAAAATCACGAAAAATAACCGATTTTTACCGCGATGTTCAGATGACTATTAGAGAAACGTGATAAGTTTTTGACAAAAAAGAAAATAATAGAAGCATAGGTATACTTTTGCTATAAATTTTGATATGAAAATCAGCCTTAACTGCAAACAGCGGAACACGAAACGTCTTTTGGTCAACTATTTGGTAGGTAAAATCAGCCTGAGCTGCAACTGTCCTTTTCGCACTTTACCGGGAGAGGTTAGAAGTAGCGTGACGGCAATAATTCGTAAAAGTAATTCTGACATCCTCCGTGGCGCAGCGGTCAACACGCCTGCCTGCGACGTGGAGGCCCCGGGTTCGATCCCCGGCCAGGTCATGATGGAAAACGATCTTTTCCTGATTGGCCTGGGTCTTGGATGTTTATCTATACAATATGTTAAGAAAACCCTGTCCGACCCGTGAAGGTATTATTAGGTATCAATAACTGATTCTACTAATGCCTACAAAACCTGGCTAAACTTAAAAAAAAATTCCCCCTAAAAAATTAATAACTTAAATAAAATAAATAGGTAATTTCATGGCACAAGGAACAGTTCATAACCTCAGTTGACCTCATGCATGTAGGTATAGGTAATTTATCCACGTTTATCGAGTCTCGAAACAAATGATGAGGCAGCTCGTGAAAAGAACTTTTTTTTTTTAAGTAGGAAGGTCGTCTGACTCTCCAAATGTATCATTTCATTCGATGAGCATAATCGCTGAGGCGGAGATGTTGTTCCATATTAATTTAAAAAATTAATTTATAAATTTCGTTCACTAATAACGATACAGGTCCAGCTGGTACCGTCGCACGAGATTAGCACGGACATGCACACAAATAAAAATCAAGTGGTGTCAAATTCGCGCTGACCACAGTTGGTCCGCCCTTACCAATCCACTGCTCGCCGAACTGATAATGGAGGTTCTCACGTACAGGACAAAGATATGGTGACGCACCGTCATACTGGAACCACATTGACCACAATCACCTGATCACAACACAGCAGTTGCTGCTACCTTCCATCAGCATATTACATTACACTACATTAGGAAACGACATGATCACACAATACACGAATAGTCTTCACTAGAGCGATGTTTACGGGTAACTGATAATTTAAAGTAAAAATGATTTTTATTTTTAAAATTGTACCTACGCGGCTGGGCCTCGCGGCATCCTTTGAGTAAGGATGTGTAAGTAATCAAAATATTGATTTTCGATGGAAACAATTTACTCGTCTATTTTTGTTATCGATTTGGTATTGTAGTTTCTCATTCTCATTCTAGATTCAACATCGCATGGAATTGTTTAGAACTTTTACAAAACTTAAATTAGTTAGATACACTGCTGTAAATGAAAATCATGCCAAATTTTTAATTTCAGTTTCTGTCTCAAAATCGATGATATTGACCGTTAAAATATTTGTAAAATTTTACTAAAATTGTGTTTCATAAGTCCTTCTCGTTTCTGTTTACTAATACTTGTGTTATAATAATGTTATTAGTAGGTAATTAATCGATAAACAAACAAAAGTACTTTTACCATTGGGTAATCTGTGTTTTTAACAAATCATTCAACCAGATACAAGTTTCGATTAATAGCGATAAAAAACGTTATTACGCAAAAATTAGTGCATCACTAGTTATTTCTTTTACGTCGCCGACAAGGCTCACGCGCGACGCCGCCAAAGAAATAAATAATCTAACAAAACAATAAAAGGAAAGCCGACAATTATACCGCCTAAAATGGTGTTGTCATTTTTTTAAAAACACCAAATTTTGGGGAAGTTAGCGTAAATTCGCGGGGAAAAAGATAGTTTTAAAATTGATTAGTATTGTTACTATGATGATTATGCAAAATTTCAAATTTTATTTGGTCATGTGATTGCCTAACCTTTGTTATCCTTATGGGTCGGACAGGGTTTTCTTTACATATTGTATATGTATCTATTATAAAATATAGTATCGTTGAGTTAGTATCCCATAACACAAGTCTCGAACTTACTTTGGGGCTAGCTCAATCTGACTGATTTATCCGTAAAAAAAAAATGGTTTCTTCAAACACCTATTTTCCAAATTTCTAGGCACTAGAGTCCTCTCTTAAGACTAGACAAAGGCTATCCGTCCAAAGCAGCCGACAACTAGTAGCCTCATTACTTCCCACTAGTCTCCACTAGATAATATTAAAGGCGAAAGTTTCTGTGTGTTTATGTATTAGTTTGTTTCTTTTAAAGCCTCAAGCGGCTGGCGTTAATAGTTGAATGTCTATGCCAGTAACTAAAAATACTTAAAAAAAATATGTCTTTGAACTAGACTGTTAATAAGGTTTTTGAAGGTTTTTTGACGGGAAGGCTAAGGTGAATGTCACGCTCATTTTTCATTGGATTTGTAAATTATTTATAGTGTCGTTTACTAAATAAAAGCGCGTGATTTATGTAGTAAAAAGTGCATTCAGTGAATAATTCATAAAGAACATTGAAATATCGGAGCATAGTGACCATCATGGCTTTACATCAAATCTCCTAGCAGTCCGCTCACGCGGCCGTTTTTTCAACTGTCATTGGCGATATTCGCCATTATTGTGAAATAATTTTATTAAAGAATTTCTATAATATGTTACACGTGCTATTGGCAAAATTGTGGTATTTTTAGGTAATTGTGGTAAAGAAAGGTTTTTGAAATTGAATGATGCGACAGAAATTATTAAAGGTTTTTTTAGGGTACACCTTTTAATTTTGGTCATGCACTAGTTTATAATTTTGTGTTTATTTTTGCGGGATTACTCCCGCCTGATGGTAAGGAGTGATGCAATCGTTGATGGTAAAGCAAGCTAGTTTATTAAGAGCCTATTCACTCTAGCCTTGAAGACATTTAAATTGTAGTCCGACGGAAACACCGCTGCTGGCAAATTGTTCCAGTGCCTCGATGTACACTGTATAAAAGAGGAGGCGAAACTCTTCGTCCGGATCGTAGTGGTGTTAACAACATAAGGGAGGAAACTCGCGGCACGACGGGTCGTCCGATGGTGGAACGGAGATGGGGGAAATAAATCATCCAATTCCCTGGCACACTCACCAAAATCCATCCGATAGAATACCGAAAGTAAAATAATGTATAATGCTTTGTTACAGGTAAGACTGATGCTGAATTTATTATAATCAACTCATAACACCAACTATTACACTTAATCAACTCATTTGAACTACCATCTATCTTGTGGATTTATTAGACTTTTAATTAAATAAGTTATTTAGTTATATCTTACGTAAGCTACTAGTGTCCATTTTAAAAACTTAAAGTAATCAGCGATGGTCGGTACCTTGAACGCTTATAATTTTACTAGCTTTCCGCCCGCGGCTTCGCCCGCGTGGATTTCGGTTATATCGCGCTTTTTAGAAATCCCTCGGGAACATCAAATTTTTCCGGGATAAAAGGTAGCCTATGTTCTTTCTCAAGGTCTAAAGATTGTCTGTGCCAAATTTCATCAAAATCGGTTGGGAGGTTTAAGCGGGAAAGCGTAACAGACAGACAGACAGACAGACAGACAGACAGAGTTACTTTCGCATTTATAATATTAGTATGGATTATAAGTCTACCAAATCTGGAAAGTTTTCTAATACGGTCATACGTGGTAGTGGCAGGGCTTTTTTAATATTGCATCACCTCGCTCAACTGCCGACTTCCACCCTAACCAATCAGTTTTTTTTTTTGAATGTATAAGCTCTTAGGAAACTAGCGCGCTCTACCGTCAACGATTGCATCACTGCTTACCATCAGTCAGGATTGCGGTCAAGTGAGTTTATAATTTATAAAATGAAAACCATCTTAAGGTAGTGTATAGACTAAACATGACAAGGGAAACAAGGAATAGATAATACAAAACAGAAGATAAAAAAAATCACTAAGTGTAGTGACACATCTGCGGAACGTACTGCGCCGAAAGCTCAGTCGCAATATTCAGTTGTTATGACATGCAAAACGGTCAAAACGCGGCGCCTTGTTCAGCGCGCTACGCGACGGAAAGTTACGTGGCGTCATCGCCATTCTGTCTGTGTCGACACTTTATGGTGTGCGGTTTTTGTGACACAACACACGCCGAACGTGCAGCTACGCCCGCCGAACTTTCGGTCGCGCAACGCATCGCGTAGTGTGTCGCTTGCTATGCAAAATACATTAAGTGCGTTTTAGCTGAAAAAATCGCCCGAAGGAAGGTTAGGCCCTACGACGAATGCGGCGTAATTGCGGCTGATGTGTCATAGAGTACTTGAAACACACTGCGAGCGTATTTAAATGAACTTTCGGCGGCGTACGTTCCGCAGATGTGTCGCGCTCGCGACACTTAAATGTGTGTGTATGTGTGTGTACTAAGATCTATTCCGATAAAATAATGGTAACTTGTCTAGCTTTCTTGTGGTATCGGCTCCGACTTATGGCCGTGATTTCGAATACAGACAGACACTTCCCCCTTACTCATAAACGCTGCTTAAAGTTAACTAGTGATTAGCGATTTTTAACCATGCATTTTTGACCTTTTAACCTCACTTAACTTTAATCATCTTTTATGAATAAACACCACATTGTTTAAGGGGTTAATTCATAAACGATGATTAAAGTTAAGTGACGTGCAAACGTCTTTAATGTATGTTTAAACAATCGCTAATCACTAGTTAACTTTAAGCAACGTTTATGAATAGGGGGGTATCATCATCATCATCATCATCAACCTTTTATCGTCCCACTGTTGGGCACAGGTCTCCTCTTCGCTTGCTCAATGCGGGCTGGCGATTTCAGACTTGAAGTCCAGGTTTCCTCAAGATATTTTCCTTCACCTTCAGTCATTAGTGTCCAAGATTTACTTAGAAAGTACATATAACTTTAGAAAAGTTACATTGGTACTTGCCTGACCTGGAATTGAACCCGCACACTCATACTTGAGAGGCTGATGTTTTATCCACTAGGCTACCATGACTTTCAGGGGGGTATAATTTCTATAAATATTTAATTTCATCATTGCTCTCAAAAAGGTTAAGGAAAACCTCCTGATTGTGCCCTTCAAACAAAAATCGGGGCACGTGACATCTGACGCACTGTGTCCACGTGTTGTATTGTCCCTCACGAGGTTTTTGTTCCAAGAGTGGAAACCTTACAGGTTGAGAACGCTATTGTTGTGAAGCAATAAAGTCGCAAGTTGTTTGAGTTTTTCGTTGTTGTTTTGTTTAAGTTTTATTGAAACGAAATCAGGGGAAACTAGCTTTCGTTTATTGGTGCGATATTAAGACCTAAAAGGACCTATCCCGGGTCATTACGGCGGCTGAAATTTTCTGTAAAGCTATGGTTATAGAAGAGCGTTTTCGTCATATTTATAACAGACGTCATGCAATTGCATAACTGAATTCAGTTTCGTGTATTAAAAAGCGCTCTATGAGCTCCTTCTTCTGCCTATAGATGTCCACTGCTGGACAAAGGTTTGCCCCAAGGCTTTCCACGATGACCGGTCTTGTGCTGCCCACATCCATCGGCATCCGGCGACCTTCACTAGGTCATCGGTCCACCTTGTTGGGCGCCTCCCTACGCTGCGTCGTCCAGTATGTGACCGCCACTTACTGCCCCATCGGACATCGGTTCTCAGAGCAATGTGCCTTGACCACTGCCACTTAATTTTAGCGACTCGAAGATCTATGTCGGTGACTTTGGTTCTTCTGTTTTTTCGCTTTTTTTAGGAAAGCGTGAATTGACTTTTAAAGTCATAAAAATAATTTGGATAAAGCTGAATTTCTGTTTGATTATTAATAAATAAACGATATTTGTTTATTTCAAGTTACAAGACTCACAAACAGATACGTGAAAATAAACACATTTTTATGACAAAACTTATGATAAAAATAGAAACCTAAAACCGTTTTTGCGAACTTTGATCGGAGAGTTGAGAATAACTCTTTATACAATATATAAAGAAAACCCTGTCCGATCCGGGAATGTATTGTTCGGTATCTATAACTGATTCTACTAATGCCTACAAAGCCGGGCTAAACTTAAAAAAAATCCCGCAAAAAAATAAATATTGTTTCGCAAAAAGAGGTAACTTAATACATGTACCTACGGTTGGCACTACATGCGTGGGTGTAGGGCACGCGTCACGCGGTCGCATCGCTATGCGCTCATAATAATACTCTTAAAAAATTTCTGTCATTTTTTTTTAAATATCAAGTTTTGGGGAAGTTGGAATTAATTCACGGAAAAAAATATTATTTCAAAATACATTAGTATTCATTACTATGACGATTATATAAAATTTCATATTTTATTTGGTCATGTGTTTAACTAACCCTTATTTTATTTGTTCATGTGTTTTCATCATCATTGTCATCAGCCTCTACTCGTCCACTGCTGGACATAGGCCTCATTCATGACACGCCAACAAGCTCGATCCTAAGCAGTTCTCCGCCAGCCACTACCAGCTCCTCTCAGCTATGTCGGTGACTCTGGTCCTCTGTCGGATCACTTCATTTCTGATGCGGTCCTTCAGAGAGACGCCCAACATAGCCCGCTCCCCGCTCGCTGTGCGGTTTTAAACTTATGGACTAGTCTGACCGTTAGTGTCCACGTCTCGGCTCCGTAAGTCATGACGGGTAGGACGCACTGGTTGAAGATTTTAGTCTTCAAACATTGGGGTATGGACGACGAAAATACCAGACGAAGTTTACCAAATGCTGCCGATTCCAGCTGGATGTCATGTGTTTACCTAACCTTTATTATCCATAAGGGTATAAAGGGGTTTTCTTTACATATTGTATGAGTATGAATCACTTAATAATATAAGAAATGTAAAAAATCTTTCGAATTTACTTTTATATTAAGTGATCAAAACAATATTAAGCCTTATGTCAATTACTTAATTACTATAACCGCACCCCTATTTGAATTCCAACCACCAAACAAAAGTTAATTCATACTCGGCTATTCAATACCCTACTCGCAGAAATCAACACGCATTTGGACTTCATATTTCACCTTTTCGAAATTCAGAATTTTGTTAAATGCAATTAATTGAATTCATGATAATTGAAATGTGTGGGACATTCGGTTTTATAAATCACGAATCAAAGAGGGTGGGCGTTTTATAGGGTGTATCTGACATCGACGCACGAACGAGTACCATGGATCCAGTACATGATTCTGAAACTGAAGTGGTGGAATATTTCGTAGCTTTTTACTGATTATTAAAAAAAAAATGCAGTTATTTTCACTTTAGACCATTTATAATTGCTATACTTTTATAACCTAGTAAGATTTTAAAGTAAAAATTAATTAATTCGCTAATTACACAAAAAAACGCAATGTGGACAAAACTCGAAAAACTATCCTATCAGCTGATTTAATAGAGTTCACATCAGGGGTCAACGTCATACCTACAAACACGCACGGCGGCACGCTTGCAACCTTCAAAGGCCGAGCCGACATTTTTTTTTAAACACTGTGATTTCTGTAACCTCTCATTAAAGATATAAATGACTATCATAATTTTATTAGTGGCATGCGGTCTAGCCTTTTCGCGAAGTTTGCGTTACGATGACAGATACACCCTGTAGGTACATATTTTTACAATTCTGGCTCCTGTAACACTTACTATAAAAAGTGGAAAGATGAATTAACCTTGCAGTGAGCTGTCTATTGGGTCTTTCTAAGTATATTGTCGTATTAGACACGAAGGAAAAAGGGAGGAGGGAGACAAACAAAGAATTAATTAGAACACAAACAAATAAAAGTAAAGATGATATATAAAAAATGATAATGAATGAATGCAGCAGCAGCGGAGGAGCGGCTCCGGCTCTTTTTTTGAAGCCAGACCGAAAACTAAAGCTGAACTGTCACTGCTCAGCGAGGGCTTCCGAAGGAACCTCGGAGAACAGCTTTTCAACGAAATTGAAGAGCAATATTAAATAACTTAAAGGAGTTCGGATAACAAATCTGATAGAAAAATAGCAGGCAGTCAAGAATTTAGAAGAAAAGATTGTCAATAGAGCATCACAGTAACAGAAATACACATAATTGTGTCTTCTTGGATTTTTGACGGGAAGCTAAGATGAGTGTCACGCGCATTTTTCATTGGACTTTTAAAATTATTATAGTGTCGTTTACTAAATAAAAGTGCGTGAATTATGTAGTAAATAGTGAATTCAGTAAATAATGCATAAATAACATTGAAATATCGCAGCATAGTGGCCACATAATGGCTTAGCATCAAATCTCCTCTTAGTCGGCGCACGCAGCCGTTTTTTCAACTGTCATTGGCGATATCCGCCATTATTGTGAAATAATTTTTTAAAGAATTTCTATAATTCGTTACACGTGTTAATGGCAAAATTGTGGTATATAACCACAGAGGCCATTTAAGAGTTGAAATAGTATTCACTCTAAAGAAAAGACAAAGAAGTACACATAATCAACAGCATTGTCAAGAACTGTCATAACAATGAAAATATTATTGTAAATTTATGTGAATATTAAATTATAGCGTTGAGTTGAGTAGGAAACATTAATACAGCACAGCATAGGTACAGCTTCTTACGCTAAGTCGCCGAAACTTAGGCTTAAAGTTGAGGACCGTATCTGTAAGCTGAATAATGAGTCTTGGTGAAGTAAAATGTTATCAGAACAGCGCCTCATAATACTGGAATGCGTATTATGACCTGCAGAAATGAGTGATATATAAATATGAAGTAGTAAATATATGTTGGTAAATTACATAACACTCCAATATTTTGGACACCAATGACTAATTATAAGGCGAAGGAAAACATCTTGAGGAAACCTGGACTACGAGTCTGAAGTCGCCAACCCGCATTGAGCAAGCGTGGTGATTACGCTCAATCCTTCTCTGTATGAGAGGAGACCTGTGCCCAGCAGTGGGACGATAAAATGGTTGATGATTAATTGTATTGACAGCTTACTCCGCTGCTCACTTTGCCCAAGTGTTCACTGTGAAATGATTGTTTTTTTGACGTGACAATGTCTTATAAATTGGTTTGCCGGGTGACACTTCAAGAAACTGCGTTACGCTCCCCGCTCACGTTATGCGCTCACAATGAGAGCGAGTGAGAGGCACGCGTCCCTTCCACTCGGGCATGGTTAGCCCGCCTAAGAGCGAGAGAGACAGACATAAATAAAAAGTGAAAGGCACGCAAGTGCATAAAAAAAAGAAGAAACTTCTTCGGAGCTACTAGGCAAACATGATGTGGAAGGATATGTTTGATTCTATAAGTTTGATGTTATTGACACTTAGTTTAAGTCCATCTCCAATTTTAGTCAGAATTCTCGAAAACAGCTCGTCAGTTTGTCGAATGAATATTCACATTAAAATTATTTTACCACTCAAAGTCGTTGTCACGTAAAACTTTCGCCCGTATACCGACTTTACAGGCAACCAATTTTTATCATTATAAACTAGTGCTTGACCGCAATCCCGCCACCAGTGATGCAATCGTTGATGGTAAAGCGCTAGTTTATTTATTTTACTCTCATGAACCGTGATATTTAGATAGTAGTAGTTTTCACAGATTGTCTATTTCTGTTGCCGTTTTATCAACAAATGAAAATAGTTTTTTTTTTTTTTTATATTGATAATGGTTTATGAGGAATCCGGAAACTTTAATTCGCGAGTCCCACTCGCATTTGGCCAGTTTGTATTTTATACTAAAGTGTAGACTTTTCTTCCAATTTTATTGAATCTATAGTTATGACTTGCCCGTGTGGTACTGATCTTAGAATAGTACCAACCGAAATCCTCCCGTGGGTGTCGTAAGAGGCGAGTAAGGGAACTCTCACCAGGGAATCGGGCAGCAGCGCTTCTCTTGTGGAATATCAAATTACCGCGATCCCCAACCCGCCAGCCAAGCGTGGGGATTATAACATACCTCTCCATGCAATAAAACCTTGGGAAGGCCTTTGTCCTGCAGTGGACCTGTATAGGATGACGAAAGATCCATACTAATATTATAAATGCTAATATTATAAAACATCTTGCAATGATCAATAGGAGCAGAGCAGTAACAAAAAATGTTGCGAAAACGGGAGCACGTGCGGACATACATATTGCTTCCATTATTTTAGCAGGCGCTGATTTAATAATCAACTGAGCTCTTTTGGTTAGAAGCTTACGCGGGTGAAACCACGGGGCACAGCTAGTATTAAATAACTAATAAATATATACGGACAAATCACACAGATTGAGCTAGCCCCAAAGTAAGTTCGAGATTTGTGTTATGGGATACGAACTCAACGATACTATATTTATAATAGAAACATATACAAACATCCAACACCCAGGCCAATCAGGAAAAGATTGTTTTCCATCATGACCTGGCCGGGGATCGAACCCGGGGCCTCCACGTCGCAGGCAGGCGTGTTAACCGCTGCGCCACGGAGGACGACGAATATTAAAATAACAATGTTATTGTTTCAGGCTATAATACAGGTAGCAGAGGGCCTCTATCCTAATCTGATGTCTCTTCTAAACATGGCTATAAAGGATGTGTTTGGTGACTACGACCAGCCTTTTGTCACCGTCTCGGTGAGGGAGCTGCTGTTCAGCGGGATCCCGCTATGTAAGCCGGGCTCCAGTCTCATCGGGGCTGTTGCTTGCGACATCATTAGAGGAATAGCGCAAAACGCTCGGAACATAGAAATGATAGAGGATGGAACACTCGTTTTCTCGATTTTGGACTATGTAAGTATTATAAATATTTTCATTAATTTTAGCTGAAGGCAAACCTTGAGTGCGGGGCGACGTAGAGTCGTTTTTTATAAAATTTTAAACTAGTGTTTGACTAAAATCCCGCCTGATGGTAAGTATTTATGCAATCGTTGATGGTAAAGCACGCTAGTTTATTAAGAGCTTATTCAAAGACTGAGAGGAAGACGGCAGTTGAGCGAAGTGATGCAATGTAAACCCAACAACACGACCAACGATGCTGCGCCAGAGGGAGATCGATTTGGAGACTCTCCACGACCAAACTCCCTACAGAACAACATTTGGTGCACCGTACCCGAAACACACAAAACAATTGTTCAGACCCGTCCTCCGTACGGCTTCACCAGGCATCATGCCGAATCGTTTGGCGGCAAGACTTTGTTTAGTGGGTGGTAACTTCTACCGACCGATGTTATGGCCTACCACCGAGAAATCGAGGTATCGAGGTGGGGTTGGTGGTGGATGGATCAAGGTAGATAAGGCTGCCTTGAAGGATTCCTACCCGTAATTAATTAACGGACGGCAACGCCATAACTTTGTAATTGAAAGAAACAAAGTCTTGTTTTTTATTCTGAAGCTAGTTATATTTTTCCTCTAAATTTTGATATAAAAATAATTGAGATTTGTCGTATTTTGAAAAAGAAAACTGCGGAATACGAAACGTCTTTTTAACCGACTTCAAAAAGGAGGAGGTTACTCAATTCGACCGTATATTGCTTTTTTTATGTTTGTTCGTGCATAACGTCGTCGTTTATGAACCGATTTTGATAATTCTTTTTCTGTTGGAAAAAAAACGTTCCCAAGGTAGTCCCATTATAAGGATATCAGGGTTTGATGGTGGAAGACCAGAGAAACAAGGGGAACTTTCAAAAATTGCAGGGGGGACTAGTGCATTTCTTAGCATTTTCATTTAGTATTTTAAAGCACTACAATTGAATAAAGGTCTGGAGTAGATCTGATGATGGAGCCGGGAGACAGTCGAAGGAACTCCTCAACAATTCACAGCAGCTACCTTGTGTTTGTGCTTGAATAATTTGTATTGACAAGAACCTTAAACCTAGATCGGTAGTGACTGTCATTAGGGAGCTGATGAGGGAACTCCTAAACGATTTACAGTAGCTACCTTGTATTTGGACTCAATTCATTTATATAGATGAGACCTTTGCACTCATTGGGTTAAAATAATGGTCTGCAGTAAATTTGATGATGAAGACCGTAGGTAGTTGAGGGAATACTTACGGGGAAAATTAAAGTAAACAAAATTACGTTGTTTCCCAACTATACTTGCGTCAGCTTCCAGTCTGACCGGATGCAACTGAATACATAGTACTTTTAACAACTCAAAAGTATAAAAAATAACTAATTTCGGAAGTCGGTGTCAAAAATGAATATACAAAACCAGAGACACTGACTTCCAAAATTAGTTATTTTTCACTTTGTAGTGGTTTTTGGAAGTCGGTTGTTTTTTTTTTGTAAAAAAGGTTTTTGGTCAACGTTTTTGTAGGTAAAATCAGTATGATCTGCAACTGTCCTTTTCGCACTTTACCGGGAGAGGTTAGAAGTAGCGTAACGGCAATAGTTTCTTCAAATACCTATTTTCCAAATTCCTCGGCACTAGAGTCCCCTCTTAAGGAAGTAAAAATTGCATAATTAATCAAAGAATAAATTACTTAGACAGGATGTTTCTTCTAAAGTGTCAAGCCGATACCAGGTGATTGGGGAACACCATACCTATTTATTGTACCCCCATTTATGTTCTGAGATTTTTAATAGTTTTCGAAATATTAATTGCATCTGGCGTATGAAGAAGGTCGCAATCCTGCAATCTGAACAAACGAGAGACCGCTTAGAGCTGATGCCGATCGAGTTGTCGTTTTTCTAGAAGAAGTAACACGCTATCCTTAAAACAATACCAGAGCGATTTGTTCGCGAACATTAAACATGTGAATTTCCACAAAATATTACGGTCTTATGTTATGTTATTTGGTTGCCTGGAAATGATTGCATTAGCGACAAGACCGCTCATTATAAATATATTTTGTTGCGTTGAATGTATTTTTAGTCAAGGTATGTTTTGGGCGTACCTACAATGAACTATATATAAATCTTTATATATATAATTCTGCTGTACGTGTGTATGTCATTGAACTCCTCCTAAACGGCTTGACCGATTTTAATGAATTTTTCTGTATGCGTTTGAGTGGCGACCTGGATGGTTTAGATTCACAAATCAGCCCGGCAGATGGCGCTGATCGCTTGAAGAAGCATGTGATCTCGGAAACGGCCCTAACGATTTCGCTGAAATTTAATATGTGGGGGTTTTCGGGGACGAGAAATTGATCTAGCTCAGTTTTATGTCTGGGGAAGCGCATATTTTCGAGTTTTCTCTTTCGCAATATTTCACGCATAATATGGGCTCTAATTTCGCGCGGCTTGATATAGCGGCTGTGGCTTAGGCGATAGTAAGCCAACACCGTCCTCGCGATGATTGCCAACCGACTGGATTGTCTGTACATCCAGCAATGCTGCGGCAGACATATTACTGCCGTGTGAGGTTCTTGTTTGTTTTAGTTTATAAGTTTGTGTTTTATTTATAGGTCTCTTTTGTTGTTAACTATGGATATTTTCTGAAATAAATGATTTGATTTGATTTGATAGTGGTATGGTCTACTCGCGATGGCTGGTGTTCCTCGGTTCAAACCCGGGCAACCACAAGTTTTTTTTTTTTTTGTTTTAGACAAGTTTATAGTTTTTTTTTTTAATTTTTGTAGTTAATTAAAAAGAAAATTGTACATACGAACGAAAAGGGGAAAAAATAATAAAAATATTTTCATTTTTTTAATTAACTAAAATTGTACTTATGAACTAAAAGAGAAAAAAATAAATAGAAATAAATAAATATTTAAGATTTTTTATTTAACTTTAAGAGACTGAAACAAGAGCTCTAGGGGTAGAGAGAGGTCTCTGGTCTTTGTTACAAATGTAGATGACAATGCTTTCCATGGGTATATTCCTAAATCTGCGGTACCTGTGTACGTCACTCAATTCCTCCTAAAGGGCTGGTCCGATTTGAATGAAGTCTATGTATATAAATGAAAGTTGTGTTAGTTACTCTATTTATAACTCAAGAACCGCTTAACCAGTATGGCTCAAAATTGATAGGGAGGTAGATAAGAACTGGGAGAAGGACATATCACTCACATAGGATACTTTTTATCCCGTTCCCGTTGTTCCCGTCGTTCCCGAGTGACGTGATATGGAATAACAAAACAACTCAGTCAAAATATAAGTTAGCGGTTCATTTGTTAAAAATGGTACAAACACACTGCTGCACTACTCAGCATATTAAAAAAAGATCTTACCGGTTGAATGTTGATGCATTCATTTAAAGCAAGGAATATAAATACTCTCTGCCGGTTTAATTTTTTTAATAAAAGCCCCAAAACAAACTTCAACTTCAAAATTTATAATATTGTATTGCTGTGCCATTTACCACTTCACTACATAGGTACTATAAACCAAAGTTACTTTCTCTTCCCCTATGTCCCTTTGTATGATTAAATCTTTAAAACTACGAAACAGATTTTGATGAGGTTTCTTTTAATAGATACGACGAGTAATTAAAAAGAAACGTTTATATGTATAATAACATCCATTAAATTGTGTCCATATCCAATCCATAAAATCCCAGTACAGCGGACAGAGCTCCGGCGGGATCTCATGGCGACATGGAAAATGTGATTGTCGCAATCCAGCACAGAGCACGCCACAATAGCGGCGGTAAGTCCTCTCTTTGAGGAGTAGCTAGAGAGGCGCCACGGCGTCCTCACCTTCCGACTGACGTAGGTCCTCACCGGACACGGCTGTTTCGGGAGGTTCCTGTTCCGTATAAGGCGGGAGGAAACGCCAAGGTGACCACTGTGTGCATTGCCCTGAGGACACGGTGGAGCAAATGGTGGAGGTCTGCCCGGCTTGGGTAGAGCATAGCCGTGTTCTCGTGGCGGCGATCGGCGGCGATCTCTCCATAGTCTCGCCATAGTTCAGAGCAAGAGTGCATGGCAAGCTTTCGACTCCTTCTCTGAAGCAGTGATGCTGACAAAGGAGGAGGTGGAGCGCGTGAGGGAGCGGAAATCCCACTAACCTCACGCCTCAAACCGCCGCAGGAAGCGCCCTGGTCGGGAGGCAACATCGGACTCCCGACCACCCTAGGCGCGGGCTTGCGGGCGGCGAGCGATAGGCAGCTAGCCTCCTGGTAAGAACCAAGCCCGAGTTGACGGCGCGTTCTCCTCAAAGATATGTCAGCACACCTTGACGGGGTCCACGAGGAATGGTTCACAGGGTTGTTTGGTTGGGTTGGTTAAAAAAGAAACCATGGCACTGGCCGTTGCACAGGCAAGTGAAGGAACACGGGTGGGTTTTAGTCAATAAAAGTTTGACACGCCCTGCCGCGCCGCCCAGAGCGGGAGAGGTCTTTTGATGATTTCCCGTACAAAACAAAAAAAAAAAGAACTGAAGAAGACCAAGAAATTGCACTTGAAGAGCGCAGCCTTAGTATGGCTCGACTTCGTGCTTCTCACTCACCAGAGCAAAGGGAGGCAGCCCGTGAAACGGCTCGGTTGGCAATGCGAAATCGTCGAGTACGTCGAAACCTCAGAGATCAAGCGCTAGATAATTTACGAAGCACAAGAAGAAATTCATCAAATACTGATTTGAATCGGGCAACGTTTCTATACGCATATAACATAGCGCAATGGCGTTCGCATTGGACCAATGGATGTTGTTTGCGAGTATTGTAGCACATTATAGATGTCCAGAGAACCGCCAATATTGTGCTCCCAAATAAAGAATCATTGAATAATAATATTTATTTATTTAAAATTATCCTAATTTAAAAAATAGTCATGTGATGTTGCCTTTAAGGCGGAACGAAGTTCGCCGGGTCAGCTAGTAAATATATATATACCGAAAATCGCTGAACATACATGAAGGCTCAATAGATAGGTATTCCCCTATCACCAGGCATCGATTTGGCACTTACAAGAAACAGCCCGTATAAAATAATCTATAGAAAACTGCAATATGGGACATTTCCGTAAAAAAATCCCATCTTCATCATCTCAGTGTTAATCCCAGTTGCATCCGAAGCTTTCTCAACTTTGGAGTCTGGGGTCCGCTTTAACTGTCCGACTGCTGATTTTGGCTAAACTTCGATATTTTCCGTGAAACGACTGCCGTCTGACCTCCACAACCCGAAGGCGATATCGAAGCATCGCAGTTAGGCCAATTGTTGGAGTTTTGAGGGCTCTAATAACCCGTAACGACTGCCATTAGATGTTCGTATGGCAACCGGGCCCAACGACTTAACGTGCTTTCGGAGGCACGACCAGACCAGTGCAAATATTCATATTCATGCATACTAATCACGGAGGCTGTAATAAAATTTCCCAACAATGAATAAACTGCACCATAATGATTCATTCTGTTGTGTTAAAACCAAACCGTGAATACAGAGATAAAATCCATCCTTTCATTGGGAGGTATTCGCTAAATAGACCGATTGTACTTGTTGCGCAAATTCCAGTTTAAGAACCTGTTCAGAAATCCCAATAATGAACAGATATTTCGTCCAGTTTACATGATACATTCCTGATCGTTATTAGAGCGACCGCAATGGACAGATTCTGGATTAATTTAATTAATGTTGAGTATATCGAGTGGGAGTTAGGTGGAGTAGTGGTTTTAGGTGAATTATGCGCCAAAACCTATCTCTGAGCGCCGTTAGGTGTAATCCTGTTTGCAATTATTATAAGTCTACCTTAATCCTCTTTTGTTTCAGTTAGGTCGTCATATGCATGGGATATGGTCCTCATAGTAGTAAAATTTCGACCCTTTCGTGCCGGTGAGGTCTGATGAGGTCATCTGATGATTTCCCATCTGAAAAAAGACGTAGGTTTTGTGGTTATTACGCTTCTGCCTAACCTATCGCTGTTAATAGGCGTGATGTTAACTATTATGACATATAGGTCAGGAAATAGGGTTTATTTTACCAGAAATCGATTCGGAAGCGCGTTCGTATCTACTGTCAGATTAATTCTTGGAAACGGTCGAGCGCTTTGCCACCCTACCTGCCACCCCATACGGAGCTCCGCCCACGCGTGGCAACCATACACATCTCCTTCTATCAAAATAAACAGTGATAACTGATAGCAGAGCAAGACGCGTATTGCCCCAAGGGAGGTCTAAAACGTTCTAATTGCTTCAGATACCTTTGTAATTGATACCTTGTTTAATGTAGCTATTTATACTAATAATTAACCTGAAGAGTGTGTTTTTTCTAACGCCTACATCTCTGCTTGATGCCGAATCCCTTGTTCATAAAATTAACTAAATTTTGTGCTAACGCGGCCGCTGCGCAAGGAGGCGTGGGTACAAATATTTGTATGCACGAATATGAATATTTGCACTGGTACGGTCGTGCCTCCGGAAGCACGTTAAGCCGTTGGTCCCGGTTGCCATACGAACATCTAATGGCAGTCGTTACGGGTTGTTAGAGCCCTCAAAACTCCAACAATTGGCCTAACTGCGATGCTTCGATATCGCCTTCGGTTTGTGGAGGTCAGACGGCAGTCGTCACGAAAAATACCACGGAGGACGGGTCTGAGCAGTTGTGTTGCGATGTGTGGCGGGTACGATGCGCCATCTCCCTCTAGCGCAGCATCGTTTGGTCGTGTTGGTCTTGGGTTTAACATTGCATCACCTCGCTCAACTGCCGTCATCCTTCCTATTCCTAAGTTTTTTAAGTGAATAGACTTAATAAATTAGTGCGCTTTACCATCAACGATTGCATCACTGCTTGCCATCAGGCGGGATTGCAGTCCAGCACTACAGCAGTCGCTTCACGAAAAATATCGAAATTTAGCCAAAATCAGCAGTTAGACTGGTAAAGCGGACCCCAGACTCTAAAGCTGAAATGCTTAGGATGCGACTGGGAATAACGCTGGGATGATGATGACGACAAAATAAACTAAATTTAAGTTTAGTACGTCATCATCTTTCTACTACACTAGCGCGACTTCGTCATAGCGTGATGTTATATAGCCTAAAGCCTTCCTGGATTAATGGGCTATTCAACGCAAAAAGAATTTTTCAAATCGGACCAGTAGTTCCCGAGATTAGCGCGAACAAACAAACAAACTCTTCAGCTTTATATATTAGTATAGATTAAGGAAAGGACACAAGTTAAATAGTAGGTTATTCCTGTCCGGGTAAAACCGGGAATGTGGAACTTTTACATCACTAAAATCATCCTGGTGATCACTACTTGATACATGGACCCGTTACCTCTCAAACGACCAATTTTGACACCCTTCCTACAACGCCTGTTTGGGCACATTTTTGGAAAGACTTAAATGAGTCTCATTGAAACCTGACCGTGCATGTGTGCAGGGCAGAAGCTGACCACACCATCTTTTCCAATATCACTCCGTGAACCGGACAGGGTCCCTCCCCACTGTAATTTTTATCGTATACTATAAATAAAATCCCTAAATCAGTAAGAAGAGAGGATCTCAGTTCCTCCCCTTTCCTTAAGGAAAGGGGAGGAACTGAGATCAAAAAATTCGTTAGCAAATTCTCAACTTAAGTTGAGAATTTGCTAACGAATTTTTTGCGAAAATAATACAGTGATTTTTTTGCTCTTATCTAGTACGCATAATAACAGAAATACGGTAACCATGGAAATTTGTTCCCGTCGGGCGCCAATTTACGGGTACTAACAAGCGCCGCAGGCAGCACAGCGTCCTTCAATTCAATTATCTCCAATTTAATTCTGTTATCGGAAAACGTAGTTGGAACTACATTATATTTCGTTTATTGGAAATACAACAGAATTTGAATCAATGCATCTGAAATGTATTCACGCCTCGGTAATCTGAATCTCTCGTTTATTATTATATTATTCTCGCTTTGTTGCTTACTAGCTTTCACCAGCGTAACATAATCAACCTATGTTGCCACTGCTATAAAACAGGCGTTGTTTGAGAAGAGCGGACTAAGGGACAACGCTGGCTCAATGCGCGTTGGTGGATGGCACTATTTTATCGTTTTGGATTTTTAGTTCAGGGCGTGCCGGTTTTGTCACAACGTATTCCTCTGGCGTTTTAAGAGCAGTGGATATTAAATTATTTACTCAAACCCACGTCCCACAACTTATAAGTAGTAGTCATTACCGCTAGGACTCTATAGTTCTGCTTCATCCGCATGCAGAATATAAATCTAAATATACGGAATAAGATAAAAAGCATCCTATCTTGAAATCTCCTGGTTCTATCCGTGTATCAAACATCAAAATTCACTTTTTTTTAAATAATTATAAACTAGTGCTTGACCGCAATCCCGCCTGATGGTAAGCAGTGATGCAATTGATGGTAAAGAGCCTATTCTTTCAAAATAAACTGAGTGAATAGGAAGGAGGAGGAGCAACAAGCAGTTGAGCGAGGTGATGCAATGTTAAAGGCCAAGGCCAGAGGGAGGTTGATCTTTGGGCCCTCCACGACCAAACTTCCTATACAACTACATTTGGCGCTTCGTACCCAGCACACATCGCAACACAACTGCTCAGACCCGTCGTCCGAACGGCTTCACCAGACATTTAGCTCTTTCAGTTTACAAACAAGTTTACAAAGACAGTTTGGCGTTTATTTATTTTATAATCAGCAGCGCCACACGGTTTATTTATTAATAAAGGTACACCAACAGCTTCTGTACCTATATAAATTAACAAATAGAGTTGTTATGAGTAAAAGGCTTATACAGTTGCCAATAACAGGTGAACCAACGAACATAAGTGGTAACTTAAACTAAATAAATGTAAGTACCTACTAATATTAAGTGGAAATAAACTATAAAAACATAATAACAAAACTAAAATTAAACCAACATGAGATCAAAAATTAGAGTAAAACTTATAAAACTCAAACAAAGAAGCTTACAAAATTAAATACAAAGAATTACTTAAATCATACAAGAAAATGGTTGCAAACAGGAATAAACAGATACAACTATTATTTTGGAGCTTTTTGACTTACAAACTTACCAAAAGGTAGGTGCTGAAATGTATCCTTTCTGCCGCATTAGGTTAAGCAACCTGTAATCAGTGTCGCTCACAATGGGCCTCATACGAAGGCTCAGAGTCACACAAAGGGCAATGGAAAGAGCTATGCTAGGAGTTTCTCTGCGTGATCGAATCAGAAATGAGGAGATCCGCAGAAGAATCAAAGTCACTGACATAGCTCTACGAGTCGCTAAACTTAAGTGGCAGTGGGCAGGGCACATTGCTCGTAGAACCGATGGCCGATGGGGCAGTAAGGTTCTGAAGTGGCGGCCACGTACTGGAAGACGCAGAGTAGGGAGGCCCCCAACAAGGTTTACCGATGA
This sequence comes from Sesamia nonagrioides, assembly GCA_017933935.1. Lineage (NCBI taxonomy): Eukaryota > Metazoa > Arthropoda > Insecta > Lepidoptera > Noctuidae > Sesamia > Sesamia nonagrioides. Next base: position 1,414,702 of record JADWQK010000195.1, on the reverse strand, counting down.
CCTAGTGAAGGTCGCGGGAAGCCGATGGATGCGGGCAGCACAAGACCGGTCAGCGTGGAAAGCCTTGGGGGAGGCTTTTGTCCAGCAGTGGACATCTAATGGCTGAAGAAGAAGAAGAAGAAGAATCAGTGTATGATTAAATAAATAAAATAAAAACAATTAAAGGCTTAAAGGTTTTCATAGTGTTGTGGTATATGTCAACGTTTCACTTGAATAAGTTTCGAACCCGAAAATCTGGATAGAAAGTATCCTATGTAAATCAAATCAAATCAAAGCATTTATTTCAAATAAATCAGTTACTGGCACTTTTGAATTGTCAGAAGGTCGGTCAGTCAATAAGATGAAGCTAGTCGCCCATTCCAAAGAGTAGTTACCTATGGAGAAGAACGGGCAAGAAACTCCATGGACACTCTTTTAAATTTTCAAGCTATTGTTACAAATATTTGATTACATCATTCATGTTGAAATCAACCGTGTGAGAACGATGCAGAAATATATTGTACGCTGAGAGCGTCCATTATGGAAACAACACAAAAATCAATTCCGAAATTAAAATACGCCGTGGCAGCTAAGAGATAACCAGTCCCCTCCGACGGCGTCAGTTTATGAACATGACGTATGGATCAGCATCATTCAGCTCAACCATATTGAAAGGAACCCAATGACCCCACACACACGCCACCATCAGCGAGACATTTGAGTGAGCATGACATACTCTCAACAGTCAGAGCAAAATCAAGTCAATAAAAAAGACTAACCCAACAAATAAATGCCTTACAGCATATTCGTACATCGTGCTCACACGTTTGCCATGCAATTATACAATACTAAGAAATTGAATCTACACAATGCTAAGTTAAGCTATGTTGTTGTAAAGTTTAAAGAAAATTCGTTAAGTAGTTTTGGTGTGAATTATCATTTCAACTCTATCAAAACAACATTAATTTCACAAACTTTCGCAATAATAGTACTAGGATCTATATACATAGCAGTACCTTTATACTCAGTCAACTAATATAACAATATTAGTTAATTTAATACTAATAAGACATAAGCGGTACCTTTGTAGTACATATTAGTATATTATTTATTAGTAATAACGTCTTATTAGTATTAACTTGGTCTTCTAGTAACTAATAACAAGAATAGCATTTTATTAGCACAAAGGTACAACTTATTTCTTAATAAATTACCCGGTGTGGATTTACGATACGGAGAAATGAATATTTTAATGTAAATTTTAATATTAACATTTCTTAGAAACCTAGTCTGCGCTTTGCTCTATCAAAGGACTGTGAAGAGCAAAGCAGATATAGACTTGGCTTTGCTGTTATGGAAATATTTTTTAAACCTTTTATCAAATAAAGATAATTTAATCTAACATAAAGGTATGGTAAATAAAACGTAGATGACTCAATTTTTCTGTTATTTTATGTATTTAACTTTTAGTGGATGCTATTTTATTCTAAATCTAGATTTATCATGGGGGCCATCTTTGATCGCAATGATAGTTGGACAGGTTCTGATATAGAATATCAAATGAAGGTACTGATAACCGTAGAAAGTTACCTAAGAGATGATAAACTTGTCCTTCTACTAAAAATAAATATATGCATACGGACAAATCATACAGATTGAGCGAGCCCCAAAGTAAGTTCGAGACTTGTGTTATGGTATACTATCTCAACGATACTATATTTATAATAGATACATATAGATAAACATCCAAGACCCAGGTCAATCAGGAAAAGATCCGTTTTCCATGACCTGGCCGGGGATCGAACCCGGGGCCTCCACGTAGCAGGCAGGTGTGTTGACCCCTGCGCCACGGAGCATACAGACCATTAAAAGTCGCATAAAATTTCCCTCTCCAATTCCTTTCGACCCAAAGGAAATCATTTGAAAAAATTGTTTATTACATTACATTATATTACATTACATTACATTATTATTACGTTATTCAAAAAATGCTCGGATTATTTATACTTACATAGGACTAATTTTATTCACGATGAGTAGACGATATAATGATTAGGAATTATCATCATTATCATCATCAACCTTTTATCGTCCCACTGCTGGGCACAGGTCTCCTCTCATACAGAGAAGGATTGAGTGTAATCACCACGCTTGGTCAATACGGGTTGGCGATTTCAGATTTATAAAATCCAGGTTTCCTCAAGATGTTTTCCTTCACCTTCAGTCATTGGTGTCCAAGATATACTTAGAAAGTACATATATAACTTTAGAAAAGTTACATTGGTACTTGCCTGACCTGGAATCGAATCCGCACACTCATAATTGAGAGGCTGGTGTTTTAACCACTAGGCCACCACGACGTCATAATTAGGAATACATAGCCAAAATTCTATTGTGCGTCCTAGTTTTTAACGATAGTTGTCTATCTCTCTGTGCCATTCATAGCAAGACATTGCAAGCGCTTGGCGCTCCACTATTTTTCGTGTAGTCATGTCGATCTCTCATTTTGTTCTACAAGACGAAATGAATGTTCGGCGCTAAATTCTCTGGCCCGCGATTGCGCTGCGTACTCTCTAAGAACTACTAAGAATTATAAATGAGGAAAAGTATAAGGAGGGTAGTTCTTAAAAGAACTTGTGATAAATACTAGATAGGTTCTACTAGACAGCTACTTAGCGTTTCTCGCTCAGTCGGCGGGGCGCAATTGTTACTTTAATGTTTATATTGAGATTTTTAATTTTGTAATATATTTTGAATGGAATGCCCAATTTCAATAATTCAAAAGTAATCAGTAGATATTGAAACAGTCTTGAATACGAAATTTAAACCTATATATCGAATTTATTTGTAAAAGAATTAATACAAAGGTAAAGTATGAATAACATTTTTTTTTAATAATTATAAACTAGCGCTTGACTGCAATCCCGCCTGATGGTAAGCAGTGATGCAATCGTTGATGGTAAAGCGTGCTAGTTTATTAAGCCCATTCACTTAAAAAACCTTAGTGAATAGGAAGGAAGACGGCAGTTGAGCGAGGTGGTGCAATGTTAGACCCAATAACACGACCAACTATGCTGCGCCAGAGGGAGATTGATCTGGAGACTCTCCAAGATCAAACTCCCGACACAACAACATTTGGCGCATCGTACCCGGCACACATCGCAACACAACTGCTCAGACCCGTCCTCCGTACGGCTTCACCAGTCATCATGCCGGAACACGAAGAATCGCTTGGCGGCAAGACTTTGTCTGGTGGGTGGTAACTTCTGCCGGCAGCCGATGTTATGGCCTACCACTGAGTAAAACATTGTCTGAATTTGATCTTTATTTTTATCAGCTTGAAGCTTGAAATCTTATTTAGGTACCCAAGCACGTAAATACATACCTAGTTAAGAGTGATTTTATTGTAAGAAAAAAGTAGAACGTGAATTTTTTGAGAGGATTCCTGGAAGGATTCGGGTACTGTTATAAAAATCAAAAATAAATTTATTAACACAAGATCTTAAGTCACCAAAGAATGAATATTACAGATAGAATCAGTAAACTTTAGTAAAAAGGCTAAAACTTTGCCTCCTACACTACGATGTAAGGTTAACCTTAAAAAAATTGGTGCTATTTTTATTTCAAATTTTTGTGGACAAAGTCAGGTCCGCTCGTGTGTACTGCAGCCACATTTGGGCTGGTGCTGCGAAATGTCACATGGCTACTTTGGATTCAGTGGAGAGGCGTGCGAAAAGGCTGATTGGTGACCCATATTTAACTCGAAACGGTCTCCAAAGCCTGGAGCACAGGCGTAGAGTAGTCAGCCTTTCGGTCTCCTATAGGATGCTTTCTGGTTAGTGTGCAAGGGGAATTCCATGATTTAATTCCCCCTTCTCCGTTCCACCATCGGACGACCCGTCGTACGGCGACTTTCCACCCTTGCGTTGTTGACACCACTACGATCCGGACGAAGCGTTTCGCTTCTTCTTTTATACCGCGTACATCGAGGGACTAGAATGATTTGCCGGCGGCGGTCTTTACGTCACACTACAATTTGAGTGTCTTCAAGGCTAGAGTGAATAGGCTCTTAATAAACTAGCGCGGTTTACCATTAACGATTGCATCACACCATCAGGTGGGATTGCGGTCAAGCGCTAGCTTATATATAATAATAATAAAAAAGTGAGTTGGTGTTGTCTAAATACACACGAGTGGCATGCATCAACAGCATCGGACACCGTAACCGTCGAAACCTTTCGAAGGCTGTAGCCACATGCTCTGTCGGTGACGTGTGTCCCTTGTGTACATAGGAATCATGTTTAGAAATGAAGTACATGTTATCAAGTAGCTTGTAAAGATATGAAACAAGGCAGTCGGAGTGTGGGTTTATTTTGTCGTTACATCATGGAAAATGGCGATAGTAAAGAACGAAAATTATTGGAGATTAACATTGATTATGCAGTTAGCGGTAGTTTTAATCAAAGTTTGTCTCTTAATTGTTTTATTAGATATAAGGCATATCGGCGCCGATTGTCTTGTTCAAAAATTAGACCAATTGTTGGAATTTTTGAAAGCTCCAACAACCCTTAACGACTGCCATTAGATGTTCGTATGGCAACCGGGACCAACGGCTTTATTAATATTCGTGCATACAAATATTTGCACTGGGCGGGGATTGAACTCGCGCCTCCTTGCGCAGCATCATCTTTACACATTTTTATGTAATTAATGTATGAAAAATATTGGAAAACATTTTAAAAGGGTAATGATTGAATTTCTTGTTCATTCTTTTCCATAAGAAAACAACCTTTTGGAAGGGCCGACTAGAACCAATTATATTTTTCTATAATTTACGATGTTCAACCGAACCTATTTTATGCTTATTTGGAATAAATTATTAAAATAAATAATAAACTTTCGCCCAGCGGCTTAGCTCTTTGAAGTGGCAGTGAGCGGGGCACATAGCACGTAGAGCCGATGGCCGGGACCTACCGGCAAGCGCAGCGTGGGACACCCACCGACTAGGTGGTCAGATGACCTGACCAAAATCGCAGGGAAGCGCTGAATGCAGGTCGTGTCCAACCGTTCTTTTTGGAAATCCTTGGGGGATGCCTATGTCTAGCAGTGGACTTCGTGTGGCTGAGATGATGATATGACTCTGATTCTGCTCACTGAATCATCCACCGAGTCATAAAAAAGAAATATATTCAGTGCCCATGATTGCGAATAGCGATATTGCTAATTCCCATTATTATGTCTGTTTGTATGTTGTTTAGGTGTTTATTATTTTATGTTGTTTAAGTCAATAGTAAACTTGTAAATAATGGATTATTATGGTCACAGTCACTGTATTAACTTTGTATTTGTGTTTGATCACAGAAAAACCAGTTACCCAGTGAAGAGTACGAGGCATTACGAGGTTTGGAAGAACCCACAGACTTGGGACGTATCCTGACTTATGGAAAGTCCCGCTACTTTTCTCAATGGCCGAATCCACCGGAGGGGGGCATGAGTGCCTGCAACGACATCTTAGGAACCGACTCCGGAATCTACGCACCTTTCGTGGACACCAGCAAAAACGTATATGCCATTAACACGGATATCTGTCGGTGAGTTCATAACGTATTTACGCGATAATCGCTTTTAAGACAAGGTCTTAAAAACAGCCCAGAAAATTTAATTCTATCCTCGCGTTTTTTGTCGATTGCTGGTGGGTCGAATGTTGATCAAAGCCTAATACGCGGCCGTTACAAATATGAGGAGTGGGCTATAAGAATGCGCTGGTAGAGTAACAAAAATGAGGAGAGGACTATAAGAATGCGCTGGTAACGTAACAGATATGTAGAGTAGACTATAAGAATGCGCTGGTTGTGTAAAAAATATGAAGTGGACTAATTTTTCACTTTTTCACCCAGTACTGTTTATTTTAAACTAGTTTTCCGCCCGCAGCTTCGCCGGCGCAGAATTCGGTATTTTTGTTTTCTTCGGGAATATCTAATTTTTACAGGATAAAAAGTACCCTATTATTTAATCCGGACTTCTAACTTTACGCCTAAAAATTTCAAAGCAATCGGTTCAGTAGTTACGGCGTGAAAGCGGAACAAACAAACAAACAAACTCACTTTCCGATTTATAATATTAGTACCTAAGGATTTTTTGTTATGATACTTACCCGCGTTTTTTTAGGTAGGAAAATATCGAATGACATCTCCCGTTCAAAGGAATGTAAGGGTAGACTTGGAATGGCTAAAATCTAACCGTGTTCCTTCATTTGTCTGTCTAGGGCCACGGTATCTATTTTGAACAAGCCAGCCGCGGTTTTGACAGGATATGGATTGTATATCCTGTCAAAACCGCGGCTGGCTTGTTATAAGTAGTAACAGTCTGCAGCGCTTTCAAGTTGAACAAACTTCAACTTTAATTCTGTTCTTATGAACAGATTTAAAGTTGAAGTTCTGTTCTTATGAACAGAATTAAAGTTGAAGTTCTAAAGGTGAAGCTCTAACATGATATTACGTTTATCCCTTATAGGATAAACGTAATATCATGTTAGAGATAACTTGATATTACGTGTAACGGTTTTCTTGTTTTATCGTGCCTGGTACCTTCAGTAATATCGTCTTTTTTACATAGGGGCGTCATCGGTAGTTATTTACTTTTTACACGAATGGCACATTATCTATGCGAATCGTAGTTTCGAGGATTCCCGCAAGTAATGCTTACTTTTAAGCACTCGCTTTAAAACCGATTATGGGGAATTACCGCGCGCTAACAAAAAATATAACATTATAATTATAAATAAAAAAAGATTTATAATTGAAAAATGTTTACGTAAGCATAGGGGGAGGGGGTAGGAGCTTTGCTTACTTTTGCTGACTTGGGGGATGGGGGGGGGGGGGGTAAATAATTGTAATAAATCTGCTTACGTAATATTTGAACGGCCCCATATGACTAGTGCTTGACCGCAATTCCGCATTGATGGTAAAGCGCACTAGTTTATTAAGAGCCTATTCACTCTAGCCTTGATGTCACTTAAATTGCAGTCCGACGGAAACACCGCCATTGGCAAATTTTTCCAGTCCCTCCATGTACGCGGTTTTAAAGACGAGGCGAAACGCTTCGTCCGGATCGTAGTGGTGTCAACAAATTAAGGGTGGATACTCGCCGTGTGACGGGACGTCTGATGCTGGAACGGAGATGGGGGAATTAAGTCACGCTGGCTACTGTATGTCTGTGCTGCAGGCTTTGGAGACCGTTTTGAATCAGATCAGGGTCGGCAATTCGCAGAGGCTAATAGGATTTGCCAGGTGGCATTTTGCAGCATAAACCCAAATGTGGCTGCAGTACTCCGCACACGAACGGACCTGTGCTATATATAACTTTAGACCTTTGCCATAACGCCATGTTTCCTGGCAGCCACCTTGGTTTGGAATTAGCCGCCAAAACTTTAGGTTCGAGTAAATCTCAAGTCACAAAAGCACTCGGTCGGTGCACTCCAAGGATACATTCTGAAAAGCATGAGTCAAGGTGAACGCGCTCCTTTTGGCGGTGAATAGACACGTTAGTGTTTTGGCGACGTTGAATGCTACAACATTGGCTTCGCCCCATTCGGAGACTGCATGTTATTGTTGGAGGTTGGTTCCTGTAGAACGTTACTGGCCGTTAGGTAAATAACCTGTCACATAGTGACTATATTGTCATATTCAAAATATGATGTATAGTTCGGAATAAATGACTGAGAAAAACACATGTGTTTTAGTGATATAAAATAAACAATTTAGATATCACCATTAGGAACTGCGTGTGAACTCTGCACGAAGCATTTTTTATCTGTAACTCATCATCATCTCAGCGTTTTCCCAGTCGCATCCGTAGCTTTTCAGCTTTGGAGTCTGGGGTCCGCTTTACCAGTCTAACTGCTGGTATTGGCTAAACTTCGATATTTTCCGTGAAGCGACTGCCGTCTGACCTCCACAACCTGACGACGATATCTAAGCATTGCAGTTAAACCTATTGTTAGACTTTTGAGGGCTCCAACAACCCGTAACGACTGCCAATAGTTGTTCGTATGGCAACCGGGACCAAAGGCTTAACGTGCTATCCGAGGCACGACCAGACCAGTGCAAATATTCATATTCATGCATACAAATATTTGTTCTGTGCGGGGATCGAAACCGCGCCTCCTTGCGCAACGGGGCCGCGTTCGCTACCGCTACGCCTCGGAAGCTGTCGATTTTTTTTATCTGTAACTAAACACGTTTAAATTGGATTTAAATTATAATCATTAGTGTAACCTATAAGCCTTTGAACTACAGGTTTAATAAAAAATAAATGGGTTACACCCATTTAAACTACCATAAAAGAGTAACATTGAGCTACTTAACTTACTCATTATTAACGTCTAACTGTGTGGGGTTACACGCGTCATGTGATGCAAGCTTCGACTATATTTACTTATTTATTTATAAACACTCGCCCTCACAAACCAGAGATGCTTTGCCTGGGGATATTATCAATTGCCTATTATTATTATTATTAGTTTTTTCCGAGGAGGATTTATGCTGTTTCTATCCAATTTGTTTTTAGAAAGGTTTATGGAATATTCGATATTTCGTACGTGACACTTGAGAACGACATGACGTATTTTTTTGACACTTTTCCCACCCACTGCAACTCCTGAAAGCCAGAATCAACAGTGGAGACCGCCAGAAAAACGCCGAGCGATGAAGCTCGACAAGTCCCGGAGAAACGATTCAACTGTCTTGGGTCCCGCAACGATATTAATCAGAAAAGAATAGCGGAGGAGTAAGTTAAAAGATATTTTTTTCCACTTCCCTCCATAACAAGCAGGAGACAGAACAGAGCTAGGCCCATCGGCACAAAGGGACATTATTGCAACTGGGAGAAGCCCAGATTGCCAAGCACCACGGAATAAAATTAGATTAAGATAATGGGTCCTAAGTAGGTATGTGCTGTTACAATTGATTCCAATAATAGGTATGGCAAAAGCGCCTGAACGCACGGAAATTAACAATTCTAGTTCAAATTCACAATTCGATGTAGAACATTGACACAAAGGCGAAGGAACAAGTTTAAAAGAATACAGTTTAAAGCATACAGTTTTAAGTTTAGTTTACTTTTAAAGTTGCCATGACCTGTGAGAAATTGGGCAACGCATTGGTCAACCTCCAGCCATGTCTTAGGTGCGTATTCCAGAACGAAACTTAAGCATTGATCTCTGCTTAAGCATTACTTAAAACTAGTTTCAACGAATCAAATGGCTTGAAACGAGACTTAAGTAGGGCTTGAGTTTTGAGTGACGTTCTGTAATACGGACCTTAGCCAGCCGATCGCCAACAGATGGAAAGAACAGATGGAGGTGCCCTTGATGGAATTATCCCACCTACAACGACAAGACGTATATCTAAATAAGATATTCTTAGTAGTTATATATACGAAAATTCAATCAAAATATAGATACCCGCTGCGCTGCGTGTGGCGATTTTTATTCCCTCACAGAGCAAATATTTGTATTGCCTACAGATAGTTTGTTCCGGGACATCGAGTCTCGCTGTTCAATGTTCACGTATGTGAGTTTACGTATTTGTATACGCACCACAAATACAGTTGAAATATACATCATATATATATACAACGTTATTTTATGTTTATGCGAATCCTGAATAGTTTGTTCAGAATAAGCAACTGACTCGATTCCAATCATTTTTACACCATGTTATATTTTTTCCCAAATACTTTTAGAAATTGTAGCAGTGTGGATATCGAGCGCGTGCACGCATCTTTACGATAGATCGTAGTACTCGCGCGGGCACAGCTGAGGCCAAAGGTCAAAGCACCGCGCTCGCCCGCCTGTTGCAGAGCTTTGACCATATTTTTGTTGGGACAACCAAGTAGAATAGCAAGCTCATAACTTTGTGGTTTCTCAAGATATCTTTTTGAAATTTTGTACATATTTAGATTCTATACTTAAAATTACTGGACACGTGTTCCGGGTTAGGGTGCATAAACAAAAAATGATGTTGTACAGGGTGTATCTGACATCGTAACGCAAACTTCGCGAAAAGGCTACACCGCATGCCACTAATAAAATTATGATAGTCATTTATGTCGTTAATGAACGGTTACAGAATTCACAGTGGTTAAAAAAAGTGTCGGCACGGCTTTTGAACGTTGCAAGCGTGCTGCCGTGCGGGTTTGCAGGTATGACGTTGATCCCTGATGTGAACTCTATTAAATCAGCTGATAAGATAGTTTTTCGAGTTTTGTTTTCATTGCGCTTTTTTGTGTAATTAGCGAATTAAATAATTTTTACTTTAAAATCTTATTGGGTTATAAAAGTATAGCAATTTTGAACGGTCTAAAGTGAAAAAATCTACATATACTTTTTTTAAATCATGGAAAAGCCGACGAAAAATTCCACCACTGGGGGGTTCAGAATCATGTACTGGATCCATGGTACTCGTTTGTGCGTCGATGTCAGATACATCCTTTATACATATACCTATAGGTAGCCAGTTGATAATTAGCAATATCCTTTTTAAATCTATTAAAGAAAGGATTGTTTGATTCAAAAAGTATTAGTAATAGTTTGTTTGATTTAACCTCTTATATTATTTCGTTTTTATTATTAATCTGGTAGTTTTAAAATACGTTTTACAAAATAAATTGTTATTTTTATACATTAGTATTGTCTACGCTTTCATTTATTGCCGTATTACTATCACCACATTTTATAAATATTATTTATAATCATTACATTTGTTACCGTTTGTCATCATCAGCCTCTACTAGTCCACTGCTGGACATAGGCCTCCTTCATGGCACGCCAACAAGCTCGATCCTGAGCAGTTCTTCGCCAGTCACTACCAGCCACCTTTTTGATGTCGTCGCTCCATCTCGCCCAAGGGCGTACGTTAACGTAGCGTTACCGTTTATTTGTGCTTTATTATTAATTTTATGTGCACTGAATATTTTTATTAAATGCACCTCTTGATATAAGGGTGACATTTCTAAGATATACAATATGTAAAGAAAACCCTGTCCGATCGGTGAAGGCATTATTAGGTATCGATAATTGATTCTAATAATGCCTACAAAGCAGGGCTTAACTTAAAAAAGAAACCCTAAAAAATTAATATTATTTCGAAAAAGCGAGGTAACTTAATACATGAGCGATAGGCAACACGGTAGGCATACATACGCGGGCGAAGGGGGGCAGGGCACGCGGCACGTGGTCCCATCACTCATAATAATACTGTCTAAAATGGTGTTGTCACTTTTTACTAATTACCAAATTTTGGGGAAGTTGGAATTAATTCGCGGGAAAAAAAGATTATTTCAAAATTCATTAGTATTGTTACTATGATGTAAAATTTCATATTTTATTTGGTCATGTGTATACCTAACCTTTATTATCCTTTTGGGTCGGATAGGGTTTTCTTTACATTTTGTATATAAATATATATCTTATGATATTCACATACATACATACCATGTTCAACCAACAATGTTCCCCCCACTGGGACGCAGGCTCCTCTCGGTGAGGGGGAGTGGGCCTTAATCTACCACGCGGGCCAAGTGCGGGTTGGAAGACGTCACATGTCTTTGAAGTTTTTTGTCTCTAGGACATGCCGGTTTCCTCACCATGCTTTCCTTCATCGTTTTGAGAGCAGTGGTGAAGAAATAATTTACACAAGGTTAAGAGCTTGGCGGGGTTCGAAGCTACGACCTACAATTTTAATTTCGCGGCTACTGGGCCACCCGCCGCTGAGCTATTCATTCGCAACAATTTATGAAATGTCAACGCAATCGATAGCGTAAGAATTAAATCAGTTAATATCATGTAATCATGTTCCTAAAGCGCTTTACTGCGGGAGGAACAACGTTCCCACACTTCTCTTTGACATACTAAATATATTCCAATTTCATTACTGCAATCTGCTTATTGTATATGTCATGTTTAATGTACATATTTTGATGGAGATACTAAATAAATAAATATATGCATAGAATAGCAGTAGACTGCGAGGCATATATTCCTCTACCCTTTCATACAACGAGGCGGAGCTTATTGCACACTTCCGAGAATTTTCATTAATTTCAGGCCAGCACTCACACATGCAAAAGAGCTTCACGTTAAAAGCATGTAGTGCAGTAGTTATTTTATCTCTTTCGCTCTTATGCAAAGTAATGTTTACATAAACAGTGTAGGCAGATTTATGTGCTAGTACGATGCATTTACGTTACCATGGTTACGGCGCTCTCTACCTCACTCTGTTTTACCTGCATCCGGCACACGATTGGTCAATTACAATTTGAAGTTATTCGGTGCTCTGATTTTGCGGTTCTGTAAAATTCCTGGTATGTTTTTCAGTTTGAAAACTCTTGACATGAGCTTTTTCGATTAGGAACCGTTTCGAACATTCTGATTGATAAAACCACAAAAAAATACACCATTTCATTTCGGCTTGGCCATACATTTTTAAATTCGATGCTTTAGTTTGAATTTCGTTCAAAACTTGTCAGATGACGACGGGTAAATTAGTTATATCAACGGTAATTCATTGCCATTACTTCAAAAATTCTGGTAATGTAGTAACTTAATTTGTCTGAAAATTAAAAATATTTTAAAGAATTTAAGAGAAAAACGCTGGAAAACGTATCTTTTTTTAAAGTATTATTTTTTTGGCTTGTGGGTCCTAAATATGATTCACGGTTGTAATACTTAAACATATTTATGGCAGCTGCTCCTCAGCTTGCTTCCGCTAATTAAAACTACTAATAAACCAAAATTTGGGCAAATATAAGTATCTAATTATATATAAAAGCGGTTTACTTTCATTTTATGAAAGGCTCGCTGGGTTTTAAGTTAAAATATCATTTGATTTCTGTCTGATCTTCTATTCTGTCGTATTTCTAGTTATTTCTGGTATCTTTTACTTACACAGTACAAATAGCAAGGTTAGCCGATTGGTAATGGCCCTAATATACAAGACGTAGGTCGTGGTTTCGTACCCAGAAAGGAAATATCGTGACGTTTACATCTACCAACCCCCAGTATGTCCGCGTAGTTTATTTTGTTTAGTTTAATATGGTGGAAAAGTGTGTCCCTAAAGTAGGGACACAAAGTTAAGCTTTACTTTGCTGACTGATGCCAATGCTAATAATCCACTTCATACAGTATTTAGACCGTTTATGACCCAGCATGAATCCAATAAAATTTCATATCGAGCGTAACAATATTGCACCATGGACACGGAAGATTCCGTCGGACCGAACAACAGCGCATCACCCGGCCAATTGAATGCAATGAAACTCAACATCTCCTGGACAAATGTGAAAGCAAATCAGTATACAATGAGAGTAAATGGAATATGCAGCTCACTAGTTCAAAAACTGACCGCGTAAATGACCGCAGATTGTATTATGATTACAATTATAAAGCACCGGTATATGTATATATATTATGCGCTAGTTTAACACCTTACGTTGTAACATAACCGTGTCTCTGCTGTCTCATAACCGGATAAAAAATGGTACCAATTAATTGATTGATTTTTCGCACTGATTATCTTCTACTTCGTTTCGTTCTTGATAAAGCGGTCGTGGTCACTATGACTGATTTCGAGACATTGATATAGCTCGCCCCGCTATCTACCTATGTTGGTCCTGATTATGGATAGTGAAAAATACATCTACCTATACTAACCATTAAATTAATCAACCCAGCCTATTGCAGGCCATTGTTGTACATATACCGCCTTATTCATAAACGCTGCTTAAAGTTAAGTTAGTATTGACAGCCTCCGTGGCGTAGCGGTAGCGAACGCGGCCGTCGCGCAAGGAGGCGCGGGTTCGGTCCCCACGGAGTGTAAATATTTGTATGCATGAATATGAGTATTTGTACTGGTCTAGTCGTGCCTCGGAAAGCACGTTAAGTAGTTGGTCCCGGTTGCCATAAGAACATCTAGTGGCAGTCGTTACGGGTTGTTGCAATTGGTCTAACTGCAATGCTTAGATATCGCCTTTGGGTTGTGGAGGTCAGACGGCAGTCGCTTCACGGAAAATATCTAAGTTTGTCCAAAATCAGCAGTTAGACTGGTAAAGCGGACCCCACACTCCAAAGCTGAAAAGCTACGGATGCGACTGGGATCAACGCTGAGTTGATGATGATGATGCTGCTTAAAGTTAAGTAGTGATTAGAGATTCTGTAACCACACATTTTTGACCTTTTAACGTAAATTAACTTGAATCATCCTTTATGATTAAACACCTAAAGCTACGACTTTAAGGAGTTTATTCATCAATAATGATTAAAGTTAAGTTACGTGCAAACGTCTAAAATGTATGTTTAAATAATCACTAGTTAACTTTAAGCAGCGTTTATGAATATAGTCGTATAAGTATAATAGTCGTGGTGGCCTAGTGGTTAAAACACCAGCCTCTCAAGTATGACTGCGCGGGTTCGATTCCAGGTCAGGCAAGTACCAATGTAACTTTTCTAAAGTTATATGTGCTTTCTAAGTATATCTTGGACACCAATGACTGAAGGTGAAGGAAAACATCTTGAGGAAACCTGGACTCTAAGTCTGAAATCGCCAACCCGCATTGAGCAAGCGTGGTGATTACGCTCAATCCTTCTCTGTATGAGAGGAGACCTGTGCCCAGCAGTGGGACTATAAAAGGTTGATGAGGAGGAGGAGGAGCGTCTATGAATAAGGGGGATCGTCTTCTACTAAGCTGAGCTACAATAACCTGTCTTCATCTTTCGAATCAAGTCTATACCAAAGCTGGAAAAGTATCCAGAAAATCAAATGTTTTGAACATGTTTACATTTTTTCCTTCCCCTTTAATTAATCAAATCTTTGTTCAAAAGAGTCAACGAACAGCATTTATTTCGGATGAAATATAAGAATTGTGTAATACATTTATGCATATGTAATATGTATATACTGATTCTCACAATTGATGACTAATAAATATGTCTATCAAATCAAATCAATTTTTTTTAGAGATCCAACATTACTTGGTGTTGCATTAAGCAAATAATGTGTTAGGACTTAGGAGACTTCGCTTTTCTACAGCTGTATAATATTTTTTTAAAACCTTGGAATATAATCAACATGCGGTTCTGTGTGCGTGTGTCTGTGTGTGAGGGTGTGTTTGCGTGTGTGACTGTGTCTGTGTGTGTGCTTGGGAGTATCATTTTCAAGTGTCTATTTTGTACTGCCACATTTCTTTGGCTTATAGAACTAAAAAATCTTATATTTTTATGATAGTACCCCCGGCGAACCTAATCTTACCTCCTAATTAGCAAGGTAATGAACAAGGATGACATATACAAAAGAATTTCACAACCGCTCGACTAGTAAGTAAATAGCAACAAGAAATACAATGCCTTCGTCAACTTGTGCTTAAATTGGGGTTACCCGGTTCCCTAATGATCGTGTCGCTTCATCCTTTCATGACGAGTCGTTGACCTCCCGCCCGTCGGTGTCCTATTTAAGATGACTGAATAGATATTTTTTATAGATATATTCATTTATTAGATATATTCATTCTAATTTGTAACATATCTAATAGCAATTATGACATCTGGCTAAAACAGGTTTTACGAATGTAACATTGCATTGCATTGCGATGCAGATTGTAGATTTGTAAACCAATTTCAATTTTGTTAGTGCTTGTTACACTGTCCCTTCCCTATATGCGCCCTATCTGTTATCCCTATATGCCCTATGAGATAGCCCTATGTGTTCCCTATCTGTTATCTATATAACGCTTTTATCTGAAAACATTATAGATATCAATTATTTTTACTATTGCGGAAAAGACCAATTAGAAAAATGCATTTAGCTGTTTTCCTTCATAAATCCTCTACACCGACGGTTTTTTTTTAAACTAAAGCGTAATCTCATCTGATGGAAAGCAGTGATACAGTGGTTGACGGTAAAGCGCACGGAATAGTCAATAAGACATCATCATCATCTCTTCTGTGGTAAAGCGCGCTAGTTTATTAAGAACCTATATTCACTCAAAAAAAACTGACTGACTAGGAAAGAAAACGACAGTTGAGCGAGGTGATGCAATGTCAAACCCAACAACACTATCAACGATGCCGCGCCAGAGGGAGATAGATCTGGACACCCTCCAAAACAACACTACATTTGGCGCATCCTAGGTACCCAACACACATCGCAATACAACTGCTCAGACCCGTGCTGCGTACGGCTTCACCAGACATCATGCCAGAACACTACGAATCGCTTGGCGGCAAGACTTTGTCTGGTGGGTGGTAACTGGCCGATGTTATGAAATCGGCTGCCGGCAAAAGTAGGCCATAGCCTTCCACCGAGAAAATCGATTTCATTAATTATTAAAGGTGAAAGAAAAATTGTAGGTGGCTCAGAACATTAGATGTTCTGAATGTCTTCAGTGTGGCTGGAATTGACTGCAGATGCGAAGAATTACAGCTGCTGTGTAATCCTAATTATGACGCAATTTATGTTATGATAATAATAAAAATTTATTAAGACACATTTTGACGACAAGATAAGCACAACAGACAGAAGACAGCAAAACATAAATTAAAATAAATCCATACTAATATTATAAATGCGAAAGTATCTGTCTGTCTGTCTGTCCGGCTTTCACGTCAAAACTACTGAACCGATTGTAATGAAATTTGGTACACAGATAGTCTATAGCCTGAGATAGGACATAGGCTATAAAACATCCCGCTATGACCAATAGGAGCAGAGCAGGAACAAAAAATGTTGCGGAAACGGGAGCAAACTCGGATGTACTACATATTGCTCTCATTATTTTAACAGGCGCTTATTTTTTATCAACTGAACTCATTCGGCTAGAAAGTTATGCGGGGCACAGCTAGTATTAAATAGACAGAAATCGCATTGTTAATACGATTTCTGTGATTAAATATGTCGTGCATTGAGTAGCCCTAGACTCACAGAAATAGTAATAACAAGTTATTACGATTTCTGTGGCTAGACCTCGCACTAGGATACCCGTACCGTGGGATCTAGTTATTTTGGAGTTGAAGACACATTTTAAGTGCGAGTGGTTGCTTAATCTAAACAATATTTAAACTTACTCACTAAAGAAAACATGCAAAATTACTTGTAAGGTATGTGTGGAGTGTAATACTTAGTTTGTATATACAATACGTTTGTATTAAAGGGATGGGTTTTGGTGGATACGGGAATAAAAATAAACTAGGATACTCTTGGCGTTTTTTTACCGATGCTGATTACTTCAGATTTCGCATGATGGTACATAATAGAAAAATATTTATTCTCCAAGGAGACACATTATCTGATTAAGACGACATGAGTGGCTTAAAATATTACCTGAGGTTACGTTACTAATTAGTAGAGATGTGCCGACTACCACTTTGACCGACTAGCCGACAAGTCGGCTACGGCTACGGCTACGAGTGCTACGACTGTAAAGAGGCACTAGTCGGCTTCTTTACAGTCGTAGCACTCGTAGCAAAGAGATTTTGCAATTTTTTTCTTTTTAATATAAATATATGACATTTTGATTTGGGTTGTGTCCAGTTAATCATATAAGTTCCTATATTTCTTTTTTATTTTCTTAAAACATTTCGTGTTTAGCATATTGAATGTTTATTTTTTTATGTTAAAAAATACCTACTTTTTCGTTTGATTAACAATTAATAAATGTTTCTATAAGTTAAGAAGATATTATTTTGTGAGTCAATTATACCAATTTTAAGAAGGTATCAATCTTGGTTTGTTGATGTTATAGATACTTAAATATATATTTCTTCTTTTTAAGCCAGTATTTTTTTCACAATTATTACTGAAGAAAAGATTAGTTTGCTTTACTTGTCGAAATGAAAGATTGATTATAAAATCCAAATAATAATGAATAATTAATTTCATTTCCCCTGATATAGCACATATTAATGAGAAATACATACAAAGTAAAAAGCCGACTAGTCGGCGTTTTTTGTCGACTAGCCACCCCGACTCGCCGACTACAAAAGCGGCCGGCTAATTAGTGCTTCAATTTAAAAAATGAAAATGCCTTGAAGTAATTTGGTTTCCTGTCGGTCGTGGTGGCCTAGTGGTTAAAAGACCAGCCTCTCAAGTATGAGTGCTCGGGTTCGATTCCAGGTCAGGCAAGTACCAATGTAACTTTTCTAAAGTTATATGTACTTTCTAAGTATATCTTGGACACCAATGACTGAAGGTGAAGGAAAACATCTTGAGGAAACCTGGACTTTGTAAAGTCTGAAATCGCCAACCCGCATTGAGCAAGCGTGGTGATTACGCTCAATCCTTCTCTGTATGAGAGGAGACCTGTGCCCAGCCAGGACCAACCAACCAGCAGTGGGACAATAAAAAGGTTGATGATGATGATGAATTTGGTTTAAGGTGTAAAAATAGTAAAACGTGACTATCCATAGGCCTACCTCAGGTGGGGGAAACTAACGTGGCGGGGCCCACGTCGTTCATGTTGTTGAGTAAACACATTTTTCAAACATATGGAGCAATGAATGAATGTTGTTGAATTGTCAAAATGAAAGCTATGTCTACTGAATGCGTGATACGCAATTAAGTACATCGCTGATCGTGATTACTAATCGCAATTAGTGTGCTGGTTGAATTAGAATGCCAGAGAAAGTATCTGCCCGTAGTTTCAATTCCAAGTTTACCTTTGAATTTATACGACAACATGGTTTAGATACCTGTTGCTACAAATTCAAGCCAATCTCGTCACAAATTCACAGTAAAAAGCAAAAAAGTGCCCATGTTGAATAGCTTTATCCCCATCTGTGGGTAGGATTGAGTGTCTGCCGGACCGTACCTCATCTGATAGTCATTGATTGAAATAAGTCCTCCCACCACCAACCCTCACCCTCTTTTAGTCGCCTACCGTGCAATGATTTAACTTTAACTTTCCCATCCGAAGTTACTAAAACTAAAAACATTTCGATTTACAGATAAAACTGAAAGCTAGTTCTTAATATATGTAAAAATATAGATTTCGCCTCATATTAACAAGATGTCTGCTAGTTGTAAAACAAAACATGTAACCGAAACAGGTTTTGCTCGGTGGTAGGCCATAACATCGGCTGCCGGCAGAAGTTACCACCCACCAGACAAAGCCTTGCCGCCAAGCGATTCGTCGTGTTCCGGTATGATGTCTGGTGAAGCCGTACGGAGGACGGGTCTAAGCAGTTGTGTTCCGATGTGTGGCGGGTACGATGCGCCAAATGTTGTTGTGTCGGGAGTTTGATCGTGGAGAGTCTCAGATCAATCTCCCTCTAGCGCAGCTTCGTTTGGTCGTGTTGGTCTTGGGTTTAACATTGCATCACCTCGCTCAACTGCCGTCATCCTTCCTATTCCTAAGTTTTTTAAGTGAATAGGCTTAATAAACTAGTGCGCTTTACCATCAACGATTGCATCACTGCTTACCATCAGGCAGGATTGCAGTCAAGCACTAGTTTATATATATATATATATATATATATATATAAACTAGTAGTTTACATCATTAGGTACACAATCTTTATACCTACCATCGATCACTTAAACACTAGATTCACAATCAGCGTAAAAAATGGCTGAACTGAACAAGCGCACAACACAGCACTTGGGTGCTTCTTTTATTTAGTACTTACTTTATAATTCTGACTTTAATGCATGCGTGTAAAGTTGAATTTATTTTGATGTTTGATGTACCACAGACCGGTCGTAAAAAATAATGGCTTTTTGTAGGTACTGATTTGGGTTCAGAACTTTATACACTGCACTTAAGGCTGATTTTAAATTAATGTATATTTATTTTGACTACTTTAAACTGCTTAATAGTTGTCGCCATTTTTGATAAGAGTTTTGTTCGAGACTGTGTATGTAGTTTATAAGTGGTCAATGATATTACTTAATACTTACACATCAAAATTAACTTTAATTGTAACCTAAAATTTTGGGCCAGTATTTGTATTTCGAACTTTATTTATATTTAGACATAATTCTTATTACTAAATTAACAACTTAGCACTGAACTAAATTGCAATTTTAGGAATGGAGTAATTACTAACTGGTGTATATAATAATATGTAGGTGTAATATTATAAATGCGAAAGTATCTCTGTCTGTCTGTCCGGCTTTCACGCCAAAACTAGTGAACCCATTGTAATGAAATTTGGTACACAGATAGTCTAGAGCCTGAGAAAGGACATAGGCTATATAACATCCCGCTTTGACCAATAGGAGCAGAGCAGTAACAAAAATGTAGCGAAAACTGGAGCAAACGCGGATGTACTTGCTCCCATTATTTTAACAGGCGCTTATTTTATATCACCTGAGCTTTTTTAATTATTTTTGTAATGAACATTCCCACGGAAACGGGAACCACCGCGCGCTGTAAACTGAAGTCCACGCGGACGGAGTCGCGGGCAAGGGCTAGGTGTAAATATTGATAGTAATACGCAGTGAGGTTGTCGGAGCATGTACCACAGGGCAGCAGTCAAAAGCTTAACCACTGCGCCCACCGAGTCATCAATTGAGTCGCATTGCAATTTCTCATTTAATTTCTGAATCGTATAGAGCACATACCGCGAAGTACTGTAGCAATTTACCCGAGGCGCTCTTCCCGTCTGATTGCAATTTAAGTGTCTTCAAAGCTAGAGTGAAGTGGTTCATAATAAATTAGTGCGCTTTACCATTAAGGATTGCATTTCTGTTTACCATCATTAAACAAGCAATTACTTCGTCTTTCGTTTGACTATAATGTTATAATTTGTTATGCTTTTTAAACCCTCCTGCCTGCATTGTTAAAAAAACCATAAACAAAAACGAAGAAGTGGAAATTAAAAATAATTATATACGATGAGGATAGTTTCCGAACATCAATGGGGCAAGTTTACATTTTTCTGGACGCCTTTGAAATGCTTTATTTTTGTCTAGATCCGTGGAACTGCGGTACGAAGCCAATACGGAATACGAGGGTATCCCGACTGTGAGGTTCGCCGCAAATGAGTGGCTTCTGGACAATGATGAGGGCTGCTACTGTCTCAACTACACAAGAGGTTTGAATCGCGAAGACGGCTGTCTGCTGAAAGGAGCAATGGAGCTGTACACTTGTGTCGGTAAGTGGTTTTATTATGGCGAGTGATGTGTGCTGGGTAGAATTCCCCATCGATAACTTTTGAAGGCCCTTGGGGGATGAGTTTACATATACATGAATATACATAAGTATAATTTATTTGTTCAAATACATACAATAGTTGCTTTATTTACTTACTTATGTTTACATGCACAGAAATTGGATGATATTGCGAGAAATACATAATATTAATATTTAGACTCAAAATTACAAAGCGGCGCACATATTAGACCTCTTTCAGGTAGATTAAGTTAAGCCACAGCTAATATACTTTGCTTATTTCCACAATATTATGTCTTATGGTGTTCTGCTGCATACAGCGGAAAATTTAATATATATAAGCTGCAGGTCAGCTTATACGGATTCAATTTTCATCTTACAGAAGAAGGTTATCTGCGTTATCTATAAAATATGTCCTAGCGAGTCTCTTAGAAACAAATTCAAAGAAATTGATATATTAATTGCGCCTCCTCTTTATATCTTGGAAAGCTTTTGTATGTTCGCAAACACTTAGAACTTTTTAAAAATTAGAAGTGATTTCTTCATCTTGTAGCTTCGTAAGTTCGTCTCGTAAGTTCTTGAATTACGATGTTAATTTTTTACATAATAATTGACATAATCGTTCTATTATTTGGCATTATATATTGAGAATTCAAATTTAAACTCTTCATTTGTGATTGTAATGGCATTCATGTCACTAGATTTTAATATTGTATCTATCGTCTTGGTAGATTCTTCTTTATTTTGTAAATTTGAGTATTTTGTAGGCGTTGTAAGCTATTATAGATCTGTATACAATATGTTAAGAAAACCCTGTCCGACCCGTAAGGATAGTAAAGGTTAGGTAAACACATGACCAAATAACATATGCAATTTTACATAATCATCATAGTAACAATACTAGTGAATTTTGAAATTACCTTTTTTCCCCGCGAATTAATTCCAACTTCCCCAAAATTTGCAATTTTTTAAAAAGTGACAACATTATTTTTGACGGTATAATTCTGAGCGAATAGCGATGCGACCGCGTGCCGCGTGCCCTGCCCCTCTTCGCCCGCGCCTGTATGGCCTACCGCACATGTTTTAAGTTACCTCTTTTTGTGAAATAATATTTATGTTTTTAAGGGGATTTTTTTTAAGTTTAGCACGGCCTTGTAGGCATTAGTAGAATCAGTTATCGATACCTAACAATACCTTCACGGATCGGACAGGGTTTTCTTTACATATTGTATATGTGCTCTGTTTTATTAACTACTTGTTGACAGGCGTATGCGGACCTCCCATAAAACATTGTAAAAGCCAATTATTTTTAAAAGAGTGACCGTGGAGTTTGTTTCCGCCTCTTCTCCATAGCAAACGACTTTTTGAAACCGTGCACCTTCATCAGCTTGTGGTGTTTCATAAGTGTCGTTTCATAAGGTTTATGTGATATAGAAATATTTTGATTTGAGTAGATTACAATCTTCTCCCTCTCGAAAAGGAGGCAGGTACCGTAACCAGCAAAGAGAATATTTTTCTTAAGGTAGATAAGTACCGCGTACGCATACTACAAAGTCGTGGTGGCCTAGTGGTTAAAACACCAGCCTCTCAAGTATGAGTGTGCGGGTTCGATTCCAGGTAGTACCAATGTAACTTTTCTAAGTTATATGTACCTTTCTAAGTATATCTTGGACACCAATGACTGATTACAAGTTGAAGGAAAACATCTTGAGGAAACCTGGACTTTCAGTCTGACATCGCCAATCCGCATTGAGCAAGCGTGGTGATTACGCTCAATCCTTTTCTTTATATGAGAGGAGACCTGAGCAGTAGTGGGACGATAAAAAAGTTGATGATGATGATGTTCCATACTGCATACCTCCAAATTTCTATTTACTATATTACCATATTTCTTCCAGACAGATAGCTAAGCTGGGAAAACGGGGCAGGCAACTCCCTGGTGAAACGCACCCTAAGATGCAAACTAACGATTGCTTTACTCACTAAGTACCTCTGCCGCAGTCTAGGAATTAACAAAACTATTTCAATTTAGCTTTTGTATGTTGGGGAATACATTTCCCCAACATACAAACGGGACCAACAAACAAGAAATTAATCGCGAGTAGGGAAGCTATCTAGCTATTGAAATTACTTTTTCTTTGCTCTTGGTAACAATTTTCGCGGTACAAAAGTGAACCAAACTTATGTCACAAAGAATGTAAATACATAAAATTAATTTACTTGTCATTTATATTCAACTAGCTGCGCGCCGCGATTTCACCTGCGTAGGTTTCAAATGTTTCGATATGCTCCGCTCCTATTGGAATTTTTCAAATCGGACCAGAAGTTCCTGAGATTATCGCGTTCAAACAAACTCTTCAGTTTTATATCTCTTATATATAAAATTCTCGTGTCACAGTTTTCGTTCCCATGCTCCTCCGAAACGGCTTGACCGATTCTCATGAAATTTTGTGAGCGTATTGAGTAGGTCTGAGAATTGGCCAACATCTATTTTTCATCCCCCCAAATGTAAGGGGTAGTAATTTTTTTTATTTTTTAGACAAAATTTTTAGTTTATATGATACAACATACAAAAATACATACAATCTCTAAAATCTAAATCTAAAAAACGCGCGATATAACCGAATTCCACGCGGGCGAAGCCGCGGGCGGAAAGCTAGTATTAGTATAGATTTTAAAGTAGTCGCATTAAAATCCTTCCGCCGTCGGTCCAAAGCCGTGAAAGCAATTATAAACCATACGCTACCGTCTGCTAATGCATATTTCTTTACTGAGAACTTTATTTCTGTCTCCAGAACTAATATTAAACGAAATCCTTTGATCTCAGTGAAATTGACTTGAGAAAATGAGGAAATCACTTGACTCACCGCTTTGCGGAATACAAAGCGAACAAATTGTTCGTTCACTTGTTCGTTTTGTGTTTAAATTGCCTCAATGCGATCTGTATTTTCAATAAATTCATGCTCGATTTCTGAATGCAGGAGGTGTTCATATAAGTAATCATATAAGTATAGAATGTGCTCATAACTCACTAAAGGTTTACCTCATTCAATCGAGCAAATAATATGTCTGTTTTTATAAACTACCTTCTGCATGTCCGCGACTTTCAAGAACAGCGTTCCAGAACCAAGTATTTTTTTTTTAAATTATAAATTAGCAATCCGCAATCCCACCTGACTGTAAGCATAGATGCAATCGTTGAAGGTTAAGTGCGCTAGTTTATTTACTCAAAAAAACTGAGTAAATAGGAAGGAAGACAGCAGTTGAGCGAGGTGATACAATGTTAAACCCAACGTTGTTGCGCCAGAGGGAGAATGATCTGGAAACACTCCACCACCAAACTCCCAACACAACAACAACACGTCGCAACACAACTGCTCAGACCCGTCCTCTATACGGCTTCACCAGACATCATGCCGCAATACGACGAAACGGAAAAGACCTATATGATTACAAATTTGTTAAAGCCGATAAAACTCTTCAGATTGTTGAGTATTAGGATACATTAGAAACCTGCGAAAACTGGACGTCGACCCATAGAAAGTTGGGAAAACGGGCTTGAATAGTACAGCTATTTCACCCGCGTAAGCTTCTAGCCGAATGAGCTCAGTTGATATAAAATAAGCGCCTGTTAAAATAATGGGAGCAAAATGTGGTACGTCCGCGTTTGCCCCCGTTTCTGCAACAATTTTTGTTCCTGCTCTGCTCCTGTTGGTCATAGCGGGATATTTTATAGCCTATGTCCTTTCTCTGGCTCTAGACTATCTGTATACCAAATTTCATTACAATTGGTTCAGTCGTTTTAGCGTGAAAGCCGGACAGATAGACAGAGATAACTTCGCATTTATAATATTAGTATGGATTTTATGTTGTAAGTTGTAAGGGTAGCTTCCTCATTGTTTATGCGGAGTTTGAAGTTATTTTCAATTTGTAGTGTTTTTTTATTAACGGTTTTGACGCGGCCGTTGCGCAAGGAGGCGCGGTTTCGATCCCCGCACAGCGCAAACATTTGTATGCATGAATATGAATATTTGCAATGGTCTGGTCGTCCCTTGGAAAGCACGTTAAGCCGTTGGTCCCGGTTGCCATACGAACATATAGTGGCAGTCGTCACGGGTTGTTGGAGCCCTCAAAAAGTCTAACAATTGGTCTAACTACAATGCTTAGATATCGCCTTCCGGTTGTGGAGGTCAGGCGGCAGTCGCTTCACGGAAAATATGGAAGTTTAGCCAAAATCAGCAGTTAGACTTGTAAAGCGGACCTCAGACTTCAAAGCTAAAAAGCTACGGATGCGACTGGGATTGACGCTGAGATGATGATGATGATATTATTAACGTTTTTGACGACAAGCTTGCAATAAACGAATCGATGTGTTCTTAAATCTATACTTACAACAAAGATGAAGAGCTTGTTTTTTTTTTTTTTTTATATATATTATAAACTAGCGCTTGACCGCAATCCTGCCTGATGGTAAGCAGTGACGCAATTGTTGATGGTAAAGCGCACTAGTTTATTAAGAGCCTATTCACTCTAGCCTTGAAGACACTCAAATTGTAGTCCGACGGAAACACCGCCGCTGGCAAATTATTCCAGTCCCTCGATGTACGCGGTATAAAGGAGGAGGCGAAACGCTTCGTCAGGATCGTAGAGGTGTTAACAACGTAAGGGTGGAAACCAGCCGTATTTTGTTGCTCTATTTGAAGTTTGAACACATTAATCTCTGGAACTACAAATCTGAAGAAGAATTTTAAAGTACGTAATAAAAAGCATCTGATAAGCCAGGACTTGAGAAAAGCTACTCAACAACAAAAAATCAACAACAGGTGACTTCTTACCAACTCGGAGCAGAACAAAAAAAGAAAGTCAGCAAGAACGCTAACAGAAAACAAAGTAGTTATAAGCGCGGTCAGGCGATGCGATGCAAGCGAGTGTACAAGAAATTTCACGGGCCGAACTACTTAGCGGGCAGAAGCTTATAAAGGAGATGTTTCATTTTGGACCACCACTATGTACGCTGTATAGA
Organism: Sesamia nonagrioides; assembly: GCA_017933935.1. Lineage (NCBI taxonomy): Eukaryota > Metazoa > Arthropoda > Insecta > Lepidoptera > Noctuidae > Sesamia > Sesamia nonagrioides. The sequence goes on along the minus strand of JADWQK010000195.1, from coordinate 1,388,538 downwards.
TAAAAAGGAAAAAAATAAAAGATTTTCATAAAAAATACTACTAAATTAATTTGAATAAAAATACAAGTATACATAATTAATTATTTGAAACATTTTTTAGTGAGGTAACCCTTTATTAAGGTAGCCATGTCAGTGGTTATGACGTTTGATTGGCGACTTTGACAGCTCTATTTTCCCGTTGTGTTCGTGTCAAGTGCTGATTTGAGTTGATTGTGTTTATTTAATGGGCCGTATGTTCGGAATTCATGTTTTGTGTTTTTCGCAGTCATATGGTAGATCAGTCATATGGTCAAATTCTTATTTTGCTTATTGCTGACCGCCATATTTATTAGTAGTTGTGTTGCACTCCTTGGCCGAGTTAAATTGAATCTGTATAAAAAATAAGCCAAATTATAGGAAATTAACATTAAAAACAGTTAACTATAGCGTAACTATATCTAGCATTAAGACGCGGTGAGCAGACAACTTTTAGGTATTTGAGGGGCTGAAGCAGACAAAGTGGGACACGACTAGCAACGCCCACTGCGAAGCGCTCCTCGCGAATACATCGATGCGTCGTGCTGGTGCATCGAGAAATACGCGCGTTCTATTAAATCTATACCCGTATTCTCTATTCTATCTATATTTAGAAGCGCAATTTCACTATCCAAACGTGAAGCATGATCTTGACTCTGCGCCGCATTTTCCGGGTTCGCATCAGACACCCGCGACGATAACCAGGATCGAATCCCACATACGTTTACTTTATGTTGCGATTTTCGAAAATGTATATTTCTTGCATATTTTCATTTTTTTTTAAATTTTTACTTTTGTTTTCTTTTTTATTTTGTAATGGGCTTCGTCCGTTCTGCTTAAAAAATTTTCGTGTAATGTACATACTTTTTATTTGTGAAACTGTTAGTTTACATCATTCTAAGCACTGTGATACAAACCCTACTTTGATAATGTAACTTTGTAGTTTTGAAGAATTAATATTTATTTTTTTTTAAATATTCGAAAATTTAATTTTTTTTTTAACAGTTACTGTAAAAAGCTGTTTATAAATAGTAATTTCTAGAAATTTGTAGAAGGAAAATTATAAGGAATTGATTCTAAATATTAGTTTGCATTATAATTGTTTCAAAAATAAAATATTAAAAAAGATGGAACAATTACTACAAAAAGTACAGAAAATTGGCTAAATTAATATTATTAAAAAAAAAACTATTTCAAATAAGAAAACCAACAAAAAGCATACACCGTAAAGCTGGGGTTTGAACCCGAACATTAGTAAGATAGGTACCTACATATCAGAAAAAATCACGCGAAAATGACGCGAGGGACCACAGAACTACCCAAACCATGAAGATAAATAAATTATACGTCTATAAATAAATAAGCAGTTTCCTTTTACTATAAAGAAAAATAAAAACAATAAAATTGCATTATAATTCTTACAAAAATAAAAAGAATAATAATTACTGAAAAAAAACAAACAAAAAATCGGCAAAAGTTCAACAATAAATTAAAAAGCATTTATTTCAAATAAAACCAACAAAAAGCATACAACGTAAAGCTGGGGTTTGAACCAGAAACAACAACAACAGTAAGATACAACAGGTGCAGGAGAAACTGTCGCGTGAGACCTCAGAACTACCCACACCATGAAGATAAATAAATTATACGTCTATAAATAAATAAGCAGTTTCTTTTTACTATAAAGAAAAATAAAAACAATACAATTGCATTATAATTCTTACAAAAATAAAAAGAAATAATAATTACTGGAAAAATAACAAACAAAAAATCGGCAAAAGTTCAACAGTAAATTAAAAAGCATTTATTTCAAATAAGAAACTCAAAAAAGGACAATAATTTTAATACCAGTTATGAACCCATGTACTAGAGCGGGTTCAGAAGACTCCCCAATTGCCTGAGACCACTAGACCATCCAAGCTACGAAAACCGATACCGAGGTACGATAACGATAACCAAATAAAGGGTACCTATCTAACTAACTATCTATTACTATTGTAACTATAGGTACTTTTATTACATTTGTTTCGTCGACTATGATATTTTTATTTTCCTCCTTATATTTTTTTTGTAGCCCATGTTTTACACACCTTATGACAAGATCGAAATTGAAAAAAAAATACACTAAGTTAGAGTTACGTATAACAAACACAACTTACGACTACAACCAACAATGAAAAAAAAATGTACGTACGGACGACAGCAGGTCAACATATCCAAAACTGGGAACGGGCTGTAAAGTTCACTCGTCCTCAATACAAAAAGGAATGATCTTCCCCAAAGAGGGTGATATGTCTGAAGGGCTCTTGGCCATTAACAGAAATAGGGAAGACAGGGAACACCCTGCTTTGTGGAAGATCCTTCCTTCTACTAGCACAAATACCTATATAATGTTATAAGCTAATTGCACGGAAAACTGTGATTGCGAGATGTAGAATTTATTGTATTTTTAGTATGACGCGTTGTTCCGTGGGGGGTTTTAGGTACCTCTACAAGTTCATTTAATTTTCTTTTTTTACAATATATAGATATGTGCGCTGAGGTCACACCCTTTATCAGGGGGGGTGCAATTAGAACATCAGCAACTGAATCAAAAAGATTAACGACATCTATGACCTTAACAGCGTATCTGGTTGGTCATTGGTACCCATGGCATGCCGATAGGTACCGCTATAATAAAATTTAACTTTTCTAATTAGTCTGTCCAAAAAACAAAAAAAAACTTCTAAAAAAGAATTCTTCGTTTTGTGTTTTTTTTTTTTTTTTAAAACACAAAACGAAGAATTCTTTACTACATGGTACTACATGGTACTTTTATTACATTTGTTTCGTCGACTATGATATTTTTATTTTCCTCCTTATATTTTTCTTGTAGCCCATGTTTTACACACCTTGTGACAAGATCGAAATTGAAAAAAAATACACTAAGTTAGAGTCACGAGTAGAACACAACTTACGACTACAACCAACAATGAAAAAAAAATGTACGTACGGACGACAGCAGGTCAACATATCCAAAACTGGGAACGGGCTGTAAAGTTCACTCGTCCTCAATACAAAAAGGAATGATCTTCCCCAAAGAAGGTGATATGTCTGAAGGGCTCTTGGCCATTAACAGAAATAGGGAAGACAGGGAACACCCTGCTTTGTGGAAGACCCTTCCTTCTACTAGCACAAATACCTATATAATGTTATAAGCTAATTGCACGGAAAACTGTGATTGCGAGATGTAGAATTTATTGTATTTTTAGTATGACGCGTTGTTCCGTGGGGGGTTTTAGGTACCTCTACAAGTTCATTTAATTTTCTTTTTTTACATTGTATAAATATGTGCGCTGAGGTCACACCCTTTATCAGGGGGGGTGCAATTAGAACATCAGCAACTGAATCAAAAAGATTAACGACATCTATGACCTTAACAGCGTATCTGGTTGGTCATTGGTACCCATGGCATGCCGATAGGTACCGCTATAATAAAATTTAACTTTTCTAATTAGTCTGTCCAAAAAACAAAAAACACTTCTAAAAAAGAATTCTTCGTTTTGTGTTTTTTTTTTCAAAAAAAAAAAAAAACACAAAACGAAGACGAACGAAGACAGCAGCTGAGCGAGGACGAAGGATTCGTTGGTCGTGTTGTTGGGTTTAACATTGCATCCCCTCGCTCAGCTGCTGTCTTCGTTCATATTCAATCAGTTATTTTTAAGACAATGGGCTGTATAAACTAGCGCGCACTTTACCATCAACGATAACATCACTGCTTACCATCAGGCGAGATTGTGGTCAAGCAGTGGTTTACAATATGTAAAAAAACCAAGAAGCCGACAAACATTGTTTTACTTAATTTATTTACAAAAATAATAATTTTCAAATCATGTACCTAATTAACACAGTTTGCATAAAATCTTTACTCAGTTTCCATGAGAGTAAATATTAAGTTAGATACCTACATCACAAACAAAAAAATATAAATATGTAGGTACTTATAGCTTTATGAAACCACCTTGGCATAATTTTATGATAAGTACTTTTTTATACATTAAACAAAACGGCAGTTATCCATATCGCATAAACAAATAGGTCCTCTAAATTGATTGATAGTCACGAGTCACGACTATCCATAGATATATTTTGTAGATGCGACGCGTCAGAGTTTACTAATATCTTTAAATTTAAACGATTATTAGCCAACAGAGGCCGGCGGCGGCGGCTAACCTCTTGACCCGCCTCGGAACTCAACTTAATGTTTACATACTAAGCGTGCACGCAAGCAAAGACATTAAAATTTTTATCTTAAATCACTTTGTTGATAGCCGATTCTGTTGGAGACCACACAAAGATTACGTATGCAACAAACTGAGGTCTATTCTAGGTAAGCTCAGCATACTAAAATATAAGCTGCCGTACAAAACACTTAGAATGTTATATATGGCCCTAGCAGACTCTGTTATCAGCTACGGACTCAGCAGCGAGGTATGGAAAAACTTGTCACACATATCTGACCGATATATACAATATGTAAAGAAAACCCTGTCCGACCCGTGAAGGTATTGTTAGCAATCGATAACTGATTCTACTAATGCCGACAAAGCCGGACTAAAGTTTAAAAAAAAAATCCCCCTAAAAAAATAAATATTATTTTGCAAAAAGAGGTAACTTAATACATGTGCGGTAGGACACCCTTCCGCGGGCGACGGGGGGCAGGGCACACGACGCGTGGTCGAATCGCATAAGCGTACCGTCAAAATAGTGTTGTCACTTTTTTAAAAATTACCAAATTTCGGGGAAGTTGGAATTAATTTGCGGGAAAAAAAGATTATTTTAAAATTCATTAGTATTGTTACTATGATGATTACTTAAAATTTTATATTATATTTGGTCATATGTTTACATAACCTTTATTATCCATAAGGGTCGGACAGGGTTTTCTTTACATACTGTATAAGCTACAACTTAGAATATTAAAAGTAATTGCGCCAAAACATATATATAAGAAATTCCAATACCATGACGACGACCTTTTTAAATATTGTGATGTTATGAAGGTGTCCAATAAAGTTGAATACTGTATTCTATCCGAAATTAATAGACCTGAACTGCTAACCGAAAAAACAAGACCAGACTTTCTGAGAACGATAAGAGTTAAAAATAAAAATAATGTGTACGGGATGAGGGTTGCAGAATATTTGGTACCCTTTTATGTCAACAAACTCCCAAAAGACTTGCAAATGATATACAAAACGAGTTCGAAAAGTTATAAGTACAAATCCAAGCGTTTCTTTACACAAAATTTTAAATAATGTATGTATGTGGGTGCGGACGCCAGCGGGTCGGGCTGCCTGGATCTGTCAAGCTTTCCCAATCAAACTTGAACCGTAATGCTTTCGCGATAAAGTTGAGAGTCTATTGAGAAAATTTGGCGGGTTGTGGGGGCTTGATGTGCGGGCGACTGTACCTAGATATTAATATACCTATGAATTGTTAGCATTGCATTGTATACAATAGTAGCCAGAGTAGCCAGCCTTTCGGTCTTCTATAGGATGCATTCTGGTGAGTGTGCAAGGGAATTGCATGATTTAATTCCCCCATCTCCGTTCCACCATCGGACGACCCGTCGTAAGGCAACTTTCCACCCTCACGTTGTTAACACCACTACGATCCGGACGAAGCGTTTTGCTTCCTCTTTTATTCCGCGTACATCGAGGGACTGGAACAATTTGCCAGCGGCGGTGTTTCCGTCACACTACAATTTGAGTGTCTTCATGGCTAGAGTGAACAGGCTCTTATTTAAACTAGTTCGCTTTACCATCAATGATCGCATCACTGCTTACCATCAGGCGGGATTGCGGTTAAGCGCTAGTTTATTAATTATAAAAATAAAATAATATTAATTATTTATAGTATTGTTAAGAGCGGCTCGCCGACATGCAGATAAACCCTGAGAGGTTTTCGTTGTGCAAGCAAATTGTGAACCTAATTGTAAGTTTAATAGAAATAAATTTAAAAAAAAAATGTAGACGCGGGTAGGTAATGCGATGCTATGTGTGTGATAAATCAACAATACATCAACAATGAGTAGGGTCCCTAAGGATATTTAATTTTTATATTATTTTACAAAATTCTATAAATATTTAATAATGCACTTAAAGCACAAATCAAATCCAACCTTTGTTCAAAGGCATATTATTCTGTACGACAATTTAAATGAGAAGAATAGCTGTTCGCTCTGATTAACTCAAGATAATGTTTGTGCGGTGAGAATTAGCTTACCGACACGTTATATGAGTTTTTGGAGGCATGAGGAACGGGATGTTAAGTTCACTCGTCCTCAATACAAAAAGGAATGATCTTCCCCAAAGAAGGTGATATGTCTGAAGGGCTCTTGGCCATTAACAGAAATAGGGAAGACAGGGAACACCCTGCTTTGTGGAAGACCCTTCCTTCTACTAGCACAAATTACCTATAATGTTATAAGCTAATTGCACGGAAAACTGTGATTGCGAGATGTAGAATTTATTGTATTTTTAGTATGACACGTTGTTCCGTGTGGCGTTTGTAGGTACCTCTACAAGTTCATTTAATTTTCTTTTTTTACAATGTATAAATATGTGCGCTGAGGTCACACCCTTTATCAGGAGGGTGCAATTAGAACATCAACAACTGAAACAAAAAGATTAACGACATCTATGACCTTAACAGCGTATCATTTATCATTGGTCATTGGACCCATGGCATGCCGATAGGTGCCGCTATAATAAAATTTAACTTTTCTAACTAGTCTGTCCAAAAAACAGTACTCTATGGTCGTGGCCACAGAGCAAGTAATCACTACGTTTTAAGAGACGGGACTCCCTAACAAAAAAAAAAAGAACTTATACGAATGTATGAAATACATGAACTGGCTCAATAGTCAATACCAACCTAACGAACCTAACTAAAACCACAAATACCCAGCTTATAGATTACATATTGTCTGCTTTTTTATTATGTTCCGATACAAGGGAGTAAAACTAATTGCTGGAAATCAAAATCTCTTAAAAATCCGTTGGCCCTTACAGCCGTCTGTTTAATAAGTATTTTTTTGATGTGATTACATTTTTCGTAACGGTTTGAAGATGAAAGACAAACGTCAACCATTTTGTTGAAAAGTGAACGGTAAGTTATTATTTTGTTTAGTTTATTTACCTGATTTATGTGCTTGTATATAGTCAAAAGTGCATGGGAATTCAAATGCATGACAAAAGGTTGTCATAATATCAACGTTGTGTATCATGTGTTAAAATATCAACCCGCCCTCGTCTTTAAGCTTATTTAGTCAGGTTATATACACTGCTATTATGAGGACAAAACAATTCGCACATCGTCTACAAGGAGTCTATGAGACTGAATACCTTATAATGGCAACGTTATATTACTTATGCTTTCGCCATTTATACATCATTAGGGTTCCTTACTCACGAACAAAATCCTTTATCTAGTCTTGTTTCCATAATATTCGAAGACATTAAAATTACACGCAAGCAACCTTGTACAAGGTGGCTGGTAGTGGCTGGCGGAGAACTGTTCAGGATCGAGCTTGTTGGCGTGCCATGAAAGAGGCCTATGTCCAGCAGTGGACGAGTAAAGGCTGATGATGATGATGATGAACCTTGTACAAATTTGAACATAGCCGCCAAACGTCATACCGAGTGATATTTACGACATATCGATAGCGTCTTGATCTACCTAACATAATGAACCTATGGAGTTCAAGCATGCAGCTATTTTAAGAGTGGCTGCCAATCTGACCAGTACAGACCAACTGGTTACTGGTACCGCCTGATACGGTCTCTAAAGCCTGAAGCGCAGGCGTAGTGTGCGAGGGAACTGCATGATTTAATTCCCCCGATTTCCATTCCACCATCGGACGACCCGTCGTACGCCGAGTTTCCACCCTTACGTTGTTAACACCACTACGATTCGAACGTAGCGTTTCGCCTCCTCCTTTATACCGCGTACATCGAGGGACTGGAACAATTTGCCCGAGGCGGTGTTTCCGTCGGACTACAATTTGAGTGTCTTCAAGGCTAGAATGAATAGGCTCTTAATAAACTACTGCTCTTTACCATCAACGATTGCATCACTGCTTATCATCAGGCGGGATTGCAGTCAAGCACTAGTTTATAATTTATAAAAAAACCCTTCGAAAGACTTGTTGAGTCTCAAAGATATAAGAGTGACAGACGGTGCCAACGTCTCACGTGGTATACTGCAGTAGTATCTAGCAGCCGAGAGCAGCGGTGGCGCAGTGGTGTCGGCTGCGGCTTTCAAGCTGTAGGACGGTGTTCAAACCCCATCAGGCGCTTTACTTTGTGTCAACTATTTCACACCACTGCTCTCAAGACGGTGAAGGAAAACATCGCGAAATATATCTTAGAGGCACAACTTCGCAGACATGTGACATCTACACAGCCGCTTTTGGCCAGCTTAGTGGGCTATGGCTGACTGCCTCCCACCGGGAGTAGACCTTTGGAACATAATAAGGTGATTATATACAACTTATGTACGAAAGAATCTGAAAAATATTGATTAACTAAGTAAGACTCTAAAATATCAATATCAAGAAAATATAATACCAAGCTCATAGTGATACCAATTTACTGCACGGTTAGCGCAATGGTTTTTTTTTTTTCTCTATTGGCTGCTGCGCTGCGTGTCGCGGGTTCGATTCCCGCACGGAGCAAATATTTGTATTACCTACAAGTAGTTGTTCCAGGTCTGGCTGTTTGTATATGTGAGCTTATATGTTTCTAAACGCACCCACGATACAGGAGAAATTACTAGTCAGGGACAAAGTTAAAAAAAAAATACGCTCTTTCCGATTCAGGGAGCAGCTTGACCATTTCAAAGATTGACCTATAAACTAGCAAAACCCATAATAATAATAAACTGTCTTCGAAAACCGGTCACACGCAGACCTTCTCACGATGCGATGTCGTCGAGTGTATTTGATTCAAAACAATGAAAATGTTTCATTTTGCACACGTATTTGCCACTGCAGAATGTACGTGAATCGAATAAATATGCCTATTTACATTTATCCTATTCATATTACCTTAGTAATAGTCGTAGCTATGGTGAGTTCCGAGTTGTACATATGACATTTAGTGCGATGAGAAGATGGCGCGCTCCGTCAGCGTCAAGCTCACACAGGTCCCTTATAATAGATATTGAATTCTCCATAACTTACCTATACGTATAACCTGAAAACACCCGACCTGACCTTCATTGATGCTCCAAAATGCATGGCATCTCAAGTTGAAACAATTGAGATTGCAGTAGGAATACGGGCGCGACACAGTTCGAGAGCGCCGCGCGGCGGGAGGTCGGTGGTACTTACGTAAAAATGAGTGCGCGGGCGCAGGTCAGTCAAACGCACGCTGCGATGAATCGCGTCGCGTGGTTGACGTGTGCGCTTCTGTCGGTCGCCGGCGCGCGCGTATTCGATCGGTGCGAGTTGGCGCGCGAGCTGAGCGCACTCGGTGTGCGCCCTGACCACATCTCCACATGGGTCTGCATCGCTTTCCACGAGTCGCGCTTCGACACCTCCGCTAACAACGCCTATAGCGGAGACCATGGCATCTTCCAGATCAGCGAACTGTACTGGTGCGGTCCGGGCAAAGCGTGTGGCTTGCCTTGCTCTGCACTGCGAGATGACGACATCTCCGACGACCTGGACTGTGCACTCACCGTCCATGAAGAACATACGCGAATCCAGGGAAATGGGTTCCTTGCCTGGGTAGTGTACCCACAGCATTGCAAACATAACACTAAGAAATACCTAGTTGATTGTGATATAAACGCGAAAAACTCAGTGCCGATAACAAGGTCCCGTGAGTATCAATACGCAAACAGTTACGACCAGCCAAATGACACGACAGACAGACACATTGTAGAAAATTTGTTGCCTCCGTACCTGTCGATTGGATCTTTCGTCAGACAAAATTACGGTAAAATACCCGAACAAAATGAATGGTATAATTATAAGATTGACAACATTGACGATCTCAAGCTTCCTGTGTTTAACCAACCATCTCAGCATATAAGTATACCGCCGACTACGAGCGCACCAAAACTTACCACTCCTATAACAACGACTGCGCCACGTCGTACAACCACGGCCACGACGATCACCACGGAGTACATACCACCAGTCAAGGTGTGGAGGGTGATTGAAACGAACCAGTTCAGGAAGAAACAAAAGTTTAGTGAAACAACTACCAAGAAAGAGTACACCACAGAATTAGATAAATATACACGGAGCCCGACAGCAAGCACTGCCATACAGCTAGCCAGTACAACAATTCATCCAATATCCAGCACAACGACATTGAGGCCTGCGACGAGTACAACTGTTACTGCTGCTACATACAGATCACCGACTTCAACAGTTACATTCAGGCTGCCTTCTACAACGACAAACTACAGGCCACCGGCTTCCTCAACCACTAGGCCATTTACGTGGACAAGTTCGTACAAACCATTTTCTAGGACAACAACACGCAACCCTATTTCAACTGCCTTAACAACAAGGCATATTAGCACAATCACACAAAGACCGAGAACCACCTCAGTGATACCAAGATCAGTGACTACAACCTACAGACCTACAACTACAATCACACGTAAACCAAGTACTACAATAACCACAAGAAAACCAACAACTGCTTGGAGATGGAGTTCAAAGACCTCAAAAGCACCCACGGTCACAAACAGAGCAGTCACAACAAAACCTAAAAAAGACTTTTCGTTGTATACTTTCACGTCTCGAACAGCAACAAGCCCGGTGATGACTAAACTTCAGTCTTTCAGTCAAACTAGGACTACACAGCCATTTACATTTACTGATAAAGTTAAAAATAATGTGCAGACAAGAACAACTCAAGCAGTGGCTTATTCGACCACTCATAGACCACAAACAACCACGCAGAAACCAAAAACGACTCAATCGATATTCGATCTCTACTTGAATCCAACAAAAGCACCACAATTGCCAAGTTACAAATACAACTGGGGTCAATCCAGGTTGAAGATATTCGCTGGCGGGACCACTACAACTCCTTCGCCGGTACAGTCAACACGAGGACGTGGGGGCAATAATAATGGCGCTGCCAAAAATTACGTCAAAAGACAAGCGTAGTGTACATCTCATAATACATAGGTTATTAATCTATTTGTGATCTTCGTCATCAGCTGTATAACTAACTATAAGTGCGATTTTGCCTTGACACGTGCCACTTTGTTTACTATAATTAATTTAAAGATGCCTGTCATTATGAGATGTGCACAGGAAAAATAACTGCTTTGTATTAAAATGTCAGTTGCGCAAACGCATGCATAAGCGATTCACGCCATACGACGGAGATTACTATTACTATGTAAATATAAGTTGCGATTTAAGCGAATGTTTATTGTAGTATTAGACCAAAAAGCATTTATCTAACTTTGTATATTTAAAAATTATATTTTTTAATTATACATAATATCTTTTTTATTGCTTTTCATCTTTAACTTGCGACCACAGCTTAGCACGGTTTTTACGACTTGGCAAAACATCGAGGTTTTTCTATTAAATATAAGTATAATAATAATAATGAGTTAGGCACATAAATGTTCCGGAATAAATTCTGTAAATGACTATGATTACCGAATCGAAATCCGTTTTGTAGTTTAAAACAACAACTCGGTTACACAGATGGCACGACGTGATGAATAGATATATTCTAATATATTTAAATATAAGGTCTTAATTATATGTTTTTTTTTTAACTCAAAAAATAATGGTTAACATCATCATAGGCTTGTTATTTTTGTAATTAACATTTAACATAACAAGTTCTAATACGGAAATGAACTGAAGGTGCGAATGTACTGAAGGACGATACTCTGTATATCGTTTACACAATTAATAAAAACATATCAACTGCTGACAGTTTTATGATGCTACCACTTCTGCCTGTGGCTTCGCCCGCGTCTATTTATGAAATTCTGTGAATACCATATAAATTTTCGTCCCCAATATCATCTCCAAAAATAATGCATTTCTGCGATAAAAAGCATTTATTTTAGTTACTTTTGCCAAATATAGGTCTTATTAGAGAAATCTGTTCATTTGTTTACGCGTGAAAAGGTACAGACATACGTAAAGAACTAACTTAAATGTTAGTATTAATTTTGTAATAACATATCCAATATCACTTGGGACATGCCCTTTTAAAGGCGTGGCAATCAATCCAGCAACTAATTATATTGTTAATCAAGCAGATCTCAATTATTATTCTAAAATAAAAGTTAATTATACAAGTTTAACATTATACTACTATTATACAACTTTCAAATTTATTATTTAGTATATTTTAGTTGAAACAATATAATACTTAGGTAGATACATTGTCCGACTTTATAATATAAATATTATAAATTTATAATCTTGTTTTTATGAATGTTTGTGACGCAATAACGTACAAATATTAGACGGATTTGGATGACATTTAGGAAGTAGAGAGAAGTATTCGCCTAAAGGTCGTGGGTTCGAATGTAGGCAGGCGCTTTACTTGTGTTAATAATTTCACCACCACTTCTCTCAAATCGGTGAGGAATAGTGAGAACATAAAATAAATGTCGTCGAACCAATAATTTTAGAGGAACAGTATGTAAATTTCACTCATTCTCCATCAAAAGGGAGGATCATCCAACCAGTTTGTTGTGCCTGCCGGCACTTGCTCAACGGTTGCCGTACGGAAGCTCTAGGTACCTATATGCTTTCTTCTTCTTCAGCCTATAGAGGTCCACTGCTGGACAAAGGCCTCCCCCAAGGCTTTCCACAATGACCGGTCTTGTGCTGCCCGCATCCATCAGCTTCCCGCGATCTTGACCAGGTCATCGGTCCACCTTGATGCTTCTTCCGGACCTTGGCCGCCACTCCAGTACCTTACTGTCCTGTCAGAAGAACCAAAGTCACCGACATAGCTCTTTGAGTCGCTAAAATTAAGTGACAGTGGGCATGGCGCATTGCTCGTGGATCCGATATATGCTATTTGCCGTAAACTCTGCTTGCGAGATGTGTACCATCAGTATAACGCGTTGTCCGCATGTGGCCTTTGTATTTACCGCTACAAATTGGCACACAACACACTGGCACCACGTGGTAGGTTAGATCCCAAAACTAGTAGGAACATGACAATATTGTACAGAGCTTCCCAACAAGTGGGTCTAAGGATGAACATGGATAAGACAAAGATCATGTCGAACTCTCATGTCCCACCCACTCCAATTCTAGTTGGTTGCTCTGCACTCGAAGTTGTTGACGAGTATATATATTTACCTGGGACAAACAGTCTAACTAGGTAGGTCCAACTTCGAGAAAGAGGTGTCTCGTCGAATCCAGCTCGGCTGGGCAGCGTTCGGAAAGCTACGCTACATCTTCTCGTCGTCCAAAATACCACAGTGTTTCAAGACTAAAGTCTTTGACCAGTGTGTGTTCCCAGTGATGACTTACGGAACTGCAACGTGGTCGTTCACAATGGGCCTCATACGAAAGCTCAGAGTCACACAAAGGACAATGGAAAGAGCTATGCTCGGAGTTTATCTGCGTGTTCGAATAAGAAATGAGGAGATCCGCAGAAGAACCAAAGTCACCGACATATCTCTTCGAGTCGCTTAACTTAAGTGGCAGTGGGCGGGGCGCATTGCTCGTAGAACCGATGGCCGATGGGGAAGTAAGGTTCTGGAGTGGCGGTCAGACGCAGCGTAGAAAGGCCCCCAACAAGGTGGACCGATGACCTGGTGAAGGTCCTGGAAAACCTGTTGAGGTGTAGATTTATAGACGCCTCTGCCTTGGGATGCAAATGGTGGTGTCAAAGAAGTAGTTTAATTCTCATTCTAACGCGCTAAGAAGAAAATGATTTTGTTATAAGTATACAGATAGAGACCATCTACCTAGGTTAAGACATAGTTTACTATACACTACACGGGTAAAACCGAAGGCAAAAGCTAATAATAATAAACAAAAGACAGCATTAATATAATGTAGAATTAATTGACTAATCATTTTATTAATATTCATACGTTAATGCGACATCCATGAAAAGTGAATTGATTGACGACGCAGTGTGATGTCCGGCCGAGCCGGTCGAGAGGGCCGTCACAAACAACATTATTCAAATTGATTTATTATATATAATAATGCCAGTATCACATTTAAAGTTCAGAGGATGATACAATCAATAAATAAAATAATAAATTGTTTTTTTTTTTATTATTTAAGTACAGGTTATTGATTATGAGTCATCAGTGAAAGCTAACCAGTGTCCAGTTTTGTTAACTACCTAATCCGAATGTCATCCTACCTACCTATCAAACTCAACTATTATAATTGAGGAAAAGGTGATGTTTCATTTTGGACCACCACTATGTACGCTATACAAGATAAAAAGGAAAAAAATAGAAGATTTTCATAAAAATACGACTAAATTAATTTGAATAAAAATACAAGTATATATAATTAATTATTTGAAACGGTTTTTAGTGAGATAACCCTTTATTAAGGTAGCCATGACACTGGTTATGATGTTTGATTGGCGACTTTGACAGTCTATTTTCCCGTTGTGTTCGTGTCAAGTGTTGATTTGAGTTGATTGTGTTTATTCAATGGGCAGTATGTTCGGAATTCATGTTTTGTTTTTTTGCAATGATATGGTAGATAATATAGATACGATAGCCTTAGATACATGACACGTCAATCAAATGTCACTATCAAAACCTTATTTCGCTTATTGTTGACCACCATATTTATTAGTAGTTGTGTTGCACTCCTTGGCTGAGTTAAATTGAATCTGTATAAAAACTAAGCCAAAATATAGGAAATTAACATTAAAAACAGTTAATTATAGCGTAACTATACCTAGCATTAACTGTACAATGTGCTGGCCCAGGCTCCATACATTTCTGAAACATCTCCTTTGCTGTCATCCGCGACTACATATCAAGCACATAACCAGTATTGTAACAATGCAAGTTCAGCTAAAACTGGAAGTATTTAAGTTGATATGTCACACACACACACCCTCACTCACCATACACACATACACCACACACACATAAACACTGCTGGTTGTACATAAGGTTTTGAAAGAATTATACAATATGTTAAGAAAACCCTGTCCGACCCGTAAGGATAATAAAGGTTAGGTAAACACATGACCAAATAAAATATGAAATTTTACATAATCATCATAGTAACAATACTAGTGAATTTTGAAATAACCTCTTTTTCCCGCGAATTAATTCCAACTTCCCCAAAATTTGGTAATTTTTAAAAAGTGACAACATTATTTTTGACGGTATAATTCTGAGCGAATAGCGATGCGGCCGCGTGCCGCGTGCCCTGCCCCTCTTCGCCCGCGCCTGTATGGCACACTGCACATGTTTTAAGTTACCTCTTTTTGCGAAATAATATTAATTTTTTTAGGGAGATTTTTTTTTTAAGTTTGGCGCGGCTTTGTAGGCATTATTAGAATCAGTTATCGCTACCTAACAATACCTTCACGGATCGGACAGGGTTTTCTTTACATATTGTATACTGCTGTGGAGGAGCGGAGTCTCCTAACACAGGCATTATTTGCTTAATAGGAGGCTCCAATCCAACTAATCATACTAATATTTATTATAAATGGAAAAGTGAGTTTATTTATTTATTTGTTCCGCTTTCCCGCCGTAACTACTGAAGCGATTGCTTTGAAATTTTGTAGACATAGGTGCGTATTACAGAACGTCACTCAAAACTCAAGCTCTACTTAAGTCTCGTTTCAAGCCATTTGATTGGTTGAAAGTAGTTTTAAGTAATGCTTAAGCAGAGATCAATGCTTGAGTAACGTTCTGTAATACGGACCATAAAGTTGGAAGTCCGGATTAAATAATAGGGTACTTTTATCCCGGAAAAATTGATATTCCCGAAGGAAATCAAAAAAGCGCGATATAAACGAGGCATACTAATATTATAAATGGGAAAGTGAGTTTGTTTGTTTGTTCTGCTTTCACGCTGTAACTACTGAACCGATTGTTTTGAAATTTTGTAGACGTAAAATTAGAAGTCCGGATTAAATGATAGGGTACGTTTTATCTCGGGAAAATTTGATATTCCCGAAGGGAATCTGAAAAGCGCGATATAACCGATCACCACGCGGGCGAAGCCGCGGACGGAAAGCTAGCTTAAAATAATTTGGATCTCTAATTTAAAAAAAAACTGAGTTTGTTTCGGCTTTTCTTCTCAGTGGTAGTCAGCTGGCTATAGCTAGTTTAAAAAAATATGACGTGTAAAAGTGATCAGTGATCCTACTTTTAAATACTAAACGACTTCATTTCATGTACTTACTTAATAAATTTTATTTCATTTGATTTGATGTGTCGTCTTGTGTGGCTAGCCTAGCAACAGTGAGACGTTGCAAAAATGTCGGTTTCAAGGTAATAAGATGAATGGAAAATTCTACCGACGCTTTTTCATTTTCTCTAATTGGCAACCCAGATTTGGTTCAAAACAGTTACCAAAAGCACAGTCGAAGAGTAAGCAAAAGCATATCGTAGCCTCTCGGTGTTCTATAGAATGCATTTTGGAGCTTGGATTTAATTGCATGAGTTAATCCCCGGTCTGTCGTAGTCTAAATGTGCTGAGTGCCCTTCTGATGGCCAACACTGAATGGGACGTGTTTGCGGATGAATGGAATAAGCATAATATGCGTGTATGTTTGGTTGTCTATGAAAGGAAGTAGGTATGCGAGAGAGTCCACCGTGCCATGTTAGTTTTAGTAGTAGCTTTTAAGTTAATTAATTTAATTGTTTGTCTCTATGTTAATTTGTATTCGGGTTACGGGTTGTTGGAGCCCTCAAAAGTCTAACAATTGGTCTAACTGCAATGCTTAGATATCGCCTTCGGGTTGTGGAGGTCAGACGGCAGTCGCTTCACGGAAAATATCGAAGTTTAGCCAAAATCAGCAGTTAGACTGGTAAAGCGGACCCCAGACCCCAAAGCTGAAAAAGCTGCGGATGCGACTGGGATTAACGCTGAGATGATGATGATTGTAATGGGTATTGTACCGTTTTAATTAACCATAAATAAATTTAAAACTAATCCCCCATCTCTGTTCCTTCATCGGACGACCGTCTTACGGTGGGTATCCACCTTTACGTTGACATCAATACCCGTTTCATTTCGTCTTTCATACCGTCTTTCGTACATCATCATCATCATCATCATTAGCCTTTACTCGTCCACTGCTGGACATAGGCCTCTTTCATGACACGCCAACAAGCTCGATCCTGAGCAGTTCTCCGCCAGCCACTACCACCTTTTTGATGTCGTCGCTCCATTTCGCCCAAGGGCGTCCCACGCTACGTTTGCCGAGACGCGGTCTCCACTCAAGGACTCGTTTACCCCAACGGTTGTCGGTCCTGCGGCATATGTGACCAGCCCATTGCCACTTCAGCTTGCTAATCCTCTCAGCCATGTCGGTAACTCTGGTCCTCTGTCGGATCACCTCATTTCTGATGCGGTCCTTCAGAGAGACGCCCAACATAGCCCGCTCCATAGCTCGTACATCGAGGGACTGAAATAATTTGCCAGCGGCGGTGTTTCCATCTCACTACAGTTTAAGTGTCTTCAAGGCTGGAGTGAATAGGCTCTTAATAAACTAGCACGCTTTATCATCGATTGCATCACTGCTTAGACACTAGTTTATAATTTATAAAAAGTAAGCCCTTTCTTGTGTTCAATTAAAATATTCGTCGTAAATTGTGCCAATTAAAATTGTTGTGGCCTTTTAATTTTTTTATTATTTTCTAACTTTTTTATCCATATTTATTCTTATGGCGGTATAAAAATACAAACTCTGTAAAAAATTTAACTATCTACTTTATATGGTTCATTAGATACAGCCCGCTAAAATACAGACGGAGGGACTCGGATTGGCGGATAGCAGAGGATTAGTGAAAAGGTTACGTTGTTGGCACCCTCGTTGTTCATGATGGGAGATCATCAAATGACCTCTCTGGGCGGAGTGGAAAGGCGTGTCAGACATTTACTGACTGAAGGCAAACGAGAGTGCTGTGTGCCTCCATTTTCTGTGCGCCGGGGCCATGGTAATTATCTCTTTCGGTAACCCGCAGCTCTCGTATTCCGTTGGCACCTGTATGACCTTGACCTTCGATACATCTTGTTTTGGAATAAAGTTTCTATCAGTCAAACACACACTACTAATCTACATTCGCGATTTAGTTTGTGGAGACATGAGGAGCAGGGAGTAAAGTTCAGTCATCCTGCATAGAAAAGGGAGGATCCTACGACCAGACGGGTGTTATGTCCGGCGGGCACCTGCCCAATGCTTGAAATTTGGAAGTTTTATGTATGCGGTAAACTATGATTGCGAGATGTAGAATTCGTGTGACGTCAGTATGACGCGCCCGCTACAAGTTTCCAAACATGTAAACAATTAATATAACTTATTGTATAAATAACTTTAATATCTACACAATAACTTTCTGTTTACGTTACAGCCTCAAATATTTTTAATATAACCTTTTCAATAGTATTTGTGATTCTAAAATCTATTTAAATTTCACTATATTGAAATAGAAACTTGTTGAAATTGAAAACCTGATTCTGATTAGACCTTACCTACTAACATACCTACTGCTAACTAAATATTATTACCGTTCTATCTCACCTGACAACCAACGTATTTGTCAAACTAGTTCCCCACAGCGGCAGCGCTCGATGATGGCATTAACTATTAGAACCAGCGAAAAAAAACATGTCATAAAATAAAACACCTGTGGAACACAGAGAGGAAAAATGTAAAGTATACGTATTATAATTAATATATGCCTACTTCTTTCTATGTAGGTAGCTGTTGCACGAAATTTAATTTCGATAAAAACTATACGACCTGATGAACTAAGAAGTTGTGGTGGCCTGGTGGTTAAAACACCAGCCTCTCAAGTATGAGTCTGCGGGTTCAATTCCAGGTCAGGCAAGTACCAATGTAACTTTTCTAAAGTTATATGTAGGTACTTTCTAAGTATAACTTGGACACCAATGACTGAAGGTGAAGGAAAACTTCTTGAGGAAACCTGGACTTTGGGTCTGAAATCGCCAACCCGCTTTAAGCAAGCGTGGTGATTACGCTCAATCCTTGTCTGTATGAGAAGAGACCTGTGCCATCAGAGAGAGAGAGAGGGATCAGGAGATCCTTGTGGGAGGCCTATGTCCAGCAATGGACGTCTTTCGGCTGAAATGATGACGATGATAATGAGAAACCATACGGCAAGAGTTTAAACTTCAAACCATCATCACTATCCACACTTGTGTATTAGTTATCTCGATAATTTTCCCCTTTCCTTTTGACTAGCGCCGTATTGCTCCCACACGAACTTGCATCGAGTTCTTTTGTATAAAAAATCAGTAGTGCCCACTGCTCACCGCCCGCAGGCCCGCGCCTACGGTGGCTGGGAGTTCGGTGTCGTCTCCAAACCAGGGAGTCTCCTACGGCGGCTAGTGGCGTGAGGGCGCTGGGATTCCCGTTGCCTCACGCGCTTCGCCTCCTCCTTTGCCAGCATGACTGCTTCGCAGAAGGAGATGACGCCTGCCATGCACTCTCGCTCCGGACCATGGCCTGGACTAGGGTCGGACGCGAGAGATCGTCGCCGATCGCCGCTACAAGGACACGGCGGTGCTCTAACCAAGCCGGGCTCCACCGTATGCTCCACCGTGTCCTCAGGGCGATCCACACAATGGTAACACCCTCGCGTCCTCCCGCCTTATACGGAACAGGAACCTCCCGAAATAACCGTGTCCGGTGAGGACCTGCGTCAGGCGGAAGGTGAGGGCGCTGTGGCGCTTCTCTAGCCACTCCTCAAAGAGGGGACTTACCGCCGCTATTGTAGCGTGCCCAAGATTGATAGAACCCTAAGATCTAAAGTAGAAAAGTTTAATTGTGTGTCACGCAATAGGTCAATCGAACAGCCAAACCGACCAACATACAGGGTTTCTAGGGTTAAAAGGGAGCTCTAGTGGTACTTTCTCAACATAAATAAATATATACGTACAAATCACATAGAATGAGCTAGCCCCAAAGTAAGTTCGGGACTTGTGTTATGGGATACTAACTCAACGATACTATATTTATAATAAATACATATATAGATAAACATCCAAGACCCAGGCCAATCAGGAAGAGATCGTTTTCCGTCATGACCTGGCCGGGGATCGAACCCGAGGCCTCCACGTCGCAGACAGGCGTGTTGACCGCTGCGCCACGGAGGACGACATATGTAATACAAATGTATTCCGCTGTTTTCTTCGAGGATAACGTTTTAGTGAAATTTATTTTCTACTATTTTACACCGTAATTATACGTGCCCCTATATGTGCCTCCATTTGATTTTTTCCGAAACTTAATTAATAAAAGAAATACGATACTTCAAAATCGCGAAAAATAACCCATTTTTACCGTGATGTTCAGATGACTATTAGACAAACGTGATAAGTTTTGTCAAAATAGAAAATAATATAAGCATAGGTATACTATTCCTCTGAATTTTGATATACAAATAATTGAGATCTGTCATGTTTTGAAAAAGAAAACAGCTGAATACGAAACGTCTTTTGGTCAACGTTTTTATTAGTAAAATCCGATTGAGCTGCAACTGTACTTTTCGCATTTTACCGGGAGAGGTTGGAAGCAGCGCGACGGCAATAGTTTCTTCAAATACCACTATTTTCCAAATTCCTTGGCACTAGAGTCCCCTATTAAGGGGCTTGGCTCTCAACATTAGGTCTGACATCTTTGTAAAAGTGACAGCGTTAAGTTAATCTTTTGGCAATGCATTTTACATGAAATGGTTTTGGAAGCATTCTGAACTACTAAAAAAAATAAAGTATATACTTAAATAATTTTTTATTTACGCTTGATTATGCTATTCAAAAAAAAAAAAGCGGAGCTTTTGTACAGACTCATTTTTACAGTAGGTATTCGTTTTCATTGCAAAATAACGTTGAATTTACTCCCCTTATTTACGTAAATTATTTGTATAGTTATGATCAGTTTTACCGCGACGGTCTGCTGCCTGACCACGACCACCAACTCGCTAATTAGCTCATTAGTTCCCTTTTGATGTTCAAAAGACCTCGTAATTCATTAATTAGGACCAAAATGCAGCCTCATTTTGTTATATTTACAAAGTCCTAGTATTTAAATATCACTACATATTATAATGGGCAATGGGCTGGTCACATATGCCGCAGGACCGACAACCGTTGGGGTAAACGAGTCCTCGAGTGGAGACCGCGTCTCGGCAAACGTAGCGTAGGACGAGCTTGAGCGAGATGGAGCGACGACATCAAAAAGGTGGCTGGTAGTGGCTGGCGGAGAACTGCTGAGGATTGAGCTTGTTGGCGTGCCATGAAGGCGACCTATGTCTAGCAGTGGACGAGTAGAGGCTGATGATGATGATGATGACATATTATAAAAAACGTCACTTTCTCTTTCCCTATGTCCCTTTGTATGATTAACTGCGCAACGGATTATGATGCGGTTTTTTTAATAGATAGAGTGATTAAAAAGGGAGGTTTATATGTATAATAACATCCATTAATTTTGAGGTTTCTAATGTGATTTCGTAAATAATTATTTTTTTCCGCGTTTGCAGTGAAACGCAGGCTGAACCCTACGAGATTTATCAAAGTAATGTACTAAATATTGATTCATTTATAAAAAGTCCGCAAAGGCATATTATGTCTATCTCTTATGGATATCCCACAATAACATTTTTTTGTCATTTACTTTTTACAACAAAAACCGGCGAATTTTCGAAGCGATTTTAACCAATACAGCATTAATCCTTATGCAATTTAATACCTTAAATACATTGTTGATTTAATATAGATCTATATCGCCCTTTACAGCATATAATATAAAAGAACATTTTCGAAGATATTACAGATTTAATAAATTCAGGGTGTCGCGTTTACGGCGGTACACGGCGCGGCGTTCGCGGTGGTTTTTTATACAACTTTCAGTTTTTCTGTAGTGTATTTATGTAGTATCAGCGTTAAATCCGTGCGAAGCCGGGGCGGGTCGCTAGTTTAATATAAAATGGTATTTTGCGGGAATACTTCATGTAATAATCCCGGTTGTAATTTGTACAGACGACAACACATCAAGTTACTCAAATCTATCAGATTTCTTTATTATATTTTCAACTTTATTTCTGAAGCATTAAGGCTCAAGGTTGATTGAGAATATTTGACAGTTTGGGGTAGCTTGACCTGCTGTCGTCCGTACGTCCATTATACACACATTATACTATATTGGCGCCGATTCTGTTGTTCACAAACTAAAGTAATTTTAAGTTAAGTGCATCTTTTCTTTCCAATTCTATAAGAAAAGGACAGAAGATAAAATGTCTATTTAGATATATAGTCAAATTAGTGCGCTCCTGACGTAAACTGGCGTATTTTTAGTCGCCATGTTTATAATCGCGTCTAAACTGTCTACGGAGTATCTTAATTTGACAGGATTAAATTAAAATGTTATGTTCTATCCTTTTCTTAACGAAATGGAAAGAAAAAGATGCACATAACTTAGAATTAGTTAAGTTTGTGAACAACAGATTCGGCGCCATTGTATCACCCAGTATCTTGGTTGTGGAGGTCAAATAGACAGCCGGACATCAGCAGGGTAATTGCGTAACACATTATGTATAGTAGCAATAGGTTTCATTTTGACAGTTCAACAGCATTCATTGCGTTATTTACTTTGTTGAGCAGATACATGTTCGAACATAGGCAGCAATGGAATAGTAATAAGCTTCAAAATGATTCCAACTTATAGTAATGATGTTACGCAAATAGGGTGCAGGTTAGATTGGAACCCCAGTTACGATAAGGCTAGGCGGGTAATGATGAGAATGAATTGTATTTTTGAAATTTGGATGTTTGGTAATCAATTTGGTAATTTTGGGGAGTATGTTGTGTGTCATGATTTAATTCCCCCATCTCCGTTCCACCATCGGACGACCCGTCGTACGGCGAATTTCCACCCTTACGTTGTTAACATCACTACGATCCGGACAAAGCGTTTCGCTTCCTCCTTTATACCGCGTACATCGAGAGACTGGAACATTTTGCCAGCGACGGTGTCTCAGTCGGACTACAATTTGAGTGTCTTCATGGCTAGAGTGAATACTCTTAATAAATTAGTGCGCTTTACCATCAACGATTGCGCCATCAGGCGGATTGCGGTCAAGCGATAATTTATAATTAATAATAAAAAAACACTTCGACTGGATAAACCACATCCATTTGTACCGTTACTGCATGAGTTAATCTTTGAGTTGACACTTCTCTAGTCCGGTCCGTGGATAGGTCGTCGTTCGTAGCGGGAACCCTCCACGCCACGGGAAACACGCAGACCCTGATCGCTTATGGGTCCAAAGGGTAACACCCAGTAAATAAAGGGTGCCTCAGTAAGAGTGCAATTTTTCCTTTTTAAATATAGAATAATTATGACAGAGTTGTGTGATATTTTTATTGTATTGTAAAGAAGACATGTTCCGAGTTAGTATGGAATAGAATATCCGGCAAACCATCGCCACGGTTCCTAAGATAGGCCATTACTCTTTTCATGAAATTTTCCATGACTTTTGCACAGAAATGTAGCGGTATCTCACCGATACACCACCGACCAAGCGGTATCTTCTCAGCGAAAGCACTTAGGAAGTGTCGATGGGTGGGCGTTTTGGGGGACTGTCTTATGTAATATTGACGTTCAAAAAGTGCTGATTCTGAGCCTAGTTTGAATAAATGACTTTTTGATTTTGATAAGGCGTTGGATTTCCGATTTGAGATCAGGAATTGTTTCGGGTTTATTCGCATAAACCCGAGATTTCACAGAACCCCAAGGTAAACAATCACACGGTGTCAAATCGCACGATCTTGGTGACCAGTTGACATCAGCATTTCGTGAGATAATGTGTTCTGAAAATGACAGCTTCTGTGGCGTAACGGTAGCGACCGCGGCCATTGCGCAAGGAGGCGCGGGTTCGATCCCCACACAGTGCAAATATTTGTATGCATGAATATGAATATTTGTACTGGTCTGATCCTGCCTCGGATAGCACGTTAAGCCGTTAGTCCCGGTTGACATACGAACATCTAGTTACAGTCGTTACGGGTTGTTGGAGCCCTCAAAAGTCTAACAATTGGTCTAACTGCAATGCTTAGATATCGCGTTAGGGTTGTAGAGGTCAGACGGCAGTCGCTTCACGGAAAATATCGAAGTTTAGCCAAAATCAGCAGTTAGTGTTGCCCAAATGCAAGAACAAGACGAGACTTAGCCAGTCTTGGTCTTGGTCTTGCGCCAATACACCTGGTCTTGGTCTTGGTCTTGGTCTTGCGCTCCCAGTCTTGGTCTTGGTCTTGGTCTTGCAGCAAGAGTCTTGCAAGTCTTGCAATTACCTATTAGTCTATTACTATTTATTAAAGTTTACTTTAAATCTTAGAAAAACGTATTAGAATTGGAGCATTGTGAGCTTGAATTAACATAGCCATAGTAAAGATCAAGCAGATTAATAAATAACTGAATATTTGATAAGAAATTCGAAAAATCAACTGACCTATATGTCGTTTTCCATGGAAGTAACTATTTGTTAATAAACATTTATGATTTATAAGCTTACATTTGCTAAAACGTAAAAAAACAAATTTTTGTAGAATTTTTTTACACGTTTCAAGTATATTTAAAAGTGGCTACAATATTTATTAAACGGGTGATATTTGAACACTTTTTTGCTATTTTTTCTTGTAAAAACTTAAGAAATATAATGACTAAATGTACAATAATAGTACCTAAGTAATTAGTTTAAAACCATATAAGTTATCAATATTATAATATATACTTACTAGAATGAATTAATATGACATCTACTACCTATCCTTAGGTACCATTTTATCCTAATCATAATACTACTTGCGTGATCAGTATAATGTATTCATTTTCATTCTAAGCACTCTGAAACTTATTTATTCTTTGGAACACCTGTAGGTAAGTCTCTTAAAATTCGAAATTATTTTGCATGAGTATACCTACGCCCTATGGCGGCAATCAAATAGTCTCAAATGTTATGATTTCGGCGTGGCGGCAACGATTGTTTTAGATTTCAAAAGAAGCCGCCGGCGCGTGTATCATAACCATGTACTTCCGAAAAGCGGCAAATTTCTTTGAGAAGTAAGTACCTACAAAACCTTTGATGCCGCATTATCAAAGTGCCGATGGTTAAAACATAACATGCATGCACTCAGTTTGATTTTAATAGATATTTTTTTATTCGCTATATATATGGTATTAGTCGTAATGCGCATAGGTCCAGTTTTTCATATTCTTTGATACAGTTTTTTGCGTCTCATAGAATTCCTAAGCGTACCTACCTATACACCGAACTGTTACACCTAACTACTCAGTGAAATAGCGCTAAGTCCTAGCTGCAAGACGCAAGAGTCTTGCAGGCTATGTCTTGTTCTTGCTCAAGTCTTGCACGGTCAGTCTTGGTCTTGGTCTTGCTAAAAATACGCGGTCTTGTTCTTGGTCTTGGTCTTGCAAAAACGCAAGAACAAGACCAAGACTGCAAGACCAAGACTGAATTTGGGCAACACTATCAGCAGTGGTAAAGCGGACCCCAGACTCCAAAAGCTGATAAGCTACGGATGTGACTGGGATTAACGCTGAAATGATGAAGGTGTTTTGGAAATCGCTTCTGCAATAAGTCGATTGTTTGATGCGCGGTGTGGAAGGTTGCACCGTCCTGCTGAAACCACACGTTGTCCAGAATCATGCCGTCCAGTTGAGGCCACAGGAAATCCGCGTATAAGCGGTCTCATTGGTATCACAGACACTCCAATTTTTGTAATAGGTTCTCATCATAATAACGCGTTGTTCTTTAAAAAAACACTCCATTTTTAATAATCGAAATAAACAGAGATGACAGCTGATAAGTATCATGAGTTGTCAAACGCATGTAAAAAAAAAACAATTTAAAAAAGTGCACTCCAGTCTAGTATTACAGAACCTCGCTCAAAACTCAGGCTTAATTTAAATCTCGTTTGAAGCAATTTGATTGGTTGAAACTAGTTTTAAGTAATGCTTGAGTCTTGAGTAAGGTTCTGTAATACGGTCCTAAATTTAAAACGTTCAAAATCAGGCGAGAAATTCGTGGAACTTTTTTACAGACCAATAAATCTCAGTCTGTTGAAAAGTTCCTCCAATTTCTTTCCATGTCGATCGATTGATCTCAAGATCAGACTGCGTACATTCTTAAAATACTAGAATTGCCGCTCTGTTCAAACATCCGGATACCTAGAAATCATAAAATGGTATGTCACAGCTAAACTAGTAAAATGTCAACTCACTCGTTTTGGACGCCTATAAATCTTCACACCATGACCTTGTGCAGAATAAGATGCGGTTTACCGAAGGTAGGTTGAGTTAGTTATTTACATAGACCCAATTAAATATGTTACCACAAAACATTAAACAGTCAAAAGTTCTTGGAAAATTGTCTCATCGAAACCTGTCTTATTAAGTATGCGAAAACTTGGCAAACAGACCATAATTTACCTTTTTTTCTTACAACAACCACATCACATAATGAGGATACTGCTTTAATTTATATTTAAATTTAAATCGATCGATCGGGATTTAAATCGATGTTTCAATAGTATTTGATTCGTTCCATGTTCCAATATAAATGAGCCGGGTTGACATGACTATTAATATACGTCATTTACTGTATCAAATAAGTCGTGGTGGCCTAGTGGTTAAAACACCAGCCTCTCAAGTATGTGGGCGCGGGTTCGATTCCAGGTCAGGCAAGTACCAATGTAACTTTTCTAAAGTTATATGTACTTTCTAAGTATATCTTGGACACCAATGACTGAAGGTGAAGGAAAACATCTTGAGGAAACCTGGACTCTGGGTCTGAAATCGCCAACCCGCATTGAGCAAGCGTGGTGATTACGCTCAATCCTTCTCTGTATGAGAGGAGACCTGTGCCCAGCGGTGGGACGATAAAAAAGGTCGATGATTGACTGTATCAAATGAATAGAGAAAAACATACGTACGTACCTATAGATATTAATATGGAAATGACCACTGGTATGGTGGGTCAGCAGCAGTCAGCCTCAAAAAGATGTACCTATACGTCAAAAAATAAATCATTTTTTTTGTAATATGTTTTGTTTCATGACATTGTCCGTCGTAGGTATATGTGGTTCATTTTGTATGCAATTTAATTGTCGAAAACAAAGTAATAATTCGGCGCCAAAACATCTATAAAATGACCAAAACATGACAGTTGTGTCGAATTTCTTGTTTACAAACTAAACTAATAAGTTCAGTGCTTCATTTGAGTTCTATTTCTTTATGAAAAGGATAAAAGGTAATTAACAACTATTAATTTAGTCCTTTCAAGTTTAGATACTCCGTAGACAGCTGTTTGGGCGCGATTAAAAACATGTCGACTAAACGTACGCCAGGGGCGGACTTATTGGACAGGATTAAACTATGTATGTTGTCTTCTTTACACTGTGCTAATTGCATTTGCATTTCATCTGTCGTCCTCGGTGGCGCAGCGGTCAACATGCCTGCCTGCGACGTGGAGGCCCCGGGTTCGATCCCCGGCCAGGTCATGATGGAAAACGATCTTTTCCTGATTGGCCTGGGTCTTGGATGTTTATCTATATATTTATCTACTAGCGACCGCCAGCGACTTCGTTCGCGTGGAATTAGTTATGCTCAGCTCCTCTTAGTCGCAGCGTGATGTTATGTAGCCTAAAGCCTTCCTGGATTAATGGGCTATCCAACGCAAAAAGATTTTTTCAATTCGGTCCAGTAGTTCCCGAGATTAGCGCGAACATACAAACTCTTCAGCTTTTTATATTAGTATAGATTATAAATATAGTATCGTTGAGTTAGTATCCCATAACACAAGTCCCGAACTTACTTTGGGGCTAGCTCATTCTGTGTGATTTGTCCGTATATATTTATTTATTTATTTTTATTTATTATTTTCAACGAAAAATGTTCCTAACATTCAAACTTAGAACAAGTTTGAGTGAAATATTCCTAGAAATACTGAATGATTTTTTAGACTTGTTATTACAACGAAAATATACAGTATGTTAACTAACAGAGGGGGTTTCCGTTAACCCGAAATAGTATAGCATACATACATGCTAAAAAAAATATTTCCATTCGAAAACAAAATGTTTTAAAATTTTTTCAATATGAAAATATTCAATAAAAATTTTAAATTGACATGTAAAAGAAACACACTGTACACGCGAACATGAAAGACGGCAACGTCGCAATTTATTTATGAATGACGAGCCGCGTATGCGGCGGCGATCTAAGATCTAATTGATTGATGTGTGTTGGTTGATGTGTGTTGGGCAATGCAACGTTAGGTAGATACTATTCCGCGCTACTATTTTGATTTAAAACAGAAGGTGTCAAATTTATTTTCAATTATAATTTCTTTTTATTCGGATTATTTTATGCTTATTTTTCTATGCTGATATTTTTATTTTAATCTATTAATGATATATATTAACGAGTTTAAGGGAACGCCCTCTGTTATTTAACACACTGTATATTTGTGACAATTGTTATGGCCATAGCGTGCTTAGAGGTTTTCTAACAAAACTTGTATACCATGGTTTCATATCTTTACAGTGTATACAAAGTTATGAAGCAAAAGTTATTAGTTATAAAATGTTTCCCTGTCCTTAGAACATTATACCTACGGAACTGACTGTACCTACCGATTTAATACACAGAGATCCACCTGCACTTGAAAAATAATTCCATCCCAAAGATATTTCTAAGAAACTGAGTTTGGCCAACAAAAACAATAATACGAGATGAATTGTGAAGTATCGTTTACTTCTTTAAAAGCATGCTCTTGAACGACGTTCAAAGCTTTGGCTAGTTGTGTCACGGGCGCGTATACAATATGTTAAGAAAACCCTGTCCGACCCATAAGAATAATAAAGGTTAGGTAAACACATGACCAAATATGATATAAAACTTTACGTTATCATCATAGTAACTATTCTAATAAATTTTGAAATATTCTTTTTTTCCCACGAATTCATTCCAACTTCCCCGAAATTTGGTAATTTTAAAATATTGACAACACCATTTTGACGGTATTATTATAAGCGATGTGACCACGTGCCGCGTGCCCTGCCCCCGTCGCCCGCGGAAGGGTTGCCTACCGCACATGTATTAAGTTACGTCTTTTTAAGAAATAATATTTATTTTTTTAGGGGGATTTTTTTCGCCTAGCTTTGTATCCATTAGTAGAATCAGTTATCGATACTTAACAATACCTTCACGGATCGGACAGGGTTTTCTTTACATATTGTATGTAAGAGCTAAATGTAGACAAATAAAAAAAATAGTTTCAAAAAGTTATGGTATACTTGATTATGGTATACTAGATCCCACGACTCAGGGTATCCTAGTGAGGGGTTCTACTTCATTACACAACATATTATTCAAAATGTGTCTAAATAAATTCTATTATTTATTATTATTACTTGCGTCAAATAATAACTATTACGTAGTCCTTATTGATTGATGTAGGCATGTAAGTTACTTCAACTAATCGTTTGAAACAACGGGGATCTGGTATGAAATTCTGGAAATGGCACCTTTGGCCATTTCCAGAATTTCATACCAGATTGACGTGTGGTAAAACGCTTTGAGCAAAAGTCAGTTGCACTGAATATTTAACGTGCGTGCGGTGTGCGAGATTGCAACCTCGTTACGGTGTAGCCATCGCAATCGATAGAATTAAATATTGGTATTTATTTTCTTCAAAACATGGTACAATAAGGTCTAATAAATGAGCTTACATTGATACGAGCTTACATGTTTCGCCATGAATTGGCATAGAAATATTCATCATCATCATCATCAACCTGTTCATCGTCCCACTGCTGGGCACAGGTCTCCTCTCATACAGAGAAGGATTGAGCGTAATCACTACGCTTGCTCAATGCGGATTGGCGATTTCAGACTTAACTTAAAAGTCCAGGTTTCCTCAAGATGTTTTCCTTCACCTTCAGTCATTGGTGTCCAAGATATACTTAGAAAGTACATATAACTTTAGAAAAGTTACATTGGTACTTGCCTGACCTGGAATCGAACCCGCGCACTCATACTTGAGAGGCTGGTGTTTTAACCACTAGGCCACCACGACATCTAAAATAAATATATATAAATAAATATATAATAAATAGAAATATTAAAACACGTTAAATGAAATAAATTTAACATTAATTTGTTTAATATTAAATTGTTTAATATTAAATTGT
The DNA here is from genome assembly GCA_017933935.1 of Sesamia nonagrioides. Lineage (NCBI taxonomy): Eukaryota > Metazoa > Arthropoda > Insecta > Lepidoptera > Noctuidae > Sesamia > Sesamia nonagrioides. The sequence continues at coordinate 1,358,060 of JADWQK010000195.1, read as the reverse complement.
TTAATATGACATTTCGACGGTATTTTAAGTATTTTGGACCTATTTGATCACGTAACGATAATAGATTCGTACATTATATTTATCTGCTACTTTTTATCATTTCTGTTTTTCAATACCATCTTTTAACACCTATGTAAGAAAAATTTATTTAAATTTATTCATGTACAAATAAATCCATACTAATATTATAAATGCGAAAGTATCTCTGTCTGTCTGTCTGTCAGGCTTTCACACCAAAACTACTGAACCAAATGTAATGAAATTTGGTACACAGATATTTTAGAACCTGAGAAAGGACATAGGCTATAAAACATCTCGCTATGACTAGTAGGAGCAGAGCAGTAACAAAAAATGTTGCGAAAACGGGAGCAAACGCGAACGTACATATTACTCCCATTATTTTAACAGGCGCTTATTTTATATGAACTGAGCTCTTTCGGTTTGAACTTACGCGGGTGAAACCGCGGGGCATAACTAGTAAGTTATAATTTGAATTTTTTAACACTGTCAAAACAATTACTAATAAGGCATTTGTGGATTGCCCTTTTTATTAATATTTCTCATGTTACATGGTAACTAGTGCCTGAGCGCGATCCCACCTGATGGGAAGGTTTACCATCAAAGATTTCATTACTGCAATCATTGATGGTAAAGCGCATTCCTTCATTAAGAGCCTATTCGCTCTCTAGCTTTGAAGACACTTAAATTGCAATCGCCGTAATCGCCGCAAGACGGGTAGATCGCCGCAGGCAAATTTTGGAATACTGTTGAAAATTATAATTAGATACTTACTGAAATATTATTATGAGAAATATTATGACTTAATGCGCTTTGATGTGGAGAAGAATTCTAAACCGTGTTAGGTCTCGACTGGTATATGAATGTACGGACGACAGCAGATCAAGCTACCCAAAACTGTTGACGATCAATGAGATGTCATTGATCGTTTGTTGCTAGATTATTACATTTATTTACATAATATCGAAAGAGAGTACCATCGACACGAAAAGAAGAAGACAGGACATAATTTTGCAGGTAAACAATTTACGATAACGATTTTACTCGGTGTAGGCCATCGGCTGCCGGCAGAAGTTACCACCCACCTGACAAAGTCTTGCCGCCAAGCGATTCGTCGTGTTCCGGTATGATGTCTGGTGAAGCCGTACGGAGGACGGGACTGAACAGTTGTGTTGCGATGTGTGCCGGGTACGTTGCGCCAAATATTGTTGTGTCGGGAGTTTGGTCGGCTCAACTGTCGTCGTTCTTCCTATTCACTCAGTTTATTGAGTGAATGGGCTTATTAAACTAGCGATCCTTACCATCAACGATTGCATCACTGCTTACCATCAGGCGCGATTGCGATCAAGCACTAGTTTATAATTATTAAAAAAAAAAACGATACACAGTGGTTTGTAGGGCTAAGGTTGTTTGATCACACGATTTACACGTGTCGATAAACAAGCGTCCTTAGTCCTTCGCACAACACTAACGAACCGTGCCTTTAGCTAGTGCATGACGTTTCACTACATTTGCCTACCTACAGGCTTGCAACTGTAGGTAACTACAGAGAGAGGAAAATAGATAGAGGAAATAGAAGGAATAGGAGGGAATATCTGAAACGACATGATAATGAAACATGATCATATTATTTATTACAAAAAAAAAGTTTTTCTTAAGGTCATCTACGACAGCTGCACTTGGAATAAAATTGACTTAAAAAGGGTATCTTTGTTTAAACTTCATAGACGTAGTGGGCATGGATGGACAAATAGCAATAGTAGGAAAAGTAACAATTTCTTGTTAACAGACCCCAAAAGCGGTAAAGCAGAGCAGCGGTGGCCTAGTGGTACTGACCACGACTTACAAGTTAGTCGTAGGTTTGAACCCCATCAGGCGCTTTCTTCTTCTTCAGCCTATAGATGTCCACTGCTGAACAAAGGCCAAGGCTTTCCACGCTGACCGGTCTTGTGTTGCCCGCATCCATCGGCTTCCCGCGACCTTCACCAGGTCATCGGTCCACCTTGTTGGGGGCCTCCCTACGCTGCGTCTTCCAGTACGTGGCCGCCACTCCAGAACCTTACTGCCCCATCGGCCATTGGTTCTACGAGCAATGTGCCCTGCCCACTGCCATTTAAGTTTAGCGACTCGCAGAGCTATGTCGGTGACTTTGGTTCTTCTGCGGATCTCCTCATTTCTGATTCGATCACGCAGAGAAACTCCTAGCATAGCTCTTTCCATTGCCCTTTGTGTGCTCTGAGCCTTCGTATGAGGCCCATTGTGAGCGACCACGTTTCAGTTCCGTAAGTCATCACTGGCAACACACACAGGCGCTTTACTTTGTGTAAATTATTTCATCACCACTGCTCTCAAAACGGTGATGGAAAACATGGTGAGGAAACCGGCATGTCCTAGAGGCAAAAATGACATGTGACATCTACAGACCCGCACTGGGTCAGCGTGGTAGATTATGCCCCACTCCCTCTCATCGAGAGGTCTGTTCCCAACAATGGGAATTAAGAATAAGCAGATTATGATGAGACCCCAAAAAAATTACATTTTATTTTATACATAATATATATACACACATCAAAAGTGTCTAGGGATCAAGCATTTTTATGCGGATTTCTTGAGATTGAGATGTGGCTTTGTAATAAATTTATGATTTTATAAATTTATATGGATCCTTTTTGGTGCATTTCATAATTTGAATCAGGAACTGTGAATCAAATTCGAGTAAAAGATGAAAATCAGCTGTCAATATTTTCCCTATAAAAACATACAACGCATTGAAGACATTATTAGTGCTACTGTTTCCCTACTACTGATTAAAACCAACGTTATTATGGAGCGGCGACGTCATTTAAGCAGGGAAGAAATGCTCAGAGCCGTGGGAATGATAGAAGCTGGTTCCCGGCAACGTACTGTGGCTTTAGCTCTGAATACAAGTCAGAGTGTTATCAGTCGACTTTGGACACGTTACCGAAGCACTGGTACCGTGGCTGAGCGCCATGGAAGACGGTATCGCTGCACCACACGGAGACAAGACCGATACATTCAAATCTTAACTCGAAGAGCTCCAACAATAACCGCCATGATGTTAGCCGTGAGGCTTCATCACTCTTCAGGGAACTTAATTAGCGACCAAACAGTCAGAAACCGCTTGCATGAAGTGAACCTTCATTCCCGAAGACCGCTACGGGTACCACCTATAGCAATGCACAATCGTAGGATTCGATATCAATGGGCTCTTGAACACAGAAATTGGGCAGAAGAACAATGGCGTTTCGTGTGCTTTTCTGATGAGTCTCGTTTTGGTATGAGACCGGATACAAGACGTATACGACACTGGAGAACCCCTGGACGCCAACAGCGATTAAAATCCTGCCAGGAAGTCCATCCTTATAGTGGTGGAACCATCATGGTATGGGCGGGTATTTGGATCGGCGGAAGAACTGAGTTGATTTGGATCAGAGGCAACCTCAACGCTCAAATTTATGCTGAAACGATTGTATCAGACGTCATCGTTCCTCTACAAGTGCAAATCGGTCCCTTATTTCAGTTAATGCATGATAATGCACGACCGCACACCGCAAGAGTTGTAAGACAGACTCTCGCCGCAGCTAACATCAATGTCCTGCCCTGGCCTGCTCAGTCGCCAGACTTGAACCCGATTGAGCATGCATGGGATATGCTACAGAGAAGAGCTCTGCCGAATATGGAGGGTATCCAGTCGCAAGAAGACCTTTTTTTGTTGTTGCAACGAACATGGGCGGCCATTCCACAGCGTGATTTGGATGAACTCATTTTGAGTATGCCAAACCGATGTTCTTGTGTTGTTAGTGTTCGCGGTAGAAACACGGATTATTAATTGTTTAAGTTACCCAATAAAATTTTAGAGAAAACTGTTATTTCAGTCTTTTTTCGAACTTTTGTGTTAGTGGTTCAAATGTCAAATATCCCTTTATTAGGAAAATGGCAAATTTCTTTATTAATGCAAAGGTGACTTGGTTTATCGTTACTGTGACAAACGAAAACACTTTATTTGATTAATCCTTAAAGAAAATTTTAATTAATATCAATCAGGAGAAAAGTTATTGCAAAAATATATGTTGATCCCTAGACACTTTTGATGTGTGTATTTATATAAAGAGTGTATCTCACATCGACGCACAAACGAGTACCATGGATCCAGTACATGATTCTGAACCCGCCAGTGGTGGAATTTTTCGTCGACTTTTTCATGATTTAAAAAAAAAAGTAGTTTTTTTTCACTTCAGACCATTCACAATTGCTATACTTTTATAACCCGATAAGATTTTAAAGTCAAAATTAAATTATTCGCTAATTACATAAAAAAGCGCAATGAAAACAAAACCCGAACAACGATCTTATCAGCTGATCTAATAGAGTTCACATCAAGGATCAACGTCATACCTACAAACTCGCACGGCGGCACGCTTGCAACGTTCAAAAGCCGAGCCGACACTTTTTTAAACACTGTGTATTCTGTAACCTTTCATTAACGACATAAATGACTATCATAATTTTATTAGTGGCATGCGGTCTAGCCTTTTCGCGAAGTTTGCGTTACGATGTCAGATATACCCTGTATATTATATTGATACCTCCCCTCATAAATTTATTGAAGAAAGGAAATACATTTACTGACTAAAAGGCACACATTACACCTAAACTAAATACGTAAAATACATTTAATTTGTACAAGAGAAATATTTAAAACTCAAACCAAAAATTATACGCTTTTAATACAAATAAACGCAGTTTCTGGTTTATATTTTGTTGAAATTTCCGAGGCTTCGGAGTACATTTCCTGAGCCGGTTGTTTAGTTGTAAATTCATTTATCTGAAGCTTGCACTACCCTCATTAAAGCTCTTTTTAATGCGCGTCAGTAGTGTAAAGAACTGTGTCACCGGGATACACAGGTCACTGGTTGCAGAATCATTAGTTTCTCACTGGAGTTATGATGAATAACTAAAGTAGATGTTTACAAACTCATCAGTCACAGTTTTTTACTAGATGTGTTCTGTTTTAAACTAGATGTGTTCTGTTTTAACATATGTGTCTACTCTGAGTAGAAAGGAAGAAATAAACACAGATTGAGTAGATCTGTGTGGTCAGTTTGCGCCAGTACCTACGTGATTATTTGGTGCCCTAAAGTCTGTTGAATTACTGGTACCATTCGCATCGCCCAATCAAATCAAATCATTTATTTCAAATAAACCAGTTACAGGCACTTTTGAATTGTCAGAATGTCGGTCAGTCAATAAGATGAAGCTAGTCGCCCATTCCAAAGAGTATTACATCAAAGGCGTTTTCTTCAAGTCTTTAAGTTGATAAATCTGTTTCCTGTTATTCTTAAACATTGTTATCACCACGCTTGCTCAACGCGGGTTAGCGATTCCAGACTCGCGCTCAATTTTTTCTGTATGAGTGGAGACCTGTGCCCAGCAGTGGACGTTAAAAAAGGTTGATTATGATGAAACAGACCCCCTTATTCATAAACTTTGCTTAAAGTTAACTAGTGTTTAGCAATAGTTTAACCATACATTTTAGACGTTTGCACGTCACTTAACTTTAATCACCGTTTATGAATAATTAAGTAATGATTGTTATAATTTATAATTTAGTATATATTATAATTGTTATAATTTAGTAATGATTGTTTTAACACACTGATAAATTAATGTTTCTGATTGTTTTTCGAATTGCTGACAGCCTCCGTGGCGTAGCGGTAGCGGACGCGGCCGCTGCGCAAGGTAGCGCGGTTTCGATCCCCGCACAGTGCAAGTATTTGTATGCATGAATATGAATACTTGCACTGGTCTGGTCGTGCCTTGGAAAGCACGTTAAGCCGTTGGTCCCGGTTGCCATACAAATATCTAGTGGCAGTCGTTACGGGTTGTTGGAGCCCTCAAAAAAAAAAAGTCCAACAATTGGTCTAACTGCAATGCTTCGATGTCGCCTTCGGGTTGTGGAGGTCAGACGGCAGTCGCTTCACGGAAAATGTCGAAGTTTAGCCATTTCAGCAGTTGGACTGGTAAAGCGGACCCCAGACTCCAAAGCTCCAAGGCTTCGGATGCGACTGGGATTAACGCTGTGATGATGGTGATTGTTTTTTTTCAAATTGATTTTTATGGTTATTTTTTTTTAATTGATTTTTAAGACAGATAACTTTTATTCGTGGAATAGAATTGACGTTTCTGTAAATAAAAACTTTCAAAAATTGAAAAGAAAACTGTCTGGCATTGGAAAAATCAGTCCACGTTCGTTTATCATATTTATTTTAAATGAAAAGTTTAATAATATCAGAACCCATAAAACCATTTAAAAATTCTTTCTAGGACAGACTATTCCGCATGTGGATAAATTCAGTCCAAGGCTTTTACGTCAACGTTTGACCTAGTTTTCAACTTCAATTTAATATCTGTCCACTAGCTTTTGACGAGAGAGTTGATTATAAAATGTGTTTTTGACATAAAAGTGGGTAAATAAAGTCCTAAACCGTTGATTGCTGTGAAATAATAATCCATACTCCATATCATAAATGTGGATGTAACTCTGTACTATATGTTCTCACTTTTATGCTGAAACAGCTTCACGGATGTGGATAAAATTTGGCACGCATATACATAGACTTGACTCGGGTAAGAACATAGGCTTTTCATCCTGCATCGCAGGCGGAGTCGCAAGCAACAGCTAGGGTATATCTATACTAATATATAAAGCCGAAGAGTTTGTTTGTTTGTTTGTGCGCGCTAGTCTCAGGAACTACTGGTCCGATTTGAAAAATTCTTGCGTTGGATAGCCCATTAATCCAGGAAGGCTTTAGGCTATATAACATCACGCTGCGACCAATAGGAGCGAAGCATAATTAATTCCATGCGAACGAAGTCGCTGGCGGCCGCTAGTACTATAATATAGCCTTTAGCTAAAATACAACACAATTAAATTTTTGTAAATGTACATACTTAATCCTAATATTATAAATGCGAATTATGTGAGGATGTAAGTATATACTGGCTCTTATAACAGGTATATCACCTAGCACAGGAATCAGGAACTTCACACTTTTTTGTACCAATTTTTGTGTAATTAAGATTATTATGCCTCAAACTAAGGCTCAGAGTCACATGAAGGGCAATGGAAATAGCTATGCTCGGAGTTTCTCTGCGTGATCGAATCAGAAATGAGGAGATCCGCAGTAGAACCAAAGTCACCGACATAGCTCTTCGAGTCGCTAAAATTAAGTGGCAGTGGGCAGGGCACATTGCTCGTAGAACCGATGGCCGATATAGCAGTAAGGTTCTGGAGTGGCGGCCACATTCCGGAAGACGCAGCGTAGGGAGGCCCCCAACAAGGTGGACCGATGACCTGGTGAAGGTCGCGGGAAGCCGATGAATGCGGGCAGCACAAGACTGGTCATCGTGGAAAGCCTTGGGGGAGGCCTTTGTCCAGCAGTGGACATCTATAGGCTGAAGAAGAAGAAGAAGAAGCATTATTATTATATTTATGGGAAAAAAGTAACAATCCCAAAGACAAAAAAAAATCTACCTACGGATGTTTGTAACTCTAGGAAGAAAAAGCTACTGAAGGGACTTGCCTAAAATTTGGCACACTGATGGCTTATAACCGGAATTAACATTGAGGATAGTGTTTATCCGGATATTCCCTTAGCAATATCCGATTCAATTCTACAAAATGAGTTAAAATTGATACCAAGACATTTAGCCACTCTGACTTGTACTAAACATCTATGTAATATCTAAACCAAAACTAAGTAAATATTAATTATAACGCTTGCAAATACAGCAAAGCTTGGTGGTGACTTGTATCTCAGTGTGTTTACATTGGAATACTGTTCAGTGTGCAAACAAACTTTGTAACGACGACCCCGCTTCAGACCACAGGTTGTATAATTATCATGGTTAGTTTTTTGAAGAGCTTTTCAGTAAATGTTTCTAACCAAAAAGCTCATCATCATCATCTCAGCGGTAATCCCAGTCACATCCAAAGTTTTTTCAGCTTTGGAGTCTGGGATCCGCTTTTACCGGTCTAACTGCTGATTTGGCTAAACTTCGATATTTTCCATGAAACGACTGCCGTATGATCTCCACATCATCATCATCATCATCATTCTCCTGCCCTTATCCCAATTTATTTGGGGTCGGCGCAACATGTCTTTTTCTTCCATGCATCCCTATCAGAAGCCATCTCCGCAGTCACTCCCTTCTTAGCCATATCATCCTTCACACATTCCATCCATCGTTTCTTTGGTCTTCCCCTACTCTTATGATCTCCACATCCCGAAGATGATATCGAGCATTGCAGTTAGACCAATTGCTGGACTTTTGAGGGCTCCAACAACTCGTAACGACTGCCATTAGATGTTCGTATGGCAACCGGGAACAACGGCTTTACGTGCTTTCCGAGGCACGACCAGACCAGTGCAAATATTCATATTCATGCATATATGCACTGAGCGGGGTTAGAAACCGCGCCTCCTCACACAGCGACTGCGTTCGCTACCGATTCGCCACGGAGCTGTAGCGATCAAAAGCTTCATTGAGCTACACAATGTTTAATGATAAAGAGATTTTTTATTGTCCTACATATATATATTACAAATGCGAAAGTTTGTGAGAATGGAATTATGGATAGATGGATGTATGTCTATCAACCTTTTTATTGTCCCACTGCTGGGCACAGGTCTCCTCTCATACAAAGAAGGATTGAGCATAATCACCTCGCTTGCTCAATGCGGGCTGGCGATTTCAGATTTAAAGTCCAGGTTTCCTCAAGATTTTTTCCTTCACCTTTTAATCAGTCATTGACACCATTGACTGATTAAAAGGTGAAGGAAAAAATATACTTAGAAAGTACATATACCTTTAGAAAAGTTACATTGGTACTTGCCTGACCTGGAATCGAAATCGATTTGACTTTATCCCGAGGTAATTTCCAGTTTTCATAATTGAATGCATTTAAACAAAAAGGACCCAAGCCGCAACAAGTTACATTGTTTTGCTTTGTTTGAGCCTTTGTTTGAGCGTTCAATTAACAGTTAAATGAAATTTTTCCGGATTTTTGCACAATATAATTGAAATAGTTTGGTTAAAGCTCAGTAAATTATGTACTCAACTGTTTGATTACAGCTGAGTACATTATGTACTCAACTGTAATCAAACCATGCAATATGTTCACACTGAATCGATCCCTTTGTCAAGGGAATTGCATATTGTTTGTCATAGATAGGTAATATCCTTCCCATTGAATCTCGGTGCACGGTAGTTAATGACAAAGGAGATTAGTTCCTATAGGTATACTAACATAGAAATTATTCACATATACATACATACCTATAAGTACGGTATACAGGCGGTATACGGCATAAACGTGCATCGAATGTGACTTCACAATTCTCAATAGTTTGCTAATTTAATGAACAAGTAATACGATTAAACATTTCTGTTATCATTCAATACGACCTTTTAATTTCCACCTTATAACAAGAAAAAGATAAATCAAATACATAATCACATATAGATAAGTAAGAATGCAATAATAAATATTTCTCTTTTTATAAATAATAAAAACATGAATCCTTTATAAATAAACCTAAAGAAATAACAAGTTTTGCTTAAAATCCAAATATTATCATGGTTTCAAAACAATAAAAAACAGGCACAAATTGTAATTAATATTCCAACTCAGACTGAATCCTTTGCGTAGACCACACCGTCATGTGTTGTTTGGGATAATAATTCAGTTATTTCGGATTATTCCATATTTGTTAGTACAATTTTAAACTTTTAAACTAGTGTTAGTAATGCAAAAAATATTACAAAGTTAGATTTTTATCAATAAGTGGCGGATCGAGTGGAGTCCCCGATGATGGTGGAAAATCGCTATAAGTCTTATCCAGCGAGCCAGCATCGGAGAGTCCCATCGGTCCACCAATGCGCGCAGGATAGTATTGGGACTGTATGTGTCTGTAAGCAAAGGATTCCCGATATAATCGTACAGCTGCCCCCAAGGTAAGTGCAATGTATACCTTAGTATGCCACTGGAGTTTAGAGCGTTTAGTATGAGAAATCCTACCTAGCCTACCTGTGGGCTGCCGCCTACCTAGACTATTTACTACCTCCGACTCGTGCGGTCAATGTTTGTCAGACACAAACATAGTAAGTCATGCGTGTAGTTCTTTGAGTTCAGCTCAAGCATATGTCGAGCTTTGAAGTCTCTTCTTCCTGATATAAATGTATGTTTCATGCAGTTTGTTTGCGTTGCCCAGCCGTTTAGCATTTCCAGCGTAAAGCGCTGGACACGTAAATGAAAAACGGAATAACACCATGTACTAGTTTGAAATTAATGGAAATTAACTTTCTCATTATAGTCATAATATTTGAAACATGCATATTAAAAGAGAAATAAGCTAAAAATGGAAACAGTTTTTTGACGTACCTACTTAACTAATTTTGTTCCAAAGGTAATTAGCAATATATTAATATTTTTTAAATTACTTACAATAAATTGTACAAGTTGTTTTTTTTTTTTAAATGGTTAACCCCTGTTGATTTAACTATGCCGTTTTGATACTTTAGTAGTTGTAAGGGACAAAACCAAGTTTAATCGTAAACCTAAAATTCGAAATAACTTTATTTATCCCTATATTTTTCTTACGTTATATACTTAACGTTTTATACTTAACGTTTTTTTTTTAAATAAAAAATAATAGAATTAATTTGGTGACCACAGTCCGTGTTGGTTGTACTCATATACCAATTGTTAGATTATACCGAAAATAATCCTCACAAGTCACAAGTGCAGTCTCGCCATCCAAGATACTGTGATGTCGGTAGGCTTATAAAGACTGGGTCAGGGTTTCAGGTTGGTCAAGAAACCGTGGCCCTGGCGCATAGGCAAGTGAAGGAACACGGGTGGGCTTGAGTCAGTATAAGTCTGACACACCCTTCAGCTCCGCCCAGTTCGGGAGAGGTCATTTGATGATCCAGAACAAAATAAAGCCTTATAAAGACCGTATCTATAGTTCCATTTTTTCTTAAGCAAAGTAATGACGGTAACTAAATCTTCCTGAATGCATTAAAATTGACTAACTATAATCCATACTATCCATACTAATATTATAAATGCGAAAGTAACATTGTCTGTCTGTCTGTTACGCTTTCCCGCTTAAACCTCTCAACCGATTTTGATGAAATTTGGCACAGGTAATCCTTAGACCCTGAGAAAGGACATAGGCTACCTTTTATTGAAAAAAAAAAATGATATTCCCGAGGTAATTCTAAAAAGCGCGATATAACCGAATTCCACGCGGGCGAAGCCGCGGCCGGAAAGCTAGTCCATACTAATATTATAAATGCGAAAGTAACTCTGTCTGTCTGTCTGTCTGTTACGCTTTCCCGCTTAAACCTCTCAACCGATTTTGATGAAATTTGGCACAGGCAAGCTTTAGACCCTGAGAAAGGACATAGGCTACCTATTATTGGGAAAAAAAATGATATTCCCGAGGGAAATCTAAAAAGCGCGATATAACCGAATTCCACGCGGGCGAAGCCGCGGGCGGAAAGCTAGTTTAGTATAAATAATTATTTTCATTACGAAAATCATGACGGAGCCAATCGATAACTTTGAGAGTCGAGACTCCCAATTATCGCTACAAACTTAAGGACAGGAATTTGCGACTGATATCGATCGTAAAGGAATCGTTATCAATGTGGAGACTACTGCCCCAGAGTGATAATTTCCAATTTCCCTACATTTTTTTAAGACAAATATTTACAAAGAACTTACTTAAAAAAACGTGTTCTATTGTTGAAATAACTATGAAAACTAGCTGACCCGTGCGCAAAATTCGCACTATATAAAACAGTATTCCATGGGGGACGAATATCTGTCGATTGGTGGGTCGGACGTTCAGATTGGTTCGATAGAAAGAGAGAAAAAGGGAGAAAACGGTTTCAGACCCTTGGAGAAATAATATATGTTGATTGGTCTTCTGTACTGTGAGCAATGACATCAAAAAGAACCTTTTGACCTTTCAGTGTTTTTTTTTTTTTTAATAATTTAAACTAGTGCTTGACTGCAATCCCGCCTGATGGTAAGCAGTGATGCAATCGTTGAGTGCAAAGCGCACTAGTTTATTAAGCCTATTCACTTAAAAAACTTAGGAATAGGAAGGATGACGGCAGTTGAGCGAGGTGATGCAATGTTAAACCCAAGACCAACACGACCAAACGATGCTGCGCTAGAGGGAGATTGATCTGGAGACTCTCCACGACCAAATTCCCGAGACAACAACATTTGGCGCATCGTACCCGCCACACATCGCAACACAACTGCTCAGACCCGTCCTCCGTACGGCTTCACCAGACATCATGCCGGAACACGACGAATCGCTTGGCGGCAAGACTTTGCCTGGTGGGTGGTAACTTCCGCCGGCAGCCGATGTTATGGCCTACCACCGAGAAAAAGTGTGCCTCAGCCTTTTGACATTCATTTATTTTTATGTACACGAAAAATAAAACTAAAGACTCGTATCTAGCACAGTGTTTTAGAAACCAGCACCATATTTTTTTTTTTTTTTTTTATATACAGACAAATCACACAGATTGAGCTAGCCCCAAAGTAAGTTCGAGACTTGTGTTATGGGATACTAACTCAACGATACTATATTTTATAATAGATACATATATAGATAAACATCCAAGACCCAGGACAATTAGGAAAAGATCGTTTTCCCATCATGACCTGGCCGGGGATCGAACCCGGGGCCTCCACGTCGCAGGCAGGCGGGTTGACCGCTGCGCCACGGAGACCGACAATAACTACCTATAATTATTACCTTACACATTATCTTATAAATACAACCCCTACTAATATTATAAATGCAAAAGTAACTCTGAAGGATCTGGGGCCCTAGTCTGCTAATTTTATGAATTTGTTATTCCAACACGATTCCATTGTCATTGTGCTTAACAGTTCGTAATCTACTAAATTCATAATGATCGATCAATAATCTCAGTCGTCTTGTAATGGAATGGTGATAGAATGACATTGCCGTATTGCTATTATTATAAAACCCGTTACTTAATAGAAATGCTTTTTAAAAAATACTCTTCATATTGAATACTTATTAATACGGAGTGGAGCATCATAATGACGTCATTTTGTTAGTTGATTACGAAACTTGTCAAAATCGATCATTATGAGATCACTGAACGACTATTCTGACACTGTTGTAATAGCAGACTAGGGCCCCTGATCCATTGCTTCATATTTTCGAAAATAAATTCTGCTCAACATTGTTAAGAACGCAATGAATACTTGCAATAGTATTCATTGCGTTATTTCAAAATGAAAACCATGTTACCCCGCTGCACAAACGCTTTACAACAGCGTTTATTTGAAAAATATATATATTTATTTTTCTATGGAAAATTATTCCCTCATCGAGGAAGAGCCTTCCGCCTTAGAAAGAACCTTCGATGCACGAGTACCGAACTCGTACGGCTGACGCTCTTTGTCGGTTTTTCATCGATGGTACGGAAGATAATCTGCTAATTGAATAAACAGTTCATGGATTTCCACTTGCACACTGCCCAATTGCTTTGGAAATTGTTTTCACCGTCATGTTTGATTGGATTCGCTGAGATTTAATTAACCAATGTGGAATGGCAGTCCCATTTATTGAGTCACCATTGCGTTTATTGGCTTGTTCATCAACTGGTGAATTTCAGGCTCAAACGCATCCCAAAATGTAAGTGGATGGTCGGCGCTTAACCGAATCAGCCAGCGCGGGTAAAGCCGCCGGCAATAGCTTTTTATTCAAAAATGAAAAAGCCGTGTTTATTTCACTTTACCCTTTATGAGCGAGCGAGTTGACGACAAAAAATCTGATAAAATACTCGTATAGATGTACAAAATGAAGCCCGCGCGCGCGTTTGACATTCGCTATTTGACGAACAAGTCCGCTTTGTTCTGGCATAGAGACCATTCAAAGAAGTTAATTGCAATGCACAATGACTGTGATATGTTTTAGCATGACGTGTTATCGTCATTTTATACAACTGCCACTTAATAGTGGTTATTTCAACTTCCTTTTTAGGGTTCCGTAGCCAAATGGCAAAAAACGGAACCCTTATAGATTCGTCATGTCTGTCTGTCTGTCTGTCCGTCCGTATGTCAAGCCATTTTTTTCCGAAACTATAAGAGCTATACTATTGAAACTTTTTAGGTAGATGTTTTCTGTGAACCGCATTAAGATTTTGTTGCAAAAATAAAAAAAAATAATAATAATAAATATTGGGGGCTCCCCATACTTAGAACTGAAACTCAAAAATTTTTTTTCATCAGACACATACGTGTGAGGTATCTATGGATAGGTCTTCAAAAATGATATCGAGGTTTCTAAAATATTTGGTTTTCTAAACCGAATAGTTTGCGTGACAGACGTGGTGGAAAAGTTCCAAAGTGGAAAAAAGATGCCCCCCCCCCGCGCCCCCTCTAACTTCTAAAATAAGAAAATGAAAATCTAAAAAATACATTTGATGTACATTACTATAAAAACTACCAACGAAAATTGTTTTGAACGAGATCTAGTAAGTAGTTTTTTTTAATACCTCGTAAATCGTTAACCGCTTATTACCGCGTAATCTTCCATACAAATAACTTAAATCCTTTAATTCCATAAATCAATGGTACGAAACCCTTTGTGAGTGAGTCCGACACGCACTTGGCCCTTTTAATAAAAATAAATTTAGAATATACAATAAGTCTTTACTATTTCATCATCATCATCATCAACCTTTTATCGTCCCACTGCTGGGCACAGGTCTCCTCTCCTTTACTATTTACACCACATAAATTTCAGAACATAAATAGAAAGATTTTACAAAGGGTAACGACCGCGAAGTACAAGTTAAAGATCATAGGACCAAGGGTAAAGCCCTTTGTGTTAATTATTTCTTCTGCACTGCCCTCAGAACGGTGAAGGAAAACGTAGTGAAAACAGCATGGTCTAGAAACAAAACGTCGAAGGCATGGGACATCATTTTTCTCGGTGGTAGGCCACAACATCAGCCGTCGGCGTAAGTTACCACCCACCAGACAAAGTCATGCCGCCAAGCGATTCATCGTGTTCCGGCATTATGTCTGGTGAAGCCGTACGGAGGACGGGTCTGAGCAGTTGTGTTGCGATGTACGTGCCGGGTACGATGCGCGAAATGTTGTTGTGTCGGGAGTTTGGTTGTGGAGGGCCTCCAGATCAATATCCCTCTGGCGCAGCATCGTTGGTCGTGTTGTTGGGTTTAACATTGCATCACCGCGCTCAACTGCCGTCTTCCTTCCTATTTACTCAGTTCTTTTGAGTGAGTAGGCTTAATAAACTAGCACGCTTTACCATCAACGATTGCATCACTGCTTACCATCAGGCGGGATTGCAGTCAAGCGCTAGTTTGTAATTTATATTAAAAAAAAAAAACATCTAACAACCCGCACGGAGCCCTCATGCTGGACCAACGTCCACTCCCTCTCAGATGACCGTCCTTTTCATAACGCAATATAAAGTTGCCTTATATTCAGTTTAGTTTGTGAATAACGCATTCGGCGTCACTGGCGAAATACGAAGTATGTCAGAAATCAGAAATATTTTATTTGTGATACATAGGTACAGTGGTTAGGTATTCATATTTGAGGATAAAGTGCGCTATGATCAGCCTATTATAGGCATACAAATACAAAAAATAAAATAATAAAATTACATTATACATATTACATTATAATAGGGATAATTAAAGTCAAAAAGTCATAATAATTTTTAAGTTAACGTCAAAACCATTCTGATTTAAATACAATATGGTCAAATAAGCAAATCCCATAATGTTATCATAATGAAGTCAAAACAATTAATTAAATATATGTCAAAATAATTTGGACTTAAATAATACAAAGTCAAAGTCAGCGTAGTACCTACATAGTGTACGATGATATTGATTAATATCGGACCACCGCTGTTGTCGAAGAAGCATGTCGTTTAAGTCGCATCGTTTCCTAGTTAAGTCATGTCGAAGAAATGCTTTAATTTAAAGCAAGGCTGCTCAACCTTTTTAGGAGTCGGGCCAAAAGGTAGAATTAGTCGTTAATGCCGGGCCACTTACATTTCCTATTTCAGTTACTCTCACGAAAAGCGCAATAAAAATTATTACGAATATAAAATAGAAATATTGTTTATGTTTATTAGGAATATGTCCTTTATTTCACCATATTTACATATAAATTTAAATCTTTAAATATTTCTATACAATATGTAAAGAAAACCCTGTCCGATCCGTGAAGGTATTGTTAGGTATCGATAACTGATTCTACTAATGCCCACAAAGACATGCTAAACTTAAAAAAACAATCCCCCTAAAAAAATAAATATTATTTCGCAAAAAGAGGTAACTTAATACATGTGCGGTAAGCAACCCCTTCCGCGGGCGGCGGGGGGCAGGGCACGCGGCACCTGTGACGTGTTCGCGTCGCTATTCGCTTATAATAATACCGGTGTTGTGACTTTTTTAAAAATTACCAAATTTCGGGGAAATTGGAATTAATTCCCGGGAAAAAAGGATTATTTCAAAATTCATTAGTATTGTTACTATGATGATTATGTAAAATTCTATATTATATTTGGTCAAGTGTTTACCTAACCTTTATTATCCTTATGGGTCGGACAGGGTTTTCTTTACATATTGTATAAAAAATACATAAAACATTTAAAAATATTTAAAAAAAATAGTGGCCCATCGGTTTCGGGAACAGGGTCCCAGCTACCGGGTCAGGGCTCCAGAGAGAGGAACCTCCTGACAATGCGAGCCGTGTCTAGCAGTACTGCTTTCTGAACCAAGCCACCAGCTACGTAACGAGAACCTCCTGAGGTGTTGGTCGAGGCTCTTGGCTATTAAAGCTATTGGCTATCACGACTTTTAAATTACTGGTACAATTATTGCTGAATCCATTTCACATATGACGACAACCTCGTGAGCCAAGTCAAGATACTTGATTTGTTTATCTTTCTCGGCTTTTGCGAGGTTCTCGTCCTGTGGGATGGTTATGTCAACAATCATTGCACGCTGCTCTGACCGATCCACCATCACTATATCAGGCTTATTGGCAACAATAGTCCTGTCAGTGATGATGGATCGGATCCCAGTACAATGTGATATGGCCATTTTCGAGAACTGGATCGGGCATATACCTGTAGTACGGCACCTCCGATTCCACAAGGTTGTATTTGAGAGCAAGTTGCTGATGAATTATTTATTTAGGAATATTATTATTACCTAAATAAAGAAACAAATTTTGAATTAAGTAAGTACCTATGAATGTATATCTTTTCAAATCTAAATCAACGTGTTGATTCAAAGTCAAAATCAAATTTTCAAAGCATAGGTACCTACTAGCGCGGGCCACTCAATATTTTTTCGCGGGCCACATAATGGCCCGCGGGCCTGAGGTTGAGCAGCCTTGCTTTAAAGTATTCGGTTTTTTAGAAATCCCACAGCGAAAAGTTGAGTGAACTGAGTTCAGAGTGAGATGTTAACGTATGACGAAACCGAGAATCTTGTTACTATTGTCTCTTAAAGTGACAATCCAATACTCTATTTTAATTAAGGCGTATTTGTTTTGTATTATCTGTATTTGTGTTCATATATGTAAGTACTTGCACTTCACCTTATAGCAATTGTGTGTCATACCTTGAGGAGCCCTGGCTCCTGAAACACAGGCTTTGTCCTAGTTTAGGAGGCATTTGTTCGCCTTTTAAAGTGACTCTCTGTTCAGTAGTTTTTGATCCTGTGTACTCATGCGTGTCTTTAAAGTGTCATCATCATCATCATCAACTTTTTTTTTTATCGTCTCACTGCTGGGTACAGGTCTCCTCTCATACAGAGAAGGATTGAGCGTAATCACCACGCTTGCTCAATGCCGGTTGGCGATTTCAGACTTATAGTCCAGGTTTCCTCAAGATGTTTTCCTTCACCTTCAGTCATTGGTGTCCAAGATATACTTAGAAAGTACATATAACATTAGAAAAGTTACATTGGTACTTGCTTGACCTGGAATCGAACCCGCGCACTCATACCTGAGAGGCTGGTGTTTTAACCACTAGGCCACCACGACTTCAAAGACTTTAAAGTGTACTATTAAATTATTATGTATTAATTATTACTATAAGTGTCATATCCCTTCGCAATAGTTGGAATAACAGCTCACTCCATCTAAGTTTTCACGGTGACATGACTACAGAATTTCAAGCATGGGACTTAGAGTATTTCGAACTTAAGTATTGTCGTTTTTTTAAGTGTTTCTCCACACTAGAAATTTCTCCTGTATCGTGGGTGCAGTCACAAACATATAAACTCACAGACACAAACAGCCTGATCCGGAACAATGACATACTTGTAGGTCATACATACAATATGTAAAGAAAACCCTGTCCGATCCGTGAAGGTAATATTATGTATCGTTAACTGATTCTAATAATGCCTACAAAGCCGGGATAAACATCCCCCTAAAAATAAATATTATTTCGAAAGAGCGAGTAAACTTAATGCATGTGCGGTAGGCAACACATTAGGTATACATGCGCGGGTGAAGGGAGGCAGGGCAGGCGGCACGTGGTCGCATCGCTATTCGCTCCGTCACAAATAGTGTTGTCACTTTTTTAAAAATTACCAAATTTTCGGGAAGTTGGAATTAATTCGGGGAAAAATAAGAATATTTCAAAATTCATTAGTATTGTCACTATGATGATTATGTAAAATTTCATATTTTATTTACCTAACATTTATTATCCTTTTGGGTCGGACGGGGATTTTTTACATATTGTATATTTGTTCCGTGCGGGAATCGAACCCGCGACGCGCAGCGCAGCTTTTAATAGCTTTACCACTGCACAGCGAAATGAAGACATGTAGGAGTTCCATATCATCATCATCATCAGCAACCTTTTATAGTCCCACTGCTGGGCACAGGTCTCCTCTCATACAGAGAAGGATTGAGCGTAATCACCACGCTTGCTCAATGCGGGTTGGCGATTTCAGACTTATAAAATCCAGGTTTCCTCAAGATGTTTTCCTTCACCTTCAGTCATTGGTGTCCAAGATATACTTAGAAAGTACATATAACTATAGAAAAGTTACATTGGTACTTGCCTGACCTGGAATCGAACTCGCACACTCATACTTGAGAGGCTGGTGTCTTAACCACTAGGCCACCACGACTTCAAGTTCGAGTTCGACTTCGAGTTCCATATTGTCAGAATAAAATAATCCCATAATTTGTATCCTTAGCGGAATTCATGGTAAAAATTGCTTAATAGCTTATAAACAAATATTTTTATTAAATAAAGTCTTCAACGAACAAAGATCCAGTGATGAGCGAACTTCCGTTAATTTTTGAACATCCGATGTCTCCTTGATAGAATTGTTGGTCGCATCCCATTCCCGATCAATTTCATTGATTGTTATTCTGAAAGTGGTAGAAACGAATTATGAATACTTCTAGTTTAGGGCCTTCATATTGTTAATATTTATATAAATCCATTACATTAATAAACGATTTCAGTAGTTTTTGATCGGTTAACCTAGTGCTTGCAATCGTTAATGGTAAAGCACGCTAGTTTATGAAGAGCCTATTCACTCAAAAAAACTGAGTTAGTAGGAAGGAAGATCGCAGTTGAGCGAGGTGATGCAATGTTAAACCCAACAACACGACCAACGATGCTGCGCCGCCTGCGCCAGAAGAAGATTGATCTGGAGACCCTCCACTACCAAACTCCCGACACAACAACATTTAGCGCAACGTACCCGGCACACATCGCAACACAGCTGCTCAGACCCGTATTCCATGCTCCAATGAGACGACTGAAGTGTTGTTTGTGTATGGATAAACAAGGATATGTTCCCCCAAAAATAAGAAATACAAACATGTGTGAGTAGTGTTAGCGGACGAAGTTTTCAGCACCAATATCTGTAAAAAAATAAAAGTATAGGAATTCCATATAATTTGCAGTTTTTAGACGCGACTGTTTTTCACAAAAGTAAATTGTTTTGATATCTGATGAGAAACTCACATGCTGCAGTGTAATTCTGTGGTTCTCACCAAGTAAACGTAGATAAAGTGGGATTTTAGTGAGTTGTAATTCCTAACTTGAAACACACTTCATCTGAGTTTACACCATGAGAATTTTACAGAAACGTACAATCAGTCCGACATAGACCGAGCCAGAAGTTAACCAAAATTTAAATAAAAAGAATTTGTTCTGATAATTGTGATTACGGTTTTTATAAGCCTCTGAAATAATATACATAATAGATACTTTAAACTTTTGCATTGCCTACCTACCTGCCAGAACTCTAATAAACTGCTTCTCTAGATATCGGTCACACCATGGAGCAAGCTCGCACCAATCTGTGTCTACCTAAACTCCATTTGGAAAAAGATTAAATATTTAAATAATCCTTTTTTACAGTTCGTTCAATCGATTTTGATTTCTATTGCGTCGGTGGCATCGTCATCATCAACCTTTTATCGTCTCACTGCTGGGCACAGGTCTTCTCTCATACAGAGAATGAGTTACTATGACTACTCTACACGTGTCCCCTGGGACAAACCAGAGGACACGTGTAGGGTGGACTGCGTTCACGCGGTTAACGTCGGATGCGCCGAAAAAAGTCAACGGATCGGGATGAAGTCTTCGCATCACGATCACGACGCATCTCATCCAGCAGCCGGCCTGCTTCTCTTCTGAAAATCCGTCGAACTGTTCGGGTATTATACCCGATGTGGTCAGTCAAGCTAAGGAGTATTTTATCCCCTATAGTGACGCACCTATCGGTGCCTCTCCGGTGACTGAAGAATCGTTTCGCCGACAGAAGCGTTTCGCCTCTTCTTTTATACCGCGTACATCCAAGGGCTGGAACAATTTCCCTGTGACGGTGTTCCCATTTGATGACAATTAAAGTGTATTCAAGGCTAGTGGTAATGGCAACGGGAATCCCAGCGCCTTCACGCCACTAGCCGCCGCAGGAGACGCCCTGGTCGGGAGATGACACCAAACTCCCAGCCACAGTAGGCGCGGGCTGCGGGCGGTGAGCAATGGGCAGCTCGCCGCCCGGTAAGGACCAGGCCCGAGTCGACGGCGCGTCGTGTTTCACGCGCGCCTCAAAGAGATGCCAGCACGTCGTGACGGGGTCCACGAAGACCGATGCCTCCTGGGTCAGGGTTGCGGGTTGGTGAAACAAGAAACCGTGGCCCTGGACGTCCCACAGGCAAGTGAAGAAACACGGGTGGGTTTTAGTCAGTAAAAGTCTGACACGCCCTTCCGCTCCGCCCAGAGCGGGAGAAGTCATTTGATGATTTCCAATCTTAACAAAAAAAAAAAGGCTAGTGGTAATAGGCTCATGAGAAACCATCAGGAGTATCGGTCGAGCACTAGATTATAACATAAAAAAAAACAATTATTATATTTTCATGCGTTATCCATTTAAATTGGTGATCTTTTCACATCCTGTTCTATTCAACTGGAAAAACTAAATTTTATTCTGTTTTTAGTACACATTTGTTGTTATAGAGTCAACAGAACTTCATCTGTGAAAATTTCAACTGTCTAACTTACTCTAGTCAGCTTCAGGCATATATAAAGGCAGTGAAGTCTTAGTACTATATTATTATAAATTTTTATGTACTCTCCGGGTTTAAAGTAGCTAACTTTAAACCTGGAGAGTACGTCCAAATGTTAATACTGCCTAGACAAATTTTACCCTTCTGATGCACTCTCACATAATCCGCTCAACCAATTTGGCTCAGCCTGTTGATTGACAGGCTCCGAAGGGAAGCACTTTTCATCAGGAGGGAAGAGTGCTCTGAGGTGATAGTGATTGTAATAGAACGAACACTATGTTTGATTTATATTGTATACTACAGGGGTTACTAAAGGTTAGTTATGAAACTAGGTTACTAAAATTTTCCAGAAAGTTTGTAAGCTTAGCAATTTTTAAACTACTATGTTCTACTGCTGGGCACAGGTCTCCTCTCATACAGAGAAGGATTGAGCGTAATCACCACGCTTGCTCAATGCGGGTTGGCGATATCGGACTTAAGTCCAGGTTTTCTCAAGATGTTTTCCTTCACCTTCAGTCATTGGTGTCTAAGATATACTTAGAAAGTACATATAACTTTAGAAAAGTTACATTGGTACCTGCCTGACCTGGAATCGAACCCGCGCACTCATACTTGAGAGGCTGGTGTTTTAACCACTAGGCCACCACGACATTACTATTGTTACGGGCTAGGGGTACTTAAACGCCGGTTAAAGGTTACGAAGTTTATTGGCAACGAAGGTACAGTCGATTGTAGGCAATGACAAGTAGAACTTAGCTGATGTCGTACCGAAGTCTTCTCTTACGTCCACGAAGTCCGTGTTGTAAACACACAATAACGCTACAGATGTTTCTTCACGTAGTACTTACGGTTCTCGTTATAATTGTCGCAGTAGGTCTTCTTTAAGATTGCTTCTTAACTGTCGCTGTTTTCGTATCGCTAGTCGAGTGTAGACTGACTGTGCGCCGGCGTCGCGCCGCCTATATATAGGCCAGCTGATCGAACATTCCGGAATCCTCTAGACGTAATAATAATACTGCATAACTTCGAGGTCACCGGCCATGTAAGTACCTATGGTAATTCCCGGAAACGGGTTTCCAGAAATTTCGATGTCGACACTTTGTTGTCAAAACTGTTGAGACCTGTACCATTCGATAGGCCTTCCTAAGTCTAGCAATGCGTTTTATTATTGTACCTAGAAAATGTCTAGATCTGAAGAAATAGGACTTAAAAGTGACACACTGCTTGTCACGCGATATTGAACCTTATGCCATCGACATAAGGTCCATTCGTAACATTGCCCCCTTCTTAGTCATGCTCGTCCCGAGCATGATTTGATCCATAATAGCGAGCTAGGCGGTCTACGTGTACGATCTTCAGCTTCCCTCTAGGTCCTTTCTTTATCCGGTAGGTGACATCGTTTATCCTGGTTACTATCGTGTAGGGACCCTCCCATTTGGCTTGAAATTTCGGACTCTTTCCTTTTCTCCTTATGGGATTATGTAACCATACCAGAGTTCCTTCTTCAAATCCGGGTACGTTAGCTTTGCGGTCGTATCGGATCTTCATTTTCTCGCTGGTTTTGAGACCATTCTCTCGCACTAGCTCATGTATTCCATCTAATTTACGCCGCAGGTCAGCCACATAGTCGACGGCTAGGATAGGAGTTTCGGGAGGTGTTCCGGTTAGTGCATCTATTGGTAGTCTAATTTCTCGGCCGAAGTTGACTTTCGCCGGTGTGCAATTTGTGCTATCATGTGTTGCAGAGCGGTATGACATTAAGAAGAGTGGAATGTATTGGTCCCAATCCCTCTGGTGTTCTTCCACTACTTTGGCCAAATGATTCTCTAGCGTCTGGTTGAATCTTTCGACCATTCCATCTGACTGAGGGTGATATGGTGTTGTACGAGTCTTATGTATCCCGAGTAGTTGGCAAACCTCTTGAAATAGTGAAGACTCAAAATTTCTACCCTGGTCAGAGTGTAACTCCAAGGGAACGCCAAATCGACAGAACACCTCGTGAACTAGCTTTTTGGCGACTGTATGAGCTTCTTGGTTAGGTACTGCAAAAGCTTCTGGCCATTTGCTGAAATAGTCTTGCATGACGATGATATACCTATTCCCTTCTTCAGTAACAGGGAATGGCCCAGCTATATCGACAGCAACTCTTTCCCATGGCGCACCAACATTGTACACTTTCAGCCGACCTCTGGCTCTCGTTTGCGGTCCCTTTACTGAGGAGCAAGCTACACATTTTCTACACCAGTCCTCAACGTCTTCACGGCAATGCACCCAATAGAATCTTTTTCTCACCTTCTCCAGGGTTTTCTTCACTCCAAGATGTCCTCCGGATACTCCGTCGTGCACCTGTCGTAGCACCGACGCGACTTTATCGCAGGGGACAACTATCTGTAAGGTGACCTCCTGACCACTGGGTGATTCCCATTTCCTCTTGAGAACTCCATTATCAATTATCAGGCTGTCCCATTGAGCCCAGTAACTTTTTGCTGTTGGGCTAAGCGCTGATATTTCACTCCAAGTGGGCCTTTGGCCACGTTTCTTCCATTCGATTACTGTCTTCAAGTCACTATCTTCCTTTTGTGCGTCTTCCAATGATTGATTATCCCAGTCTTCGTCCAAAGCGTTCACCTGGATAATCCTTACGTTCTCTTTCTTTTCCTGTTTGGCACAATGTCGGCAAGACTCTTCGCAAGGTCGTCTAGACAAAGCATCAGCATTATTGTGTGACTTGCCTTTCCGATGTTCAGTGACAAAGTCAAATTCTTGCAGCTGCTCTATCCACCTTGCTACTTGTCCTTCTGGGTCTTTGAACTGGAGGAGCCACTGTAAGGCAGCGTGATCGGTACGAAGTGTAAACTGCCTCCCAATCAAATATTTCTTGAAGTGTTGTAAGGTCTTAACAACGGCTAGAAGTTCTCGGCGGGTAACACAGTAATTTCTTTCTGGCTTGGAAAGGCATTTGCTGAAATATGCGATAACGACCTGCCTATCTCCTTGTGTTTGAGAGAGAACTCCTCCAATACCCACATTGCTGGCATCTGTGTCTACCAAAAATCGGCCTTCCCTACTAGGGTAACCTAGTACAGGAGCCTCACACAAGTGAGTTTTCAGTAGAGCAAATGCCTGTTCGCAGTCAGAGTTCCATTCAAATTGACACTTTTCCTCGGTTAAACGATGCAACGGTTTCGCTAACTCGGAGAAGTTCTTCACAAACCGACGGTAATATGCACACAGACCCAAGAAAGAGCGTACCTCAGTTTTATTACGAGGGGTAGGCCACTTCGACACGGCTTTTATTTTTTCAGGGTCTGTTCGAATTCCTTGCGCCGAAATAATGTGTCCCAAGTATCCAACTTCTTTCTGAAATAGTGTACACTTACTAGGACTGAGTTTTAAATTTGCTTCACGCAGTTTCTGGAAAACTTTCTCCAAATTGCGTAGGTGCTCTTCGAAGCTTCGTCCCATAATGATGATGTCATCCAAATAGACTAGGCATGCATCACCAAGCAACCCCACCAAAATGCGCTCCATTAGGCGCTCGAATGTAACAGGAGCATTGCACAGTCCAAAAGGCATGACATTGAATTGCCAGAGACCGTTTCCAGGACCAGTGGTGAAAGCGGTCTTTTCTTTATCCTGCTGAGAGATTTCCACTTGCCAGTATCCACTTTTGAGGTCAACCGTGGAGAACCATTTCATGCCACTTAGCAAGTCTAAAGTGTCATCTATACGTGGCAGAGGATAACTATCCTTTTTCGTGGCATCATTCAACATCCTGTAGTCAACGCAAAACCTTGTGCTGCCATCCTTTTTCTTGACTAGGACTACTGGAGATGACCAAGGGCTGGTGGATGCTTCTATAATCCGGTTTTTCTCCATATCTCTTAACATTTCCGTGACTTCCTGTTCTCTTGCAAAGGGGATACGACGTGGTCTCTGTCTTATCGGCTGTGTATCACCCGTGTCTATATGGTGTTTGACGAGCCCGGTCCTTCCCACGTCACCGTCGGTCTTCGAGAAGATGTCATGGAAGTTATGCAGCAGTTGATTAACTTTGTGAATTTCGAACTTGTTTAAATTACCCTTACAATTTTCGAGTAGTGTTGATACATGTTCCTGCCACTTCTTATCACGTCCCTTTTCGTGCGCCTCTGTTTTTCTCAAAGACGCTACATGATCGCACACACCCACCATGCAATTCTTTTCAAGAATTATTTCTTTGTTACTAACGTTGATAATTCGTACTTTTGGTTTATCGGAAATCATCATCAGTGTCCTTGCTGTTATCCAGTCTGGGTGATCTCCAGAATCTTCTATTATAATGCAACGTTTACGGCATCCTATTGGTGATAGTCTAATATTTACTAAGGTTTCTGATCTTGGTGGTAATACCGTTCTCCTTAAACAGTACACTGACCCTTGTTTTCCACCTTGAAGAAATACTTCTTGTTCTGGAAAACTCAATACTCCTTTTGCTACATTAAGGACGCACTGCTGTTTCTTCAAAAAGTCCAGTCCTATTATGCAATCATCTGTAATATTTGCTATTAAAACAGGGTGCGTGAATGTCTTATCACCCATTTTCAAGGACACGTTCGTTTCACCAAGGACGAGTACTGGTTGGCCGGTGGCGGTTTGTAATCGGCATTGTGAAGACCCTCTTTTCCATGCTATGGTCCGAGGAAATAGCTCCGGTCGTGCAATAGTTCTTGATGCACCAGTATCCAACGTGAAACTGCATGACTTACCATTCAGTTCTCCTTCTATAATAAGACTGTTTCCATCACCCACTTGTGATACTGTTATAATGGGGGCTACATGTCGACCAGCCAGTACTCGCCCCATAGCCCTGGCTGTTCCTAGTTTAAATCCTCGGCTTCCACCTGTGTCCCAGAAGTGCTTCTTCCCTTAGCCTTTCTGGGACAATTGATCCGAATATGACCCTTTTCGCCGCACTCATAGCAGGTTGGTCCTTGCCGAGTTTTTATTATTGGGGTTACCTCGCGAATGCGGTGCTGTTGTCGGCCGTCTTGGCGTACTGCTTCCACCTCCAGAGCGTGTGTCAAGGCTGCCTTCAGAGTCTGATGGTGACCCAGACGAACTGCAGCCCTGACTTCTGCATCTCGGATTCCATCAGTAAAAGCTTGCACCGTAGTAGCATCAATTAAGCCCGGTGTTGATGCATACGCCCTCCGAACAACACGTTCTATTTCCGTTGCCCATTGTTGCAAACCCTCACTGCTCTTCTGTGTGCGGTCGCGGAGTTGAGCCCTGTAAACATGTTCGAGGTGTTTCTCCCCGTATCTAGACTCCAACGCTTCTAGCAGACAGGCTAGGGTATTGCAATCGCCGGAAATATTTTCGAGAATTTGTACCGCATCACCACGCAGAGCAAGCGTAAGAGCGGTTACCGCTTGATCGTCGTCCCAATTGTTGCCTTTTGCGACTTTTTCAAACTGTAGACGGAAGGCCACCCATGACGTTGTTCCATCAAAATGAGGTACTTGGAACGTCGGCAAAGCACTAGGTATCACCCATTTGATGCCTCCTTTCTGTACCTTATCATGGAGGAATTTTATTTCTTTCTCACACTCCATGATGGTGCTGTCTAGTGTCTCGAAACGCGCATCATGTTTGTCTATACGAGCATCCTGTTTGTCTATACGCGTATCTTGGTGGTCCATACGCGCTTCTTGTTTGTCTATGCGCGTATCTTGCTGGTCCATACGTGCATCTTGTTGTGTTGCTTTTATTTTGAGCTCGTTGACCTCTTCTTTAGTTTTTTCCCACTTTCCGTTTAGTTCCAATACTAGTTGCTGGGATTTTGCCTGGGATTCTGCTACATTTTTAATTTGTGCCTGGATTTCTGCCTGGGATTTTGCTTGGGATTCTGCTACACTTTTGATTTGTGCCTGGATTTCTGCCCGCGATTTTGCCTGGGCTTCTGCTACTATGCCTTTTATTTGCGCCTGGGATTCTGCTATACTCAACTTTATTTGCGCCGTCAAGTGAGCCAGTAACACCGATAAATCGGATCCGCTGCTTTCGGGAATAGTGCTGGTACTAGGCGCACTCACATTCGTCGGTGTTACGACGGCCGCATCTTCTACGGGTGCAGGGACACCAAGCGCTTCTTCCCCTTGACGCGCCAAATCCATCGCTGCTTGTCGTCGCGTGCGAACTCGTTCGTCTTCCCTTGGCGTGACCGGCATGCCGCTTCTGACACCAATTGTTACGGGCTAGGGGTACTTAAACGCCGGTTAAGGGTTACGAAGTTTATTGGCAACGAAGGTACAGTCGATTGTAGGCAATGACAAGTAGAACTTAGCTGATGTCGTACCGAAGTCTTCTCTTACGTCCACGAAGTCCGTGTTGTAAACACACAATAACGCTACAGATGTTTCTTCACGTAGTACTTACAGTTCTCGTTATAATTGTCGCAGTAGGTCTTCTTTAAGATTGCTTCTTAACTGTCGCTGTTTTCGTATCGCTAGTCGAGTGTAGACTGACTGTGCGCCGGCGTCGCGCCGCCTATATATAGGCCAGCTGATCGAACATTCCGGAATCCTCTAGACGTAATAATAATACTGCATAACTTCGAGGTCACCGGCCATGTAAGTACCTATGGTAATTCCCGGAAACGGGTTTCCAGAAATTTCGATGTCGACACTTTGTTGACAAAACTGTTGAGACCTGTACCATTCGATAGGCCTTCCTAAGTCTAGCAATGCGTTTTATTATTGTACCTAGAAAATGTCTAGATCTGAAGAAATAGGACTTAAAAGTGACACACTGCTTGTCACGCGATATTGAACCTTATGCCATCGACATAAGGTCCATTCGTAACACTATGTTAGTGCTACTATTCTACTATGTTACTACTACAACTACTATGTTAGTGGGTTAATTTAATTTCTAGGATGAAGTTATTGCCACCATCATCTCAGCGTTTAGTCCCGGACGCATCAGCGGCTTTCGCGTTGGACCCCATGGGCCGCTTACAGTTATAATATTGCAAAAAGATATAAGAAACTCAATTGGTGTAGGTACCTATTTGACTTTTTTTTTAATAATTATAACCTAGTGCTGGACTGCAATCCCGACTGATGGTAAGCTGTGATGCAATCGTTGATGGTAAAGCGCAGTAGTTTATTAAGCCTATTCACTTAAAAAACTTAGGAATAGGAAGGATGACGGCAGTTGAACGAGGTGATGTAATGTTAAACCCAAGACCAGCACAACCAACGATGCTGCGCCAAAGGGAGATTGATCTGGAGACTCTCCACGACCAAACTCCCGACACAACAACATTTGGCGCATCGTACCCGGCATACATCGCAACACAACTGCCCAGACCCGTACGGCTTCACCAGACATCATGCCGGAACACGACGAATCGCTTGGCGGCAAGACCTTGTCTGGTGGGTGGTAACTTTTGCCGGCAGCCGTTGTTATGGCCTACCACCGAGAATTGCCACTTCGTAATAACTCTCGGATATTTTGTGTGCTGCTAAACATCTTTCCGTGTTAGTTAAGTAAATAATTTAATGTCTTTGCATTCTCTTCATTCTTATTCATAATAGAGGCTCGACTTTTACCAAATAAACATATCTAATGTTACAATCAGCTGTAGAAGTCCATTCCCACCTTAAAGACTACTGTCGCCTGCGCTAAACCGGCCACGCACACTAACGCATTATTTTTTTTTTATCGCAGTCTTCGTCTTTCTTTAATGTAATGCAAAATTTCGTTACTTCATTTGAAGTTAAGTTAGCGGCCGCACTTAACAATGGTCTATCATAAGCGAGCGATTGTGGGTTCGATCCTTAATAATGGAAAATCTTTTTGTTGTTTCTTAGAATTTAAAATTATGATAACTGATTTGTATTTTAAAATAAAAATGTTTGCAAATAATATTTAAACGAATAGGAAAATTTACTGTATATTTATACCAAAATAGGTTTTTATTATATGTTTTAGTTTACTATAGATGTAATATAATAAAAAATATATAAAAATAAAACAATAAGCATATTATAATGCAATATATTATAAGGTTATATATTATTCGGTATAGATATACTTATACTAATAAATGAAACAAACGTTGAAATGGCAGTAGGAATTGTAATATTTTATATAAAAGTAATCCTTCACAAACTTATGATATTATTATGTTAAAAAATATAAAAAACCATTTTTGGTTTTTAGATATGAAAGTTATAGTATTATATTTTATCATTAAAGAGGTTATAGCTTAATTATTCATTTTCTTAAAGAAAAGAGGATTGAAGCTTCACCTGAATATTATTACAATCATAAAATAATCTATACTTAGAACACAAAACAGTGCTTATTACATTTACAATTTTTTGGCGTGTATAGCGTGGTACTAGTATTGCCATCCTGCAGTGCCTTTTTTCGGAGTTTGAAGGCATGAGATTATTATCTTCAAGCGCTTTCTTAGTTCAAAAGTAAACGAACTTATTTCTTATCGAATTCCGAAATTATTTTTTTTATAATTTACCAAAAGTAATTTGTATTGAAATTGCAAAAGGCGACATCTGTTAGCCATTAAGCCAACCGAACATATTACTGTCACTTAGCTAAATTACTTTACGAGTTGGTTTAGAGTCTGTTATTAAGATATATAATGGTATATATTTAAAACACTCTGTAGGACACTTCTGCACTGTGATTGTTATAAATTGTTTTTTTTTTTTTGTTTGTTTAGCCAGTATATTTTTAAACCACAAATGCAACCTCCCTTCTTCGCACGTTTCAAAGGTTTATTCAACGGTAAATATTGTTGTTTCGTTCCACTTATCTCGACACATAAGCCACCTTCGTCCTCCAACCTCTTGACTTTGGCTTACAGTATTTCTCTAAAACAATAACAATTTTATTACACACTTACAACAAGCGATTGGTTTGCATCTTACCCAAATAATAATAAAAACAACTTACACAAAAGCCGGTTTCATATTATGATATTTGAGATATATTGCTGCATATGCCTGCATATTGATTAAAAAAGTAAAACTAATAACACGAACTCGTAACTATATGTTCACCAACCAACAACAGCTAAGTAATATTATTTGAGTTACTGTAGTTAATAATAGTTATTGCAGGTAGTGGAATATTTTTTGTTCAGTTTGTTTCAAATTTACCGTCATCTTTTTATAATGACTCTAGTATAGAAAAAATCTTAAAATAAGTATCATCGTTAAGTTGCGGATCGGTATTTTTACATATTTTTGTTGTCAGCATTCATAAATCACCAATAAACATTTCAAAAATATTTTGTAAGTTATTAGATTTGAACTCGAACCACCTTGAACGCCTATCAAGGCGAGAACCGCTAGGCTATTTAAACACTTACTGTGAATGTTGAAATTAGTAAGTAGTACCTAACAATCATAAGCGGGCAGCAAGTTGTCAAAGTGTATGAGTGTGTATCAAAACTTTATTATAGAAGAAGGTCGTAACTACAACTAGTATTGCTTGGCCATAGTTTTGTGAGATTGTAACTCGACTTTTGGTCTTGACTGTACCTGCTTTAATAATCATAAATGTAAGAGTTGTGACTGACCGCACCCAAGAGGGAAACCAAAGTTACAGTATGTCAAAGATTCAAATAGTACTTACTAGTCATTTCATGTCCTTCCACAACCTCATATATAGTGCTTATCATCCTATAGTGATCTTTCTCATCTCTGGTTTTACCATACTGGCTTTTCTAGATTCGGGAAACTTTATCCAATCGGTTCATTTTAAGGTGTGCATGCTGCAAATACTCGCATCCCGGCTGGTCGCTATCTCGATACCTCGATGTCTATAGGTACTAGCTTTCTACATGTATGAAAATGTGGACTCTATGTTTTAATCCTACTTGAAAGCCCAGCTACTCAATCCTTGTTTGAGCTGTCCTTCATTTACAAGTTAAACCAATTTGACCTATCATGCGATTCGTGAGCCAGGTTACATCGATGCTTGCCTTCGACCGCTATGTATAAGCAACATATTTTGTTTTGATTGGCAAGCTGACCACGGTCGATGTTGTTAGCTCGCTACCTCGTTGCCATTGTCATCTCAATGTAAAACAGATGCATGCTAATATGTAGACATGCACGCGCAATCGCGGACAATTAGGGAGTTCAATCGAGAATGATGGAAACCACGATATGTTAACGCACATTTTTACATGCTTTTATTAGCTTCACTTGTATGTTTGCTTGCTTGCTTCTTTGCTTGCTTGTTTGTTTGTTTGTTTGTCCATCTCTAACTCTTTGGACTACGAGTGAACGGCTCATTACTGTAAAATGTCCCACCGTTTTCAATACGTTCGTTCGTTTTTTTTTAAAGAATATGGAACTAAAAAGTGGAAAATAAATAGCGTTTTAAAACTAAAAAAAACATGCTGGAAAAAACATCAAGCTAAAAAGTTAAAAAAAAATTAAAAAAAAACGTGATATGCTTAATATACAAAAATTATGGCACAAAGCACCTCACGCTTCTTTTTAATTATTTTAAACTTTTTAATTTAATATTTTTTAAAGCATGTTTTTTTAGTTTTTAAAACTATATTTTTTAAGCTTGCGTGCACTGTCCTGATCTTGGGTAAAACAGGTCCTAACGAATAATTGTAGTCATTATTTAATACGTACGTACCCAGCTTTTGGCCTAGGGGCAAGTGGAGGCTATCGGGGGTGGAGGTTGATTTTAGGGTCACCCCCGGCTATTTTGGCTTACAAACTACACAAGCACGTCTATATGAAGCATTAGGTATTTGTAGTGTGGTGGGTAGGGCCGAAATAGACGCAAATGATCCTGTATAAGTCCCCGTTTATACTTTAATTAGTAATTAGGGGAGTTCATACATGTTCTGCGAGATGTTCAGGGGGGGGGGGGAGGTCAGCTGCCTCCACCTACCCCCGCCCTGGGCACGCCCATGGCACCTGGCATGCTTTGCAAATTTGCAATGCCACTTAAGGTGTCTCACGGGCGTCCCAAGAACACCCTATCAAAGTTTCACCACGTTCGAGCAATAGTTACGAAACGCATATAGGACTTTACTTTGTTGTATTCAAACTTTAGAATGGCACTAAATTCTGTAAAGTTCCGTGATATTAACTGCTTTTTAATTAAAAAGCGCCCTTATTCAACAGTAAATACAACTTCTGTTTTTCCTTTCATATGTTAGCTGATATTACGAAAAGCTGTTTTAAAAGGGACCGCAGAAAGCTATTAAAAGTACGTGGAGTTGTCGACCTAAATACATGCAGTCTGTAAACAAGTTATGCGAAAGTTAGGTAAACACTTAATTGAAATCAAAATGGCGGATCTGTCGCGGTCAAAGAACAGTTTTTGGTTGCCGTCATCGGTATTTTGTGTGAATAAAATAATGTACTTTTACGTGGTGACCGGTGCACCTAACCTTTAACAGCGCCGATGACTCGACTTTGGTAAACATGTCCGTGCTCATATTTACATATCTACTATTAAAAGATGATTAAGTCATGATTTGTGTTAATATCTATGGAGTGGATAGTGGTCAGGTAGGAAGTGTTTGTTATATGATAGGCCGGGCTACCGGCGGTCTTTGATTGACGCTTAAAGGACATAACTTGCTCAGTACTCACTAGTCAGCCTTGAATCCTCCCTTGCTAAAGTTTCCTAGAAGAGCGGTGGCAGCCACATAATTATCGTCTGCAATTTACTAGCGAATGACGCCAATCTTCTTAGTTTATGGAGGATGGAGTTCGTTTTTAATTTGTTTGGCCCCAACTTCAGCAACGCCAAATAGTGATGACGTCACTGTAATATTTTATTACTTGCGAAAATAAGTTGGTGTGTTAATTGTTCTCTATGAACTCTCCTAGAGAACATTTTTTGAAAATGGAATCATTGGTATAACAGCCGTCCACTGACCTACCTACCTATATAATGGTCAAGTACTTTGGGCTTCATGCTATCGTTAACAAAACGAATAAAATTGAGTTACGCCATTTTGGAGCTGATATCAACGTGAGCATATGTAGAATTAATATTTTTGATAGTGAATTTTACAAAATGCGCATACTCTGGTGATAAAAACGTTCACGAAGTAAACACAAAATATATAAAAATGCCTTACTCCACGATTTTTATAAATCATCAGAGACATTTCAATACAACATGCCAACTATTTGCATCATTGTGTTAATTAGTGTTCGGGACGTTCGAGCGCGGCGCTTTGAATCGGCAGAAGAACCAATTGTCAGTTTGTATAATTAGTTAGTATATTTTAATTTCTTGTGCAGCGTCCTAGTCAAAATTAAATCCTTCTCTTCCTCTTCAGGAAACAGTAGCCGCGCCAATGTACTTTTGTTACGAAAGTCCATTAACGCTGACTTCAAACTCATTCGCAAAATTTAATAATGGCCCCGATTCTCTTGGTCACAAACTAAATTAAATTTAAGTTACTAAAACTAAACTAAATTTAAGTTAAGTGCATCTTTTTCTTTCTATTTCATTATGAAAAGGATAGAAGATTATAGTTTAGTTTAATCCTGTCAAATTAAGAACAGCCTCTAGTGCCGAGGAATTTGGAAAATAGGTAATTGAAGAATCTATTGGCAGCACGCGGCCCGACGGCAATACACGACGGCCTAACTATGAACTAATGAAGGAAATGAAGCGAAACCAATTTAAATTTTCAATATAATGACCATGAGTAACAACACAATTCTAAACCTTTATCAAAATTATCAATTATCACAATTTTTATCCTTAAAATGATCGATGAATGCCGCCTGCCACTTTTCATCGCTTATAAATTTTCTTCCTCTTAAGAGGGATCTCTAATGCCGACGAATTTGTAAAATAGGTATTTGAAGAAACTATTGCCATAGCGCTGCTTCCAGCCTCTCCCGGTAAAGTGCGGAAAGAACAGTTGCAGCTCAAGCTGATTTTACCTACAAAAACGTTGACCAAAAGACGTTTCGTTTTCCTCCGTTTTCTTTTTCAAAACACGGCGATCTCAATTATTTTTATATCAAAATTTAGAGGAATAGTATACCTATGCTTCTATTATTTTCTTTTTTGTCAAAAACTTATCACGTTTGTATAAAAGTCATTTGAACATCACGGTAAAAATGGGTTATTTTTCGCGATTTTGAAGTATCGTATTTCTTTTATTCATTAAGTTTCGGAAAATCAAATGATAGGGGCACGTATAATCACGATGTAAAATTGTAATATAAAAATAATTTCTCTAAAAGCATTATCCACGAAGAAAACAGCGGAATACGTTTGTATAGAAAAAGCACCACTGGAATTCCCTCTAAAGATATTCCATAGACAATTTAGATGCGATTATAAACATTGGGACCAAACATACATCAATTTACATCAAGCGCGGACTAATTTGACAGGTCTAAACTAACATATATGTGCTGTTTCTTTCTAAATGAAATATAAAGAAAAAGATGCACTTAACTTAAATTTAGTTTAGTTTTAGTAACTTAAATTTAGTTTAGTTTTTAGTTAATATAATTCCTTATTAAAACAACGGCTTTTCAATATTTTATGTAATGGATGCAACGCTCAAAGTTAATATTATTTAACTACTGTGGTGAATGTTAATAGATAATTAAATTGACGTTATCGCATGTAGCTGTCCCGGTAAATGTTATCTGTCAGTTGCCAATATCAACATGGTTGAAGGCAAAGAGCTGTCTGCATGTGAGGGTAGGGGCGGTGATAAGCCCGTAGATTAATATAGTAATATTAATTAGTTATACAGGATTGATAGGATATTGGTTCCGTATTGTACATCAGTGCCATTCTGCAAACCACTTACCATGAATACTTAATTGAAACTTAATTGCGCCAAAGCCTGGAGCACAGGCGATGAATAGACAGCCTGTCGCTGTTCTATAGGATGCATTTTGGTGAGTGTGCGAGGGAATTGCATGACTTAATTCCCCCATCTCCGTTCCGTCAACGGACGACACGTCTTACGGATATTATCCATTCTTACGTTGTTGACACCACTAAAATCATGGATGAAGCGTATGGCCTCGTTTTGTATACCGCGTACATCGAGGGATTAGAACAATTTGCCATCGGCGGAGTTTCTTCAAGGCTAGAGTGAATGGGTTCTTAATAAAGTAGCGCGCTTTACCATCAACGATTGCATCACTGCTTACCATCAGGCGGGATTGCAGTCAAGCACTAGTTTATAATCCATACTAATATTATAAATGCGAAAGTAACTCTGTCTGTCTGTCGGTCGGTCTGTCTGTCTGTCTGTCTGTCTGTTTTTTTTTTTTATAATTATAAACTAGCGGTTGACTGCAATCCCGCCTGATGGTAAGCAGTGATGCAATCGTTGATGGTAAAGCGCGCTAGTTTATTACCGCATTCACTTAAAAAATCTGTCTGTCTGTCTGTTACGCTTTCCCGCTTAAACCTCTCAACCGATTTTGATGAAATTTGGCACAGACAATCTTTAGACCCTGAGAAAGAACATAGGCTACCTTTTATCCCAGAAACAATTGATATTCCCGAGGGAAATCTAAAAAGAGCGATATAACCGAACTCCACGCGGGCGAAGCCGCGGGCGGAAAGCTAGTCAATAAATAAACACACGATGATGCAATGACAAAAAAACATACAGCCACTGAGAAAAATCGCTGTAGCTCGAAGCATTCTTTAAAATGCAAGAGGTGGTCTCGGTGGTAGGCAACAACATCAGCCGCCGGCATAAGTTACCACCCACAAGACAAAGTCTTGCCGCCAAGCGATTCGTCGTGTTCCGGCATGATGTCTGGTGAAGCCGTACGGAGGCCGGGTCTGAGCAGTTGTGTTGCGATGTGTGCCGGGTACGATGTGCCTAATGTTGTTGTGTCGGGAGTGTGGTCGTGTAGGGTCTCCAGATCATCCTCTGGCGCAGGATCGTTGGTCGTGTTGTTGGGTTAAACATTGCATCACCTCGCTCAACTGCCGTCTTCCTTCCTATTCACTCAGTTTTTTTGAGTGAATGGGCTTAATAAGCTAGTGCGCTTTACCATCAACGATTGCATCACTGTTACCATCAGGCGGGATTGCAGTCAAGCACTAGTTTATAACTAAAAAAAAAAAAAAAAAAAAAAAAGCGTGGGTGGTCGAAGCTAGTGGTGTAGAAGATAGCTAGCAAGTAGTACATACCCATACGATACTTGCACCACAACGTCTTTAGAGGGGACTCTAGTGTCGAGGAATTTCTAAAATAGGTATTTGAAGAAACTATTGCCGTCGCGCTGCTTCCAACCTCTCTCGGTAAAGTGCGAAATGGAGAGCTGCAGCTCAGGCTGATTTTACCTACTAAAACGTTGACCAAAAAACGTGTCGTATTCCGCTGTTATCTTTTTCAAACCACGACAGATCTCAATTATTTTTATATCAAAATTTAGAGGAAAAATATACCTATGCTTCTATTATTTTCTCTTTTGTCAAAAATTTATCACATTTGTCTAATAGTCATCTGAACATCGCGGTAAAATGGGTCATTCTTCGCGATTTTGAAGTAGTTCTTTTATTAATTAAGTTTCGGAAAAAATTGAAGGATAGGGACACGAATAAAATTAATTATACGGTGTAAAATTGTAAAAAAAATTGCTCCAAAAGTATTATCCACGAAGAAAACAGCGTACTACGTTTGTATAGAGAAAGCACCACAACATTTCCCTCTTAATGCAAGCAGACAGGAGGGACGCCCCGCGAAAATGCAACATGACCCTGCTAGAAAAATCTTTGATATTTTCACAGAAACTGTTCGACATTTAGCACATACGGCCTTTATCGGGGCTTTTAGGAAGCTTTTAAGTTATATCTTTTTTTATCCTATGGAAAGAAAAGCCCGTCCAACCCATAGGGATAGAGGTTAGGTAAACAAATGACCAAATATTATATAAAATTTTACCTAATCATCATAGTAACAATACTAATTAATTTTGAAATAACCTTTTCTTCCGCGAATTAAAATCAACTTCCCCAAAATTTGGTATTACTTTAAAAAGTGACATCACCGTTTTTGACGGTATTATTATGCGCGAATAGCGATACGACCGCGTGCCGCGTGCCCTGTCCCCCTGCCGCCCGCGCATTTATTGCCTACCGCACATCTATTAAGTTACCTCCTTTTGCGAAATAATATTTATTTTTAGGGGTTTTTTTAAGTTAAGCTCGGCTTTGTAGGCATTATTAGAATCAGTTATCCTGATGTCTAGATTCCTAACATTATCTTCACGGATCGGACAGGGTTTTCTTTACATATTGTATAAACACTATTATAAATATTATTGCCATCCTTCTCTGTATCAGAGGAGACCTTTGCCCAGCACTGAGACGATATAAAGGTTGATGATGATGATGATATTATTGCTGTTTATCGTTGTTTTAGGTGCTTTCCTCGTGATGAGCTACCCACACTTCCTGTTCGCTGACATAAGGTACCGAGATGGTGTCATTGGCATGCGACCCAATGAGGAAAACCATAAACTGTTCTTGGACTTAGAGCCGGTATGTAAATTATACATTTAAATCTAATGCTATTGATAACTATTTTTAAATGTCCCGAGTTCATTAAACACGGTAAAATGCAACTACTTAGCGAAAGTGCAGTCAAGATGTTTTTGGGAGTCATCAACCGCTGAAATGTATATCATTTCAAATATCAATCAATTTTTGTTAGTAAACTTTACAGACGTGTTTCAATCAACTCTCACTATAACAGCAATACTATTGCAATGCAGTATGCACGTAAAAAAAAAACTAAATCCCCAGAGTTTCGAATTAATTTCACTCTACACATTTCGTTTATTTTGATTTTGGTCAAAAACTTGAAAATGAACTTTAAAAAAAAATAAATACGTTGTTATTGAACTTGTGCAATGTAAAGAGAAACAACAGGCTTTTTATATGAAGCTTTTTATGTTAAAGCAATGAGAAACAGTGTGTCTCATACTCCTTAAAAAAGGAAGGTTCCGCCGACCAGACGGGTGTTGTCTCCCTCACCCTCATCTGAAAAGGGAGGTTTTCCGGCCAATTTTTTTTTTGTGCTCGACTGTATCTCGGAACCGTTTAGCTTAGTTGAATTTGCTATGACGTTTTTACGAGACCTTTTTATTAGAAAAGCAAAGGCTAAAGCGCATAAGAGCAATATTTGCGAGCGTTACATTCAACGCTACCGTGAAAAGCAATTTATCATACCAAAAATAAAAGTAGTCCCCCTACAGTCCCATACAAATAATTGCTGGGGGAATACTTTTATTTTTCATTATCAATGTTATTTCGTTTGATGAAGCTGCGGTTGTTTGTTGAGTCTTGTTTAATCGCTTTGATATGTCGCGACATAGGGTACAGCAAAAAAATATAAACAAATATGAGTTCGTGAGAAGATAACTAGCCCTGAGCAATCAAGCAAAGTTTACACTAGAACTAAAAACATGTTTTGTAACTGTTTCAATACGCTAGTCGCTCTGAAATCGGCTAACCATTAAAATGAATTTGATATTTGAAATGATGTCATTTTAAAACATTAGTTTGAATGTGTAGTTCTTTAGTTGTTATGTGACGACAATAATAGGTAATAAGGACTTGTTTTATGTGACGGTAAAGCAGTTATTAGTAGCTAAAGATGTCACACAACAACTGTGTCCAGTAACCCAGTTACAGTACCTACTACGATACCATAGAATAAAGAGAGGGAAGTAGGTTATCTCCGACCCAATCCGCGATTTAATTGCCTACTGTCTTAGGGTTGTCACGTTTAGCAAAATTTTAATTCAGTGTCTATAAATTGGCAACGGTCGGAAAGTTGACGACTGTTCACGCTTCGTCGGATTCGGTTGTCACCGAACCCGCTAACAAATATTTATAGACTAAGAGCTTATATTTAAATTATTTGCTTAGTATTTAGTATACATATAGTCATACACAGTTTTTTTGTATTTTTTATTTAGTAATTTATTAGTAGTTTTGTACACATAAAGGACCATATTTATTTTTATTTTTAATTAATACAAATATAAATAACACGAACATATCTATTGAATCACACATTTATTACAAAATTACAAATTAGCCACAGAAAAATACTTTCTTCGGTTTCGTTTATTACGAAACGCCTTATTATTAAACTTTAATGTGTAATATATCCGCATCCTTATAAATAACTTTTGCAAATATAATCTCGGAAAGCATGGGCAGGGCGCTGAAAAATGTAAATCTTTTATTTGTTCATAAATAGACATTCCAACTTTGCAGTTTATGTGATCATTTTTAAATACTTTTTGGAACATCTGCTCCATCCTCATAATATTTTCTACAAAGTCGTCAGGTGGAACCACTAATAAAATTTCTCCTGCGATAATCACACATTGTTCTTTAATTTAGCTACGTAGTATTCTGTAATCTGTGATATAGCGAATGTGCCGAAAAGCCGTGACACGCGAACCTCGTTCCGTGCTAGCCGCGACTAGCGCAGTCATAGGCACTCTAATATTGTGTTTAGGTGTGCGTGCGGCGACGCATAGATACTATGGCGCACACATACAAACCGCGCGCGGTCCGTTTGTATGAAGATAACGTACTTCCCTCTCTTTATTCTATGACGATACCTCTTGTTCGTTGGACTTTCGGAATTCTGACGACCCGCAACGATTGTTAAAGAACGATGAATTTAAAGATCCCTAAAACACAGCCCGGACCAACAGCTTAACGAAAAAAAAAAACAACGTCTTGCACTCCGGGAGTGCCGGCAGAAGTGAAAACTTTAACATAGGCGTTGTGAATTTTTCAATGTTTTGAAATGGCTACGGATTAAGTTCTCAAGTAGGTATTGCTTTAGTTATCAGTATAAAAGTACTCATCATCATCTCAGGGTTAATCCCCAGTCGCATCCGTAGCTTTTCAGCTTTGGAGTCTGGAGTCAGCTGTACCAGTCTAACTGCTGATTTTGACTAAACTTCGATATTTTCCGTGACGCGACTGCCGTCAGACCTCCACAAGCCGAAGGCGATATCTAAGCATTGCAGTTAAACAAATTGTTAGATTTTTTGAGAGCTCCAACAACCCGTAACGACTGCCATTAAATGTTCGTATGGCAACCGGGACCAACGGCTTAACGTGCTTTCCGAGGCACGACAGGACAGTGCAAATATTCATATTCATGCATACAAATATTTGCACTGCGCGGGGATCAATCCGCGCCTCCTTGCGCAACGGCCGCGTTCGCTACCGCTACGCCACGGAGGCAGTATAAAAGTATTATCGAAAATAAAAATACTACTGGCGCGGTAGAATGGGAGAAAGATCATCTCCGACGGCGCGCTAGGCTGATTTATTAACTGACTCGACTGTCCATTTCTTAAATACTGAATCGCCCCCCAAGTCTCTAATTGATTTACTAATTCTTTTAACTTCTTACTAACACAAATATGATTTCTTTGCAATAGATGATGTTGATATAACTTTATTATGTAATAATATACCTACATAATTATCCATTAAACCTAAAAAGTTCAGATTGGTGTTGTTGGTATTCTGAGTCCACACCCACACACAGAAATCTTCAGCCCAAAATCTAGATCCCAACACAGCACAAAACATGTGCTCCACTGAACCAACCGGATCAACGACCGAAATAGAACGTTAACCTTGAAAGAGCACGTTAATTCTATATAATTCAAAAACAGACGAGGGCATGACCTTGGCCGTGAAAATGTTGGGGAAAAGGGGCCTGTCTGTGGGGAACTTGGCAGACTCGCGCCGCGCGACGGGGCTAGGGGTCGGGCGCCGCGGCTTCTCACTCCACCAACGGCACTCAGAACCCCCCGAAAACGATCGGGCCTACCTTGACCTTCATAACAGACATTAGACATTACATTCGAGTTTAAAAGTTCTCACTTGCGTCGTACTGTATGGCTCGCGGAAGTTGTAAAACAGAATCAATATCTTTTATTTTTTTGCACCGACGCTTATGTTCAAAATCGAAGTTTCTTTACTAAGTACTTACCTACTACGGTAGGTCCTTAAGTCATCATCATTATCAACAATCTTTTTATCGTCCCACTGCTGAGCACAGGTCTCCTTTCGTAGAGAGAAGGATTGAGCATAATCATCACGCTTGCTCACTGCGGGTTGGTGATTTAACTTAAAGTGCAGCTTTCCTCAAGATGTTTTCCTTCACCTTATAATCAGTCATTGGTGTCCAAAATACACATTTTTTTAAAATAATTATAAGCTAGTACTTGACTGCAATCCCGCCAGATGGTAAGCAGTGATGCAATCGTTGGCGGTAAAGCGCACTAGTTTATTAAGCCTATTCTCTTAAAAAAGTAAGGAATAGGAAGGATGACGGCAGTTGAGCGAGGTGATGCAATGTTAAACCCAAGACCAACACAACCAAACAATGCTGCGCTAGAGGGAGATTGCTCTGGAGACTCTCCACTACCAAACTCCCGAAACAACAACATTTGGCGCATCGTACCCGGCACACATCGCAACACAACTGCTCAGACCCGTCCTCCGTACGGCTTCACCAGACATCATGCCGGAACACGACGAATCGCTTGTCGGTAAGGCTTTGTCTGGTGGGTGGTAACTTCTGCCGGCAGCCGATGTTATGGCCTACCACCGAGAATTTTAACCACTAGGGCACCACATCCTTAAATAAATCCCTTAAAATATGCCCGCACTCTGCAGTGCGATTCTCTATAACATAGGTGAAATATGAAGCGT
Organism: Sesamia nonagrioides; assembly: GCA_017933935.1. Taxonomy (NCBI): domain Eukaryota; kingdom Metazoa; phylum Arthropoda; class Insecta; order Lepidoptera; family Noctuidae; genus Sesamia; species Sesamia nonagrioides. The sequence continues at coordinate 1,315,585 of JADWQK010000195.1, read as the reverse complement.
GGAGTGAGCCGTCATCCCAACTGATACAATAAGGATTTGACAATTTTGGCAGTTCACGCTAAGCCCTCTTCACCTAACTCTCCCCGGTGTGATTTTAACACAAACGGCCGGCTGAATGAACAACTCGATATAGCATAGTTTTTTTCTAGAATGTTGTTGACAACAATGATAAAAAATCGCTCAACTTATTATTATTTTTTCTATCGAATAATTAAATTATTATCATTATTGTTTTATACCAAAAATAATAATAATTTAAAAATTTTTCATTGTTGTGTTGTCGACCTCCGTGGCGCAGCGGTCATCACGCCTGCCTGCGACGTGGAGGCCCCGGGTTCGATCCCCGGCCAGGTCATGATGAAAACAATCTTTTCCTGATCGGCCTGGGTCTTGGATGTTTATCTATATATTTATCTATTATAAATATAGTATCGTTGAGTTAGTATCCCATAACACAAGTCTCGAACTTACTTTGGGGCTAGCAGCTAGCTCAATCTGTGTGATTTGTCCGTATATATTTATTTATTTATTTATCATAAAAAGGAGGTCAATGACCGCTACTGAAACAATATTCGGGACGTTATAAGCGTAATCAACCTATGGTGTTCCCACTGCTGGGAGATGGACTTTCTCTCTATGAGAGGAAGTACAACGAGAGAGTCTACCACGCAGGGCAAGTGAGGGTTGGTAGATGTCACTAGACTTCGTATTTTCGGTTGTAACACTTGCCAGTTTCCTAACAATGTTTTCTTCCACTGTTTAGAGAATACCTAGTAGTATGAAATTCATTTTAACAAAATCAATTTTGGCATGCTTTAAAGGTTTATATTGGTTGGTGTACCAATTAGGTATTTAATGGAAAACGTTGAGTACCTACATTACATTTTGTTGTTCGTAATAATATAAGCAACCAAATTAATAACTAGAATTTGAAACGACCTAATACAATAGTTAAGTGCAATGTTTGGTGCATTATAGAACGAATTTGTAATTCAATTAATAAATTGAATTATAGAACGAATTTGTAATTCAATTAATAAATTGAATTACAAATTCGTTCTATAATGCAGCAAACGTTTTGAGAAGCGCATCATTTAAGTAGATATGTACATTGTACATGTACAAAATCCATACTAATATTATAAATGCGAATGTAACTAAGTCTGTCTGTCTCTTACGCTTTCCCGCTTAAACCTCTCAACCGATTTTGATGTAGTTTGGCACAGACAATTTTTAGACCCTGAGAAAGGGCATAGACTACCTTTTATTAAAAAAAAAGGATATTAAATCTAAAAAGCGCGATATAACCGAATTCCACGCGGGGGAAGCCGCGGGCGGAAAGCTAGTATATTATAAACACGGGCGAGATTGTAAATATCACTCTACTATCAATATTTTGAAAAACCAATTAATTATGCCCCCTGTCTGCGCCTACATAAAGAGGATATAATCCCGCAATCCGACTCCCCTGTTTTCCCCTAACTCCCCCATTAAATCCAAATAGAAAGCAATATCAAGCAATTAGTTAAAGTTTTAATAACCCACGTACTGCAGTCCGTCCTATATTTTGATTTGTTACAATTTGTCTCGCTAATCAACAAAGGCTGGGAAAGTCTGAGAATCTTTCCAAGCGCGTCTAATCAATACAAAACATTCCATTTTCATTCTCAAACAAAAACCGAGTGTACGTGGATCCGCACAAGGCACAAATTGCTATTTAATTGTGTCAGCAATTACCGCATTCAACTGGTAACTTTATCTAGGTTATACTATGAGGTGCTTTCAGTAAGCCAACTGTGCAGTTCCCACGTAGTAGTACCTAGAACTGAAACCTTTGTTTCAAGTATCAAGTTACATATCAACACACGTACAATGCTGAGGTAAAAGCAAATTATCCTATGCCATGGCACACCAAGGTAAACAAGAATACAAAACAGAGCAAAAAGAGAACCACGGACATATGAAACACTGTATAATGTTTTTTTTTTTTTATTAATTATAAACTAGAGCTTGACTGCAGTCCCGCCTGATGGTAAGCAGTGATGCAATCGTTGATGGTAAAGCGCACTAGTTTATTAAGCCTATTCACTTGAAAATCTAAGGAATAGGAAGGATGACGGACCCTTACAAGCAGATTACTCAGTGATGACTAGATTGACATATACTAAAGCCAAAACTTCGAAGACATGTGACTTCTACCAACCTGTACTAAGCCCACGTGGTAGATTACGGCCCACTCCCCCTCACGGAGCGGAGGTCTATGTCCCAGAAGTGGGAACATGCTATAACAGCTGATTATGTACCTACCTAGTTTTTTCCCATTATCTTGTTCGGGTTCTAGTTCCAGTAGTAGTAGGTTCGTTGCACCTACACCATATAACTGATTCCGTATTTTGTAAGTCCAACAAATGCAATACAATAGCTTAATATAGGTGCCTAATTACGTTATTACAAAAGGCACAAAACTAGTAGCTAGACAGAATACTAGTAAATAATTAGGTCGCTTACACTTGACAATACAAAGGCAATGCATAATAAATACGAAAATGAAGGGCTGAGAGTTCTTGCTAGCGTGGCTATTGGTTAACTACTTATTCAGTCATATTCTTACAGGAACAAAGCACCTGCGTGGCTACCATGAGTTTTCATTACGAAGACTCGATCGTCGATATCGACCGCGTTAGACTCATCGATTGGCCCGCTTCAAGGTTTTAAGAACTCTCAACCAATGAGAGCGCCAAACGCGGTCGATGCGTAAGATCGATTCTCGCAATGAAAAGTCATGGTAGCCACGCTGGAATATCGTATACAGTGATCGATACCTATAAAAAGACGTAACTAAGTATCTCGCTTGTCTGTTAAATAACAAATGAGACACTGTATGCAGGCAAACGTGCATTTAACGTTCAGGCGCTTTTGCCATACCTATTATTGGAATCAATTGTAACAGCACATACCTACTTAGGACCCATTAACTTAATTAAATGTTATTCCGTGGTGCTTGGCAATCTGGGCTTCTCCCAGTTGCAATAATGTCCTTTTGTGCCGATTGGCCTAGTTCTGTTCTGTCTTCTGCTTGTTATGGAGGGAGGTGGAAAAATATATTTTTTCTTACTCCTCCGCTATTCTTTTCTGATTAATTTCGTTGTGGGACCCAAGACATCGTTTCTCCGGGACTCGTCGAGCTTCATTGCTCGGCGTTTTTCTGGCGGTCTCCACTGTTGATTCTGGCTTTCAGGAGTTGCAGTGGGTGGGAAAAGCGTGGCGGGTTTTGTCCCAAAAAAAAAGGCAAACGTGCAACGTGTTTTTTAAAAGGCATTGCACAAATCTGCGCAACAGACAGACAGACAGACAGAGTTACTTTCGCATTTATAATATTAGTATGGATTGGTGTATTAAACCTGCACCCTAAATGTGTAACACGCTATTGCTATTAGTTGGTATTGTCGATGGGTGGGCGTTTTGGGAGGCTGTCTTATGTAATATTGACGTTCAAAAAGTGCTGATTCTCGGCCTAGTTTGAATAAATGACTTTTGATTTTGAATCAATTCGAAGCCATCCATGTGTTCTAAAATGTGTCTGCTTAACAACGTAAATAACGCAATGAATGTTGATGAACTGTCAAAATGAAACCCATTGCCACTAATAGTGTGTTACGCAATTACTCTGCTTTTGTAAAGAAAAGGTCGGACTTGCGAAATGTGGAAAGAGTTGACGAAAGTCTTTGACTATTTATTAATAGGACAATGTAGGGTAGCAGAAAATTATACCTTGTTTTATAATTATATAACATATTTCATTTGTAAGCAAGATATTTTTAAATAGAAATACTTAATACTCACATTCACTTGTTTCTGTGAGGAAAAAAATTTATATGATTTTATGGAAAAATAACTTTACTACGTACAGAATATAACAGTTTTTGCTACGACTTCAAACATTTTTAAGTATAACTTTTTCAATGTTGCTAGTCAAGCTGAAATCAACTTAATTTTCATTTCGTTAGAGTTGACTTTCGTTAAAATTGAAATAACATCATTTGAAACAAATTTGAATAGGTTTTAATTATAAGCTAAGAGGACAAACTCACCACAGGAAAAACTAATATTAAAAATTACGGTAAAAAGGACGAGCCTATAGGCCTTTCGTCGAATATTTACACTGGGTTTTTTTATAATTATAAACTAGAGCTTGACCGCTATCCCGCCAGATGGTAAGTTGTGATGCAATCGTTGATGGTAAAGCGCGCTAGTTTATTAAGAGCCTATTCACTCAAAAAAAAACGAGTGGATAGGAAGGAAGACGGCAGTTGAGCGATGTGATGTAATGTTAAATCCAACGACACGACCAACGATGCTGCGCCAGGGACATTGATCTGGAGACCCTCCACGACCGAACTCCTGACACAACATGAACCCGACGAATCGCTTGGCGGCAAGACGTCTGCTGGGTGTTAACTTCTGCCGGCAGCCGAGGCTATGGTCTACCACCGAGAAGATCGGCTTCCAGTCTAGCTGGATTCAGCTGAACGTAGAAGAACTAAAGTCACCAACATAGTCCAGTGGATTAGCTCTCTGAAGTGAAGCCGTTGGCCGATGGGGCAGAAAGGCTCTTGAATGGCGACCACGTACCGGCAAGCGCAGCGTCGGACGCCCACCGACTAGGTGGTCGGATGATCAGACCAAAATCGCAGGGAAGCGCTGGATGCATGCCGCGTCCAACCGTTCTTTTTGGAAATCCTTGAAGGATCCCTATGTATGTCCAGCAGTGGACTTCATATGGCTGATATGATGATGATGATGATGATAAGGAGCGATTGCCTGCTTATCTGACCTCCGTAACGTTGAAAAAAGTTGGTGGATAATTTTCAGAATATTGATTATAAAGACTTCTGCCCACAATTTCTTAATTTGTTATAGTATATAAGACAGGTCCCTATTTTATACAAAAGTTTTGAATTTTTGACGGAAGTTTCAAACTCTATCACACGTTAATTATACCCCACGAAAAAAAAAATTGTGAATTCTACCAAAATTTTATACCTAGAATAAGTCTGATCTCTTATAATTTTGAAATTTAAAAAGTTTCCTACTCAAGAATCATCCTCCTTTGACGCGGGAGCATCCTCCGACCAGACGAGTGTTGTGTCTGTTGATTTTCTCCCCGCCAATTGATTGAGCCGGAGGGACGCCGCAGCAAACTTTGCTTTTGCAATTCAGGGCTGTGAGGCATAGTGACGCATGTGGCGACAAAGATAATATACCTGCCGCAATACATACAGACGTGATTTTGTATAATCTAATTATTTTTTATATTTTCAGAACACTGGTACCCCTGTTAGAGGCGCCAAGCGAGCACAGTTCAACATCTTCTCGAGAAACGTCGGAGGGATACCAAACACACAGAATCTGCGCACTACTCTTGTCCCTATCCTATGGGTCGAAGAAGTGAGTATTATCCAGGTTTCATTAGCACGGAAAGATTAGGTCTTTGTCATAATCATCATCATCATTATCAACCTTTTTATCGTCCTGCTGCTGGGCACAGGTCTCCTCTCATACAAAGAAGGATTGAACATAATCACCACGCTTGCTCAATGCGGGTTGGCGATTTTAGACTTAAAGTCCAGGTTTCCTCAAGATGTTTTCCTTCACCTTCAGTCATTGGTGTCCAAGATATACTTAGAAAGTACATATAACTTTAGAAAAGTTACATTGGTACTTGCCTGACCTGTATTCGAACCCGCGCACTGATACTTGAGAGGCTGGTGTTTTAACCACTAGGCCACCACGACTTTTATAATACCATGTCATAATACCTTCAAATAATTAGCTTTCTATCTTATCTGTGTCAGTTTTATTATTAATGTGTAACGCTTGCTAAAATTGGATAAAATTGAAATCCGTGCAGTGATAAAATACATTTTCTTCAGCATTTTTTTTAAGATTTATGTGAGACATTGGGGAGTCTGCTCCTCCATATTCACTGTGTGTGTGTCATACAGTGGCCCGGAGGTGTACAGAGTTTAGACGTGGAAGAACATCGGTTAAAGATGACCCGCGAAAATCACTAGTTACGGAGTTGTGATATTCATCACCTCTCTTGAATTAGGTAAAGCTAGCAGAGCAGTAAAGCAGCTATCACAGCTAGCAAACCTAACACAATATTACAAATAAAATTTTACTTGTTGGAAACATAATAAAATGTTAAATATATTTCTATAGATGACATTGCGCTTAGTGTGTCGCTTATCAACCAGTTGCTCTTCATGAATAGACAATTGAAAGGATCCATCTTAAACTCTCAATGAATGAGATTTCATTCACTCAAATGAATGAATGGTGCACAATCCCAGTCTGACGTATAGTTCAACGGTGAATTGAGTCCAATTGAATGTTTATTAGGTCCATTAATTCGAATCATCGAACGACAATAGTTTCCTTTCCTATAGTTCAGGCGCCTTGTAAATATGGTATAGCAATACGCAGTTACGGAAAACATTGCATTTACAAATCGATATTGTAAGTAACCTATGCGGCTAAGAATTTTTTAACACCCTTGCTCGTAAAGCTGATGTAATTCCACCGGTTTTAAATATGTAAAGCAGGCCACAACAAACGCGTGTTTTATCAAAGCAAATAGTTAAGTTATAGTCCATAACAGCATTATTTTCCATAACAGCATTATTTTCCATTTCAAGTAATCTCTAGGCTCGCGCTGCGCGCTGTTCCATATTTGAAATGGCAAATAATAATGGGTAATTCCATGAAAAACGCTACCGCAACATAAATTTTTAAATTACTGTTTTTAAATTAAAATGTATCTTAGGATAATCTTAAAACCCCATATTTTAATGATATGTCATTATTTTTTCGATAAGTATTTAATTTTTCGATTTTTTTACATATTTAAGTTAGGTTAGTATGAACGATTGATGGTTGATAAATTTAATCAAAATTGGATACACTGAAAAAAGAAAACTATTGTTAAATTGGCATTACGCTTCCCGCCATTCGAACAGAAAACTTTTCAAGAGTTGTTGCGTGTAATATTATTTCGTAAGTTTTATTATTCTTTCCATTTATTTAACTTTTAAATTATGCCTCCTACCTGTAACACCCGTTACAAAAAAAGTGCATTTGTTTGTTTGGCGATTAAGTTATTGCACGCATTATAAAATGCTTTTAAGAAAGTAAGGATATGATTGATAACCACTTAAGTTTGCATTTATATGAAGATTGGCCTTTTTGTTTGTGAAATTTTGGCGGGTAACAGTGTGTAACACCCGTTACGTAACGGGTGTTACCAAATTTTGACATGCCTTGATAAGAACTAATAATGAAGGTTTTACGTTTAGGGGTCCTCCAAATATTATAACGACACGTTTTTTGTCTTTCGTTAATAAAAATGTTTTCGTCAACAGTTGACAACATTTTCATTTTGCTGTGTTGAATAAAATATTTGCATTTTATTGTTACTTCTTATCTTGTTGGTAAATGGGTAACCTCTAATGTCTTGAGTTATTTGACCCATTCACTAGCCCCGAATCCCTTGTTCAAAAACTAGACTAAATTTAAGTTGCATGCTATTATTTCTATTTAATTAAGAAAAAGACACTTAGATAAATTATAGTTAGCTGTTTTCATGCAGCCTTTGACAACTCGACAGATCTCTGACACTAAATGTTGCAACTCAGCAAAAACGCCGACAATTTAACTTAGTAGCGTGATTTATTGGCGGGCCCCAAACTAATAATTATGCCTGATACCGAATGCAGTATGGTGTACTTTGCTTAGGTTGAGCTAGCTTTCCTTTTATACTGACGATGTCTTCAGCGAAAAATAGAATGAAGAAAAATATAGACAAAGCCTAAAAAAAATCTGCAAAACATGCACAACACCGTGCAAAAAGAAAGAGAAAGGGACGGAAAACGAAGAAAAAAAGATAAAGAAAAAATTGTACAAGATCCAAACTTAAAAGCTTAAAACCAGACAAAAAACTAGAAATCGCGTAGAGAGTATTTCGACTAAAACATTACAATATTTTTATTAAAAATATTGTAATCTTTTAGTCAAAATGCTCTCTCTGAAAACAAAAAAAAAAGGATACAGTGGTGCAGGGATATGCCAATATGTCCATGCGAAGGAGCAGATATTATTATTTTCCCAAAAATATTAATGTAAATTAGCAGTAAACATGATTATTTCACTGCTATTGTTATTACAATACCTTTATTGGTACAAATATTGTTTTAATTTCGTACTCGTAACACCCGTTACATTCAGCTGTAACACCCGTTACAGTTTTAAACTTCGATAAAAAATTATGTTTGTATTTTTGTTTTAAAACAAGTGGGCTACGAAGTTAAGAATTTATTTAGCTACGTAGTTCCAATTTTTTCACTAACGTAAAGTAAAGAAATTCGCAGAGTTTTGCTTTAATTTCGGTTAAGCCCGAAAGCTTAGACAAAATCGTGTAACGCCCGTTACGCACATATCTCGCCTTGAATTTCTTTACTGCTGTTTGTAACTGTCCAATTTATTACAGATACCAGTAAATAGTCCTAGATGGAAGGTGTTAAGCTCATAAAACTTAATTGTTTTCTTATTGCATCATGAATTAATTGTCAAGTAAAAGTGTACGACCTGTAACACCCGTTACATGGAATGACCCTAATACTAATGGAGGGAAAGCAACAGTGTGCATTCACAGATTGAGTTTATTTAAAATGAACAAAATATAAAATACTTCTGTTTCTGTTTCCTCGCAAGTGTGTTAAAAAACGTCGTACGATATACGTGCGTATTGGTTATAACATGCTCGGCTCAATTACACCCTCGCCTTCGGCTCGGGCTGAAATTCCGCCTCGCACGTTATAACCATCATTACGCACTAATATCGTAATGTACTATAATTGAGACAACAGTCCGATTCTGTAACCATCTCATCGTGAAAACTTACATGAAATGAGTTTGGAGTGAGCTGTTATACCATCTAAATACTAAGAATTGACACTATTGACAGCTCACTCAAGCTTACTTCATCTCTCTTGGTGAGATTTTTACGGAATCGGTATTCAGGGAGGCAGAGATCGACTACCATAAATTCGGCACATCATCATTCTCCTGCCCTTATCCCAATTTATTTGGGGTCGGCGCAACATGTCTTTTTCTTCCATACATCCCTATCAGAAGCCATCTCGGCAGTCACCCCCTTCTTAGCTATATCATCCTTCACACATTCCATCCATCGTTTCTTTGGTCTTCCCCTACTCTCATAGCCATCAACATTCATAATTAAAACTCTCCTCACGACATTCTCCTCATTTCTCCGTAACACATGCCCGTACCATGACAACCGATTTCCACACAACTTTTCAGCTACCGGTGCCACTTTCAGACTTCCTCTTATGTACTACTCATTTCTTATTCTATCCATTCGTGTAACACCACACATCCCTCTTAGCATTCTCATCTCGGCTGCATGCAATTGCCTTTCATTCATCCCTTTCGTAGCCCAACACCCTGATCCATACAAAAACCATAAATACTAGGGTTGTAACGGAGCTTCGCCTCCGCTTCCGTTACTGCGGAAGTTCCGCAAGAAATCGGATCTTCGCTTCCGCCTCCGCCTCCGCACAATTTTTGCGGAGTTATAACGGAGGTTTATTTACGTATTTATAAAATAAATAACGCGACGCTCGACAACCGTCCGGCCGCGTTTGAGCGCGAAATGGTCAAGAATCAACTAGTGCGAGGCGGGAATGCGGCAAACACAATAATGTTTCTCCTTAATTTTCATTACAAGAAGCTAATATTTTTTTTACCAAGTATACTACTATTAATGTACGTATTTAAAATAAAAATTTTGTTTTAATTAACCATAAATTTCATTTTTTTCTATATATACTTTCACCTCCGCCTCCGCTTACGTTAACCTCCGCATCCGCGGAGGTGAGACTCGTCGCCTCCGCATCCGCCTCCGCCTCCGCTAACAAGCCTCCATTACAACCCTAATAAGTACCATAAATTCGGCACATGATTTTAGAAAATACTCACTTCTAGATGACTAGATATTTATCTTGTTATTTTAAACTTATTTAATAGATAATGGCGCCGATTCCTTTGTTCACAAACTAAATTAAATTTAAGTAGGTACTTACAGTGCATCTTTTTCTTTCACTTTCATTAAGGAAAAGACAGAATATTAAATGTTAGTTTAGAGCCATTGATATAATATTAAACAGATATGATATGCTCTAACAAATTAACCAAAATAAATGTGCCGATCGGAGCAGCAGCACACACATGCAATTTTTTTATTCTGCGTACATTTCACACGTTGGCACAGTGTGAGTGAGATGGGGCGCAATCTAAAGCATAAAGAAGAAAAAGATGGCTAGTGTTTGTCGTTTGCGCTTAAATAGAATCGACGAAAACTAAAGCGACTTGCTGGACTTACCTCATTTTGTACGCTTCATTTTCAGTGCGCTAGTGACGTATCTACCTTAGTTTAATATTATATCAATGTTTAGAGCTGTCAAATTAGTCCTCTCCTGGCGTAAATTGGCGTATTTTTGGTCGCCATGATTATTTAATCGCGTCTAAACTGTCTATCATAATTTCACTAGATTAAACTGAGATGTTATCTTTTATCCTTTCCTTAGAGATGGAAAGAAAAAGATATACTTACCTAACTTAAAATTTGTTTAGTTTGTCAACATGCGAATCGGCTCCAGTAACAACAATAAAGCATGTTTGTTTTCGGTAGTATTAACGGCTAATGTTTTCTAACTTTCTGTTTTATTTTCAGAGTATTAATTTGCCTACAAAATACGTCGAAGAACTGACAGACCGGTTATTAAGCAATCTTCGATTGGTGGATATATTGATTCCAGTGCTTATAGCATTCTGTTGTGTCATACTTTGCCTTGGCATTGTTCTTACAATTAGAGCAAAATGTAGGAAAAACTTGTAAAAATCTATTTGTAATATGAACAATGTAGATAATCAATATACTATTTTATTCATAAAACTTGTTTAAAGTTAAGTAGCGATTTTAATCATACATCTGTACCGATTGTCTTATTCATTATCTAAATTAATTTTAAGTGAATTGCATGATTTAATTCCCCCATCTCCGTTCCACCATCGGACGACCCGTCGTACGGCTGGTTTCCGACCTTACGTTGTTAACACCACTACGATCCGGACGAAGCGTTTCGCCTCCTCCTTTATACCGCGTACATCGAGGGACTGGAACAATTTGCCAGCGGCGGTGTTTCCTTCGGACTACAATTTGAGTGTCTTCAAGGCTAGAGTGAATAGGCTCTTAATAAACTAGTGCGCTTCACCATCAACGATTGCGTCACTGCTTACCATCAGGCAGGATTGCGGTCAAGCGCTAGTTTATAATATACAGTATGTTAAATAACAGAGGGCGTTCCCTTAAACTCGTTAATATATATCATTAATAGATTAAAATAAAAATATCAGCATAGAAAAATAAGCATAAAAAAATCCGAATAAAAAAAAATTCTAATTGGAAATAAATTTGAAACCTCCTGTTTTAAATCAAAATAGTAGTCGTCATGTATAAATAAATTGCGACGTTGCCGTCTTTCATGTTCGCGTGTACAGTGTGTTTCTTTTACATGTCAATTTAAAATTTTTATTGAATATTTTCATATTGGAAAAAGTTTTAAAACATTTTGTTTTCGAATGGAAATATTTTTTTTAGCATGTATGTATGCTATACTATTTCGGGTTAACGGGAACGCCCTCTGTTAGTTAACATACTGTATATATTAAAAAAAATGACAGCACAACTTATCCTTTATATTTCATTAAGAAAAGGACTAAAGTTAAACTATAGGTACCCTAAGTTTAGCCCTGTCAAATTAAGATACTCCAGAGACAGTTTAGATGCGATTAAAAACATGGTTACTAAAAACACGTCAGTTTACGTCAGACGCGGACTAATTTAACATTTAAGTATGAACTAAAATTTTGCTTTTGTCCTTTTCTTAAGTATATGGAGAGAAAAATATGCACTGAAATTAAATTTAGTTTAGTTTGTTACTAAGAGACACTTCACACATGTCGACAACCCCGTGAGCCAAGTCAAGATACCTGGGCCTGTAGCCAATGTAACATCGCTTCTTATCGATGCGAAATCGAATACCAAACTAACCAATGGCGGGAACGATTGACCACGTGATTTGTCGCGTCGCGAGGTCTATCGTTCCCGCCATTGGTTGGTTTGGTATTCGATTTCGCTTCGCTACGAAGCGATGTTACATTGGCTACAGGCCCTGATTTGTTTATCTTTCTCAGTTTTCACGAGGTTCTCATCATGTGGGATGGTTATGTCAATAATCATTGCACGCCGCTCTGATCGATCCACATTTCTAAGTACCTATATCAGGCAACAATAGTCCAGTCAGTGATGATGGATCTTATGAATTTGCGTGTCTCATCTTACCTACTGTTGCATTTTCTTTTCATCGACTTTCAATATTCAACGAAGAAAAAAAGAAGTTTTAATTTAGAGACCTATAGATAAAACTAACAATTCAAAGATATAACAATGGATAGAGTTTAACTAAGGATTAATTAATCTGCTCTTATTAATGTAGGTATTGACTGATTCAAGAATAAAATCTGTACAAATTAAATACTAACATATCCTAAACCTGTATGATATTATTATATTGTTGTTTTATTTAATCTTATCCTGTCTCCTTTCTCTTTATGATTGTTTTAGAAGGCTTGTTTCAATAGTGGCTGTTATGTCATAGTTTTTAGGTTCAGAATACAGTGTTCTATGATATCTCACTTCTGAGCTTGATGATACCTATTTCAGGGGCCTTAGTCTATTATTACAATACTAACTGTGCCACGCGGTTTCACCCGCGTAAGTTTCGAACCGAAAAAACTCAGTTGATATGAAATAAGCGCCTGTTAAAAAATGGGCGCAATATGTACTTCCGCGTTAGCTCCCGTTTTCGCAACATTTTTTGTTACTGCTCTGCTCCTATTGGTCATAGCGGGATGTTATATAGCCTATGTCCTTTCTCAGGCTCTAGACTATCTGTGTACCAAATTTCATTACAATCGGTTCAGTACTTTTGGCATGAAAAGCGGACAGACAGAGACACTTTCGCATTTACAAAATTAGAATGGTCGAACAGTGATCACATAATGATTGATTTTGACAAGTTTCGTAATCAGCTAACAAGTGGTCAATCACTGACATTCCACTCCGTAGATATTAATAAATGTTCGAATTGAGTAGGTAGTAGTTTTTAGAAAATTATTTCTACCATCAGGTTTTATAATTTTGGCAATAAGGCAATGCCATTCTATCACCTTTCCATTACGAGAAGACTGACAGAATTGATCTTCTTCTTCTTCAGCCTATATAAAGGTCAGCAGGTTCCAGCAGGTCCACTACTGGATAAAGGACTCCCTCAAAATGGGGGGTTTGTCACAATCCCCACGCTTGGTGGGCGGGTTAGGCGTCGCAGTAGAATTGGAATGACAATGGAATCGTGTTTGGATGAATGATAGATTTATAAAAATAGCAGACGAGAGCCCCTGGTCTGTACAATTTGTCGCAGAGGACCTGAGCTAGCCCCAAAGTAAGTTCGAAACTTGTGTTAACATCCAAGACCCAGGCCAATCAAGAAAAGATCGTTTTCCATCATGACTGGCCGGGGATTGAACGTCGCAGGCAGGCGTGTTGACCGCTGCGCCACGGAGGACGACTAATCTTTTACCTGTGTATCTTTTACCATTCATCCTGTATAACAAATTCTGGCTATAATGATGACGAATGTGGCTTATGGTAATACCGATCGGTTGTAAAAGATCCCACAGCGAAAAGTTGTTAGAAGTGAGCTAAGAAGAACTGTCTATATTGGAAATCCAGTGCAACTACTCCTGTATCGTGGATGCGTTTACAAATTCTCACATACACAATCATCAGGCCCTGAGCAACTATCTGCAGGTCAAGCAAATGTTAGATCCGAGCGAGAATAGAACGCACAACATGCAGCGCAACAGTCGATAGCTCAGCCACTGCACCAACTGTGTTGTCATTAGTTGGAATGGCAGATACAGAAACGCACTGCTGTTTCAATCAATGACCCTATACAGACGCCAGCAGGTTTAAATCACCATTCAAAGTTAAAATATATTAAAGAAAATTGACAGAAAATGTAGTCCCACTGTCAACTAATTACTGCAACTACTATATTTTGTGATGCCATCAATGCAATCGATCTTAAAATCAGTCGAACAATTTGTAAATAAAGGTCTGTTTATATGTTTTTCTTTTTAAATTGCCTCATACTAGGAATTAATCCTGTATCATCGGTGCGTATCCAAACATTTATAAAAACAAACAGCCAGACCCCGGACAACTACCTGTAGGCCATACAAATATTTCTTCCATGAGGGAATCGAACCCGCGACATACAGCGAGGTAGTCGATCACTCAGCGACAGCACCAGCCGTGTCATCCAAAAATATGACTAATCTTATTCCAGATGAAGCATACGAGTTAACTCTACTGATTTTACATAGGAAAGTGTGACACACATATCGTAATGTTTCTCCTGAAGTTTTGGTGAAAAGTTTTGGGCCTGAGCCCAGCTGCTGCTGAACGGAGTTTCAATCCTCGGTGCGACAGAGTACGACAGTCAGGCAGCCTGTTAGCAGCTCAGATGCTGGATTTGTCTGGTTGAAGACTGACTCGCCGTCTACTACATGAGGCATATATGTATACAACGTTATTTGTCTGGTTGAAGACTGGCTCGCCGTCTACTACATGAGGCATATATGTATACAACGTTATCTGTCTGGTTGAAGACTGGCTCGCCGTCTACTACATCAGGCATATATGTATACAACGTTATTTGTCTGGTTGAAGACTGGCTCGCCGTCTACTACATGAGGCATATATGTATACAACGTTATTTGTCTGGTTGAAGACTGACTCGCCGTCTACTACATGAGGCATATATGTATACAACGTTAATTGTCTGGTTGAAGACTGACTCGCCGTCTACTACATGAGGCATATATGTATACAACGTTATTTTTTGTTTATGCAAACCTGAATATAGTTTGTTTACAATAAGCAATTGAATCAATTCCAATCATTTTTACACTACCGAGCGGACGACACAGCTGGCGGTAGAACATATACTAGCACAGTGTCAAGCGGTGCGTTGACCATATTTTTGTTGGGACAACCAAGTAAGATAACAAGCTCATAACTTTGTAGATTATCATGATATCTTTTTGAAATTTTGCACATAGATTCTTTACTTATGAATACTAGAATCGTGTTTCGGATTTCGCATAACCAAAAAATAGCGTTGTAAGTATAACTGGCGAATTAAGGGGCTCTTGGTAAGTATACGTCTACCTAACCCTTCGGGAGTACAGGCGTAATGTTATACAACGGTACCTATTGGAAAGGGTTTTTTAATCCTATTTTTATCCTACATGTGGAAAGTTGATATGATGGCAATATTAGGCGTACAAAATTACAGAGATAACATGTCGGTTAGGATTGGAATGTAAGAAACCGATACTTTGGTACCAAATCAATATTTATTTTAATTAAAATCCTTTTAATATCGTTTGATAGCATCCAAAAACTGTGCCCTTGGTAAGTATCTATAAATCCTTCCCGTTACACGCTGACTATGTATATAGACGACAGTTCGTCAAGCTCCCACAGTGTGTCAAATATCTTTACTAGATTATCAACTTTATCCCTAAAGGATTAAGGCTAAAGGTTGATTGGAAATATTTGACAGTTTTGGGTATCTTGGCCTGCTGTCGCCTGTACCTACTTACATAGACATCGTGCAACGAGAAGGGTAGGTATATAAAACTAAAACTTCCACGAACATTACCTAGTGTTTTATGGCGATTCGAACACCACTCTATAGTCAATTTGATTTTTTCTACAAAAGTTGCAGTTCAGAAGAAAAACACTATATTTTTGCGAAGTACACAACTAGGTACTTATATTTAACCATGTGTCTATTTTGATACTTAGAATAGTGAGTGGATAGTGTTTTAAATCAGCGTCTGCGATATATTTCGACAGGGTTCGATGTATAGCACATCAAAGACTGTCGAAATTTATCGCAATAGACAAAATGCATGTGTAGGTGAGTGTTTCTATTGTTTGTGTGTGCTGCGAACCGGCGACACTATAGACAGTAAATAATATTTCTGTTGCATCATTAAGATTTCTGGGGCCGGCGAGCAGTGATGCAGCCTCTCCGATGAACTCAAAACATCCTCCGATGTGCTTCGTCTCCAACTTGGTTTCCAGAACATATAGTGTACTGTAACTATATGCATACTTCTACACGTTCGTCTTTCAGGGTTCTTTTTATCAGTTCTTTGAAGAAAGAAGCCTACCTGATTGTTGTTGGCGATGTTCTTGATTGCGTTCAGAGTAATCTTACCTTATGTTCATCTAAAGTACCTTTCATTATACGCGTGTATTATTACCACAGTTATTTATCTCTGTTCAGGCCCCTAATCAGCGAACACATTTTTGTCAAATGATTGTGACTAGTTGGGACCGCCCATTGGTCCATTCGGTCCAAACGATCCCAACCAGTCGCAATCATTTGACAAAATTGTGTTCGCCGATTAGGGGGCAGCTTTTGTCCACAAACTACAATCTTGAATGGAATTAATGAAATCCGCGATGTTGAACGGCTGCGTTGCGTTGCATTCCATACAAAATCAGTAGGATCTAAATCAGTATTCCATACAAAGTCTATGGCCAAAACCTGAATTTCGAGAAGCAATTAGCACCTTGTGCTGACGAATCTGATTGATCTTCTGTAGGAACTAACGGGATTATTCCATAATCTGATAATCTTTTGCAGGTATTCATATTCATGGATTTTAGATAACATTTAGGGTGATAAAATAATAGATATAGAATCATGATGTGATACATTTATTCGTAAATATATGACAACATAAACTGTATGTATATGAGATAAATCCTCAATGGGGATGGGAATCACCCTTGCTTTCGTAAAAGATCTTGGAACACCTGAAATACTGACTAGTACTTATTGAATCATTAAACTATACGACGTTCAAATAAGTTTATGCATATAATGATTAATATTTTCTCTACATCCTAACATCTATGCGTCTAAAAGAAAGAGTTTGAGTCTATATAGGTATGAATATCGAAATTCCTATTATAAGTAGATGTTAACTGGACTTATCACATAGTAAGAGTTCTCAAACTTGAGTGCTGTTAATTTAGCAATGAAATAAATAAACTTTTAACATTGAGCTTTATTTAAAAAAAAAACTGGTTTACAGTTACATGTAATAGGTACATACCCTTTAATTTTAAATTGATTTCTAAACATTTCCTCAAATAGATTGAATTTCTCACAAGCATTCTGAAATGTATCGGACAATCAAACTACATAATTTTTATACTTTTGTGAGGCTGATAATGCGGTAATTAGTCATCCTTAGTAGACTAGATAAAAACAATAACTAATGCATGAGATTTCACAATAATATGTACTTAACACATTCGACTACGCAAAAATATCCAATGCAGGTATAAAAATAGTTAACAAATTAATTTACTCAACTCAAAGATACACATCACTCAGACCGCGTTGTCAGCCCCGTAAGGACATAAACTTTTGACATAGGTAACAAAAATTCAGTCGACAAAACAAATTCTTATACTGGACCCAAAATGCACCAACCCACAGTCTTTTTCCAACCAACAATGTTTCTTTTCTTGAAATCATTTCTATTCTTGAGATGTTTCAGAAATGTATGGAGCCTGGGCCAGCACATTGTACATTTAATGCTAGATATAGTTACCCGTTTTTAATGTTAATTTCCTATATTTTGGCTTAGTTTTTATACAGATTCAATTTAACTCGGCCAAGCAGTGCAACACAACTACTAATAAATAGGTGGTCAGCAATAAGCGAAATAAGATTTTGACAGCGACATTTGATTGACGTGTCATGTATCTAAGGCTATCGTATCTATATTATCTACCATATGACTGCGAAAAAAACAAAACATGAGTTCCGAACATACGGCCCATTAAATAAACACAATTAACTCAAATCAACACTCGACACGAACACAATGGGAAAATAGAACTGTCAAAGTCGCCAACAAACGTTAGAAAAAGTGTCATGGCTACCTTAATAAAGGGTTATCTCACTAAAAAACTTTTCAAATAATTAATTATATATACTTGCATTTTTATTCAAATTAATTTAGTAGTATTTTTATGGTAATCTTCTATTTTTTTCCTTTTTATCTATTGGCGTACATAGTGGTGGCCCAAAATGAAACATCTTTCATGTCAAAATACTAATTTCAAAACTAATATAGTAAAAAAAATCTTTGATATAGAAACAGTTCATATATTTAGTATTTTAAAATTAATCACCTTTGATGATTCATGATTAGGATTTACTTACTTCACAAATATGCAGTAAGAAAATGTTTGTAGGTTGGTACAGTCAACTGCACATTAACGATTACTCCTCCTCCTCCGTGATAATCGCCCGTACTGCTACAACATGAAGGCGCCGCCGGTTATGTTGCTACGACTGATGTGCCGTGGACTGTACATTTAAGCACGATTGGGTACCACTTTAGAATAATTTCGAAAATAAAATTAATCCATTAACTTATAATTCATTAAGGAACATTACTTCAGTTTTATTATGCTTCAAAACGTTTACATATAATAATTGTTGACTACTATTATGTATATTTAAAAATTACGATAAGAGAACGAGGCATTTTTAGTAAATACACTATTATGAATATTATTATTTTTTTTTTTCGTATATTTCGATGTACAATCATTAAAACACATTTATATTTTATTAAACATCCACTAATATATTATTTTTAAAACTACAAACATTTATGAGTGTGTGATACCTATTAATATGCGCTCGTCTTTTCCCAGCACGAGAAAAATACAAATTATGACGAACACAATTAAAATTTCCATTAATAGACATTTAAAATCCTTAACCTTATTCACTACTTTTATATCTCAGAGACTTAATCAACATCTACAGAGTAACCAGATACTGTGCCATTTAAAATTCATAATGTGCGAATTGAGACCAAATGGAAACTGGTTTCTAATGTTCTTATGATATGGTAAATACTGTGGGGTCTACGTTTTGTTTTATGTACAAGGAAAGAACAGCATGTCAAATTTGCAAGCGAAATGAGTACCTACGATAGTCTCCGAGATTATTAAACAGACATAAATGGACAAAAAGATTTATTGATGCAAAAAATCTACGACCGACTACGCGTATAAACTAAAAATGCCAACGTCAGGAATAGGGATGTATCCAAGGTATGAAAATCAATAAAATAACGTCTTATAGATAATAAAAAAAATTAAGACCCGTATTTTTTATTTTGTCGAAACTACCAAAAACTGCTGAGATATGGCATATTAAAGTTACGGAGTGGGGGCTAATTACGTCACGCCGTCGTATATTTTGTTGCACGGCGTGACGTCATGCTACATTTCAAATCATTATATTAACTTCCTAAGTATTTGTATGAAAGAAAAAAAAATACGTGTTAAATATTTTTTTATAAACCTATCTGACGGACCTTAAATTGTTTTTTAGGATACAACCCAATTGGGTCATAGGTAGGATTAATCAATTGAATTAAAATAAATGTTCCAAAAAATTTACTAATTCAGGAGTTGACAGGACATTGGCTCATTCAAGATTTAACTAAAATTAAAACTATTTAATACAATATTTACAACAATAAAAGAAAAGAAAAATGAAGCTTGTAATGTCTGGTCAACCTTTGTTTAAAGACATTTCATGAAGAACTAGAATAGTATGTACAATATATTTACAAGATTAATATAATCTAATAAACTAAACTTATTCGACGAGAGGATTATCATCATCATTTCGTTTACGGCCTTTAGCATGTGCTAGCATCGTAACCAGCTTCTTGTGACTATCGCCCACGATCCAGCCGTGTTGCTGCACGTGTTCGGGCTCTTCGCCGTCGGACGACCAGTTGTAGTAGGCCGTGGTGCGTGGCCGCGGCGGGTTGCCTACGGGTGAGTTCAACAAGTGCGCCGTCGACGTGGACGGCGCCGGCTCGTCATACGGGTTCACCTTGCCTACGTCGTCGCTGTCCCTCCTTCCTCGACTGCCCTTAGCTGAGTTACGACTACTAGTTACCCGGCTGTCAACATCTTGCTTTTGTCGGTTTTTCGAACGTTTTGCGTTATTCCCTTCTCTCTTCTTCCCTTTCTTTTTACGAGCGGAGTTAAGGACAACTGACTCCGCGCTGTTGGGGCGCGGCGGAATGCCATCTGGCTCTGATTCTGAACTCCAAGTCTCAGCCAGCACGTTTTGTTTCCCAACGGTACATTTACGTCGCGCCCTCTGTCTAGCTACCCCAGTATCGTCGTATTGGTCAAATGCATCAGCGTTGAAATCGTAACTAGTGCTGATGCCTTCATCTAATTTATTCGATGGCGACTTTTCCTTTTTCGTATCACGTTTCTTCGAAGGTACGCTATCACTCTTCGTAAGTGAAGGTTCACTCTGTTTATTTATCGTACATTTTTCATCCGTCTCTTGCTTCATAACCATCGGGGAGTCATATTTCTTTGGTGATAAGTCTTTAAAGTCTTTTGGCGAAATTAGGTCCCGTTTTTTAGATGTGCTGGGGCCATAATCGATTGCTGCTGCTTTTGATGTTGACGGGCCATAATCTAAGTAAGACGAGCTATCATATTCTTTAGGCGACGTTATTGTATGCTTAGGTGATGGACTTTTTGCCTTATTTGGAGAAGAATCTTCATTCCTGGTGGATGGCGTGCGGCTGTCTTTTTCAAATTTGGAAGTACAGTCTTCTTTTTTCGGTGTCACAAAATCTTCTTTCTTGGGTGATACGGTGTCGTTATTCAACATAGAAGAGCTTTGTTCGTCCTCTAGTAAGCTGTCGAATAATTGATCCAAATTAGCTTTTGGCTTCACGGTTTCCTTTACTTTTATACTCTTTTTATCACTACGCACTGCATTAAATCTAAATATTTTTCCCATTACAGCGTTTTTCTCGAGTGCGTCTTTTCTTTTTAAAGGTGATGTATTTTTCTTCAGATCACAGCCAACCTTGCCGTTACTCAGTTCACAGGATAATGTGCTGTTTTCTGTTTCATCGTCGCTACACACATAATCATCAGACATATATACGAAGTCATCCCCGTCAGAAACACTATCCCTAGAATTGTCCACATCATCAATGCCTGGATTTAGTTTGGATGTACTGGGCGTATCCTTATAACTAATGCTTTTAAATCTTTCCATGAGTGTTGAAGGCCTAAGCTCGAAAACTGGATCTTCATTATCAAGAAACTCATATACATCAACTTCCTTGGATGAAGTCATTTCATCTGCGCCATGCCGTTGACTATCATTTTTGGTACTTGACTCAGAAGACTTCAAGGCAGATTTATCTTTTTTCTTTCTTGAATTCCTTTTCTTTTTCTTTTTCGGAGAAGATATTGGAGGGACAATTGCTGACATGTTAATGTCGGATGTCGGTATAGAAACCTTGATTCCATCGAAACCTTTCAAGGCACCTTTTGTAGGGACCTGGGTACTTTGTTTACTTTTTTTAGATTTTTTTCTGGTTTTCTTCTTCTCAGACTTCTTTCGGCATTTGAAGCTGAAAATAAAGTATGCATAAGGAAAAAGGTAGTGGTATCAGCCGCGTCATGTGACATCTACCAATCCATACTGGGCCCGGGTGGTAGATTAGGCCCTCTCACCGAGAGGAGGCCTGTGTCCCAGGAGTGGGACACATAGCTAGGGACATCATAGGCTGATTAAGTATAAGGAAAAACAATATTCACTAAATAACCCAAAAGAGTGTGAGAAAATGTTCTACAAGGTGTTATTAAAATACGTGAAAACTTGAAAGCGGGTCATTGTCTCACTCAACATTATGAACAACTTTAACAGGGGACCAACTATAAAAAAATACCACTAATGAAGAAAGTGCATGGAGAGCCTAAGGTCGACTTTTGCTTGTGAGGTTTTGAATTACGTTACATGAGACGGCTATATGACGCTGTTCAGAAATGAAAATAATACTGCAAGGCTTAAAAAACCTTATTATACAGAGGCACTTTATAAAGTTTTTAATACCTAAAATAATAAATAAGAATATATGTATTTATATACAAATATTTTAAAAACAACAATTATTTTATTTTCTTATTTCCGAGCACTTAATACAGCGCCATCTAAACCAAACCAAATAAACCAATTGGAATATTGGTTAACTCGACTACAGATGCATAGAATGTAGATCATAAGTAATAAAGAGTCTCATTCACAAATTGGCTCTAGACTTCCATATTCTTTGGTAGATCAGATATCAGTAGCAGTGGAACATGACAGAATAACAAAGCTCGGATCACAGTGCACCGGTTCGAAACCCAGTTCTAAGTAGACCTTTTTAAAATTTAATTTTATATCATCTTCATCATCATCATACGTATATAAATATTTATATGTATATACATTTATCTAGATCTATATATTTTTCTTTAAAAAAGGTTACTATTGAACAAAAATATTAAACTACCCTCAATTCTATTGAGATTTATGATACGGGATATATTCTCATTGCATAATGACGCAATGGTCCAATCCCTAATGGTTTCGGTAAATGTTATGCTACAAGTTCGGATCTCGAAGTTCTAGGTAGTACGTGGGTTGCTTTAAAAGATTTGTAATGTTGTTGGGGAATTCGTGTTAAAATTAAGTAATATTGTAATTAAAAAAAACAAGTTAATATTCTTTAACAAGGGATGCATATTTTCCAATCCAACTACTATACTTCTATAGGGCTCTTCCGGGTTTGGCACGCTGGCCTTTTGAGTAAGCTTCCAGCGTACGGCATTTCCCCTAGCCTGACTAGCTGGGTAAAAGACTTCCTGACTGAACGGTCCCTCCGAGTTGTTGTCGACGGATGCTCTTCTGAGCCCATGTCAACTAATGCCGGTGTTCCTCAGGGGTCTGTTCTCTCTGCAACTCTGTTTCTGCTGCATATTAACGATCTGCTGATGCCCGGTATCTATGGGTATGCAAATGACAGCACAGTTGTAGAGAGATACCTGCCGGATGCTCGGGCTAGTAGGGAATCAATCAGGTCCGAAAGAGAGGCCATGGTTGAGCGAACGAGTGTTGCACTGCAGGCAGTCTCCGAATGGGGCAATGCCAATCTTGTAGCATTCAATGCCGCCAAAACACAGGCGTGTCTTTTCACCGCCAAAAGGAGCCCGTTCACCTTGGCCCCTACTTTTCGAAATGTGTCCTTGGAGTGTTCCGACCGCCTTCAGCTTTTGGGAGTTGAGATTTCCTCGAACCTTAACTTTGGGCGGTTCATTGAGTCCAAGGCCAAGGTGGCTGCCAGGAAACTTGGCGTTATCGCAAAGGTCCGGCAGTACTTCACACCTGGGCAGCTTCTAATGTTATACAAAGCACAGGTCCGTTCGTGTGTGGAGTACTGCAGCCACATTTGGGCTGGTGCTGCCAAGTGTCACCTGGCCACTTTGGATTCAGTGGAAAGACGTGCAAAGAGGCTGATTGGTGACCCTGATCTAACTCGAGTTGGTCTCCAAAGCCTAGAGCACAGGCGTAGAGTAGCCAGCCTTTCGGTGTTCTATAGGATGCATTTCGGGGAGTGTGCGAGGGAATTGCATGATTTAATTCCCCCATCTCCGTTCCACCAGCGGACGACCCGTCGTACGGCTGGTTTCCACCCTTACGTTGTTAACACCACTACGATCCGGACGAAGCGCTTCGCCTCCTCCTTTATACCGCGTACATCGAGGGACTGGAACAATTTGCCCGCGGCGGTGTTTCCGTCGGACTACAATTTGAGTGTCTTCAAGGCTAGAGTGAATAGGCTCTTAATAAACTAGTGCGCTTTACCATCAACGATTGCGTCACTGCTTACCATCAGGCAGGATTGCGGTCAAGCGCTGGTTTATAATTTGTAAAAAAAAAAAAAATACTAGCACCATCTATGTCATCCAAGACATATTTGCCCTGTACAAACGATTTTGGCTTGGAATTCTCCATGCACTTTTGACTTCGTTAGTAAATGAAATATGTAGGATCACCTCTTTTTGAGGTATTTTAATTCAACTATTCTACACCAATATATATTTTAAATAAATATGTACTTTATATTAATTTATTTTTTTCAAATTCATATTATTTCTATTAAGGGACTTAGATTTTGCCAATCTGTAGAAGCTGAAGAACTCGGTAAACGTATGTCCGTTTCACGAATTAATGTTAGTTGTCTTTTAACCTGTGTGTTATAAAAGTACACCATTGCCTAAGCAATACCCAATGTAATACCCAAGTATAGATAGCTTAGATTACAACCACTTTAATTATATGGCATAGAGAATCAGAGCAAGTGTGGGTATAATGATAAAACCAATATACTAACAATCAATGCGAATAAAATCTGACAAACATTTCACAAAATATTTATACTTATCAATATTGCTTCAGATTATATGTGAAACAAGGGGGATATCATTTGCCAATCAACTATACCGAGTAACCTTAGTTAAAAATAAAAACTTACCTAGCGCTGGGTGGTTCTATGGCTGCTTGCGTTTGTTTGGCTGCCGCGGCGGCCGCTTGAGATCTACACTTTCTCTTTATTTTATCGAACTTGTCTTCAAACATGTCTATGCTTTCAATTATATCTGGATACATTTTCTCCTTTACTTCGGGTAGCTTTTTCTGTTTACTAGGGTTAGATATGGGATACGGATCTACATGCTCATAGTCAGGCTCACGCACTTTTGGAGTAGAGTATTCAATTTGTTCATCATTGGTCTGATTTAGACCTACCTGACTAACACTTCGTTGGTATATAATATTTGACTTCAAAGAGCCCTCATTTGCAGCTTCCTTAAAACCTGAGATTAAATCTTTCTCCAAGTTTTTTACTTCATCACTTTCTAATATGTTTTTAGCTGTAATAGAATCCACATCACCGTCTCCTTTAATAGGTTTTTCAAGGAAGTCAAATTCTTTCACGGTTGACTCCGTAAAATGATTAACTACACTGCTAAAAGCTGTCGGTTCTGAAGTATTTATGTCATTTTTATTAGATTTAAGTAATTGGCAACAATCTATGAATAATGCTTCATCTCGACTTAGTCCCCTCCTTTGAGCAAGTTGTTGCTCTCTTACTTTCTTATTAACTTTTGCTAAAATTTTGTCTAACGAGGGCAGTTTAATTTTTGAATATTTAGTATTTTTCCTGTGGCCTAACTTTTTGGTTAGTCTTTTCAATCGATCTAACTGTCTCTTATATGCAATAAGATAATTAGGTTTTTCAATAATTGGGATTGTCCTCAACTTCAATTCTATTTCAGATATCTTTGATGCATGTATTACGGTCATTTGATGTCGCAAAAAGTTATCTGACCGTTGAAATTCTTTTGCACATAGGCGACAATTTCGTGGCAATGGGCGAACGAATATCTTTTTCTTGGGTTTTGGCATTCTTTTAATAACTTTTTTATTTGCGATACGTCGTCTTGATCGCGCCGCTGCGTCTCGAACCCCTGCAGTTTTCTTATTTTCGTTTTGATGAGATCGTTTTCGCGTTCGTTTCTTAGGGCCGAAATATGAGTCATCACTTTCATTAGCTATTATATGGAATGTCTCTGATATTTTTTTGGAAGCTAATAAATTAGATTTACGTGGCTTCCTTTGTGAGAAGAAACCAAAGCTTTCCATAAATTTTTCAGATCGTAGTTCTTCGGCATCATTCGGAGGACTAGATTTATCGACATCATTCAAAGTAGCCAGTGTTCGTCTATTCTTTGCAAGTTCGTTATTTACTTTTTTGTCTTTAACCTTTTGTTTTTCATTTCGTCCTAGAACGGCATCGTTTGGGTTTCGCTTATTGGGTTTACTAGACTGTAGTATTTTCTTTTCTTTGTCTTCAATGTATTTCGTTAATGGAACATCACTTTTTGAAGAGTCGTCCGAATCAGTGATGTTTTTAGAACAATCTCCTATTTTATTACTATAAGTAATAAGATAACTGGAAGGTTTCAAACTCTTCTTGAGAGCATGGCTTTTGCTAGAAGTTTCAGGTTTCACATTACGCTTAGACTTGGAATTGTTATGATTTTTTGTATTTTCATTGTGCTTATCTGATACGTTAATTTTACGCTTAAATGAATCGGGTTTTTCAATCATATCATCCAAATCAATATCATATGGGTCATATAAGTCAGCCGTCGAACTTTTTACAATAACAGATTTTGAACGCGTTTTTCGTGCTGCTGGCATGTAACACGCAGTACGTTTTTCCAAACATAAGGGGACTTTGTCTTTACGAATTTCGATATCATGTTTCTCTTCTTCTAAATCCAGATCACTGTTATTTAAAAATTTAAGCTTCTTAGGTTTTGTAACTTCATTACAATCATCAGTAGCCGTATCGTCAAGTTTCCTTTTTTCTCCAGAAGCAATTAACTTTTCATTTATTGTAGTGGAACCAGAAAGTAATTTCATATCATCAGTTTTGATATCTTTATTTGGACTTTGACTGCGACGGGTTTTATTTTCAGTTACGGAAACTTGTTCTTCAGCTTTTGTAATAGTATAGGAGCGTTGCCGCATTTGGTCTAAGTCATCAGAACTTCCAGAATGTAATCTCCTTTTAGATTTTTTCTTAAACTTCTGGGAAACCCCTATCTCGGTTTTATCGTTCATTTCATGAGATTTTCTTTCCTTACACATACGTCGTAATTGTGCCGATTTCTTGTGTTTTGTCCGTTTGCGTTTTTTCTGGTCTCTTGTCGGCATTTGAGTTTGTTCTATCGCGACATCGCTTACAGGTGAAGTACAGTCAGTAATTGAATGGTTATGGGTTGTTTGAATATTATCCTTTACAGGACTTACCTCTTTTTCGGGTGTTGAATGAGCTTGTGGCCCGGTATGTGTTTTATCTAGCAATAATTTCGAAAAAATAAGTTGCTTTTTAGTAAGCGGTGTCCTTTGGAGTTCCGTGAAAGCTACTGGTTCGTCTGTATTTTCATCGTCAGTTAACGCAGATTTTCTACGTCTACTTCGGCGTAACGGTGTTGTATTATTTTGTTCTTTTTCGGAACTTCGTTCGCAATCATTAACGAGGTCAGTCTCAATAGATTTTTTATTACTTTCAGTAGCAACCGTGTCTTCAATATTTTTATCTGCAATTGGGTTTAATTGGTCTGTAACATCTGCAGTATTGCTCTCTTCAGTGCTTGCATTAGCGGCTTGAGAAGCATGTGATTCTGGTAGACTTGTCAAGGTAGCAATGGTATACTCAGCAAGGACTTCTTTACTTTTATGATTAATGTTTTTCGAAGACACGTCAATTTTTTCAATGTCGATTTTATTGCCCATCGAATCATTATTGTTTACAGAAGCAGTCGATAATTTATATTTAGATTTCTTTTTGTGCTTATCTTTTTTGGTTAGCAATAAATCTTTATCATTTGGTTTTAATGAGACCAAGAGAGAATTTTTAATTTCTTTTCCAACATTTTTTAATAAACTAGTTTGCCGATCTTGTTTGTCACTAACTTGAGGTTTCACAATTGGCTGTTCAACACTTTTTGTAGTATCTCTATCAATTACGCTGCCTGCAGGTATAATATTACTTGCTGTTCGGACGTCTTCTTTAGTTTCATTTTGAACCGTCTCTTCAAGATCATCGGGACTGCCAATTGAATTGTTTCTATTAGTTATTTTTGCTAACTGGTTCTCCTCTACCTCTGTTATTGAACTTTCTCCGACACTAGCTTTATTGCCATGTTCTTTCATTGTATTTTTGCTAGACAGTGGTGTTAGTTTAGTATCAATTTTATCATTAATATTTGAATCTGGTTCAGTTGATTTAAGATTGTTAAGTTTATTTGCATTGTCTTTAAGTACTATATCGTCCTTTATTTCTTTGTCAACATTATTAACAGACTTATTATCAGGTAAATTATCTTGCACGTTATTTTTCAGTTGATCACGGTTTTTTACTATTATTGCAAGTGACACATCGTCTTCAGAGTCGTCGTCTTCGACTATATTGGAATTTTTAACCGTTACTACAAATTTCTCATCGGTGCCGATCATATGTTCCGAAGTTAATCTTTCAACCGCGGTATTGGTTGCACTCGATGAAGTTGTATCATAATTTTTAGGTTCAACAATATTTTTTAATGGTAGTTGAGCTCCATCTATCAATCCATAGTTTTGTGATGATTCAGAATTATGTGATTGTTCAAGAACGTGACTATCTTGTTGCAAGACAGCTGGCGTAACGTTTCTCAAATTGAGTATAGAATTGTCAGTCAACTCAATATCTTTTTTAACGACAATTTCTTCTGTTGGTGCGGCAGGTTGTTGTAATTCATAATTTGTGAAGTTTTCTGGACGTATGCACCCTAAAGATGAAACTGTAGCGAGCAGATCAGAGGAAGCTGCTTTATTTTTCTTATTTTGTTGAGTGCTACTAATCTCAGTCTGTTGAATAGCTAACGAAATTCGCCATTGCAGTAATTTGTTGTCTTCTCCTTCAAAGTCTTCATCTTCATAGAGAAACCTTGTATCCAGGGAGGGGTTTTCGTTTGGTAGGTTTTCAATTTGTTCAGGAGACTCTCTGAATTTTTCAATTTCACGCTCTTTTGTTGCTTTTATGCATTGTTGAAGTTCTGTATCAACTGGTCTCGCATTTAAAGGTTCTTCCTGTTCAGTGTTTGACCAATTCTGACTTAGATGTACCGTTGAGGATTTATTGCGTTCCGATGGTGTCTTAATACGTACAGCTCTTAAACTTGCTGTCTTGTCACTTACAATCTTTAGATTTGGTGTAGCAAGTAAAGCTACATAGTTAGTTACTTGTTGTGGTGGACCCGTTGCATGTTTAGGTTGTTCATCTGTTAATTTAACTAACTCTTTATTGACGTTACGATTTTCTTCTTCGGTCAAATCGATTACTATATTTTCTTTGTATGTGTTCTCACTTTCTGTGTTGTTTTCTATTGCAGCGGATGGATCAGGTTGAAATTTTTCTACGCTAAGGTTTTCACTATCTAAGTCGTTTTCCTCTTTCATTTTTAAAGCCATAACAGAAGGTTTCACGTCTTCTTCAGAGTCATCTGTTTTTATAACTGCTGGAAGGGGCATGGACAATGGTGGTGGCGGATTTGGCGGTAGCGGTGGAACAAACGTTGATTGTGCTGGTGGGTGACTTCGCGATGGATCCATTGCTGGCGGCGGCGGGGGAGGCGGCGGCGGCGGCATCATACTGAATTGTGGAGGTATGAATGCCAAGGGGTGATTTTTATCCATATTAAACGAGGGCATAAATTGAGGTGAACAATGTTGTATATTTGTAGGTAAATGGTAGTTTGGTATAAAACCGTGCATATTAGACATGTCTTTATTTTCGTTTACTAGCATATTCTCAGAGGTTGGTGTTTGATAGCTAACGTTTGAAACGTTACTTTCGCAATGATTCTTGGGTGTAGATTTTGAAGTTGAAACAAATTGAGGCAATACCTCTAACAGTTCTTTGGCTTGTTGGCAGGGTAATACTCCCAAAACGTCTGCTATTGCTTGTGGTAACAGGGCCATCTTTCTAGCTATCTCGGGATCAGGAGTTTCATTTGTTGCAGTACTAGCATCAACTTTATTCACAACTTTAGATACAGGATCAATGTTACTATTTACATCTATTGTGTCTTCAGCAGAAGCAGTAGTTTGCATTTGACTATTTCGCATGGAGGTTCCCGTTTGCCGCCCACTATATTGTACACCTCCATTATCTAAAGGTGCTCCTGGTAAAGTATTTGTAACGGTTGTATCCGCTGTACTCAGAGGAGTATTTGTGAGAGTTACTGAATTTGTTGGTTCCACTTTAGTGCCTGACACAGTTGCCTCAACCAATGTGAAAACAGTTTCATTGTTTTCATGTTTATACACAGTTGTAGGTACTACAGGTTTTAATAATGTATCATGTAATGGCATAGTTGCATCGTTCACAGAACTTAATGAGGATTTATCAAAAGCACTCGTTGATCCTTCTGTGGTAGTTTGATTATTTAAAGATGTATCAATAAATAAGGCAGGAGACGTGCTCATTACAGTTGTAAGATTAATCTTAGATTGAGTTGGTACTGCAACACTTACTTTGTTGGTATTTGTTGAGATTGTTGTATTTGCTGTCTGTATAACTGCATCTGCTTCCCGACTTGAATTCAACTGATGTATTTTATTTTCATAACTTTTATTTACATTTGTTTCAGCAGAAGGAGATTCCTTAATTGTATTCATTAATTCAGTTTTATCGTCCATAGAACTGTCAAATGAATCGTAACCCTGACATCGATCTCTGGTGTAATCCTCTGTGTTCATAATATCAAGAAGGCTTTCGTCATCCCCTGTCAAATCTACAGAAGGAATATCTTTGCTTTTACTCGAAAGGTCGGTAGGTAACCCTGAGTCATCATATATTATATTAGAACAGCCAATAGGTTCAGTTTCAGGTATCATGTTGCTTGGTAAATTCTGGGCGTCATAAGTTATATTTTCCTCATTGTTTACCGATATACTATGCGACGAGTCTTTTAAAACGTAATCATCTTCGTGTTTAAGAGGCAAGCTTGTAGTAACATCAAAATGGTTTCTAGGTAAGAGTAAAGGCATTTGAGGTATAGGTTCCGCCCTTTGAGGTGCAGGTTCACACATTTCAGGTATCGGTTCAAACCTTTGAGATACAGTAACAGACATTTCAGGTATAGGTCCAGACCTCTGTGGCATAGGTTCAACCATTTGAGGTATTGGTTCAGGCCTCTGTGGTATAGGTTCAGCTACTTGAGGTATCGGTTCAGAAATTTGTGATACTGGTTCAGCCATCTGAGGTATTGGTTCAGACTTCTGAGGTATAGGTGTAGATATTTGAGCTGTCGGTTCCGACATTAGAGGTATCGGTTCTGACTCTTCAGGTATAGGTTCAAACAAATGAGGTGTCTGTTCAGATGTTTCAGGTATAGGTTCAGAAATTTGTTGTGTTGGTTTTGTTATTTGGCACTCAGATTGTATAGATGATTTTACACGCATATCTACAATAACATTATCCATATCAAATCTTTCCCGAGCCGAATTCAAATCGGAAAGTTCTACAGTTCTATACATTTGAAAGTCACGCATTAAAGAGGTATCATATGGAGGGAAAAGTCGTGGGGGTTGCTGTGATATCTGCCTTCCAGATAAATTTATCGGAGCCTCTAGTAAAAGGTGGGTCATATAATTGATATAAGCTTTATCGTGCTCAGAATGTATTGCAGGAGTCTTTAAAGTACTTTCGTGATACGTGTTTGTGGGCATGTTTTTGGCAACCCATGCCTGTGAGTGATGATTTAATTCATTATATGTTTGTTGTGCAATTAATGTCTCTTTTTCACATTGAGAGTTATACTGCATCAGCAGCTCATCAACCGGATTTTCTTCCGTAGATGATCTATTTTCCGATAATCTCCTTATATTTAAGGATATTCGATCATTCAATAATCGTTGTTCCTCCATCGTTTGCTCTAATAACTGTGCATGTTCCTTTTCTAATCTTTGTTTGCGCAGTAATTGTTGGTTGATTGCTGGCCAGAGTCCATAATGATCCTGGCCAGTCATTGCTGTATTTATTTTGAATAATTCCTTATTGACCCCAGTGTGCTTATTTGCACGAGAAGGTTCGTTCGATAGTCTATGTTCATTTAAATAGGTTTGTTTGAGTGTTTCTTCACATGTTGGCATCGGCTCGGTAGAGGGGCGCTGTTCAGCAGAACGACGGTGTTCAGCAGAAAGCCGGCGTTCACCAGAAGCTCGTCTTTCAACAGAGTTCCGATGTTCGGCAGATGGTCTGCGTTCAACATCAGATCGGCGTTCGATAGAGGTACGACGTTCCAGAGAGGGTCGTCGTTCGTCAGACGGCCGGCGATCGAAGGAGGACCGGCGATCGACGGACGACCGGCGATCGACGGAGGACCGGCGATCGACAGAGGTTCGTCGATCGACAGGTCCGCGATCAGCTGAAAGCCGGTGTTCTATAGGAGGCTGGTGATCGCCCGAGGGTCGACGTTCGACAAAAGCGCGATGTTCTGCCGGGGGCAGGTGTTCCACAGAGGACGGCTGTTCGATAGAGGGCGACCGATTTATAGAGAGTGGTCGTTCTGCAGATATTCTCAAATCATTTATAACATTCTGTTCCTTAAATATGTTTGTCGCTTGTATTGATAAGAGATCATTTGTAGGCCTATGTTCATAAGATGGCCAATGCTCATTTGATAATCTGCGTTCAGATACCGAATTCTTATCTTTGGATGATCTTCGATTAGTTAATAACCTCTGATCTGGTGGCAACATTTGTTCTTTCAGTAACTGTTGATCAATACTTTTTTCAGAAATACGTCTGTTGTCCGGGTATACCACTGTATCCGGATATGTCTGTTGTAAATGCTGCCTCTGTTCTGGATATTTACCCAGTTTTTGGCAGATTGTTTGATCTGGGAACCGGCCGGCCATTACCTCCGGGTATCTATGTTCGTATGCCATTTGGTCCAAAGACCTGTCAGGTAACGATCTCAACATTTGTTCTGAGAATGGCATCTGTTCAGTGTAAGGCCTCGAGTCAGGATGGGCACGTAGCTCTTGATAAATGTTTTGGTCCACGTGAGAACGTGGAACGGGCATTCCTGGGTACGTTGAAATCTGTTCGTGAAACGGCCTATTTTCCGGGAAAGGCCTCTGTTCCGGATAATTTCTGTGGTCCGAGAATTTCGGATCCGCAAATGAACTCGGAACACGGAAACTCTGGTCTGCTTGTATCAATGAATTCGGTAATCTTTGCTCTTTATTTGGTCTATATTCCGATGAAGTGGTGATGGTAGCAGGCCTTTGATCTTGGAATAAATTCTTATCTGCCCTCTGTTCGGAATTAGTTCTTATTTCTGCATTTTTTCTTGTATCTCCAAGTCTTCTGTGGTCAACAGCTGACCGTGTACTCTGCTCAGAAACTGATGACGGTTGATAAAATTTATTCTCAATAAGTTGACCGCCTGACATGTTAAACGGATTGAGAAATTCAGCTCTTTTAGGTTCAGGTTTATTTATTTGACGAATATCTATGGCGATGTTAGTTTGTTTCCTTTTTTTATTTTTATCGCTATCTGGACTTATAGTCATATTAGAATATTGGTCGTGAAATTGGATTACTGGATGGGGAGTGATGCCAAGTGATGTTTGGGGTGCTATTTCAAGTGGAGTTAATCCAAAAACATTCTGCGGCAAGTTAGGTTGCATGTCTGATCTTGAAGTGAGACGTGTGGATTTTCGTTTAGCAGAAGTTCTTGTAGGTGGTGTGATTGTTGGAACCGGCGACGTCTTTTGTCTTCCTCTATAATTAGCATCACTCTCTGTACTTGGCGTTGTTTGATTTTCTGTACACAAAGGCAAGCCGTGCGTCACTTGTTCAATGCCAGGCAAACTGTTTGGCAGATACGACACTCCATCCCCTGACGTTTCAGACCACCTAAAGAAGAGCGGCGAAGTTTGAGAATCTACTTTAGGGTTGATTGTACTTGATATAAAGAATCGAGGAGCTGTTTCAATTGGATTTCTATACTGAGCAGCTAGCTGTGCCTGATGAGCAGCTAAAGTTGCCATTTGCAGATCATAATGTGGGCGTAGTCCTGGATATACAGATGGGTGTACCGCAAGATGTGCCGCTGGATGCAGAGCTAAACGTTCAGCGGAATGGAGGGCTAAATGTTGAGGTGCAAGTGAGGCTTGCTTTGCAGCTAGATTTTCAGCCGAATATTGAGCTGCATGTGCACCTAGAGTTGACATTTGATGTGAAAATAGCTGACCCTCTGGACGAGACTCTAATTGAGCACTTAGATCTGACTCTGGTCGTGCATCTGGGTGAAGAGTTCGTGGTATATCCGACTGAGAAGCTGGTCCAACTTCCGGCTGAGCAGTTGTTAGAGTTTCTGTCTGTATAGTCTGATAGTCATTTATGGCAGCAGGTAAACGATTATCTGTGGG
This sequence comes from Sesamia nonagrioides, assembly GCA_017933935.1. NCBI lineage: Eukaryota > Metazoa > Arthropoda > Insecta > Lepidoptera > Noctuidae > Sesamia > Sesamia nonagrioides. The sequence continues at coordinate 1,281,332 of JADWQK010000195.1, read as the reverse complement.
AACATCTGGACTAGCATTTTTGTGAACAGTAGAAGTGCCATCTACCTGATTAGCTGGGGGATCTCTTGTGTGTACCGCTAGCTCATTTTTTGAGTGAAAACCTGGAATAGCGTCTGTGTTCTGAACAGCTGGATCGTTTGTTTTGTGAAGTGCAGGAGGATCCTCCGTGGGAACAGCTTCTCTATCGTCTGTGTGAACAGCAGGACGGTTATAGGCTTGAACAACTGGCCCAGCATCAGCCTCCACAGCTAGAAAAGCACAAGTCTTTGTAGCAAGTTGTGTCACTGTACGAACACTTGCCTGAACAACCCGAGGAGGCACTGGCTGAACCGATTGTTGGTCATCCGTCTGAACACCAGGCTGCGACACTTGTCGAGACTCTTGCTGACTAGCTGTGTTACCGGCTGAATGAGAAACCACGTCATATTTTGAAACTTTAATTTCGCTGACACCTGGGTCGGCTACGTGATTATCACCAGGATTGTCAGCTGCATCAGTAGCTTGATTTTCTATCTTTTCAATATCAGAAGCTAAAGGGAGCTTGTTTTTTAACATTGCTATGCAATCATTCAACCTCTTTTTCTTTTGTGGGTCTATAGGAACTTTTTGATTACAAGGTAATAAAGGTGGTTTATCTAATCCCGAATCCGGGACTTCGTTTTCAAAATCCTCTGCCTGTCGCGTAGATGAATGCTTTGTGAAGCTTTTACACTTTTGTTGGTCTACAGTCTTAGAACGAAGGGACTTGTTCTTAGTTTTGCAGTCCGTCATCGAAGCTGCTTTCGAATGTTTAAGAGGGTTATTTTCGTCAGAGGAATCCTTTCCTCCTTTATCTTTGTCATCTCCATTATTCCCTGCCGCACCTTGCCCTTGATTATTATGAGAATGATTGTCATTTCCCCGATTGTTGTTTCCTCGATCGTTGTTTCCTCGATCGTTGTTTCCTCGGTCGTAGTTTCCCCGATCATAGTTTCCCCGATCATAGTTACCTCGATCGTAGTTTCCCCGATTGCTGTTTCCTCGATCATAGTTTCCTCGTTGGTTGCTACCGCGATTTTTGTTTCCCCGGTTGTAATTTCCTCCACGACCAGTATGCTGCCGAGAACTATACTGGGTACTGTTAACATCGATTTTTTTAGGTGAATTGTTTTTTGATAATTCTTGGTCTGGTGAATCACCATTTCCTTCTGCTGAGTCAGGATCGGGAACTTTGGCAATGTTAGTATTTTTCATTTGAATTTTTCTTTTGGCTCGGTTTAGCACAGCTTTTCTTTTTATTGTATCAGAATGATGAGAATTTTTACTGTCAGTTGGCCTTCTGGTAGGCTTCAGTGGTTTATTGTCCTCATCATCTTGATTTGGTATAATTTGATTTTCTTCCTTATTATTTGGAGGCATGTTTACAGAATTTGTAGAATTTTTAAGATCTTTTATCGACCGTAGCTTTCGACTTTTACAATCATCCGCTGAGCGATGTTTTACTAAAAGCTTACTTCTTTGTTCAAGCTTCCTTCGTGGTCTCAACGTAGGATTCATGGGGTTTACCACAACGCGGTGTCGTTTAGCAGGTAAATCAGCAATCATTTTGCGGATCGTTTCAGCTGAAAAAAAAATGAACATATTATTCGTGATATCATAAAAAATACGGAAACTAATTTTATAATAAAAAATACTTACCATCGCCGACTTCACTTCTTATTTTTTGTCTGGGTCTCAAATGATTCTGTTGTTTGTGTCTAATCCTCAAATCTTTCCGAATTTTTCTTCTTATTACGTTGTCTGGTAGACGTGGACGCCTTCGGCGCACTCCGAAGGGGCGTGGTCGGACCTTTCTACGTACGGCCGGTGTATCACCTGCGCAGTCTAGCATGTGTTGATGCAATTCTTCTAACGTAATAGATTTTTGACATTTTGTGCAGTCTCTGATTCCTCGGAGAGGTCTGGTTCTGTTGAATACCTGGCTGGGAGGTACATATAAATGCTTCATAATGTCAGCATTCAATAGTTGTTCTCCAACTATTTCGTAATGTTGTACTTGTGCATTGGGATGTTGAATCGAAATGTGAGACGAAAGAGCTCTAGAGTCTCGAGTTTGAGCGCCGCATGCGCAGCAAACGTAGCACCTGGGCCTCACCCACTCTCCACTTAGAACAGCAGGTTGTAAAATATGTTGTTTAGCAGTCGGTGTTAATCCCAAATAACTAGGAAATTCAAGTCCGTCTCTTACCGGGGGAGGACTGTTCGAATATGTTGTTATCTGCATCGAAGAAGTAGTTGGTATTTCTCTACTTTCGAGTATGTCTTTCAGTTCTTTATCGATTTTACTCTGTTTTTCAGTTTTCTTTTCTACATGTGAAATATTATATTTATTTTCATATTTCTTACGCATGCTCAACTGGGTCCATATATCCAGACTCGAAACTAATGTTATAATGCAATTGTTTGTATGAGAGTCACGTTTGATCTGATCTGCATTCATAACGCTTTTATCGCTTTCTGGACTGTCCCACTTCCATTTATGTTTCGGCGCAATACTTCTTGGCATATAGCTATCAAACATGTTGCGTGAATATTGCTCGCGAGCCAAGAGTATTGGGAAACCTTCTGCTGTATTAATAACAACACTGTTTTTTGCTTTTCGTGTTTTAATTGTGTTATCCAAATCCGGATTAAAGTTGAAAGAGCCATCAAGACATTTAGCCAGATTTTCGGCGACATTACTCGCCACTTTGGAGTAAAAGCTAGTTTCAAAACACTTTTCAAATTTTTGGGTCGAATCGTCGATGGTTTTGATCCAGTCTCGTCGAGTCGTTTCACCTGTCCTTGGCGACCGATGCACTACGCCCAATCTTGAGAGGATCTGATCAGCGTCGGTATTGTGAAATGAAAAGTTGGAGGGAATTCGTTTGTTCCATTGTATGTCATCTAGAACGATAACTGCATTCTTTTCTAGTACTGTACTATTGGATAAAGACTTGTTGGGCGGCAAGATTAAATTCGTTGTTATGTTATCCTCTATATCAGCTTCATCATGTATTTCCGACGGTTTAAGTTCACATGATATAACAACGCCATTAAAGCCAGTATCTCCAATATATTCTTTGTCGCTTTGGAATTCATCGTTTCTATCGATGTTAAGATTATTTGTACCTTTCTTCGAAGCAGATGAACTTTTCTGGCGTAATTTGCTGCGGTAAGGTTTTTGCCCCTCGCAAACATTTAGTTTGTGTTCGGCAAGTTCCGAAGTTGAGGAAAATCTGGTTTGACAGTCTAGACATGCGAAATATTGGTTAGGATGACTATCCACCATATGACGAATAATGTCGCCTGCTTCAGCTTCAGTGTGATTGCAAAAAAGACATGCAATGAAAAAGTCTTGTTTGGCGCTCGACAAGTGTATGCGCCGCGCATGTTTTGACACAGTCTGCTTAGAGGCAAACTTTCTGTCACAGTGGGGGCATAGATGTTGCGGGGCAGGAAAAGAATCAGGCTTGGTAGTGAGATCTTCTAGTTTATTTGGCAACGCCCTGGACGGGGTACTTGTCCTTTTGGGTTTGTCTTGAGCGGTTTTGTCAGTTTTCTTGTTACTTTTCGATTGTGGACTGCTCGTCCTTCTCCGGGGTCTCAATCTTGCATTTAAACCAGACAATGGTTCATCTTCGCTTGAATGCATGATGAAAACTTGATAGCTAGAAAAAAATATAATAATAGAATTTGAAATTTATCATTGATTTAAAAAAATATATTACATTTAAAGTGAGCACATTTTTAAGTTAACACAAAATTTGGCTGTCATAAAACGCGATCTTAGGTGAAATTCACGTAATTCCAAGAATGTTCTTAGTCTGTTCACATTCTTAATCTGTCAAAAATACCTCTAATTTTCCTGCATTTTGAACATTGATAAAGTGAGATAAGATTGCGACTAGATTTTGAACATATTTGATTACGGAACTTTGCCTTCAGAAGGCGTCGTTCGGACGTGTCGTTTTGAGTCATGAGCCATTGTGTGACCAGCGTAGCTAATTGCCACTTATTCACTTTTAGCCCTCGGATACCCCTTCACATATATAGGTTGATTGTAATTTCGACTTTATCAATGGTAAATTACATTAGTGTTTATTTCTTTAGAAATTTATTGCTTTATATCATTTGGTCATTCTGCTATATGGTTACATTGTTTTAGGACAGACGTTTTAGGGCCCGTACCAAGTCGAATTTCCAACCATTTTGTATGAGTTTCAATATATCTTATAGAAAATTTAGAAGAAAAAACCGAAACCTGCAATGATTTCCTGTGACAGAAGATGGTTAAAATATTTGAATCGATTAAGTACTGTAAACCAATAATTGCAGCTACTTTGTAGGCTTAATTATAAGTTCAAAACTAAAGACTTAAAAAGACTCATTTATATGCTTCTCTCTGGCTCAGAACTCATTTATCAGAATGGACTAGATTTTTTGCCGTTGACGAGTATGGCGACTGTGTTTCCTACTAAACCCAAGATCTCTCCAGCAGAGATTGAAATTATTGTTTTATAGAAAAAACGAGACAGATATTGCGGAAAATTACCATATATTGCATTGTTTTGGTTGGTATTGACCCAAGCTATCATCACCCCCTTGCACTATGTCATACTATTACTATAGTCTGTCTGTCTATATGTATTATATTATGTCCAGTAACAATCTACATATGTATGTATGACATGTATGTCCTTCCTTAGGCTATTCCTGTCGGCATTTCCACACATATCTGTATAGTAAAAATCTTTTCTTAGTCTTCTTTTATGAAACATGAACAAACCATCTAAGCATACTCGTGAATTAGCAGAACGCAAATAAAAGAACGATTGGATGGCGTTTATAAGGAGTCTGCCGCATCCTATAGCACAGTGAAACATTGGGTGGAAGAGTTTCGCCTCGGGTGAGAAACTGTCAAAGACATTGGCTACGCCCTGTGGAAGTGCTCATTTCCGAAACGATTGCTCTTCAGTCAAAACCTCCATTCTGACCACCGTTTGAAGATTAGAAGTATTGCGGCATTGGCTCTCTAAACGTACCGTTCATCAAGCGATACATAAACATATTCAAATGAAAAAAAAAGTAAGTGCAAGATGGGTACCGAAACTTAAATATTTCAGCGGTATAGAGATAGGAAAGAGTGCGCTGCGCTTTGGAGTTTTTGGATCTTTGTGGCAAAAATTCAAAGACCGTGATCGAGCGGCTAGTGACTGGTGATGAAACTATGATCTTGTATTATGATCCACAAAGCAAGCGCGAGTCAATGGCATGGCGATATAAGGGGGAAAACCACTTAGAAATGCAAAGGTGCAGCAATCGACTAAATAACTAATGTGCACAATCTTTTGGTAACTTTGGATAGTGGATTTTAAAGAACGTCATACAGTCATGACCGGCTGCCTTTCTAATATATAAATTACGAGAAAAGATAGAGGAAAAACGAAGCGGCAACCTGTACAAAGATATCCTGTTGTTCCACGACAACGCCCTTCTTCATACCGCTGGTGTTTCGAAGGATGCAGTTCGTAAATGCAGGTTCACAGAGAAGTGCAACATCCACCCTACACTCCAGACATGGTCCCGCCCGACTATCATTTGTTTCCAAATTTAAAGCGGGACTTAAGAGGGAACTCTAGTGATGATTTAATGTACGATGCAAACAATAATAAAATACTATCGTATGGGAGACTAAGATTATTTTATTTTACTATCATATTTTTAACTAGCTGACCCGGCGAACTTTGTTCCGCCTTAAAAGCAATATGACATGATCTTATTTACTACTTTTTAAATTAGGATAATCTATATATATAAAAGAAAGTCGTGTTAGTTACACTATTTATAACTCAAAAACGGCTGAACCGATTTGGCTGAAAATTAGACTGAGTAGAGAGATAGCTAAGAACTGGGAGAAGGACATAGCATAACCTTTTTTAGACCTACCCTGGACTACGACAATCATTTTAAAATTAAAATTAGCTCAATCGGCCCAGCCGTTCTCGAGTTTTAACCAGACCAACGAACAACATTTCATTTTTATTTAGATAGATAAAAACTGCTTGAATGCATTAACAGTTGCAATGTACAATGCTCTGGTTGTCACCCGAGTGGCAAAAGCTAATGTGGTCTTATCAGGGGACTCTAGTGGTACTTTCTCTATACAAACGTATTCCGCTGTTTTTTTTTTCGTTGATAATGGTTTTTCAGCAATTTTTTTGTGTAAATTTACATCGTGATTATATACGTGCGCCTCTCATTTGATTTTTTCTGAAACTGAATTAGTAATAGAAATACGATACTTCAAAATCGCGAAAAATAACCCATTTTTACCGTGATGTCCAGAAGACTATTAGACAAACGTGATGAATTTCTGACAAAAAAGAAAATAATAGAAGCATAGGTATACTTTTCCTCTAAACTTTGATATCATAATAATTGAGATCGCCTTGTTTTGAAAAAGAAAACAGCGGAATACGAAACGTCTTTTAGTCGACGTTTTTGTAGGTAACAGGTTGGCTGAGCTGCAATTGTCCTTTTCGCACTTTACCGGGAGAGGCTGGAAGCAGCGCTATGGCAATAGTTTCTTCAAATACCTATTTTCCAAATGCGTCGGCATTAGAATTCCCTCTTAAGAGGAAGAAAATTTTTAAGCGATGAAAAGTTGCAGGCGGCCTTCATCGATCATTTTGAGGATAAAAATTGTGATCATTTTGATAAAGGTTTAGAATTGTGTTGTTACTCATCATTATATTGAAAATTTAAATAGGTTTCGCTTCATTTCCTTCATTAGTTCATAGTTAGACCAATTCATTATGGGACGTAGCTCCCACAGTAAGCAAAGTGTCATTGGGTTGGCTATTTTCACCGAAGGACCGAACATGGAGCAGGAGGATTCTGGAGTAGAGATCGCGTATCGGTAAGCGAAAGGACACCCGACGGACAAAATAAAGGACTGACCGATACGCCAAGTTTGAGGCAAATGGTTTTGAAGTTACAGTAGATTGAAAGCAGTCACATTCAGCAGTCTTGCATGAAACGCTGAAAGGAGTGGAATCACTATTATATTTATTACTAGCTTTCCGCCCGCGCCTTCGCCCGCATGGAGTTCGGTTATATCGTGCTTTTTAGATTCCCCTCGGGAATATCAATTTTTTCCGGGCTAAAAGGTAGCCTATGTTCTTTCTCAGGGTCTAAAGTTTGTCTGTGCCAAATTTCGCGAGTGCGCGGGTTCGATACCAGGTCAAGCAAGTACTGGCCATAATATCGGCTGCCGGCAGAAGTTACTAACGATCATAACGACTTTTGTCGTCTACTACAACAGGCGTAAGCTTATCTTCCACAAAGTCATTTGGATAAACTCATATTCAGCATGTCAATTTTATGCGATCATAAAATACAAGTTTAAGTTTGTATTCATAATTTATAGAACACTTACTGTTTGCTCATATTATGCCAAAAAAAAATCGATTAAACATTTTAACATTTCATATTTTTTTAATGTCAGCATTAGACTCATGACTATGTTTAAGCCCCGCACGATGATATTGCGATTGGCGGCCATCTTGGTGACGTAGTCGAACTCGCACCGTCGGTACCGTTCGCAAGTTCAGTCCGCGCTTACCCACTTACGCACATCGAATATTTTTGTTAGCTTTTTGTTTTTGTTATCCTGTTTTATTGTTGTTCTTGAGTTTTGTTGTTTAGTTTTGTTAGCTGTTACTCGTTAAAATGAGTAAGAAATTAATTAATAGTCGTGCTCGTGAAATTATCTATATTTAAAGTGGACAATTATTTTGTTAAAGAGAAAGAGGACTGTAAGTTGGTTCTTGAAAGTATACCCCGTGCTTTAAAAAGTGCTTCGGACATTTTAATACCGAAGCAACTGCTTATAATACTCTGTTTTTTAATCTCGTAGACTAAATTGACACATGCAAATGTCAAATTTACATTATTAATTTTGTATTATTACGTTTTTAATAAGTACCTTCACATTATTTCAGGATAACTTATTGTAAAAAAACGATACTTGATTTTATGAACGCTAAGTTTCGGCACTATTAAGAATTGCAATAAACTGCCAACACTCGTAATGTCAGTTTAGTCTACGAGATTAAAAAACAGATATTAGTTATTAAAAATATTTTGCAAAATTCTATCAAAGGTCGGCCGCATCAGACGGACATCTGATCTGGGTTTCTTGACGGAGACCCAGATCAGATGTCCGTCTGATGCGGCATACCTCAACTACCCGGGATACTCTTTGGAGCATCATTTCCTGCAGCGTGCTGGGGTCTGTGTGTATGTCCGCAATGACATCTGTTGCCGGCGTCTCCGTCACCTCGAAGACCCTCATCTATCGACCTTATGGCTGTTGGTTGACACTGGTGTAGACAAAATTGTCTACACCTGTGTCTACCGATCGCACAGCGGTGATCAGGAGACAACTCGGTTATTCGACCACCTCAGTGAGGCTGCTGACAATGCGCTGCATCGGCACCCTGACGCTCAGTTCGTCGCTCTGGGGGACTTCAACGCCTGCCACCAGGACTGGCTCTTCCCATACCAGAGGACCGACCACGCTGGGAGAGAAGCGCGAAACTTCGCGCTTTCTATGGGCCTTTCCCAGCTGGTAGAGCAAGCGACTAGGGTGCCTGACGTAGTTGGCCACACAGCCAACTGTTTGGACCTTCTGCTGACCACTGATCCGGACAGATGTGTTGTAACAGTTTCCTCACCGTTGCGAACTTCAGACCACTGTCTGGTGAAGTCTGTGTCATCCTTCTCCCCTCCAGATCACGACTCTCGTGGTGAACGGAGATTGTGGCGATACAAGTCAGCAGATTGGGATGAGATGCGCCACTTCTTTGCGTCTTATCCTTGGCAGCAGGTCTGCTTCTCTTCTGACAATCCGTCGAGCTGTGCGGACGCTATAACCGATGTGGTGCGTCAAGCTATGGAGTATTTTATCCCATTCAGCGACGTGCCCGTCGGTGGCTCAGCTCGCCCATGGTTCAATGCCGATTGTGTCCAAGCTGAACAGCATAAGCACGCGGCATTTCTCACCTGGGTTGACGCTCGTGACCGCAGAGCTCCGGATCTAAGCTCAAAGAAGAGAGCCTTTAACCGTGCTGCCAAGTCCTACAAAAAGGCGCTTAAGAGGGCTCGCTTCGACCGTATTACCCATATTGGCAACAAGCTATCTGCGCAGCCATCCGGTAGCAGATCTTTTTGGTCCCTTGCCAAATCGGTCGAGGCGAACTTCTGTCGAACCACACTGCCTCCGCTGGTGAGGCCTGATGGAACACTGGCCCATACGGCGAGAGAGAAAGCAGGTCTCTTTGCATCTCTCTTTGCCCATAGTTCACGTCTTGATACTGGCAGTGCTACTCCACCTAATTTACCTCATTGCGGAGCTTCAATGCCGGAGGTTCGCATTAGGAACAAGGAGGTCCTGAGAGCACTGTGTCGTCTGGACGTGAATAAGGCTAGTGGTCCAGATGGTATACCAGCGATTGTTCTTAAGGCATGTGCACCCGAGTTGTCTCCTGTATTGACGCGCCTGTATTGCCTCTCATTTGGGACTGGTATAGTGCCCAAGTCCTGGAAGTTTGCCAACGTGCAGCCCGTGCCCAAAAAGGGTAGTCGTGCCGATCCTACCAACTATCGGCCGATTTCGGTAACCTCCATACTCTGCAAGATTATGGAGCGTGTATTGAATTCGCGCCTCTTGGCTTACCTGGAAGGTAACGATCTCCTCAGTGACCGACAGTACGGTTTTCGGCGCAATCGGTCAACTGGGGACCTACTAGTGTATGCCACTCACTTGTGGGGCGAGGCCCTCGAGAAAAATGGGGAAGCGATTGCCGTCTCCCTTGATGTCTCGAAGGCCTTCGACCGGGTATGGCACGCTGGCCTTTTGAGTAAGCTTCCAGCGTACGGCGTTTCCGCTGGCCTGACTGGCTGGGTTAAAGACTTCCTGACTGAACGGTCCCTCCGAGTTGTTGTCGACGGATGCTCATCGGAGCCCATGTCGACCAATGCCGGTGTTCCTCAGGGGTCTGTTCTCTCTGCAACTCTGTTCCTGCTGCATATTAATGATCTGCTGATGCCCGGTATCTATGGGTATGCAGATGACAGCACAGTTGTGGAGAGATATCTGCCGGAAGCTCGGGCTAGTAAGGAAGCAATCTGGTCCGAAAGAGAGGCTATGGTAGAGCGTACGAGTGCTGCACTACAGGCAGTCTCCGAATGGGGCAAAGCCAATCTTGTAGCATTCAATGCCGCCAAAACACAGGCGTGTCTTTTCACCGCCAAAAGGAGCCCGTTCACCTTGGCTCCTACTTTTCAGAATGTATCCTTGGAGTGCACCAACCGCCTTCAGCTTTTGGGAGTAGAGATTTCCTCGAACCTTAACTTTGGGCGGTTCATTGAGTCCAAGGCCAGGGTGGCTGCTAGAAAACTTGGCGTTATCGCAAAGGTCCGGCGGTACTTCACACCGGGGCAGCTTCTAATGTTGTACAAAGCACAGGTCCGCTCGTGTGTGGAGTACTGCAGCCACATTTGGGCTGGTGCTGCGAAATGTCACCTGGATACTTTGGATTCAGTGGAGAGGCGTGCGAAGAGGCTGATTGGCGACCCAGACTTGACTCGAAACGGTTTCCAAAGCCTGGAGCACAGGCGTAGAGTAGCCAGCCTTTCGGTCTTCTATAGGTTGCATTCTGGTGAGTGTGCAAGGGAATTGCATGATTTAATTCCCCCATCACCGTTCCACCATCGGACGACCCGTCGTACGGCGAGTTTCCACCCTTACGTTGTTGATACCACTGCGACCCGGACGAAGCGTTTCGCTTCCTCTTTTATACCGCGTACATCGAGGGACTGGAACAATTTGCCAGCGACGGTGTTTCCGTCACATTACAATTTGAGTGTCTTCAAGGCTAGAGTGAATAGGTTCTTAATAAACTAGCGCGCTTTACCATCAATGATCGCATCACTGCTTACCATCAGGCGGGATTGCGGTCAAGCGCTTGTTTATAACTTATAAAAAAAAAAAAAAAAATCAAAGTCACGGAGTGTGTGGCATGTGCCACAGGCGTTGCAAAAAATACTGTGACGAAATTGAGACGGGAGCAGGAGTCAGCAACAGCCAGTGGCAGCAAAATGAGAACTCCTACTAAAGGAAAAAGACAAAAGAAGAAATATTTCGACGGGTTTTCCTTAACAGCTTTAAGAAATATTATAGATTGAATGTATACGGTGAGGAGAGAAATACCCACAATGCGCAAAATCTTGGCGGCGTCAAAAGTAGACCTTAATTATAGTGGTAGTGAAACTACATTAAGAAAAATAATTAAATGTGATTTAGGCTACCAATTTAAACGATGCTACCAAAAAAGACGGGCCCTAATTGAAAGACCCCAAATTCAAGCGTGGAGGGCTATATATTTACGACGTATGAAAGAAAATTACTCGCTTGGTGAAAAATAAAAGACAAAAGACCGACGAAACGTGGATACACGCACACTACACGGTAGAAAAATGTTGGCAAACAGCAACCGATGGAGTGAGACGGAACGACAGCCCCGGCCGCCGATGGATAAAGAAGTTAAAGCGGTTTTATTGACAATGCCCTTTTAATGTTTAAAGCAGACACCAAAACGGGGGATTACTATGATCAAATGAATGCTGAGAATTTCACCAAGTAGCTTACAGAAAAATTAGTACCCAACATACCACGCAACTCCAAAATTATGATGGACAACGCCCCTTATCACAGTAGGGATGAGAATAGGCCACCAAGTATGAACAATAAAAAACAGTTGATTGTTGAGTGGCTACAAGCTCACAACATCGACTTTCCCAACGACAGTACAAAACCTGAACTGTATTTATTAATTAAACGGCACAGACCGCCGAAAAATTATAAAATTGACAATTCATTAGCTGACAATGGCCATGAAGTCGTTAGATTACCACCTTACAACTGCGACCTCAACCCCATTGAGTACATCTGGAACCTGGTAAAGATGAGGGTGTCAGAAAAGAATGTGGTGCAGTTGGAAAGTCGCATTGAAGCTCTGACGTTGGAGGCGTCGGCATCAATAACTCCAGATGACTGGCGAAAGGAAGTCAATCATGTTAAACGGCTTGAAGAGGAATATTGGAATAAAGATCGAATAACTGACGAGTTATTTGTCATAAATACGGCGACGACAGTGAATCGGAAACGACAGACACAAAAAGCAGTTCTGATTCGGAAGACTATATACATTTTTTTACATATTATCCTGGTTTTATTTATGTAGGTAGTAATTAAAACATGACTACTACACAGTGGACTCTGGTTCAATTCCCGCTCGCAAATTAACAGAAATGTAGTTAGAAAAAAATAGTATACATGTAAGAAAGATATACGAATAAGTATATTTTTCTTACGTTTACAAAAATTATTTCCTTAAAATTTTTAATAATGAAAGTTTATTTGTCAGAATATGGGTGAGTAGGTATACCTACGAAAGAATGTTAAATGCAAAATTAATATTAGGGTTAAGGGTTTATTTGTATTTTATAATTTTATTATACATACACTCTTTATAAAGAGTGTAATAATACATACATTCTTTATAAAGAGTGTAATAAAATTATAAAATACAAATAAACCCTCAACCCTAATATTATTTTTGCATTTAACATTCTTTTGCTAGCTGTCCTTTTGTGTGACAGATGACGTCACAACGCTGTTATTGTGACAAGGTTCCATCGCAATATCATCGTGCGGGGCTTATATGTCATGTCAAGTGTCAGTTCTTAATTATCGAAAATAAATTATAAAAAAACCGGCCAAATGCGAGTCGGACTCGCACACCGAGGGTTCCGCCGTACAAACGTAGCGGTTTACAATTTATGACGTACTAGCTTTCCGCCAGCGGCTTCGCCCGCGTGGAGTTCGGTTATATCGCGCTGTTTAAATTCCTCTCGGAAACATCAAATTTTTCCGGGATAAAAGGTAGCCTATGTTCTTTCTCAGGGTCTAAAGATTGTCTGTGCCAAACTTCATCAAAATCGGTTGAGAGGTTTAGGCGGGAAAGCGTAACAGACAGACAGAGTTACTTTCGCATTTATAATACTAGCATTGATTTAGAATTTTTCACAGTTTAGAGGCAATTAGATTTAAGAAGTGTTTGATATGAATTTCAACTTTAATATCTCTACGCGTTCATGTGAAAAAGGGTAGGTAGTAACTTTATAATTATTAAAAAAATATTTTATGTCATGTAAGCAAAAATAATATTTTAATATTTTATGTAACTTCAAATTTATCATTTTCACAATTTTTCCTTTATCTGTCTGTACTATAATATAACGTTGCTTCGTGCCGAATTTCAAGATTCTAAGTTCACGGGAAGTACCTTGTAGGTTATGATTCCCCAGCGTGTGACGGAAATTCGTCTAAGGTGTCGGTATAAACTGCTGTATCTTTTGATCGCTTTAACTTAGAAGTTTGATTTTTTCACTGCTTAAAGGGACAACAGACCTAGGTATTTGGTATAAATTTCAATTTGATACCTTTATTAGTTCGTGAGAAATAAGGTAGTAAGTATTATTTTATTAAAATATGTTTATTATATTATATAACTAAAAAAATGTGATTTTCGCAATTTTTCCTATATTTGCATTATATGACAATCCTTCATGCCAAATTTCAAGATTCTGAGTTTACGGGAAGTATCTTGTAGGTTTTGATTCCTTTGCGAGTGTTGAAAATTTGTTGAAAATATCGACATATCGGCTGTATCTTTTGATTGGCTTGGCTTAGAAGTTTGATATTTTCACAGCTTAAAGGGACAATAGACCTAGGTATTTGGTGTAAATTTCAATTTGATAACTTTATTCGTTCGTGAGAAATAAGGTAGTAAGTTCCATTTTATTAAAATATGTTTATTATATTATATAACTAAAAAAATGTGATTTTCGCAATTTTTCCTATATTTGCATTATATGACAATCCTTCATGCCAAATTTCAAGATTCTGAGTTTACGGGAAGTATCCTGTAGGTTTTGATTCCTTTGCGCGTGTCGAAAATTTGTTGAAAATATCGACATATCGGCTGTATCTTTTGATTGGCTTGGCTTAGAAGTTTGATATTTTCACAGCTTAAAGGGACAATAGACCTAGGTATTTGGTATAAATTTTAATTAGATAACTTTTTTCGTTCGTGAGAAATAAGGTAGTAAGTTCCATTTTATTAAAATATGTTTATTATATAATATAACTAAAAAAATGGGATTTTCGCAATTTTTCCTATATTTGCATTATATGACAATGCTTCATGCCAATTTTCAAGATTCTGAGTTTACGGGAAGTATCCTGTAGGTTTTGATCCCTTTGCGAGTGTCGAAAATTTGTTGAAAATATCGACATAATCGGCTGTATCTTTTGATTGGCTTGGCTTAGAAGTTTGATATTTTCACAGCTTAAAGGGACAATAGACCCGAGTATTTCATGTGAATTTCATGTGCTTGATACGTCCACGCGTTCTTGAGATAAAGGGTCTTGACAGACAGACAGACAGACAGACAGACAGACGGACAACAAAGTGATCCTATAAGGGTTCCGTTTTTTCCTTTTGAGGTACGGAACCCTAAAAATGTAATTCTATATTATTATAGTGTGTTATTAGCAACTTGACGAGTGAGACCATAAAGTATACACTTTATGGTCAACAAGACATACGTCTTGTAACATTGTTATTGATGAACTGTTAGCGTACATACAAAATAAAGTGTCGCTTGGTGATGAGGCGAGCCTGGTGAAAATATGTGCGTCGGCATTTACAAGTGAACAAATTCTTAAAGCAAAATCGTTGCTGTTAGATTCACTTTCATCCGAGGTACGTAGTATTGTGCGCAAAGGGAAAGGGAAAGAGAACACAGAGTGTTAAACGACATCATTGGCATTTTCAAGGTGGCTGATCCTGATACTTTGCCTGTGTTTGTGGCTCGTGACCTTAATAAACTTCCACCCATCACTTTCGATCATTTGGATGTCTCACAGCTACTCAAGGACTTAGTACTAGTACAGGAGGAAATAAAGAACATTAAATCTTCTTATGTTACTCAGGATGAACTACAGATTCTAAAGGGCCAGTGCGACAAGAAAGTCATTTCCACCACTACACCGCATGGTAACAAATGTCAACGCAAGGAGAGGTGCTTATTTGGACGAGTATGTGAACCGTACTAGTCAGGTAGAAACATATAACTATGGGGAAGGATTACATTCTGGGGAAAAACGATTATCTTCGGAATTACCAAAAGCCGAACGAGGTGACGACGCCATAACGAAGCGCGTAACAAGTGCAGGAGGCGTGGCGGATACGTCATCATCCCCTTCAGTTGTGAACGTTGGAAACGATCGCATTAGCGGTTCGTACGGGCCATGCGATCAGCTGTCTGACAATAATGAGATACAGAGTACAATTGTAAAGAGGAAATCTTATGCGAGTGTTGTGGCAAGGGAAGATAATGACGGTTTCACATTGGTGCAAAGAAAGGTACGAAACCCTAGAAGTAGATTAAAAGGAAACCTAGGTTGTGGTATAGTTGAATCTGAGGAGAAATTTAAAGCAGCCGACAGAAAAATACCGCTTATTTATAACAAATGTACCTAAGGACGCTTCAGATTCGGATATAATAAAATATATTTATAAGAAAACTGGAGAAAATGTAGAGCTTGAAAAGTAAACATTAAAGGGAAATGTGAACACAATGCATATAAGTTCTTGGTGTCACAAAGTAACATACATATGTATTTATGTAGACGACAGGTTATGGCCACAGGGTATCATATTTCTACGTTTTGTTAAATATAAAATAAAACGTAACAGTACATCAAAAGACGTAGATCTCGGCATTATTGATTAAGATAGATCTTAAGGTTGACTGTATGAGTCTTTGTTACTTGAATAAAGATATTATTATTATTCCTTTATTTCACTGTATATGCATATAAATTATATTTTTTAAATATTTCTACTTAAAAAACATTTAAAAATATAAAAAATAGTAGCCCACTGGTATCGGGAACAGGGTCCAAGCTACCGGCGGTCAGGGCTCCAGAGAGAGGAACTTCCTGACAATGCGAGCCGTGTCCAGAATTACAGCTTTCTGAATCAAGCTCTTGATCAAGCTGCCTAACGAGGGCCTCCTGAGGTGTTAGTCGAGGCTCTGGGCTATTAAGCCATTGGCTGTCACGACTATCCTAGAAAATATTCCCTGAAACTGCATATCTCGCGATTGTGGAGGGTCTTGGCGTATAAAAAGCCACGACCTCCACATTTTTGCGGAATATACAGCCTCATAACCGATGACCGTGGGTGATGCAATCGATTTGCAGTCAGTAGCGTACGGACCCTCTGATCCAGGGCATCAAGTTCGGTTTGAGTCCATTTGAGTATGCCGAAAGAGTACATCAATACCGGCATGACCCAACCGTTGAAAGCGCGCACCTTGTTTCCGCCTGATAGAAGACTATTGAGTACTTTTTTCAGGCGGCCAAAGAAGCGTTCCTTCAACGATTGCTTCATGTCAGTAACATTGATACCCAACGCTTCCGACATACCCAAATACTTATAGGTTGCGGATGCGGAGAGGGCTCTAAGGTTTATGGAACTCGTGAGTTGGGTTCCCACGGATTCCATAATCTCTCCTCGCTTTACATGCATGACCGCACATTTGTCCACACCAAATTCCATCCTGATGAAGCTACTGAAAATTTCAGTAATTTTTAGTAGCTCGTTCAGTTGTGAATTGTTGGGAGCAAAAAGTTTCAGGTCATCCATGTAGAGGAGGTGCGATATAACCTGACCACCTCTCCTCAGCCGATAGCCTAGACCTGAATCCTCCAATAGTGTGCTTAGAGAATTCAATGCTAAGCAAAACCAAAGTGGACTCAAACTATCGCCCTGAAATATTCCTCGCTCGATATTCCTCCGAATATTTCGATATTCTGGATAGCGAAGGGCTGTCCTCCATGTCCTCATACAAGTCATCAGGAAGGTGCGCAGAGTTGCATCCACTTTATACAACTCCAGCACCCGAATGAGCCATGTATGTGGCACTGAGTCATAGGCCTTCTTATAATCTATCCAACATGTCGACAGATCCTTTCGGGAACGACGAACCTGTTGGCTAATGGCCATATCAATAAGGAGTAGCTCCTTAGTACCGCGGGACCCGCTTCCACATCCATTTTGAGAGGCAGACACGATGGAGTTGCTGTCAATATGTTTGTTAATTTTAGTTTTCAAAATGGATGTAAGAACTTTATAGACCGTCGGTAACCAGGTGATCGCCCTATAACTTTTGGGTTCCGCGGTGCTACCTGATTTATGGAGCAGGTGGGTTATTCCAGTAGTTAGGAACTGAGGTAACGAACCAGACACTAAAGCAGTCTGCAATTGAGATGCCAAGCGAGCGTGCGACCTTGGAAACCATTTTATCCAAGTTATTCAGCCCGTCCGGTCCTGGAGACTTCCAGTTAGGTAACGGACGGACTGTACGAGCTACATCTTGGGGGCAGATGGTAATAGCCCCCATTTCAGGTATTGGATCGGCTCTCTCGACATCCCGGGCCCAGTCACCTTCAGTGTGACTGACAATTACCGACCAGATACTGCGCCAAAATGAACACATGGCATCATCATCCGGGAGGCACGTGTCAGTCACATCTTGTTCTGGTCGTTCCCAGTACCAATAAACCCACCTTTCATTGCTTTGGAAGATACGATTCTGGGTGTACCGTTCTACTCGTCGTTTATATCGTCTAATATGGTTCGCTCATGCATACACTTTTTTGTGTAGCTCTAGAGTCACTGGGAAATTTGACATGAGCTACACGACAAGCTGCTACAGCTGCGCAGTACAGGATTGAATGAGTACCTATCAGTGAGGTCCTCGCAGGTATCAAAATAATTTGACAACTGCGCATCCAGAGCAGCCATCAGTGCCCTATTTCTGTTATGCATGGGCAAACGTGGCAGGCGTGGTCTTAGTTCTGCCGAGATGAAACGATATTCCCGAATCGCGGCCTCCAAAGCATTTATTAATTCCTCATTGCACTGGGTATTTACATTTGTAGCCCTATCATTACTCCCCTCGTCAGCATAGTTTGTTGGCTGCGGTGGTATCTCCGCAGTCTGCGACTGGCGAAGTGGTGAGCAATGACACGGCTACTCTGCATTTCATTTCGCAGGCGATCAAGCACAGTATCATCCAACATATGATTACGCTGGATAACCCGTACCTGATCCGACAGTCGCTGCGCCGACACGTTGACAACTGGATCAAGCACCTGAAACAGAGAGAGCATTCGAAGACGGTACGCGGTCAGGTTGTTTCCTCCCTCTGTAACCCCATAGTATGAGCGCATGACGTTGACGTTTTCGTTGATGGATTGTGTCCAACTCATGCACTGCACACTTCCGCCGAGAGCTGGGACCTTGTCAGAAGCCGATGGGCCTCGAGGTCGGCGAGCAGGTGGTGGCGTCGTCGGCGAAGAGAAGTACTCGTCGCTCGAACTCGACGCAACTGCCGCGGCCAGGGTCGTCACAGCGCTTACATTGGCGCTGGGGTCCGGCGGCGGCGAGGCGGAGCTGAGCAACGAGTCCGGAGTGATGGGCGCGCTTTTCGTGCGGCTAATCTCGTCAACATCGTCCTCGACTGAATTTTCCAGTTTTATCGGAGGTGACAGCTGTCATGTCACCTCCGGTTCGGCAGTTTTTTATAAGCATTGTTGCACATTATTTCACATTTATTTTAAAAAATGGATATAACTAATGTTGGGATATTGATTTTCCTTGTTGTTTTTCTATAAATGTTGGTAAAACTGATTGTAAAATGTATTTAAAATTAATATATAATTTGGAGCTTGACGAAAATGATTAGTTGACGTTGGTGTTGCCATTATTATTATTAGGTAACTAAGATCGAATTTCTTATATTCTGCAATTCGCTTGAAGTCGTACTCCCTAAAACCATACTTTGATGTGTTATAATATTAACATAATTCATCATAAAAGCTGAATTACCACCTTAAGATTCAGTCCATTTATAATAGATGAGTTTTGGCAGCATGTTGAAATTTTAGGAATCTTTCATTTTTTCATTAACTATTAAAATGTTAAATAATTAATATTCAAAATGTGGATAAAAATCGATTCGTTTATGAGTTTCGACTTTCGAGTCCCATAAGCAACTCTTGATACATTTCCTCTAAGAGATATTGAAATATTATAAAATCACACAATACCATTTTAGAATCTACGGCCGCTATTACTTTGCCGTGTTTATCGTCATCATTATGTCATGCAAGTGTAACATCCGTACAGTGCTAAGTAGGATGGCCTGGGCGAAGTTTGGCCTATATTAATTATGCTCACCACTCAATCGCACTTAGCATTGCCGCAGCGCATCGCAGTGGATGGCCCCGAAAGCGATGTCAAGTATGTACTTAACATCGCTTTCGGGACCATATAGTGGTTGATCACGCCCACAATTTCGCTGGATATGTATCCAGCGAAATTGTGGGCTTGATCAACCACTCTTGCAACTTCAGTTAAAGAAAATAATAATATTTATTTTTATATTAATATTTGAGAAATGAACCTATGACAATAGATCGTAAACACAAGACAATGTAAAAGCGGCCTTAGGTCAATTTGATGGCTGTAATCGACTTCAAAAAGGAGGTTTTCTATTAGGATTAACAACAAGTAGTGGGTACATGATCTAGTGAAGGTAATTTGTTTATAAATGCGAAAGTAACTCTGTCTGTCTGTCCGTCTGTCTGTCTGTCTGTCTGTTACGCTTTCCCGCTTAAACCTCTCAACCGATTTTGATGAAATTTAGCACAGACAATCTTTAGACCCTGAGAAAGAACATAGGCTACCTTTTATCCCGGAAAAATTTGATGTTCCCGAGGGAAATCTAAAAAGCGCGATATAACCGAACTTCACGCGGGTGAAGCCGCGGGCGGAAAGCTAGTTAATAAATAAACTACTAAAAAAAGAGGAACAATATTTTATTTGATTATTTCGGAAATAGTTTTGTTTTACTATAAAAAAATATATATAAATAGAGCCCATGACTTCTGTATCGGTTACGTTTCTTCTCGTAATTCAGGGTACCGACATGCTGTAGCATAATTCAGCGTTCCTATTTTTGTAAGAATACAGGCTTACAGGGGCACAGAGTACCGTAATTTTTCCGTTGTTTTTAGTCTTATGCAGCTATTTGCCTAGGTTTATTTATCTGACACCTCCACTTTTAGCTTCACCACATGAAGGGTGACGACTGAATTGATTGAATCGCTATAATAGCATAATTGCAAGTATTACGTTAGCACTATGGGGGGCGAGTGGGCTTTACTTTGGATGGATTTGTTTATTTCAATATTGTGCACAATATTTTGCTACCATGATTTTGCAAGTAATATAGTACTTTATAATGTAAAATTACTTTTCAAGTTTGTGAATGTGAGGCACCATGGACTATGGTTTGTTTTATATATATATATAATTTGTTTGACATTACGAGATTGGCAGGTGAGAGTTTGTCATGCTCACACAAATGTCTTGCTGATGGTGGCGCGTGTTGTTGGGTCATTTGGTTCCCTCCGAAATGGTTGAGCTAAGTGGGGCTGATGCGCGCGTCATGCTCGTGAACGGGGGCTGTCAGTGGAAACTGGTCATCTCTTAGCTCCCAGTGGGCTTAATTAATTTTCTATATTTTGATTAATTTTTGTAATTATACATTGTGCTCACATGATAGAAGCAACATAAATATGTAACGAAGAAATGTAACCCATATATTATGATTTTAAAAGAGTGTCCATGGAGTTTCTTGCATGTTCTTCTCCATAGAGATCTACACTTTGGAACGTGCAATTTAGCTTCACTTTTCTTGGACTGACCGATATTGACTATTCAAAAGTACCAAGTGATGGTTAATCCATACTAATATTATAAATGCGAAAGTAACTCTGTCTGTCTGTTACGCTTAAACCTCTGGACCGATTTTGATGACATCTGGCATAGACAATCTTTAGACCCTGAGACAGAACATAGGCAAACGTTTATCCCGGAAAAATTTGATGTTCCCGAGGGAAATCTAAAAAGCGCGATATAACCGAACTCCACGCGGGCGAATCAGCGGGGGGAAGCTAGTTTGAAATGTGTGCATTCGCGCAGCGGAATGTTGTTGAATTTAATGATTTTAAATATGCAGATATTTAGTGTATGACGTCGTGTAATTGTGTATGGTAAAAAAAAAAATTTGTGCATGCAGCCATTGTGGAGAAATTCACCAAAAACTGATTCCGCTGGGCGAACGTTGTCCTGGCGGAACTTTGATCCGTCAGCAGTATGTTTTATATAAATTAATATATCAAAAAATTAAAAGAAGTTTGTGTTGTTCGTTAATCTTTATATATATAACTCTGCTGTACGTGTATATGTCATTGAACTACTCCTAAACGGCTTGACCGATTTTAATGAATTTTTCTGTATGCGTTTGAGTGGCGCCCTGAATGGTTTAGATTCACAAATCAGCCCGGCAGATGGCGCTGATTGCTTGAAAAAGCATGTGATCTCGGAAACAGCCCTAACGATTTCGCTGAAATTTGATATGTGGGAGTTTTCGGGGCCGAGAAATCGATCTAGATGGGTCTTATCTCTGGGTAAGCGCATGTTTTCGAGTTTTCTCTTTCGCAATATTTCCCGCATAATATGAGCACTAATTTCGCGCGGCTTGACATAGTCCCTGTGGCGTAGTCGATAGTGGTATGGTCTACTCGCGATGGCTGGTGTTCCTCGGTTCAATCCCGGGCAATCACAAGTCTTTTTTTTTTTTGTTTTAGACAAGTTTATAGTTTTTTTTTTTAATTTTCGTAATTACTTAAAAAGAAAATTGTACATAAGAACTAAAAGGGGAAAAAATAAACAAAAATATTTTTTTTTTTTTATTTACTAAAATTGTACTTATGAACTAAAAGAGAAAAAAATAATTAGAAATAAATAAATATTTAAGATTTTTTATTTAACCTTAAGAGACTGAAACAAGAGCTCTAGGGGTAGAGAGAGGTAATGATATCTTTGTTACAAATGTAGATGACAATGCTTTCCATGGGTATATTCCTAAATCTGCTGTACCTGTGTACGTCACTGAATTCCTCCTAAAGGGCTGGTCCGATTTGAATGAAGTCTATGTATATAAATGAAAGTCGTGTTAGTTACTCTATTTATAACTCAAGAACTGCTTAACCAGTATGGCTCAAAATTGGTAGGGAGGTAGATAAGAACTGGGAGAAGGACATATCACATAGGATACTTTTTATCCCGTTCCCGTTGTTCCCGTCGTTCCCGTGTGACGTTACATAAGACATGGTATAACAAAACGCAACTGACATGGAATAACAAAACAACTCAGTCAAAATATACAGTTAGCGGTTCATTTGTTAAAAATGGTACAAACACACTGCTGCACTACTCAGCATATTAAAAAAAAAATCTTACCGGTTGAATGTTGATGCATTCATTTAAAGCAAGGAATATAATTACTCTCTGCCGGTTTAATTACTTAATAAAAGCCCCAAAGCAAACTTCAACTTCAAAATTTCTAATATTGTATTGCTGTGCCATTTACCACTTCACTACATACTATAAAACAAAGTTACCTTCTCTTTCCCTATGTCCCTTTGTATGATTAAATCTTTAAAGCTACGAAACAGATATTGATGAGGTTTTTTTAATAGATAGAGTAATTAAAAAGAAACGTTTATATGTATAATAACATCCATTAAATTGTGGAGAAACACTATCCCTTGAACACATGTGGGAGTGACGAGAGGAGGCATAACTCCGTTCAAACCGCCTGCCAAGCGTGGGGATTATGGCAACCCATCCAATGTAATGAATGCCTTGGGGGAGAACTTTGTCCAGCAGAGGACATCTATAGACTGAAGAAGAACTGACTACTATGTCAATAAAGTTATGTCAATTAAAGCCCTTTATTCCAAGCCTATTCCATTTCTTGACTTATAGTTATAACTGCTGATCATGAATCAATAAAGAAACCTGCACCCTAATTACGTAACAGATTATTAATTGGAATCTGCATCATTTTTAAGCAAATTTCTAAACCATTACTTCATGAGTTCGAAAAATTTGTCTACACAACACTTAATTAACGCAATGAATGTGGTTAACCTGTCAAATTGAAACGGATTCCGATTGATAATGTCAATAATTTGTTACGTAATTGCCCGCAGAACATATTGAAATATGTAAGTAATAATGATTCGGTAAGCATGGAGCTTTTGGAGTAAGAGCTGTTCTTAATTTGGTAGACCTTACGTAATACTTGAATGGTTCCAATGGTTTAGCAGCCATTCTCAGTGTTGGGACACAGGCCTCCTGTTAACCTCTCTGTTAGAGAGAGTGGCCCGTGATCCTCTACACGGGCCCACTGCCTGTTGGGGCTTATTTATTAAAGTTAGATTAAAGGTCGAAACATACTATCAAAGCGCAACGCTATGTGTTGTGCCGACACCCGACGCTGGTCGTGCACATAGGCAACACGTCACGCGATGCTACAACACGTATCGCGTAGTGTAGTCTCTCAAGAAAGACTGAAGTGTATTGACGTGTCACGTGCCCATGGATTCTATTCTGCTTAAAGACGAGCTAGATGAAGATTTTGAAGAAGATTTATTGCAGAAAGACGTACTCATCTATACTAGTATATAAAGCTGAAGAGTTTGTTTGTTTGTTTGTTTGAACACGCTAATCTCAGGGTTTGTATGGCAACCGGGACCAACGGCTTAACGTGCTTTCCGAGGCACGACCAGACCAGTGCAAGTATGTCATATTCATGCATACAAATACTTGCACTGTGCGAGGATCGAACGCGCGCCACCTTGCGCAGCGGCTGCGTCCGCTACCGCTACGCCACGGAGGCGGTATGTTGTTCTGTGAGATCGGACGTAGAAAGAAGATCCCAGTTTTTAACGGTGACTAATCGCTCAAGATCGTCACAAACTATATGTGTGCCAGAAACACTGTGAAAAAGACGCATCATTGAAAAATAGTTGCTTTAAGGTGGTATTTTCCCTTATTGGTTTACACCGCGGGAATCACCACAGAAATCGGCATGGCCGTTACTAAGAAATTACATTTCAAAGCGCATAAGCTTTTAGATTTATTTTATTTACCATGTTGTACCGTACCGGAACACTTGGTAAATTAAAATAGAAAAATAGAGGGCCGCACATGAATTGTCTTACATAATGTATTTAGTAATTACTTCCAGCAAACCTGCGACGACGGCAGGATAATTGGCTGAGAAACGTAGACAGTGTATAAATACAGTAGGTATTCAGGTAGACTTAAAAAACACAACTAAAAACAAGCATATACAACGATATTTTTGTTTATGCGAGCCGTGATTATAGTTTGTTCAGAATAAGCAACTGAATCGATTCAAATCATTTTTACACCATGTTATATCTTTTCCCAAATACATTTAGAAATTGTTGCAGTGTGGGTAGGTACCGAGCGCACGTACACAGCTTACGATAGATCTTAGTACTTCGCGCGCGCAGCAGCTGGTGCCAGAGATCAACGCACCGCGCTCGCCCGCCAAAGCGGAGCTTTGACCATATTTTTGTTGGGACAACCAAGTAGAATTTTTGTACATGAATATCTTTAAAAGCATTTGAATAAATAGAAAATAATTATTGTCACTAACATTAGAGATTTGCAAAAAATTGTATGTATTTGCAATTTTTTGTCAGTGATATGGACAATGTACCGTACTTGGTAGTCAATGAGAAAAAAAAACATTTCACTTTATACACTAAAGACACTGTATATCGAACATTTAAAAAAAAAATGTTTTTTTCCCAATTTTTAATTTACATTTGTATACTTTTGTACATGAATATCTTTAAAAGCATTTAAATAAATAGAAAATAATTATTGTCACTAATATTAGAGATTTGCAAAAAATTGTATGTATTTGCAATTTTTTGTCAGTGATATGGACAATGTACCGTACTTGGTAGTCAATGAGAAAAAAAACATTTTACTTTATACACTAAAGACACTGTATATCGAACATTTTAAAAAAAATTAAATGATTTTTCCCAATTTAAATTTTTAATTTTGTATACTTTTGTAATGTTTGTTTTTTATTAGGGTTCCGTTGCCAAATGGCAAAAAACAGAACCCTTATAGATTCGTCATGTCTGTCTGTCCGTCCGTATGTCACAGCCATTTTTTTCCGAAACTATAAGAGCTATACTGTTGAAACTTGGTAGGTAGATGTATTCCCTGAACCGCATTAAAATTTTGATGCAAAAATAATAATAAATATTGGGGGCCCCATACTTAGAACTGAAACTCAAATTTTTTTTTTTCATCAAGCGCATCGTTTGGACTATCTATGGATAGGTCTTCAAAAATGATATCCAAGCTTCTAAAATACTTTTTTCTAAACCGAATAGTTTGCGTGACATACGCTTCCAAAGTACAAAAAGTGGTCCCCCCTCTCACTTCTAAATTAAGAAAATGAAAAATCTAAAAAAAACATATGATGTACATTACTTTAAAAACTACCAACGAAAATTGTTTAGTGTTTTGTTAATTCCTCGTAAATCGTAAACCGCTTATTACCGCGTAATCTTTCATACAAATAAATCCTTTAATTTCATAAATCAATGATACGGAACCCTTTGTGCGTGAGTCCGACACGCACTTAGCCGGTTTTTCTTGTTCTCATTTTTATCTTGTCTATATGTAATTACTATTTATAATATGTTTGATTTTGATTATGTTGATTTTATGTTAATTTCATTTTATGTTTCTTATTTTATAATTTGCATTGATCATTATCAAACATTTGTATCATGTTTACACCTATTTATATGTGCATGTTGTGGTCTTTTGTAATTGAAGGAGCACATGTCAAAGTGCCTTCCTCTATTGTTGTATTTTTATTGTTTGTGTATCTTTTGTTGAGATCCCAATAAATAAATAAATAAACTTGCGCGGGAGTAGGTTTAGAACATTCCAAATTAGCCTAAGCGCCCACAAATCTCATATTAATATAATTTGTTCCTCGATTTCACCATTATGAAAGCTGACAGCTGATTCGAAAAACTCGTGTACACGATGTAACTACTCGCTTAAAGTTTTTTTTTTTAAATAATAATAAACTAGTCCTTGACCGCAATCCTGCCTGATGATAAGCAGCGATGCTATAGTTGATGGTAAAGCGCGCTAGTTTATTAAGCCTATTCGCTTAAAAAAACTTAGTGAATAGGATGGAAGACGGCAGTTGAGCGTAGTGATGCAATGTTAAACCCGACAGCACGATTAACGATGCTGCGC
This sequence comes from Sesamia nonagrioides, assembly GCA_017933935.1. Lineage (NCBI taxonomy): Eukaryota > Metazoa > Arthropoda > Insecta > Lepidoptera > Noctuidae > Sesamia > Sesamia nonagrioides. Next base: position 1,254,861 of record JADWQK010000195.1, on the reverse strand, counting down.
CAGAGAGAGATTAATCTGGAGACACTCCACGACCAAACTCCCGACACAACAACATTAGGCGCTTCTCACAAACGTTTAAATTATGTTCACATTAATAGGTACATTATTTACGTGTATACCTACTCCACGGCTTTTTTCATTTTTGTTTAGCTGGCGACAGCGCAGTTCGGTATTAACTAAACTCAACTGCACACGAATTTCGTACCCCGTGGCAACAGCACATCGACGTACGGTTATCAGTCTGTGCTACTAACCACTTCATTTGAGGTTTATCATCATCATCAACCTTTTATCGTCCCACTGCTGGGCACAGGTCTCCTCTCATACAGAGAACGATTGAGCGTAATCACCACGCTTGCTCAATGCGGGTTGGCGATTTCAGACTTATACAGTCCAGGTTTCCTCAAGATGTTTTCCTTCACCTTCAGTCATTGGTGTCCAAGATATACTTAGAAAGTACATATAACTTTAGAAAGGTTACTTTAGTACTTGCCTGACCTGGAATCGAACCCGCACACTCATACTTGAGAGGCTGGTGTTTTAACCACTAGGCCACCACGACTTACTGGATACTACATTTGAGGTTTATACTAACATCAAAAATACAGATTTTCGTTCTTTTTACAGGGGACAAAACAGCGTCTGTCATATGAACTGTTATATTTTTAGTAGTTTTTCATTAATATTACAAGTATTTTATTACTGACATCGATGATTACCTAAGTAAGCACGATAAAACATTTGCTATGCACTTATTTGAAGTAGGTGCGCATGCGTGATGCTCTTCAGGCTAAGAAGTATGTTACTAGCTAATACAAAATCTAGTTAATTATTTACGCCTGTATTTCAAATTGAATTCGTTGCATGTAACCTTCTCCTAGCTAACTGTTGGTTAGCTAGGAGAAATAGCTGGCCTTTAACTAGAATATTTAAAATTGATCGATTGACAACCCTCGACTTCAAATGTGACTAGAGCAGCGTCCGAGGCTACTAATTGAATTCACTTCCGAATATTCCCTACCAGTCTGCAATTCGTAGCGATCGAATAACCACATTGAAAACGAATTTCGAATCAGCATTTTTGTCCGAAAACCGAAATTGAATTTTTTGTTTACAGATAGGTTTTTGTTTGTTAAAAAGTAAAAAAAAAAAAATACTGAACTGGTCTCAAAAATAAATTTCACACTTTTTGGAATATGATGATGATAGAAGAGGCGTACGTCCAACAGCGGAGCCGAAAACAAAATTCCATCGTACTCTAACGGGAACTAATGAGTACTTAGACTAAGTTTTAGTTCCTGTTTTTCATTATTGTTAAGTATTTTATGTTCCTGTAAAACGACGTACGTAAAACGTGTTATTTTTTGTTCTTTTAGCCGTTATTCTTCCATAAATCAATAAATTAAAAAAAAAAAAAATAATGTCTACCACATTAAAAAACTGAAACAAAAAAAGGTTGAACATTTATTATTAACCTAGTAAATATATAATAATTGTGGACAGAGCGACGATCCGATGCGCAAACGCATCTCCGTATCGTCCTCCGAGTTAGCCACTCAACTACGGCGTAGCTCGCTACGTGCTACGAAAGCGTAACCTAGCGTTTTAGATTTTATGCAAGACTTGCGAGTTTGCTTTTCAATTCAGGAAGGTTTTTCTTTCATACTAGTAAACTGAATTACAATTAAAAATATGATGAGACCTTGTAAATGCTGTCATCAGTCATTTTATGTTTTTAAATTTTACCTACCTGTACTTTGATTCTTTTTGGTGTAAATAAAAGTTTTAATCTATTTATACACTTTAACAACTATTGAATTGAGTGTTCATAATCTCCGTTAATTACCTTCCATTGCCACTTAATCTACTTTAGTGAAATATATACAAAGTTGATTTTTGAGTGTCCGGAAAACCAGAAACGAAAAGATCCTAATAATTCTTATTATAAAACGAGTACTAACTTTAGCCTTAGCATAAAATTTCGAGCCAATTACCGTATTTGGAATTTTTCAAGAAGCCGAAAGTTTTAATGCAATACTGACATCGTAGACTTGGGTTTCAAAGCTAATTTTAAAAGAACTTTTAACTTTCTCAGATTACAGTTCGAATTTTTTGCATGTCTGGATGGTTTAAGCCTAGAGCTAAAGATATACGTTGTCTTGTAATAATACCGAATAAGTTTTTGGTTGCAATGGAATCACGACTTTGCTAAGTAACATTCAGAGTGTTGTTCCATAACTTGAAAAAATGTATCAAATTCAAGGCTCTAATACGGGGACAGAATGAGTTCTTGAATAGGGAAGAACAGATATTGTCAAAAATAACAATTAATCGAAAAATAACTAATAATACAACATATATGTTGGTAAAAATCAATTTTGAATTTCATCAGAACATCTGAGAAAAAATATCTCTTAATTTTAAAATCGTTCAGTTTCAATCTGTCTTATTTAGTGCATTTAGACAGGTTTTCGACATTTGTCTAACATCACCAAGATGAAATTACAACTAGATTTTAAACGTTTTAATAACAGAATTGTCCTACTGGATTTAACTTTACTTGTTTATCTGTCGTAATAAATGTACCAGTAATAACTACGATTGAAAATTGTGAAATCGAGCAGTATTTTAAGCACGATACTGTTTGCGAGTATTGCATATTCGGTGTAAATACTTCATTTGTACAAACAGGTCTTAATTAATATCAGAGCCGGTGAAACGTAGGCCAATATAAAACTGGACGCAGCTTTTTGCCTGATATTGATTGACCTGTTAAGTGTGATCAACCGAGTCCAAAGGTATTTCGTTTTCGAAAATCGGTTATCTGCAATTTTCGGCCAAATATAACGTTCTTTTTCGCTATCGAAAAAATAATAGGCACATGTTTTCCTCAATAATTAAGTTATTACAAAAACTATAGTACACTTTCGTGTATACGATAAAACGTAAACGTGATACAACGGCCATATTTGAGGATGCGATTTTTTTTTTCGAGTGGGTTCGAGTTATACTTACAAAACGCACCGCACAGGAGCTACATATATTATTCAAGTATGTACATGATCAGTGTACACCGCGATGCATCTGAGTGATTGCCGCGTGACGGACTGGCGGATACATCTAACTACAGGTTATTACGTCGCTTGGACGTCAAGCTACAACGTGCGAACGCTATCAACACGACCTCATTGCTAGCAGTTAGTTTTAAAAGGGGGGAGACACGTGATTTACCTCGCGTTGATTCTGAAGTTTGCAGATTATTCGTGCAGAAGCTAAAGTGCTCGTACACAATTCCATTTTGCAAGGTTGAATTGACTTTGGTAGTACTTTGGTAGTGGGCGCAGAACGTATTTGAAAATCAACGTAAGATTCTAGTAGGTATAGACGACAGCACATCAAGCTACTACAATTTATCATATTTCTTTACTAGATTTTCAATTTTATCCCTAAAACATTAAGGCTCAAGGTTGATTGGGAATATTTGGCAGTTAGGGGTAGCTTGACCTGCTGTCGTCCATACATCCGACATTACGCTGAGGTGAAGCCCTTTTGGCGTAAGTATTATGTTTTATTTTGTATTTATGCCTATAAATTTATTTTCTTCATTTAAAAACTAGTATGCTAATAGATTTTGAGATCTAGTTAAGTAAGAGACTGTCAGTCATGAGCTCGATGATTATGATACATACAGAAACTGTTCCTCTTTTGCAGATATCAATTACCTTCCTGAATGATTGTACCACTATTGTTTGACTTGCTAATTGTCTAACAAATTTGAAAAAGTTGGTGAACACACATTAAGCAAAACCTCCTTTGAATTCTATTACAAAACCACCTCGAATTACCCTTTAATCTTATAATTAAGGTTATGGCATGCAGTATGAATATTCTATTTAGCAAATTTTACTGACCCATGAATAAACAAAAATCAGTATAATCTACCAAATAAAACATGAAGAGTTAGTAACTGAAAATACTGTCACTTAAAATTGTTAGTAAACTTTTCGCCGTAGGTTATTTATTACTTTGAAAATAAAATGAGTGACACAAACGTACTTTACACTGTTATGCAAGTTTCAACTGTAACACAACTCCAAACGGAATAAATCCTTTCGTAGCAGGTTGTCTGGCGGGCCACCTGTAGCTTTAGTAAATATCCGTACGTTGCGTGGTCCGGCGAACAAGAACAATTTCTCTGTTGTGCTGTAATGTATGAATGGTGGACGAAGGACTGTTTTAAAATGAAAAATGAAAAATAAAATATTTAAAATGAAATGAGTGTGCTAGAAAATTGCTAAAAAATGGCACGTTTAAATAAAACTCGTAAAAATAGTGCTACAGTATCCTTCACGTAGGGTGAGTGAAGAGTATTTTGCAATTGAACGTGTTTATATTTTCGTTTTCTTTTTTGTCTTAACTTTCTTGTACAACGTATTAGGTAAATTTTCAGCCTACGTGAAAAATAGCAAGTATATAAGGTCCAATAAAATAGTGAACAATATTTTAAAGGTTAGTTTTGTAAACTTCATAAAACACTACCCCCTTTTGGGTTCTCCGAAATACCAGAATCCTATCTACTGTGAGCAAATCAGTTACGTGTAAATAATATCATTGATATGCGAACGCGTTGCGTTTATTTATTTATAATGTTCTTTACATTAGCATGTAAAGAACATTATAAGTAAATAAACGCAACGCGTTATAACAGATTATATTGAAGTTAGTCTTATTTTTAATAATTGAAATTTCAAACAAATACCGACGTATTTTTTCTTGGAAATGCTACCCATATTTATTTTACCCTGCCCTGCCAAAACAAACCTGCAATTACTTTCACATTTTTATTAGACCACCTACGCAATCTAAGGGTACTTACTTCGCTAGATTTTCATGATCTGCACAAGAATCATCAGAGTCGTACAGCTCGTCCGGCTCCAGCGCAAAGACGTCAGGGTCCAAATAGGACTCTACATCGTGCTTAGATGTAAGCCGAGCCGTAAAAAGTTTTGGTGTTGAATATCTAAACAAAATTACATACAATAAGAAATAGTAGGCCACATGAATATCAATAATAGAAACGCCTTATGTGACACACGACATGTTTTGAGACCGCGAGTCAAGTTGTATCGATTTTAAAATTACTTCAGCGTCTTTATTCATAACATGTAAAAGGATGATGGAGAGGTATAATTGTTTGCTGTTTATTTGTTTCTTAATTTGATTATAGGCGGTAATCAATGGTCGTAATTGCCTTAAGACATATGCAAGGGAAAAGCCTTAATAGAGAAAATAATTTCGCTAGATTCTACAACATCTATTGCGTTATTTACGTCAAATAGTAAACGAATTTTCCAATTTTATTGGACTATAAGGATTAGAAAATTCCTTCAATGTTTCGAATTTTGATACAAAGCTAAAATGGCGCCGATTGCCACAGGAATATTAATTATTAATACCTAATAACTATTATTTATAAAAGAAGTCCCATAAAAATGACCTTGCTTGGCCACCGCAATGCACGGAGACGTTACACAAGTGTATTATGCTTCGCTTTGAAATAAAATGTATGTGGTTTCGGGGAAGCGACTAAAAAATGACGTCATTGATACCTGCGGGGCTCGTTTGAATAGGCGGTTACATAGCTTAACGCTGTTCACATGAATCAAAATAAAAAAAAAATCAAAATCAAAGCATTTATTTCAAATAAACCAGTTACAGGCACTTTTTACCCGACTACGGCAAAGCAAAAGGAGGGTTATGATTTTGACAGGCTATGTATGTATGTATGTATGTATGTATGTATGTATGTATGTATGTATGTATGTATGTATGTATGTTCATCTGTTCCCTCGTAACTTCTAAACAACTTATCAGAATTCGAAAAATGATACATCATTAGTAGCGTCTTAATTGTCCGCTGGTTATAGGCTATATGGGGTTTCACAAAATCTACTGTGGCGCCCTCTAGCGGACAAAACATACAGAGTAAACAAATAAAGTTAAGATAAATATGCCGTGTTTGGTATCATTTGAAAGCGCTTTACTTGTACATTTTGAATATATATATATTGCTAGCATTTGCGTGTGACTTTACCTGTATTCATGGGCTGGTTGCATATAATTCACATCTTTTCGTTCATAGCTTCTTTACTACTTATCAGAATAAGACCACTGCAGTACCATGAGAAGGGCCTTGATATTCTGTTAGTTATGAGCTATAAAGCTTGTCACCAAATTTAGTATTGCGCCCTCTAGCGGACAAAAAGTTCTATGTTAATATAAAATTAAAATAAATATACCGTGTTTGGTATCACGTGAAAGAGCTTCACGAGTGCTTTCTGCTTGTACATAATTACAAGAATGCTTTAATGATGTTGAATATGAGCGATAAGAGTAAAGCGCAGATCACGGGAACTGTGAATCGCTTTATGCAATGTAGAGCAGTGTGAACATTATTAGAATATGTAATGCACTAATGAAAACGACACAAACGACATAAGCTGGGAGTAACTCCACACGGTGAAGGCGGAAACAGTTTGATAACTGGCTAAATGCCCATAAAAAGGCCTCTGCACTATATGGCTTCGGGCTTATGTTGTTATAGGTGCGTGTAGATGTAATATGTCAAGTACCTAGTTTTTAGTTCATCAGTTTAACTTTTGTTAATAATATGCGCCACAAATACACTTTAACACGAAAATAGTACAAATAAAAAAAAGTAAAAAAACTAAAACCCAACTACGACAAAAAACGACGCTGAAAAAGTATAAAACAAGATTTTTAGAATACTGAACTGAACAAAGTTGCTAATGTAATTGCAAGTAAATGGACACAGTAGTAATGTCATACAATACTATTCTGAAGTATGCAATATTCACTATGTAGAGATAAATTTTCATGTTTGGAAAGGCGTAGTCACACGTTGTCAAGGTGCTACGGTAGGTAGGTATATGTAACGTGTGACTGCGCCTTAAACATCATAATGAATACATACTCATGTGATCCCGTACTGTATAAAAATCTTGTTTCTCAGCATCGTTTGTCGATTGGTTTTAATTTTACTGAGTGTCAGAAGGTCGGTCAGTCAGTAAGATGAAACTAGTCGCCGATTCCAAAGAGTAGGTACCTATAGAAGAACGGGCAAGAAACTCCATGGACACTCTTTTAAATTATCAAACTATTGATACAAATATTTGATTACATCATTCATGTTGAAATCAACCGTGTGAGAACTATGCAGAAACATATTGTGCGCTGAGAGCGTCTATTATGGAAATAACAAAAAAAAACAACAATTCAGAAATTAAAATACGCCGTGTCAGCTAAGAGGTGACCGGTCCCCTCTGACGACGTCCGTTCACGAAAATGATGTATGGATCAGCATCATTCAGCTCAACCATATTGAAGGGAACCTAATGACTTAACAGACACGCCACCACCAGCGAGACATTTGACTGAGCATCACATACTCTCAACAGCCAGAGCACCGGTCTACGTTTTCACTTTAGTATACGAACATGACCCACGATAGAATAACACGTAGCACGGAGAGGCTACACACGTGCCTCTGTGTTCCATGGACGTGCCTCTCCGCGCGGTGCCACATTTTTTGTACATATTATAAACTATTGCTTGAACGTAATTCCGTCTGATGGTAAGCAGTGATGAAATCGTTGATGGTAAAGCGCGCTAGTTTATTAAAAGACCTATTCAGAAGGAATCACCGTTTCTGGAAAGTTGCTCCTGTCCCTAGATTTGTCTCCTGGCCACCGCTGTGCGATCGGTAGACACGTGTGTAGACAATTTTGTCTACACCAACAACCATAGATAGGGACGAGAAGTTAGGGTCTTCAAGATGAAGGACAAGCTAGCAGCAGATGTAACTGCAGACATACACACAGACCCCAGCACCATGCAGGAAGTGGTGCTCCTATGAGTATCCCTATACAAAGTGATTATAGTTTGTTCAGAATAAGCAACTGAATCGATTTCAATCATTTTGACACCATATTATATTTTTTCCCAAATACATTTAGAAATTGTTGCAGTGTGGTTAACGGGCGCCGTACGTAGCTTACGATAGATCATAGTACTGTGCGCAGCTGACGCCAGAGGTCAACGCACCGGTCGCCCGCCCGAGCGGAGCGTGGGTCATATTTTTGTTGGAACAGCCAAATAGGATACCAAGCTCATAAGTTTGTGGTTCTACATGATATCTTTTTGAAGTTTTGTACATAGATTCTTTACTTAAAAAACATTAGACACGTGTTTCGATTTTAGCTTAAACAAAAAATAACGTTGTATACTCGTGGGAAATATTCGTGTGCGCCAGTGGAAACGTTGTCAAACAAATAAATAGAGAGCAAATATGCGCCCCATGAACAACATGCACCGCGGTGAGCCCGCACCTTTATGCATGAGCTGACCAAAAAGGAATGAATTGCATAAAAAACGTTTACGCAACGAATATTAGGAAAACAAATTCGCGAGATAGCCGGGTCCACGGTAAATACGGTCTTTATCAAAAACCAGTTTTCAAAAAGAATGTGTCCTTTTATTATTTATTAAGTATTTCCTTTCCCCTTCACAGTGACTGCAATCCACTGGAGGGAGGAGAGCGCAGGACCGGTCTCAGAGGAGGCCGTTCGGCCAAACGATGATAAAGAAAACTTGTAATAATGTATTATTTTCATATTATTATTTATCACTAACAAACGAATGTTTAAATAAAGTTGTAAAATTCATTCGTTTAAGTGTTAATTAAGACAACAGGCATACACAATAAAAGAAAATCTTGCTTTTCTTGACAATAGGAACATTAAGTTATCGTAGGTACGTACTAAAATAAATGATAAATTATTTTTGTATGCTTCGCTATTTTGTGCTTATATTATGTATGGAACAGGTGACAGCCTCCGTGGCGTAGCGGTAGCGGACGCGGCCGCTGCGCAAAGTGGCGCGGGTTCGATCCCCGCACAGTGCAAGTATTTGTATGCATGAATATGAATATTTGTACTGGTCTGGTCGTGCCTCGGAAAGCACGTTAAGCCGTTGGTCCCGGTTGTGCTACGAACATCTAATGGCAGTCGTTACGGGTTGTTGGAGCCCTCAAAAGTCGTACAATTGGTCTAACTGCAGTGCTTCGATGTCGCCTTCGGGTTGTGGAGGTCAGACAGCAGTCGCTTCATGGAAAATGTCGAAGTTGAGCCATATCAGCAGTTGGACTGGTAAAGCGAACCGCAGACTCCAAAGCTGAAAAGGCTTCGGATGGGACTGGGATTAACACTGGGATGATGATTATGTATGGAACAGGTGGGACAGTGGAGTAACTTTAGATATCAAAGTTCAAATTTCGATGGTGACTGTATAGATATTTATGACATCATCATTATCATAAACAGCCTATAATGTTTCCAGTCCTGGGAGACAGGCCCCTTCTCTGCGAGCTCTCGTAGGTTGTAACCACCACGCGTGGCCCTGCAGATTGGTGGATAAAGGGCTTTTTTGTTGTAAAGTCCGGGCTGTGAGCCCAAGGCTTCTCATGTAGAAAAGAAAGGGTTAGTGATTTCAGAGTGAAATCACCAACCCGCACTGATTTCGACTAGATATTTAGACGTTTTCAAATATGGGGATAAATCTTCTTTTCCTTATGAAGAAACTTTCTGGTGCCTATTATTACTGAATTTAGGTAAGTATTTGCATTCTTAGTTCTAAAACTTACAATGGTAAAGGCTTTTAAAGATCCGTAGCATCCATACCTGTCCGCCATTTATATTTTTGTCAGTGAAAAAAAGGATATAAGATTTTTACAAGTAAAATACCGTTCTGAACTAACACGAATTAGTATCATGTACCATCGTCCATTTCCCCCATCCTTCTTGACAAGCCTATGCTGTCGTCCTTGCCTACATATTGTTATTTGAAAGCCAATTAATTATTCATAAAAGAGTAACCGCCGAGTTTCCGGCACTTTCCCGTAAGAAACGGACAATTGAAACCGTGCACTAAGCTTCTTGGGTTTCACAAATGGCCGTTTTGGTTTATTTGAAAATAAAATATATTTATTGATTTTAAAGATATATTAAGTTTGTTATTGTGTGCAAGAAAGTTTATGCAGGTTTGTCAAATAGCTTTGCAGTTCACGTTTTCACTTTAGTGGGAAAATGTAAACTGATTATAGCTCTGCATGAATTTATAATGAAACCTAGTAGAACAATGGCACCGATTCTCTTGTTCAACTAATTTTAATTTCAGTGCAGGCTTTCTTTTTTTTTTAAGAAAAGGATAAAAATAATAACATATATTCCACCAGCGGACGACCCGCCGTACTGCTGGTTGGTTGCTGGCTGGTTTCCACCCTTACGTTGTTAACACCACTACGATCTGGACGAAGCGTTTCGCCTCCTCCTTTATACCGCGTACATCGAGGGACTGGAACAATTTGCCAGTGGCGGTGTTTCCGTCGGACTACAATTTGAGTGTCTTCAAGGCTAGAGTGAATAGGCTCTTAATATAAACTAGTGCACTTTACCATCAACGATTGCGTCACTGCTTGCCATCGGGCAGGATTGCGGTCAAGCGCTAGTTTATAATATATATAAAAAAAATATTTGTTTAGTCCTGTCAAATTAAAGTACTCAATAGGCAGTTTAACCACGATAAAAAACATGGCGACTGTAAATTCGCGCGAATTAATTTTGAAAAAGGTTTTTACTTTTGATTTATTATCTTTACTTTTCGCGGGACACGTCCATCAGTCTGTTTATTTCAATTCAACGCATAATCGTTGCAAGATCGTTTGCCGGTTGATTTCTACCAGTCTAAGCTCTTGAATAAGAAGACCTTCTTCTAATGATGCTTTAACATTATCCGTAATTTTGGGTGTGTGTTGTTGGCATGCAGAATTTAGAATGACGACTAGGGTTTCTCAGTTCTCGATCTTTTTTATTTCCCGGAGCACGAGAATACTCGACCACTATTTCCTAAATTTCCTGTTCCGGATCCGCGGACCACTGAGGGAATGAGACCCTTTTTTGATCTGGATGGGAGATCATCAAATGCCCTCTCCCGCTCTGGGTGTAGCGGAAGGGTGTGTCAAAGAAGAGCACGCCAACGCACATCTCTAGCCACTCCTCAAAGAAAGGACGTATTGCCGCTATTGTGGCGTGACACGCACTGGGTTGTGGCAAGAATCGCACTCTCCATTTCAAAAAGAGATCCCGCCGCAGCTCTGTCCTCTTACCACTGTACCGCGACTTCTCGCGGCAGCGGACTCACGCTATCCTCACCTCTCGACGCTCCCTTATGTGGGCGAAAACTTAGGCATCCAAATCCCATGGGGGCAATCTGACAAAGGAGGCTCGCCGCCTTGGCGGAGACCGTGCGGTATCTCCGAAATAGCCGGAAGTCCATAAGAAACACACTGGGACGCGATCAGGCGTCGACCTAGTGGCCGCCTTAACGAGCTTGCCCACACCGGTGCCCCTCCATTTGCTGATACCCATATTGTATGAATGAATTAAAAATGAATATCCGCCATCTTCAATGTTCTGCCATATAGAATTTTGTATAATGTGATACATTTAACCATGTATTGTCATCAAAATTGAACGTGCAAATAAAATTTCAATCCCCATACACAAACAGCCAGACCCGGGACAACTATCTGCAGACTATACAAATAACTGTTCCGTGCGGGGATCGAACCCGCGACAAGCAGCGCAGCAGTCGATCGCTCAGCCACTGCTCTAATCGTGTGGTCAAAAAATTCCTTTCAATATTTTTTTTAAAGCTTTGCCCCACTCTAGGAATTTCTTACAAACGTATAAACCCACATACACAAACAACCACACCCGGAACAGGTCACACAAATATTTGTTCTATGCGGGAATCAAACCCGCGACACGCATCGCAGCAGTCAAACATTTAACCACTATTCCAACCGTGTCGACATTACGAGTAATGTAAGATTATTAACATAAACAAAGAACAATGTTAGACCATGATTGACCCTGTGGCACTCCATTGATTGGTAAAAGTGATTTCTTGGCTCCATAGGTAACAAGAAATTACTTATTTTTTTAACATTACAAATTACAGCTTGATGCCGATCCCGCCTGATGGTCCACAGCTGTGTACTTATATAATAGCCAAGTGTTACGTTTTGTTTTCTTCCAAATAATTAATTAACTGTAATTTGAATTGAATGAAAAATTCTGAGTAGATACAATTTATGGCAGGAATTTTTCGTCAGTCGTAGCAAAGAACAAGAACAGAGAGTTGAGGTGTTGACTCTATTGAAAGAAGATCTATGAAGTTATCTTTTTTAATATTTCCATTAGCAGGGTTCTTTTTATCTCATAAACTAGTGTTTGACCGTGGTCCCGCACGATAGTAACAGGTGATGCAATCGTTGATAGTAAAGCGCACTAGTTTATTATGAGCCTATTCACTCTAACCTTGATGAAAAATTGTAAGCAGACGGGAAAATCATTATCAACCGTTTATCTCGCCCCACTACTGCGCACAGGTCTCTTCTCATACAGAGAAGGATTGAGCGTAATCACCACGCTTGCTCAATGCGGGTTGGCGATTTCAGACTTAAAGTCCAGGTTTCCTCAAGATGTTTTCCTTCACCTTCAGTCATTGATGTCCAAGATATACTTAGAAAGGTTACATTGAAACATGCCTGACCTGGAATCGAACCCGCACACTCATACTTGAGAGGCTGGTGTTTTCACTACTAGGCCACCACGACTACCCCGGGAAAACCGCCGTAGGCAAATTGTTTCAGTCCTTCGATATAAGTGATATAGAAGACGAGGCAATACACTTCGACTGGATCGTAGCAGTATCATAAACGTAAGGGTGGGTACGCGCCGTATGCTAGTTCACCTGATGTTGGAGCGGTGATGGCGGAATGAAGTCAATTACTTTGTAATTACCGCGTACCCTCTCCGAAATGCAGACTATAGAATACCAAAAAGCTGGCTAATCTAAGCTCTAGGCTTTGACATTGTTCTTAACCGAATCTAGATTGCCAATTAGCCTCTTCGCACGCCTCTCCATCGAGTCCAAATTTCCCAGGGGGCATTTCGCAGAATCAGCCCATATGTGGCAATACTCCACACATGAACGAACCTGCGCTTTGTATAAAATTAGAAGCTGTACTGGTGTGAAGTACCGCCGGACCTTTGCGAGAACGCCAAGTTTCCTGGCAGCCTGGCCTTAACTTTGGGCTCGATAAACCACCCAAAGTGTAGGTTTGATAAAATTTCAACTCCCAAAAGCTGATGACAGTCAATGCACTCCAAATTGGCTTCGCCCCATTCGGAGACCTGAAGCGCGACACCTCTTTCGGACCGAATTGCTTCCTTACGCTTCCGAAAGCAATCTGGTTGTGAAGAGATACCTATAAATTCTGGGCATGTGCAGATCGTTAATATGCAGCAGAAAGAGTTATAGAGAGAAGAGACCCTTGAGGAACACTGGTATTTATTGAAATGTGCCCCCATGAGCATCTGTCGACAGCAGCTTGGAGAGACCATTCACTCAGGAAGTTTTTACCCAGCCGGTCAACCGGGGGAAATGCCGTACACTGACTAAGATTCAATTATAAAGGGGTCGTTATTGTTATTTTTGTGACTATAGCGGTCTAACGGCCCCTTCACCATCCGCCTAACGCAGGTCTTCTACATCGTCGATAATATAATCTACAAGTCAGATTTGGGTTGACGCCCTATCAGGGGTACGGTGAATGCTTATTCGATTCCCATACTCCCGGCCGTAGATAAAGGTGAAACATCACGATGGCTTTAGCCGGTAGGAGTCCGAGATACCCCTCTGTCAGCTCCACGATGAAGGAAGTTCATGAGAAGTTCCACTGACTGTCGGACCTCGCAAGTGACGCAGAGTGATCCACACAAGGACGAGCGGCGGGGTCTGTCACTCTTACTGACTAAAAACCACCCCTGTGTTTCATTTCACACCTACTCCGGGATCGCGGCAACGCGACGTACGATACTTCCGCAACCCCTCAGTCTCTTCTGGGAGAGTGGTAACTTCCCAGCGACATCTGCAAGAGGAGCGCCATCTCCCGCATCCAGCTCTGTTCCTAGTCAGGGTCCGGAGCGATTAAGTGCATGGGATGCCGCCACCTCCTTTGAAGCAGTATTGCTCGCGAGACAGAGACAACTTTCTGTCACGTAAGCATTACTATCCGCGGCCCTAGTCACCGCAGGACGTCAAGAGACAGCGCAACGAACTTCCGGCCACCGAAGATGTGAGCATGCAAACTACCCATTGCTCGCCGACAGGTAAGGATTAAGCCCGGGCCGGCCTCAAAGGGATTCCTCAGAGCCACGGGTTGTTCGAATGAGATACGGTCAAATGAAGGAACACGGGTGCGTTTTCAGTCAGACTGACATATCCGCTCCTGTCAGAGTTGGAGAAGTCATTTGAAAATTCCACCCAAAAATAAAAAATGGCTACTCATGTTTTGCGACGAGCTTTAAGTAGCAGCCAGGTTTCTTTAGAAAAATGCGCCACATTCAGGTTCGCAGCTTTTTCAAAGTTCGTTTTGGATACTCAATCGAGAGAGAAATCTGAGAGAGAAATCTCGAGAGTTATCGAGGAAGAAAAATCTTTTTCTAATTTTAATTTAAATTTTAACGGTATGTACAGTATTATTACTTGACGCTTGTTTATAAAGATTGTCAAATAGCGGAGCTGTATGATAGATACATTTTAGTAAAGTTAGAAGATGCACAATATACTTAGTAATGAATTGTATAAAAATAAAGTTTTTTTTATATTACGTTTGTTATGCATTATTATGTTATGTGGTAAAATCAAGTAAACAGTGTATTGCGGTGTACGTATGTATGTTTGTTGTGTTGTGTCGTTATTCGTAATATAAATCCCCAGATCTTCAATCCACTGAGCAAGAGTAGGATCGATAATATTTTACTACATTACTGGTAGGTAACACATCTGCTGCGAGTCGTGGTGGCCTAGTGGTTAAAACACCAGCCTCTCAAGTATGAGTGCGCGGGTTCGATTCCAGGTTAGGCAAATTCCAATGTAACTTTTCTAAAGTTATATCATGTACTTTCTAAGTATATCTTGGACACCATTGGCTGAAGGTGAAGGAAAACATCTTGAGGAAACCTGGACTTTAAGTCTGAAATCGCCAACCCGCATTGAGCAAGCGTGGTGATTACGCTCAATCCTTCTCTGTATGAGAGGAGACCTGTGTCCAGCAGTGAAAGTGAAGTGGACGATAGAAAGGTTGATGATGAAGACACATCTGCAAATCCTCCAAATGAATTCGACAGAAGCCTTACCAAGGCTTCTCTCGAATTCATTTGGAGGACTGTAAAAAAAAAAATGTGATTTCCATTTGGTCCTGTTAAGTTTTCTGTTTGCATTGACGTCAGCTATCGACAAAGCTTCTTGAGGAGCTGCCTTTTTTTTAAATCGTGGAAAAGTTAGTTCCATTTTTTATTTTAATTAAAAAGTAGTGCTTAACCGCAATTCCGTCTGATTGGAAACTGAAATGGTAAGCAGTGATGTGATCGTTGATGGTAAAGCGCGCTTGTTTATTGACAGACGTCAAAAAAAGGAGGAGGTTCTCAATTCGTCGTAATCTTTTATTTTTATGACCGATTTGCAAAATCCTTATCTTGTTAGATAGGATATACTTTCCAGGTGGTCCCATAGTCATCATATCAGAATCTGACGATGGAAGACCAGGGAATTCAAGAACTTTCAAAAATCGTAAGGGCGACTAGTGTATTTCTAAGTATTTTCATTAAGTATTTTAAAGCCCTACAATTTAATCAAGGTTCGGAGTAGATCTGATGATGGAGCCAGGCGGCAGTCGAGGGAACTCATCAACAATTCACGGCAGCTACCTTGTGTTTGTGCTCGATTAATTTGTATTGGTAAGCACTTTTCACCTGGATGGGTTGTGACTATCATTAGGGCTCTGATGATGAAAACGAAGGCTAGTTCAGGGGACCCCTCAACGGGTTTAAATTGTTTTTTTTTTTTATATAAATTATAAACTAGCGCTTGACCACAATCCCTCCTGATGGTAAGCAGTGACGCAGTCGTTGATGGTGAAGCGCACTAGTTTATTAAGAGCCTATTCACTAGTCCGACGGAAACACCGCCGCTGGTAATTGTTCCAATCCTTCGATGTATGCGGTATAAAGGAGGAGGCGAAAAGCATCGTCCGGATCGTAGTGGTGTTAACAACGTAAGGGTGGAAACTCGCCGTACAACGGGTCGTCCGATGGTGGAACGGAGATTGGGAATTAAATCATGCAATTCCCTCGCACACTCCCCAAAACGCATCCTATAGAACACCGAAAGGCTGGCCACTCTACGCCTGTGCTCTAGGCTTTGGAGACAATCTCGAGTTAAATCAGGGTCACCAATCAGCATCTTCACTGAATCCAAAGTGCCCAGGTGACACTTAGCAGCACCAGCCCAAATGTGGCTGCAGTACTCCACACACGAACGGACCTGTTACTTTGTCATCATCATCATCATCTCAGCGTTAATCCCAGTCGCATCCGAAGCTTTTTTTTCAGCTTTGGAGTCTACGGTCCGCTTTACCAGTCTAACTGCTGATTTTGGCTAAACTTCGATATTTTCCGTGAAGCGACTGCCGTCTGACCTCCACAACCCGAAGGCTATCGCCTTCGATATCTCTAAGCATTGCAGTTAGACCAATTGATACGACTTTTGAGGGCTCCAACAACCCGTAACAACTGCCACTAGATGTTCGTATGGCAACCGGGACCAACGGCTTAACGTGCTTTCCGAGGCACGACCAAACCAGTGCAAATATTCATATTCATGCATACAAATATTTGCACTGTGTGGGGATCGAACCCACGCCTCCTTGCGCAACGGCCGCGTTCGCTACCGCTTCGCCACGGAGGCTGTGGGACCTGTTACTTAGTATTTGGACCTAATTCATTTATATTGATAAAAACTTTTCACCCATATGGGTTATAATGAAGCTCTGCAGTAGATCTGATGATGGAGGGAACTACTCAACAATACACAGCAGCTACCTTGTGTTGGTGCTTGATTAATTTGTATTGTTAAACACTTTTCACCTAGATGGGTTGTAACTGTCATTAGGGCTCTGATGATGAAGTCAAAGCCAAGTTCAGGGAACTCCACAACGGTTTACAGTGGCTACTTTGTGTTTGGAGTTAATTCATTTATATTGATCAGAACTTTGCACCCATATGGGTTAAAATGAAGGTCTGACCTGATGATGAAGACCGTAGGCAGTCGAGGGAATTACTAGACAACTTACAGCACTGAAGATTAACATAGGACAACCACTACCTACTCGTCAGGCTTATGCAACAATCAATTAAAAATCAAGAGACTGATTTAAGTTGCAATGCTCATACTTCCGATTTGGTCGCAATGGAATTTTATCGAAGGAATGCAATCGGTTCAGTAGTTTGGTTTTTCTATCAAAATTACGGGTGAAAATCAAAGTAAAGAAAATTACGTCCTTTGTATCGGATTCGGGTCGTATTGTCGGATGTAGCTGAACTACTTGTCATAACTGAAAAGTGTAAAATATTTAACGAATTTAACCTACTTCCAAAAAATACACTACAAAGTGAAAAATAACTAATTTCGGAAGTCGGTGTCAAAAACGAATATACAAAAACCAAAGACACCGACTTCCGAACTTATTTATTTTTCACTTTGTAGTGTAAATTCTTCCACGTTCGTTTCGTTAACTTCTTGTAGCAAAGACGAAGAAATAATGCAAAAACATTACATTTTAGTAACAAATAATTTTAATACGGGTTTGAACTGGAACCTCGATGCGCGAGTCCTACTTGGTCAGTTTAATGACTCATTTGTTTATACTCTGGAGATCGAACCCGAGACAATCAAGAGTGGCGCTCGCTGCTGACCTTTAAGCCATCACTTTAAAATCACCATACGTTAGAATAAAATGTATGGACAACAGCAGGTAAAACCCGAAACTGTCAAATATTCAAAATCAACCTTGAGCCTTAATACTTTAAAGATAAAGTTGAAATCTAATATAGAAATTTGTTAGATTATAGTAGCTTGTGCTGTCGTATGTATATAAGTCATATCGTCCGCTGGTTTAATACAACATTTTGTACGTCCAAATAGAAGAACAGCCAAGTTTCTTTAGTTCTCAACTACGAGTTTCTTGGAATTCGAAGGGAACCTACTTTTATTTCTTTTGTTAATAACCCATTACCAGCCAATGCTCGGGGCTACTTCTGCCAAATTCCTGACGGACATAGATATTTAAAGACTTCGCTAGACTGAGAATCGAGCCCAGAATAACTAACCCAGCAAAGTCTTGCAGGTACAACAAACGTCATTTTTTAAATCCAAATCACAACAGTTGATACCACCTTCTGAAGTTTCCGTGTTTTAAAAGGAAATAGTTGTACATTGTGTTAGGCACTCGAGCCCGAAAGCTCCTAAGAATTTGTTTCAAATCCCATAAATACACAGAGTGTACTTAAAATAACCAAAATAATTCCTAAAATATTATACAGACGCGAAATAATTTTAAAATCGATACTTTTACAAATTATACAACAATAAAGACACAATTGACAACAATAAGCAAATTGCTAAGCGGCCAGATCTTTGTGTTTCGCTCATAAAAATACATTTTACAGGCTTAATCGAGCTGTGTCGATTTCTCATAAATACCCAGAATTTTTATATCATACGCAACTTTTCTTAGAAATAGTGTAATTTTTAATTTGAAGTTGCAAAAGTTAGTTTTCTATGCAGAAGAAACCTGAACGGGCATTTTATCCGTTCAATGTAGGTATTATTGACATAATAATATTCGCCTTTTTACTTAGACATCGCAATGCAGTAATTGCTACCTATTCAAAATACATTTTGCAGAAGACAACTAAAGAAGGTTTAGCGAAATGAGAATTTCTATGAAAAATCGTAATATTTTAAATTTGTTATAAATTCCAAAAACTGGGGTCTTTTTCGTTATTTTTTAAAAACTCATTCCCTAAAACTCCTGAAGAAGAGAAGTTACTTGAATGGAAATGTAATCGCACACAAAAATTATACCTAAATATTTGCAGTTTCATGGATACGCAAAGCTTTTTTCGCTTTAATTGATACAAATTGCACGCAAATTCTACAGCTTCGACTACACAGTAAAATGCAATTGAAAATGCAAAATGCTGGAAATATATAGGACAAGTCCGCCTGGCACGCTAGCGCTGGTGTGAGCTGTACCACCACAGCCTCCCCCTAAGTCCCACGTTGTCAGGCTTGACCTATTTTCTCGCTATAAAGAGACGCACTAATTGACGTCACATACGCTTTCCTTGCAACTATTCCATCGACATGTTCGATTTAAAATAAATAGCAAGTTGTAAAGTCCTCTATTAATCAATACCTTCTCATTGACAACTTTAAAATAACACAATATAGGAATTAGCAAAGCACATCAAAGTAGATTAAAATTAAAATTAAAAAATGAGTATATCTAATTAATAAAAAAGCATATCTTAAAAAAATCAAAATAAATATTGGACAAGGATTGCAGCAGTCGAAAGGTGTTAAGACTAACCTGTGCACATCGAACACCTTGGGAAATTCTTGCACACACATATTGAAAGTTTTTTAATGTCACTTCCACACGACAAATTAAAAAACTTAAAAAAATAAAATAAAACAAAAAACAAAAGTACTACTCAAACTTAATTACTCTGCTACGTTAAATCTTCCCGATTTCAGTTCTTTAAGATCGGTCACAAAGAATAAATAAAGGATAATACGAAGCGCGAATACGCAAACTAGAATCACAATATGAGTGATAACAGTTACTCGCGGTATCATTTTCACGGTAAGCTCAAGACGTCCGATGTCGAGCTCAGTCGCGGAATGAATAATGGCAATGGCGCTCGCAAATCGCAGGTAAGGGTTGGTGGGGGGTACACTGTCATGGAAACGGGCAATGCGCGTGTATGCGCATGTATCAAACAAGCATTACACTTACAGATGCAGTTTTGGGGCGGCGCAAAGCGCCCGCCCCCTGGTGTTCGCAGGCCCACACGTGGCGTCTTCTCCCCGCTTTGGCCAATGCGCGAACAACGAGTAAGAATTATCTCACAGCGTGTACGCAAAGTCGCAGCCGGCTTGACCCAGCCATGAGCCCATGGCATTCAATTTTACCTGAAACAAATATAATTAACGTTATGATTATCACCAAAAGACTAATAGAGAAGTATGAGAGAAATAGCCATATGGTCCCAATTAAATGGGATGAAGGTAGGAGTATAAAAATGATGATATCATCGAAGACAACACATTAAAATTCAAGAAACCTAATTTTATCGTGAAACGATGGTAAGACTCGAGATAACTAACAGCGCCTTTAATAAATTTACAGAAAGTGTTTTTGGGTAACTAAAAGAAATAATTCTTTGTATACTATACTGGCGTGGCAAATAATGTGCCTAAATTAAATACACAGAATTACTAAGGAATACGATTATACCATCATTAGTTATAGACAGATCTGAGGCTAAATCAATTAAGACGCTATATTGTTGCGTAGCACACAAGTTTACTACAGAATACATTTCCGCTACGAAAAGCTACGACGTAGCATAGGCTTCTAAATAGAACATTCAAGATGCGGAACATGTTTATTTATCATAGGTACAATATTTTCACCTTACGAAACGACACGCTCTTATATGTGCTAATCTAGTGTGAAACAAGCTATGTATGCGTACGTGAAGACAAGTAGTTTCAATACATAACATATACAAACTTTCGACTTTGCCATTGTCTCCGACGGTACCAAGAGCTTTTGCGTTTACACAAGCATTCACTGCTTGTTTTTACATTTGGTACCACGAGTGAAGGACGATTCGTTTAGTGAGATAAAAAAAAAACTATAACATAAACCATTCTGAGCTATAATAAACTATTACTTACACCACTGTGTATCTAAGAATCTAGGATACCTATTAGAGAACACATTTGTCGCTACGAGCTGCTACTTCGTAGCATGGGGAGTTGTCTTGGCCGCACATTTGCCTTATTTAACTACTTTCGAAAATATCTCTATGAAGAGACCGCTAAACAGCAGGTCAAATTCAAATTATCTTAAGGTTTTTGCAATTTGTAGGTCAAAACGTTTTTAAAAAACTGTTATCAAAAGAATCAACAATAAATCTCATGTTAAAATGGCCTTAAAAGTCAACATTTCATAAAATGTAAATCTAATCTAATTTCGCTTTAAAAGAAGATTTAAAGATCTCTGGATATCTTAGATGCGTACTGTATGTTTATTGCAAGTTCTCACTCATTTTAAATCCATTCTTTATTTTTTCGAATTGTCTTCACAGTGGTGTGCAGTCTAGCACCTAGTAACTATGGAATGTGTTCAGAATTATATTCAGCGAGTCCGTGAGCGAGAAAATCCAATTAAACTATACCTCTAGTGAATTTCAACGAATGCAAACCGAACAAAAACAGAATTGACTATAAACCAAACCTTCGAAAAAATTTGAGCTACGCTGGGAATTCATTGGAATATTCATTTATAATAGGAACCTTTGTCACTGCAATAACAAAGTGTGCATGTATAGCTTTGATTGAATTCGTTTTCACGATTCGGCATGATTCTGTATAGCCGAACGCATATTTTGCTGCACACAGCGGACAGCAAAATATGCGTTCCAAATCATACCAAACCGACGGAAAAGCACGGTTATCCCGACAATGTGTGCAATTCCATTTGGATAGAATTAGTATTCAGCCTAACAATGGCAGAATCGTACTGCGATACCTAAACTGTCTATTTATTGTAGCGAATATCGGGTTATTTTAGCATTATTGCCAATAATCAAAACAGCATCGGAAAAAACAAATTTAGAAGGTAGTAACGACACACAACAATACTTAAGGCAACAGTAGATTTTCTATTATGTCTGTAGTCTGGCACTGAACGTGTTAAAAACTACGAGGTGTGTTCAAAAAGTAAGGTGACTTTTCAAATTTCGTGGGAAACGTATTAGTATCAACCTTTTTATCGTCCCACTGCTGAGTACAGGTCTCTCATACAGAGAAGGATTGAGCGTAATCGCCACGCTTGCTCAATGCGGGATGGCAATTTCAGACTTAAAGTCCAGGTTTCCTCAAGATGTTTTCCTTCACCACGTAATCAGTCATTGGTGTCTAAGATACACTTAGAAAGTATCAGTATATCAAGCTGGTGTTTTAACCACTAGACCACCACGACTAATAAAAACTATTTAGTACTAGCTTTCCGCCCGCGGCTTCGCCCGCGTGGAGTTCGGTTATATCGCGCTTTTTAGATTTCCCTTGGGAACATCAATTTTTTCGGGATAAAAGGTAGCCTATGTTCTTTTTCATGGTCTAAAGATTGTCTGTGCCAAATTTCATCAAAATCGGTTGAGAGGTTTAAGCGGGAAAGCGTAACAGACGGACAGTTCGCATTTATAATATTAGTATGGATAAAGTTATACAAAACATTACTGAGTCTAGCACTTGCTAATGTGTTATCTCACACGAGCATCTGCCCGGGACTTGTTGATTTGCTGTTTCCCAACCCACTCGTTGGATCGCTTCGCTTTCTTCCTTTTTGCTCAGCGTTATTTCAAACTCCTTTTATTTGCTCGGCACTTAGACTCTAGACTGGTGTTAAATAGCCTTCCCCATTAGTTGGAATATCAAATGCGAAGTTTTTTTCTTAATCTGACTGATACTTTTTCAGACTAGCGCGGTTACTATTAGTACACACGTTAGATATACATAAACCGAAGGACTCATAATTAGATGGAAGTGAACTACCGAAAACCTTTCGTTAATCAGCTTGAGAAATACGAAACTCTTTGAAGGAGATTGCTACCATCTAGGGCCTCTGTTCCGATAGGTTTAAAAGCTATTGATAAAGCATACACAATATTTGACGAAGGATCACACAAAAAGGCTTTCATTCCTAACTCTTCATATAACTGTGCGTCACGGTACAGAATAATAAATAAATCAATTTAAAGAGTCATTCATCTTTTTACAAGAAATAAATGTCAAAAAATCGTTACTATGATCTCCCTAAAACCAATTTGTGTCTCGGATGTATTAAGTAGCATTCAATTTGTGAAAGCCTGGGCGGGCTGATTCACAACTAAACAATCCTGCTCGCTGTGAGATCAATCTCATATTCACCGTTTTACTGTCCTGATGGCAAAGTATTTGAAGTATATTTTCATACTTTTCTATTAATCGCCGTCTCAACAGTTGGCACTCTTTGACATACATGACATTTAATTTGACCAATCTTTCATTCAATAGACTATTATTACGGAATGTCTTTAAGCACTAGTTGATAGGAATCGGGTGTCAAAATAAGGGTATTTTGGTATCGTTTAGGGTTATTTATTGCGCGTACTAGACTTTCGGCAATAGTGTCAAAGATACCTGAAGTGTGTTTTAGGTTGTGTAATAAAGTAGCTCCAAAAACTTTATTGGCGACTTCATCATCATCATCATCATCATCAACCTTTTTATCGTCCCACTGCTGGGCACAGGTCTCCTCTCATACAGAGAAGGATTGAGCGTAATCACCACGCTTGCTCAATGCGGGTCGGCGATTTCAGACTTAAAGTCCAGGTTTCCTCAAGATGTTTTCCTTCACCTTCAGTCATTGGTGTCCAAGATATACTTAGAAAGTACATATAACTTTAGAAAAGTTACATTGGTACTTGCCTGACCTGGAATCGAACCCGCGCCCTCATACTTGAGAGGCTGGTGTTTTAACCACTAGGCCACCACGACTTTTTTAGGCATTTTTTAAGTTTACAAAAATTTAAAACCGGAATTTCGCTGAAAACACTTCACTGCCTTCGTCAGTATTTTGCTGTTTGTTAATACAAACAAAACGATATCAACAAGTAGGTATTGCCATTATGTTAAATACACACATCAAAAGTGTCTAGGGATCAAGCATTTTTATGCGGATTTCTTGAGATTGAGATGTGGCTTTGTAATAAATTTATGATTTTATAAATTTATATGGATCCTTTTTGGTGCATTTCATAATTTGAATCAGGAACTGTGAATCAAATTCGAGTAAAAGATGAAAATCAGCTGTCAATATTTTCCTTATAAAAACATACAACGCATTGAAGACATTATTAGTGCTACTGTTTCCCTACTACTGATTAAAACCAACGTTATTATGGAGCGGCGACGTCATTTAAGCAGGGAAGAAATGCTCAGAGCCGTGGGAATGATAGAAGCTGGTTCCCGGCAACGTACTGTGGCTTTAGCTCTGAATACAAGTCAGAGTGTTATCAGTCGACTTTGGACACGTTACCGAAGCACTGGTACCGTGGCTGAGCGCCATGGAGGACGGTATCGCTGCACCACACGGAGACAAGACCGATACATTCAAATCTTAACTCGAAGAGCTCCAACAATAACCGCCATGATGTTAGCCGTGAGGCTTCATCACTCTTCAGGGAACTTAATTAGCGACCAAACAGTCAGAAACCGCTTGCATGAAGTGAACCTTCATTCCCGAAGACCGCTACGGGTACCACCTATAGCAATGCACAATCGTAGGATTCGATATCAATGGGCTCTTGAACACAGAAATTGGGCAGAAGAACAATGGCGTTTCGTGTGCTTTTCTGATGAGTCTCGTTTTGGTATGAGACCGGATACAAGACGTATACGACACTGGAGAACCCCTGGACGCCAACAGCGATTAAAATCCTGCCAGGAAGTCCATCCTTATAGTGGTGGAACCATCATGGTATGGGCGGGTATTTGGATCGGCGGAAGAACTGAGTTGATTTGGATCAGAGGCAACCTCAACGCTCAAATTTATGCTGAAACGATTGTATCAGACGTCATCGTTCCTCTACAAGTGCAAATCGGTCCCTTATTTCAGTTAATGCATGATAATGCACGACCGCACACCGCAAGAGTTGTAAGACAGACTCTCGCCGCAGCTAACATCAATGTCCTGCCCTGGCCTGCTCAGTCGCCAGACTTGAACCCGATTGAGCATGCATGGGATATGCTACAGAGAAGAGCTCTGCCGAATATGCAGGGTATCCAGTCGCAAGAAGACCTTTTTTTGTTGTTGCAACGAACATGGGCGGCCATTCCACAGCGTGATTTGGATGAACTCATTTTGAGTATGCCAAACCGATGTTCTTGTGTTGTTAGTGTTCGCGGTAGAAACACGGATTATTAATTGTTTAAGTTACCCGATAAAATTTTAGAGAAAACTGTTATTTCAGTCTTTTTTCGAACTTTTGTGTTAGTGGTTCAAATGTCAAATATCCCTTTATTAGGAAAATGGCAAATTTCTTTATTAATGCAAAGGTGACTTGGTTTATCGTTACTGTGACAAACGAAAACACTTTATTTGATTAATCCTTAAAGAAAATTTTAATTAATATCAATCAGGAGAAAAGTTATTGCAAAAATATATGTTGATCCCTAGACACTTTTGATGTGTGTATTTGTATAAATTTAAAGTTTTCGAATTCTTAACTTATTTTGAAGCTCGATTTTTCTAGTGAAATATCGTTACGAAACTAGGAATCCCCTGCTTTAGCTGGTAGTGAATAAATCATTGGAATACACCGTTATAAAGATTCTTATACAGCTGCAAACTGTCCGTAACATCAGACATATACAAATTATATCTACGACGACACAGCAGAAGCAATTTAACAATAACAGATTGAATTTATACCTCTCCATCAAAATTGTGCATATTTATAGACCTGCAATCTGTTGCAATGGTCCACATCCTGGACACATGTTTACATTGTTGTGTGTTTGAGCAAATCATCATTTCAAGGACATCATTTTGAAGAAAACGTGCTTCAGTGGAGCCTTTTCTTCTAACTAATCCGTATCCTTTGGGATAGAGAAGCAGGTGACCTAATTTCGCTAATTTCAAGCGCAATTGAAAGATGCCGCCGGAAATCGTAATCCAACATTGTTAGTTTCGTTTTTCAATAATGAATTACTTAATCACGTTTAATTAATTTATATTTTATTGAATTTGACCTAATGCAAAAATTACTTAACAAAAAGCTATCCATACTAATATTATAAATGCGAAAGTAACTCTGTCTGTCTGTCTGTCTGTTACGCTTTCCCGCCTAAACCTCTCAACCGATTTTGATGAAATTTGGCACAGACAATCTTTGGACCCTGAGAAAAAACATAGGCTACCTGTTATCCCGGAAAAATTTGATATTCCTGAGGGAAATCTAAAAAGCGCGATATAACCGAACACCACGCGGACGAAGACGCGGGCGGAAAGCACACAATCTTTAGACCCCGAGAAAGGACATAGGCTACCTTTTATCCCGAAAAAATTTGATGTTCCCGAGGGAAATCTAAAAAGCGCGATATAACCGAAATTTATGCGGGCGAAGCCGCGGGCGGAAAGCTAGTATTAAAATAAGAATACGTTCAGTTAAAAAAATATATTCATGTCCCGTGAATTATACCGGCGGTATTTGTATTTAGAGGACTGAGTATAACATCATATGCACAAAGAATATGCTATTGTGTTCACTAGTCTAAGAAACTCTATCACACAAGAAATGAATAATCCCATTGAGATTTTCTTGCTATTTTTTTTTTTTTTTTTTTTGTAATTATAAACTAGTGCTTGGCTGCAATCCCGCCTGATGGTAAGCAGTGATGCAATCGTTGATGGTAAAGCGCACTAGTTTATTATTACTAGTCTATTAATTTCCAAAACGCAAAGGATTGTTTTTGTCGCTGCCGACGGTTTCCGATAGTTTACTTTTCACAACTACATCCATACTAATATTATTAATGCGAAAGTAACTCTGTCTGTCTGTCTGCCTGTTACGCTTTCCCGCCTGAACCTTTCAACCGATTTTGATAAAATTTGGCACAGACAATCTTTAGACCCTGAGAAAAAACATACTTTTATATATAACATACCTTTTATCCCGGAAAAATCTGATATTCCCGAGGGAAATCTAAAAAGCGCGATACAACCGAACTCCACGCGGGCGAAGCCGCGGGCGGAAAACTAGTTTACTATATACCTAATCGAGCAAAATTAATTAAAATCAAAGTGATATAGGCTTACATCACTTTTTTCGACAAAAAACTCCAGTCAAGCTACAATCATGCAGTCTTAACTATCTAAAATACACCTACATTTATAAAGGAAGACAAAATATTAATTTGTTTATTCAAGAACTTAGTTTCCAACGAAGAAAGTTGAGCAGACATTTTCGAAACATGAAATAACAATTGGTATAATCCTGTGGTTCATAAAATGTATTATGAAACAAGATACTCAAGATGTCTACAAACTGCTGCCGTAGACATCTTGAATATCTTGGTTCATAGTATGTTTACTAATTTAAACTTCGCTTGCTACAACTTATATCCTTCGAACTTTAATATAAGAGTTCAAGTTACAAACTTTAAATGACATTAGTTGTAGAGAAATTCCACTAAGAGCATCGATTTGCAACACGCTTGACCGGATTGAAACCATTTTCTGCATTATAGTTGAATTTCGTGTAAATATAAAGTTTTATTCACTACGCAGTCTTCTTTAACCTAGCCTAGCATATTTGTATGCATGAATATGAATATTTGCACTGGTCTGGTCGTGCCTCGGAAAGCACGTTAAGCCGTTGGTCCCGGCTGCCATACGAACATCTAGTAACAGTCGTTACGGGTTGTTGGAGCCCTCAAAAGTCTAACAATTGGTCTAACTGCAATGCTTAGATATCGCCTTCGGGTTGTGGAGGTCAGACGGCAGTCGCTTCACGGAAAATATCGAAGTTTAGCCAAAATCAGCAGTTAGACTGGTAAAGCGGACCCCAGACTCCAAAGCCGAAAAGCTGCGGATGCGACTGGGATTAACGCCGAGATGATGATGATGAGTCTTCTTCAGCCTATAGATGTGACAAAGGCCTCCCCCAAGGCTTTCCACGCTGACCGGTCTTGTGCTCCACGCATCCATCGGCTTCCCGCAACCTTCACCAGGTCATCGATCCACCTTGTTGGGGGCCTGCCTACGCTGCGTCTTCCAGTACGTGGCCGCCACTCCAGAACCTTACTGCCCCATCGGCCGTCAGTTCTACGAGCAATGTGTCCTGCCCACTGCCACTTAAGTTTAGCGCCTCGCAGAGCTATGTCGGTGACTTTGGTTCTTCTGGGGATCTCCTCATTTCTGATTCGATCACGCAGGGAAACTCTGAACTTTCGTATGAGGCCCATTGTGAGCGACCACGTTTCAGTTTCGTAAGACTACACAGTGCATTCGGGATTTTAAAAACACGTAGTCTTCATATATTCAATCTATTAGGTAATGCATTCATTACATGTCCTAAGCAAAAGTGAGACCTAAGTCTGCGAATGAATAGCATATTATTTTTAACTAGCGGCCGACCGCGACTTCCTTTACGTGTAGTTAGCTATCATGCTCCGCTCTTATTGGTTGAAGCGTGATGTTATATAGCCTAAAGCCTACCTGGGTTAATGGGCTATCCAACGCAAAAAGAATTTTTCAAATCGGACCAGTAGTTCCTGATATTAGCGCGTTCAAACAAACAAACTCTTCAGCTTTATATATTAGTATAGATTAATCGATTCAGTGTGGCAATTAAAGCATTTCTGTAATAATTTCAATGACTATAAATACAACTAAAAAGATTTCATGATTCAAAAAGCCAAATAAGACTCAAATAACCGTTTTCCCAATACGACGCATAAAAAGGAGCCGTCGGCATTTCGACGGTAAAACTCATATTGAGGCAGGTCATGAATACAAGTTCTAATGTAAAGGGTGGTTAAATTTTACGGGCCGATGTTGAATGTGGACCACACCTAATCCTAAAGATTTTTTCTGCATTTCTTTTGACTTTTCTCAATTTCAGACTAACTCAATTTGAACCATAGAAAGATACACAATCGAGCAACGCGTTAAAATTAATCAGGCTTATTATGAAAATGGACGTTCAAATCAAAAAGCATATCGTACGTAGATACTTCGTGATTTTTTCGGTAAATTTAATCGTCCAAATGTGCATACAATTGGAAAAATGTTGCAAAAATTTGAGCAAACCGGGTATGAAAATTAAAAAAAAAGTCAAATAAATAAACAATATCAATGGCCATTGGCCGTGGTGGATCACGTGGTGGCGATGTCAATTGGCCACAAAGATCATGTGATTTGACACTGTTGGACTTCTTTCTTTGGGGTCATTTGAAAGAAAATGTGTACGTCGATAAGCTAACAACAATTCAACAGATAAAGGATGAGATAATTCGGCACATTAACGGCTTAGTACCTCAATTATGCCTCAGCGTCATCGAAAAAATTGACCATCGGATGGAGATGTGCCGCCGAGGTCGCGGCGCATTTGGCCTATAATTTGTTCCATACATAATTGAAAGATACCAATACCATGTTATCATAATAAAAAGTAATTACAATAATTTCCTATATAATTTGTGTTTTATTCAAAATCTATATCGGCCCTTAAAATTTAACCACCCGTTACTTTAAAACATTATTTTTTAAAATCAAGTGTTCAAAGTAAGAACTAATTAATAAATTTTCGACCGAGAATTAGCGCTTTAACAAAAAAGCTTATACATAATATGTTTTTATGAGAGACGTACGTCTATATATGTATTAGAATACCCTTTGTCACGCATCCCCTACCTGTCTACCTGTTACAATTGGTTAATTTGCATGCCGCATTACAATAGATAATGTTCCCACTCCTGGGATAGGCCTAATCTCGGTGAGAGGGAGTAGGCCGTAAGCTATCACACGAGCCAAGTGCGGGTTGGTAGATGTCCCACTATAAAATCACAGATTATTTAGAAGACAAAAAAGCTTGGGAGTGAGCTGCTCGCTCTGTTAAGCATTGTTATCAAGCAATATGCGTAATTATAACGTCAATTATTGTAAACATTTTCATTTTTAATGTCTGGTCTTGAAAAAAGACGATGGTCCCTGATTTTGTTCCGCTATTTCTTCTCAGAGGTAGTCAGTTAGGAAATGACGGCTTCAACTAGTTTAAAAAAAACATTACGTGTAAAAGTGATCAGTGATCCTATTAGCTTAATAAACGATTTCATTTCATTTCATTTCCCCTGTTTTCGTAGTTTTGCCTCTAGGGCCATGCTGGTTTCCTCGTGATGTTTTCCTTCACCGTTCTGAGAGCAGAGAGTTCTGAACGCCTGACGGGTTCGATCCTACAACATGTAAGTTGCGGCTGATACCACTAGGCCACCACTGCTTTATGCATTACAATATTGCTAAATAAACTCAGCATCTCGGATAAGGCAATATACTCCCGACTGTAAATTCTCTCTATAGAAATTCTGGGGCTACATGTTAGTTCGAAACTTTGAAGTTGTGACTTGTTAAATATGAATCCATGAACTGACCGGCGAGGTCTATTTCAGTGCACATTTCGTACACCACCATAAAGACAGATGTCCATGGTTTTGAATACGAAATGAAACGAAAAAGTTTTCCTTCTGGATTGAGAAAGGAACTGATTGCAGCGTATTGTGGAGCTCTGTGTTGCCGCATGATGAACGCTGTTTTAAATAAGGCAATTACACTAGTCTATGTTTATTTGTTAAACCGTTTTTTGTCAGACAAAGCTAGTGATTGCAACACCGCACAACACATTGATCGATATTCGTACTGTAAGAAAAAAATACGATAATTCAATCATATAAGCAGTTCACATTATGTACATTTTATCCCAATATTCAAGCGGGATGGAAACTTAAGCTGGTGAAACTGCGAGACGCTGCTAGTAAAACTGTATTCTAAAAAAAACTTATAAAGGTTCCACTTTCGAAACCCTAATAGATATTGACTCGCAAGTTTGAATAAATAAGACAAAAGTAAGCAATAAGTAGATTGAATAAACAAAGTCGATCTTTCTTGTTGCACATAAAGTCAGATCTATCAGTCGCTAGCGTGGTGTTTTAAAAAATAAGCAATAGTTCCGTCTAAACGTGTAGCATCAGCGTTTAAATACTCGTAACTGGAGCTGTAGGTTGTGTTTGTTAGAAGTTGTATTGTTTTATTTATAGCGAATGTGCCAGACATAAGCTTTCAATTCAGGATTAACTTGTACGTACAGTAGACCATTTGGCAGTGGGATCACACACTATTAGTAGCGAACGGGTTCCATTTTGACAGTTGACAACAACTTTCATCACGTTATTTACATTGTCGTGCATACATTTTTTATAACATATGCAGCACTGGATAAGTAATAACCATTAAAGTTATTCAGAATAAGATTGATAATTTTTATACGCCACTAGGATACCAGCAGAGTTCGGATGTTTTACGTAACTATTAATGCGTATTAGCGTAGTTCGGAGTTTCAATAGAAAAAGAGACCAGTGTATACTGGTTTTTGGATAGTAGTCCAGCTTTGTAATCCATTATATAAACGCGACATTTCATAATTATGTTTAAAATCATGTATATCATGGTGGCCAACTAAATGAATCATAAGAAATAAACCATACAAACAAAATACAATGTAAGTGTCATCCACACTACGAAATTCACCATTTCGTGGTGAATTTCGTAGTGGTGGCGTCATGGTGAACACAAGTGTAAAAAAGGGTGAATTTTTGACAATCAAAAGCAAGCACAGAAATAAGTATTCTAGAGTGATTCTCGAGCATTTTAACAGATTTAGATTGGCAGTGTAGATGTTTTACGAGGCAAGCGTAGTTTAAACTTTCTATCAAATTCTGTGGCTGATACTAAAAGTAATATATCCACAGAAATTGGTAAAAGGTATGTACGGATTTGAGCGAATGGGGTTCCCGACATGGGAGCCCCATTCAGTCTGGTGCCCACTCAAAGGGAGAAGGCTTGCGTCCCGGTAGTGTTAACGTTATGGCGGATTATGCTTATGCACACTGATGTGTGCATAAGCATAATCCGCCATAACGTTAACCATAACCTGTCTATCACCTAACAATAGCACTAATAACGATATTTATAATAGACTGTTTAGACTACAACAAGATTTTATTCATACTAATATTATAAATGCGAAAGTATCTCTGTCTCTCTGTCCGGTTTTCACGCCAAAACTACTGAACCGATTGTAATGAAATTTGGTACACAGATAGTCTAGAGCCTGAGAATGGACATAGGCTATATAACATCCCGCTATGACCAACAGGAGCAGAGCAGTAAGAAAAAATGTAGCGAAAACGGGAGTGAATGCAGGCGTACATACTGCTCCCATTATTTTAACAAGCGCTTATTTTATATCAACTGAGCTCCTGTAAACTGAAGTCCACGTAATGTAAACGAAGACGGAGTCGTGGGCAACAGCTAGTATATGATAAATTTCCCCTTTTGATCGAAGATCACATGAAAGGCAATAATTTTAAAATTCACCGTGTTTATTAAAAACCAACTAAGAAAACTATAATTTGGAACTGAATAAACTAGGTGCCAAAGCCTAGCAAAAAAAGGTTCGTATACAGGTAAAGACAGAAGCAGTAATAAATAACATTGAAACAAGTAGGAGCAATAACAACAAGCTCACAATACCTACCTAAACTAATCTTAATTGAAAATAGAGCCTTTGTTCTAATTGTAATAGAATATCGTTCGTATATAAATAAACAGGTAAAGACAGATATTAGAAATGATATAAACAAGATATTATATACACAATCAGTAAAACATGTACTAGAAAAACAACCGTCGTTTAGAAATGCTAAACAAGGAATTTCTTGAAACAAACCTTTGATCAATATCACTCAAGGTATCTAGAGCAAAACGTCACAACAGGCAAAAAGAAAATAATTCATAAGTATGTTTAATTCGGAGTTCTCATTAAAAAACAGAAAACGATTGTACGTAACAGAAATTGCCCGGAAGACATCCCTCCCATAATGGGACAGCCTCCGTGGCGTAGCGGTAGCGGACGCGGCCGCTGCGCAAGGTGGCGCGGGTTCGAGACCCGCACAGTGCAAGTATTTGTATGCATGAATAAGAATATTTGCACTGGTCTGGTAGTGCCTCGGAAAGTACGTTAAGCCGTTGGTCCCGGTAGCCATACGAACATCTAGTGGCAGTCGTTACGGGTTGTTGGAGCCCTCAAAAAGTCCAACAATTGGTCTAACTGCAATGCTACAATGTCGGCTTCGGGTTGTAGAGGTCAGAGTGCAGTCGTTTCACGGAAAATGTCGAAGTTTAGCCATATCAGCAGTTGGACTGGTAAAGCGGACCTCAGACTCCAAAGCTGAAAAGGCTTCGGATGCGACTGGGATTAAAGCTGGGATGATGATGATGATGACATCCCTTCTATAATGGGATATGATGCAGACAGAGCGCTTAAAGACAATATTCAGGTACCACTACTACTACTAGGTACCATCATACGAGTGCGACGATACAACTGAAGCCTTAAAACTCGAGTCTGCCGCTCTTCTCCTTCATTTAACTAAACTTAATCAACGCGAATTTACAAACAGAAAATCTTTAAAATTGAGATGTGTTACATTATTCTTCTCCATAAAAGGGCAAATACAATTATAAATAATACCCGACCTACATATATGTATAGTTTCACGTATCTATAAGACCTGAATTCCTTTTACGCTGATGTTGGTATTATAAGTCAGCGGGAAATACATAACACAATACCTACAGCGTACAGACATTGCAGATATTTGATTTTGAAACTTGAGACTAAAGATGCCGACAGTTCCTGTGATCGTTTACCTACCACTACGGCTATGGAATGACTTGCCTGTGTCGGCATCGCGTGCTTAATTTTTGCCCAGTTTTAAAACCATTAAAAACCTCAACAACCTACCCCTTTTCTTTAAACATTATTCACTGATATTTTTATGTTTATTGGTAGATGAATATATTTAAGTATTTAAATTACTATGATACACTATGTATCATTATCATCAACCTTGTTCACGTTCCACTGCTGGGCACAGGTCTCCTCTCATACAGAGAATAATAATAATAATCTTTATTTCAAAAACCAAATACAATTTTTTCATCTCAATCAGACATAAAAAAAAGAAATAAAACAATTAAGTACAACGCTATGTATTTTGAGACAGAGTGACCGTCTGCATCCGTGCTAGTATAAACTGTGTTACAGACACAGGAAAGGAAGTATTGAGCGTAATCACCACACTATCTTTATATATATAATTCTGCTGTACGTGTGTA
This sequence comes from Sesamia nonagrioides, assembly GCA_017933935.1. Classification (NCBI taxonomy): domain Eukaryota; kingdom Metazoa; phylum Arthropoda; class Insecta; order Lepidoptera; family Noctuidae; genus Sesamia; species Sesamia nonagrioides. The sequence goes on along the minus strand of JADWQK010000195.1, from coordinate 1,220,522 downwards.
TGTCATCGAACTCCTCCTAAACGGCTTGACCGATTTAAATGATTTTTTCTGTATGCGTTTGAGTGGTGCCGTGAATGGTTTAGATTCACAAATCAGCCCGGCTGAGGGCGCCGATTGCTTGAAAAAGCATATGATCTCGGAAACGTTGTTTCGATTTCTCAAATAGTTTTGTGCTACCCTGGTACCTTGCACCTCCACAAAGTAGAGAAAATGAAATTTCTTCTATGTATTATTGCGATTTAATGATGAAATGTTACAAGCCGATTGATTGATCACAAAGTGAAGGAAAACATCTTAAGGAAACCTGGACATGCGTGGTGACAATCACTTTTCCTTATGAGAGGAGAGCTATGCCCAGCAGGGGGGCGATAAAAAAAGTTGATGATGATGATGATGATGATGATGAGCTTCATTGTTTCGACTTCTCCTACACTTTTCTGCTTTTTTTTTTTTTTTAATATTATAAACCAGCGCTTGACCGCAATCCTGCCTGATGGTAAGCTACCGTAATTATCCTAATTTAAAAATTAAGAAATAAGATCAGGTTATATCCTTTAAGGCGGAACAAAGTTCGCCGGGTCAGCTAGTGTATATATATATTTATTGCATTATATTATCTAAACAGTCTACCGTAGACTACCTACACTATCTCTCTCATTCCAGTTGATCCAAAGGTTGTCTCTTAGCGATAAGACCGCCCTTAATGTCTCCCTTTCTAAAATCTTCATATTTGTGTTCTGAATTTATGTGGTAGATATACATGATAATAAAAAGTGTTCCAGTTTAATCCGCCAATAAAATTGTTGATAATGGATCAGCAGGGTAACACACATTACACATCCTCCCACATAACACACACCCACACTCACTAATATTCTACACACTCATTCCTCACTCCTCAATGTGGTAATGTACTTATTAAATACTAAATAGTTTAATTTTCCCTGTAAATTCTTTTTAATGTTATATCAATCATTCCTATTGGTTCATTAATGTTACATGTTCTGTTTATTGCCTGTTCTTTTGCTTTAAACAATAAATTATGGTTCAAATAATTAAGTGTGGAAGGCGCTGACGACTGTGACACAGTTTATACTAGTATATATTCGTCAACGTTATCTCTTACAAATAAGGAATGTATTTATTAGCATGATTTTGTATATAGAATAAGAGAAATTTGTAATTCTTGGAGTGACCAATAAATTATTATTATTATTATATTATTAATTACGTAACACACTACCAGTAGCAATGTGTTTCATTTTGACAGTTGAACAACATTCATTGCGGTATTTACATAGACGACTAGACAGTAAGCGGAGACATTTATCGAACATATGGATCAATGGACTAGTAATAAGCTTCAAAATGATTCCAACTGATAATAATGCAATAATGATAATAAACGCATTTCGGGTGCCGGTTTTAAATTAATTTATGTATAACTATTCTCTGTTTTTTAATCTCGTAGACTAAATTGACACATGCAAATGTCAAATTTACATTATTAATTTTGTATTATTACGTTTTTAATAAGTACCTACACATTATTTCAGGATAACTTATTGTAAAAAAAACGATACTTGATTTTATGAACGCTAAGTTTCGGCACTATTTAAGAATTGCAATAAACTGCCAACACTCGTAATGTCAATTTGGTCTACGAGATTAAAAAACAGAGTATAGCTTTCCGCCCGCGGGGAATTCGGTTATATCGCGTTTTTTAGATTTCCCTCGGGAATATATTTTTTTTTCCAATAAATGGTAGCCTATGTCCTTTCTCAGGGTCTAAAGATTGTCTGTGCCAAATTTCATCAAAATCGGTTGAGAGGTTTAAGCGGGAAAGCGTAACAGACAGACAGAGTTACTTTCGCATTTATAATATTGGTATGGATGTTACGGTTTACTGGAACATTTCCTTGTTTTTTGTATATGGCATCGGGCGCTTGCACAAAGCACGGCACCATGCTCGTCAATCGACCGATAAAAGCAGTGCTGATGAGCGAGACCGAATGACAGAGTTGCAGTATGACAGTATATTGAACATAATGTATACTCATAAGCGTCCCTCGAAAAACCTTAGGCCTTCATACTTCCGAATACAGGCCTAAAGGCTATCAAAAAAGCCTTTCAAAACCGTTTAGACGCCATATTAGACACACTAACATCTGGAAAAGGCAGCAGGCAATGTTGAGTATGAAGAAGACGTTTGTCCAGTAGTGGTATAGTACAGGTTAATATAAAATATCTACGACGATTTTGGATTTCATAAAAAACTCGAAAAAGCCAGCATTTGTTAGCCTCGTCTTTGAATCGATGCACCTTTCAACTCATCTCTCAACGGTTGAGAAACTTTCTGCACATAATCAAGTCTCGTTTTGAATATAGCATAATGGTTCGGTTCTTCATTCATTGCCTCGTTGAAATTCCCAAGACAGACTTGTTTCCTTACCGGGGGTAAGAACACAATGTAAGTTCTGATACAAGTTCAATATCGCTGACCTTGCATAGTTCATAAACATTCATATATTAGGTTATACTTTAGGGTGATGGTGTCAAGTAACCCTTCAAGATTAACATGCGTGATGGGTATATTAAAATTAATACTGTATCTTTGAATTCATCGCTGTTATGGATCATCAGTGTTCCGGTTTTTTCTACTAACCGAATACAATTACTTATTAATTAGCCGGCCATATTAGCCATCTTGAGTGGAGACGGCGAATGGGTATTCGGAAGGAGGAGCGATTGTCTTCGCAATGGCTGGTAGCAGCTGGATAACAATTGTCGAAAATTCAGTTGAATGGTATGCAACAAGGACTCAGGAGGTCTCCTATGTCCAGTAGAGGACTACTAAAGGGTGATATTGTTAAATAAATATTTTGCTTTTTACATATTTTATAATAAATAGTTGAGACTTTGTTGGTATTTTGGCGTGGTAGCTGGCATATGGTAAACTAAATATATAAAGCTGAAGAGTTTGTTTGTTTGTTTGTGCGCGCTAATCTCGGGAACTAATGGTCCGATTTGAAAAATTCTTTTAGCGTTGGATATCCCATTAATCCAGGAAGGCTTTAGGCTATATAACATCACGCTGCGACCAATAGGAGCGAAGCATAACTAAACCACGCGAACGAAGTCGCTGGCGGCCGCTAGTAGTAAATAATTTCATTGTTGTTGTATTTTCTTGTGTTCATCACTATACATAGCATTGTATAAAGTCATGGGTTTTTTTTTTAATGAACAGACACCTGTTGTTGTTCCGCCACTTCTTCTTCTCAGCGAAAGCACTAGGAAGTGTCGATGGGTGGGCGTTTTGGGGGACTTTCTTATGTAATATTGACGTTCAAAAAGTTGATTCTCAGCCTAATTTGAATAAATGACTTTTGATTACTAGAATATTGTAACCGTGACTACCAAATCGTTTGCTAGTACAGTGGAGCGCCGGTAATCCGGCCCCTGACTAATGCGGCGCCCCCTATAATCCGACAATCCAACATCTATTACATGAGTACTTGTTGTAAGGCTAATTCACGATTTAACAAGTTAGAACTTGTACGCACCATCACTATTGTAAACCACAAAAAAGTCCGGAAGATTTGGAAACCTGGTGCCGTGGAATGGATAAAGAGGAAAATATTTTTCATGAAATGTCTGATGAAGAGATTATAAAAGAGATTTCTAGTTATACAACAATTCATTAGTGAGGTGACGACAAAGTAATTGTAACTACTCCGCAAGTGAAAGCAGAAGATGCAATTAATGCTATTGAGCTGGGATTGCAAGGGGCCGAAGAAAACGGTGCATCCTACAACGAACTTCTACTTTTAATAAGAAGAGAAGGGGCAAAGCTTTAATCTCGCATAGGTATCAAAAATGTTAAACAAAAAAAACTTGACGAATATTTTCATGCTTCTTAAATTGATTGATTCATAAAATTTCAATATTTTAAGTAGTAGGTACATTTGTTTGTACACAATTATTTCCTAATGAAAAGTTATTGCATTTTTTTTTTATAAATACTCAAGTATTAATGAGGTTACTTTTACAATAAAGCGTAATCTTTCTATTGTGTTGTTTAATTTACTAAATTTGACATACATAACCAAGTATGATTCGTTCTTATCAGTGGATCTGTAATTTGTCGAAGTACAAGGTACTCTTTTGTAAAAAAAATCTAACTATAGGAGGTCTTAGGCAGTTCTCTATAATCCGAAAAATTCGAAAGTTCGACACTGTCCTGCAAAATGTTTCTCAGACTACCGGGGATTCACTGCATTGCTACTGAGGCGTGCGTTTCACGAAACCTATTAATCAGTAGACTAAGGTCCTTGGATACTAATAATATAATAATAGCGGTCCAGGCGTTCTCACTATTATTTTTATTCCAGTCACCCCTCATCCACTGACGTCACTGATGCAAAAATAGAACTATGTAAGTACATACTAAATTCTACCTTCAGATCCGTCTGAATTTTTTAACCATTAGACATAATAGGAGTTGGAAACAAATGGTAAAACTACATAATAAATGCACGTAATAATGCATGGTTTAGAAAGAAGGCACATGAAAAGGCAGTCTTACTGCCCTTAAAACCTAAAATTTAATTCCCATGGTCAACAATGCACATAAAACACTTTAAATTTTTAGACAAGTTAAAAGTTTTCGTTGACATTTATATCCAGGTTTACGAAAGAGAAAATAGCTGGAATTGTAAAATTTAACAAATGTTAAACTTGAAATACTCTAGAGACACTGCCAGATTAAAGTGGCGAGTTTTAACACCTTTCTGGGTAGTTATTCAGTAAAAATATCATCGTTATAACCCAAGTAAAGTGCTGTCTTTCCACCTGATGCCAGGGATTGCCACTATTACTCACTTTACCCCACTGGGGGTTATTTATAGAATTGATCGGTTGATCGGAAACTAGGCTAGTGCAATTTAAAACATAAGAGCTGATTTTTTATTGATGACATGATTGTTGTTTCAGTTTTGTGTTGAAGGTTTTTTGTCCAGTGAGTCTTTAATTTGGATTGATTTTTAAAAATCAGTTGGTCGACCTTTGCGACTTTTATGTTTTCCACATCAACACACTCAATACAGACGATTTATGAAAATACTAGGAACCCGCCCCGGCTTCGCACGGGTGCAATTCTGATACTAATAGGGATGTATCAAAGGTATGAAAATCAAAAAAAAAAAATTAGTCCGTCTTACAGATAATAAAAAAATTAAGACCCGTATTGTTTATTTTGTCGAAATTACGAAAAACTACTGATATTTCTTTTTTTTTATAAATTATAAACTAGCGCTTGACCGCAATCCCGCCTAATGGTAAGCATTGACGCAGTCGTTGATGGTAAAGCGCACTAGTTTATTAAGAGCCTATTCGAGATATAGCGTAATAAAGTTACGGAGTGGGGGCTAATTACGTCACGCCGTGGTATATTTTGTACCACGGCGTGACGTCATGCGACATTTCAAATCAATATATCTTAAGTATTTAAATAAAAGAAAAAAAAAATACGTGTTCAATATTTTTTATAAATCTATCTGATGGGCATTAATTTATTTTTTAGGATACAACCCAATTACACTACAGAAAAACTGTCAACGTTATACATATTATATAAAAACATAGCGGTCCGCCGCTACGCCGTGACGTCCAGCAATTTTTAAATGTGTAAAATCTTCGCAAATATTTATATATATGTACCGTAAAGGGGCAAATACAGCTATATTAAATCAACCTTATATTTTAAGTATTTAATTGGATAAGGATTAATGCTGTATTGGTTAAAATCGCTTCGAAATTTAGCCATTATTTGTCATAAAAATTGACAAAAAATGTTATTGTGGACACATCCATAAGAGTAAGCGGAGTTATCTGTAGTGGTATCTTTTCAATGTGTACAAGACTTAGTGTATTATATTGATTATTGTCGTAGGGTTCAGCCTGCGTTTGCAATGTAAACGGAAAAAAATTACTGATAAACCTTCCTCTTCAATCTATCTATTAAAAACCGCATCAAAATCCGGGAATAGGGATATAAGGATAGAGAAAACGACTTTTCTTTATACTATGTAGCGATATATTCCGTTCGTGCTAACTTTAGACGAAAGATTTTCATAGAAGCAGAGATGCGAATGCGATATGTTATTTTCGAGCTGAATTCTAACAAATTTAATAAATATCAAAATAAAATCAAGCAATATGAAATAACAATTGAATAATGAAAATCGGCAGAAAACAAAATAGCATTCACAAGTATCGACAAGTGAATGACAATAAAACAGCTACGTATTCTGGCGAAAGCCATTTTAACCCAGCAAAAATTTAAAAAATACTTGCTGTCTCCGTGTATGAACTTATTAGGAAACATTTCAAATTTGGGAGACTTATAGACTTACTTCTTATAGACTTATACTTATTGACTTACTTACTTACTTACTTACTTACTTATGTATAAAAATTGGAAAATAGCTTTAGTTTCGTTTTTTTTTTTTTCATATGTACCTACGATAATCGTACCTAAAAAGTGATAACAAAACGCGTGACGATTTTTTGGTCTCTCATTAGTAATTGTCAGAAATCTAAAACCTAAAAAGGGTAAACACGCAAGTACATAAAGTTTTTAAAGCTATTGTAAAGTCTTTCCCATAGCTTAAGAAGTGAAAACCTTTAAAGAATTTCGTCAAACTAAATCTATACTAATATATAAAGCTGAAGAGTTTGTTTGTTTGTTTGAACGCGCTAATCTCAGGAACTACTGGTAAAAAATATTTTTTGTGTTGGATAGCCCTTTATACCCGGAAGGCTTTAGGCTATATAATATCACGCTGCGACCAATAGGAGCGGAGCACATTAAAAAAAACCTATCAACTCCTACGCAGGTGAAACCGCGGTGCGCATTCCTATAAACTAAATATTCGTATTTGAGCTAAGTTATCTCCTAAATTTGAAATAATCGCGGTACGTGGCGTATTTTGCTAATCCATATTTCAGCTTCATGTGTTCAAAAAATTTGTTTAACACCGTAAATAATGAAATGAATATCGTTGAGCTGTCAAAATGATAGCCAGTACTACTGTCAGTGTGTTATGCAATTCACCCACTAAATGCGCCCGTATATTTGCGTCGAACTTTGGCGGCTCTTTATACATTTATACATACGTTCTAGTTGACATAATCTAGGCGTTAGGGATCATTCATAGGGGATGTTACGTAAGCACAACTGGGGGAAGGGGGGGGGGGGTTTGGATTAAAAACGTTGCCACACACTAGGAATTTCTCCTGTATTGTGGGTGTGTTTACAAACATATAAACTGACGTACACAAACAGTCAGACCCGAAACAGCTACTTGTAGGTCATACAAATATTTGTTCCATGCGGAAATCGAACCCGCGACACGCAGCGCAGCAGTCAATAGCTTAACCACTGCGCTAACGGTACAGTCAAATTTATTATTAATATAGATTTTGCTATTATTTTTTAATGGTATGTAGCATGGAGATCTAGATGGTGATTACCTCAACCGTAGATACATCTTTTTAGAATTTCCTACAAAAACAAGGACGTACGATACGGTTAGCGCTAGCAGTAGCTGACCAATCGACTGCTCTCCTGCGTGTTGGGAGTTGGATTCCAACACGAAATAGAAATTTGTTTGGTCTACAGGGTTCCAGGTCTGACAGTTTGTTTATGTGAGCTAAAATATTTGTAAATGCACTCACGATACAGGAGATACCGTCCCTTCCTTGGTCTTACACACTATTGTCTACATTTCTGTTTTACTTCTCCTTTCGCAGGTCTGCTGCAAGAAATTTCTTAAGAAATAAGCAACGCCTTTGTATTTAGATCTTAATTTTGACTTATCCTAGTGTATTTTATTGTGTGTAAAAATAATAAAATTAAATTTAAAACTGTAAGCAACATGTAACTCAATTTTGAACATGATACCTCCACTCGATTACGGTAAGAATAGAAGAAGAAGATATAACGTTCCAGCACAGTGAGGCTTAATTTAATTTCGATTGTTCATGAAAAAAAAGTATTGATATTTCAGGGGCGCATAAAATGGTTTCCTTTTTTTTATAATTATAAACTAGTGCTTGACTGCAATCCCGCCTGATGGTAAGCAGTGATGCAATCGTTGATGGTAAAGCACACTAGTTTATTAAGCCTATTCACATAAAAAACTAAGGAATAGGAAGGATGACGGCAGTTGAGCGAGGTGATGCAATGTTAAACCAAAGACCAACACGACCAAACAATGCTGCGCTAGAGGGAGATTGATCTGGAGACTCTCCACAACCAAACTCCCGACACAACAACATTTGGCGCATCGTCCTTTATATGTCTTGGATTTCTTTTTCATGAATAAAACCTACCATGCGCGCCTTAATGATTACTGAAGTTTGACTGAACCAAATACATACCTATACAGACTTGATAAACACGCCCCGCCTACAAATTCTGGGTTCCGACGAAAGCAAATGCGAATATGGGTATTTGAAAGGCGAATGTGCGAATGTAAGTGCCAATGTTGAGCATATAAAAAGAAATATCAAAATATGATTTTAAGTAATCATTAATTTAAATAGGAATGTATCCAAGGTATGAAAATCAAAAAAATAATTAGTCTGTCTTAAAGATAATAAAAAAAATCAAGACCCGTATTTTTTGTTTTGTCGAAATTAGGGTTGTAACGGAGCTTCGCCTCCGCCTTCGTTACTGCGGAAGTTCCGCAAGAAATCGTATCTTCGCTTCCGCCTCCGCCTCCGCACAATTTTATGCGTAGTTATAACGGAGGTTTATTTACGTATTTATAAAATAAATTATGCGCAAGCTGCGACGCTCGACAACCGTCCGGCCGCGTTTGAGCGCGAAATGGTCAAGAATCAACTGGTGCGAGGCGGGAATGCGGCAAACACAATTTGTTTCTCCTTAATTTTCATTACAAGGAGGTAATATTTTTTTTACCAAGTATACTACTATTAATGTACGTATTTAAAATAAAAATTTTGTTTTAATTAACCATAAATTTCATTTTTTTCTATATGTACTTTCACCTGGTGAGACTCGTCACCTCCGCATCCGCCTCCGCCTCCGCTAACAAGCTTCCGTTACAACCCTAGTCGAAATTACCAAAAACTACTGAGATATAGCGTATTAAAGTTACGGAGTGGGGGCTAATTACGTCGCGCCGTGGTATATTTTGTACCACGGCGGCATGACGTCTAGCGACGTTTCAAATCAATATGTCTTCTAAGTATTTGAATGAAACAATACATAAAAAATACGTGTTCAATATTTTTTATAAACCTATCTGATGGACATTAAATTATTTTTTAGGATACAACCCAATTTATGTAGGTCTATAATCACAAAACCTGGGTATTGAATGATCGAATGTGACAACTAGACACAAACCCCCTTATTCATAAACGCTGCTAAAGACATACATTTTAGACGTTTGCACGTTACTTAACTTTAATCGTCGTTTATGAATAAACCACTTAAACTCTGTGGTGTTTATTCATAAAGGTTGATTAAAGTTAAGTGACGTTAGAGATCAAAAATGTATGGTTAAACAATCGCTAATCACTAGTTAACTTTAAACAGCGGTTAACGGAAAGTAACAAACAGTCGATGATGTACCCGCTAAGCTTTTCTTACTCGTACTTGTTTCGACCTGCATGCACTCGCAGTCGCTAAACATTTGCAATATTTAAACCGAACGCGAACATTCCTAACATCCCTGGTTCAGACAAAAGATATTTCATGAAAACTAAAATTGCTGTTTGATGCTGTCTCAATATCGAGGAATTTCTGGATTTCCCGGTTCCTTTGACAACTTTGCTAAAGCTATATATTATTATTTTTAGTTATCGTCCTGAAAGTTCCCTCTAAAATATCTGACATCCAGCTCAGAATGATAGCTATTTTTTAATTACCTTTGTTGAAAAATAATAAAAAAGTTCATAAAAGCTCGTCGAATAAATAGTATTTCATTTTATTAATTGGCCTTTATTGCAGGTCCTCAGAAGTCCAAAAGTCCCTGGTAGTCGAGTTTTTTCTGACGACCTGACATAAAGTCTTACCAAGGAGTATCTTATTATCCAGTAACTGGTACTGGTATTAAAAGGGGACTCTAGTGCCGAGGAATTCAGAAATTGGTATCTGAAGAAACAATTGCCGTCGCGCTGCTTCTAACCTCTCCCGGTAAAGTGCGAAAAGGACAGTTCGCACCTCAGGCTGATTTTAACTACAAAAATGTTGACCAAAAGACGTTTCGTATTCCGCTGTTTTCTTTTTCAAAACATGACCGAACTCAACTATTTTTATATCAAAATTTGAAGGAAAAGTATACCTATTCTTCTATTATTTTCTTTTTTGTCAAAAACTTATCACGTTTGTCTAATAGTCATCTGAACATCACGGTAAAATTATTATTGGCGATTTTTAAGTATCGTATCAAATATTAGGGGCAAGTATAATCACGGTGTAAAAATGTAGAAAAAAAAAATATTGCTCTAAAAGCATTATTCACGAAGAAAACTGCGGAATACGTTTGTATAGAGAATGCACCACTAGAGATCCCTATCGGTTGACTGGTATTTCGTTAGTTTCATAATTGTGTACCTACGTGACGTACGGACGACAGTAGGTCAAGGTACTCGAAACTGTCGAATATTCCCAATCAACCATGAGCCTTAATGCTTTAGAGATAAAGTTGAAAATCTGACAGACTGTAGTAGCTAGATGTGCTGTCGTCAGTACATAAGAGTACAAGTTTGTAAGTCGTAAGTTCAAAGCGAGACAGGCGGTTTACTAAGTGTAAATTATTTCTCCTCTCAAAACGGTGAAAGAAAACATGGCGAGGAAACCGGCTTATCATAGAACTTAAAAAAAGTTAAGAAAAGTTTGAAGGCGTAGTGGATTACGGCCCAATTAGTCCCAGCAGTGGGAACATTATAGGCTTGCCGTCCTCCGTGGCGCAGATGTCAACATGCCTGCCTGGGACGTGGAGGCCCCGGGTTCGATCCCCGGCCAGATCATAATCGAAAAAACAATCTTTTCCTGGGTGGTTCTTTGCCTGGGTCTTGGATGTTTATCTATATGTATATGTATGTATCTATTATAAATATAGTATCGTTGAGTTAGTATCCCATATCACAAGCCTCGAACTTACTTTGGGGCTAGCTCAATCTGTGTAATTTGTCCGTATATATTTATTTATTTATTTTATTAGCTGATTACCCTGTCACGTATGTACGTCTTTTTTTTTTGAGTGGGAAATCATCAAATGACTTATCCCGCTCTGGGTGGACCGGAAGGGAGACTTTACGTTTTTAATATAATATGGGGAATGTATTTTTACATGATCCAGCCAAGTAAAGGTAGTTTATACAATATGTAAAGAAAACCCTGTCCGACCCATAAGGATAATAAAGGTTACGTAAACACTTGGCCAAATATAATATAAAATTTTACATAATCATCATAGTAACAATACTAATGAAATTTGAAATAATCCTTTTTTCCCGGGAATTAATTCCAATTTCCCCGAAATTTGGTAATTTTTAAAAAAGTGACAACACCGGTATTATTATAAGCGAATAGCGATGCGACCACGTCACAGGTGCCGCGTGCCCTGCCCCCCGCCGCCCGCGGAAGGGGTTGTATACCGCACATGTATTAAGTTACCTTTTTTTGCGAAATAATATTTATTTTTTTAGGGGGATTTTTTTTTAAGTTTTGCCTGTCTTTGTGGGCATTAGTAGAATCAGTTATCGATACCTAACAATATCTTCACGGATCGGACAGGGTTTTCTTTACATATTGTATATTTTTTGTGATTTATCGTTATAAAACAAAGATTTCTGTAACTGGGCCTTTTAAACACAATCAGTAGCGAATAAATAAATGCATATCCAAGAGTTAGAACGCAAAGTTGGTAATGTACGGACGACAGCAGCAAAGTACCCGAAACTGTCAAATATTATTAATAAACCTTGAGCCTTAATGCTTTAGAGATAAAGTTGTAAATCTAATAAAGAAATCTGACAGATTGTAGTAGCTTGATATGTTGTCGTCTGTACCTACACACTTGACTCTGTAACTTATTCGATTGATGTTAAGGTGCGTATTACAGAACATCACTCAAAACTCAAGCTCTACTTAAGTCTCGTTTCAAGCCATTTGATTGGTTGAAACTAGTTTTAAGTAATGCTTAAGCAGTGATCAATGCTTGAGTTTCGTTCTGGAATACGCACCATAATTATTTAAGGTGCGTATTCCAGAACGAAACATTAAGTGACTCTGGAATCTGATCCCAACATTTTGGGAAAAGGATAGGAAAAAGCTAATGCTAATAAATATAATGCATAAAAAAAGCAAAAGCAGCTTCTCATTTCTCCCTCTCCTATCAATATTTTTTTCTTTTTATAAAGGGAAACTGACAAATTACAACAAAATACTTGGTAAAACAGATGAGAGATACGAAAGATTATCACACCTGATACACCTACAACTTAACCAAGAAAACTAGAACACTGAGTTCAGAAAACAAAAATATATATTTTTCTAACGTTTAACCGAATTTATATAGGATCTATGCAATATAATTAACTTTTCATCCGCCATTCATTTCGTCATTTCGGTAATCAACCGGTGGCCAATCATCATTTATACAGGCCATTCTTCTATTACTTAATTGGTCTCCCCTAGGCCCTACTCTTGTGTATATAAGTATACCTAGGCTTTCTCCTCAAGTGTTTACAGTTATCATCACACATAGTATTTTTGAAACAAGTTGTACTCGTGCTGTTGTGAAATATACTATACTAAAATAAAGATCTTCTTTACTAAAGGTTGCAATCGAGCATAAAATAATCACTTTTGATTTTTGAAAGTGAAGTATTTATTAAATCAAACCATACGCAACGATACAGAAACCAGAAAACATACAATACAATACACACAGCAGACGGCAAGACAATACATAGTTACTGGAAACAGGTACGAGCAGACAAACTTCCCCCAATGTCTCTAACTAAACTTGTTGACACTAAACATGAATAAAACCAATTATATGCCCTTTGCTATCCGACGTGACAGCTTACCCCGAAACAGTTTTTCTATTATGTCAAAATCGCCTAATGTGTGTCTCTTGTGTGTCTAGAATTAATAACGTGAAATATCTGGGGGTGCATATATAGTTGAAAGGTTGAGATGGGGCTAGCAGCTTGATATCCTAACCACCCAAACTATTCGTCTGATTGGCAGCTTTAAATCTTAGCGGGAATCGGCTGATTGTAATGATGGTTTACCTCACTTTGTACCAGTCAACCCCTGAGGGTTCATCTCACACGGATATTCAGTACCTGAATACTAAATATCCGTGTGAGATGGAGCGATGACTTTTATTCTGAGGGCAGAGAGTGCCTAACAAGCTGTGCTTAAGGTGATAATCGGTAAACCATTTAGATACCTCACAGCCAAGCTCTATTCTGACCGTACGCCAGCTGTTTTGCGATCTGTCCTCAGAGTACATGGCTGCCTACTCCCAACTGAGCCAAAAGCGTAAATATGTTCCCTCAGTACAAAACCTCGTTTGCAAAACGCCAATACTACGTGTTAAGTTCCCCTATATACAAAATAAATTCCATTTGAAATATAATATTAGAGACTGGCTAATTCAGCAAGACTACAATAACAAAACACTATTAAATTGGAACACAAACCCCTACACGTAAAACAACAACTCCTAACACACAACACAAACACCCATGCAACAAAACTTAGATTACATGTACGAACACACATACTCTCTCGTCAAACACTTTTTACGTGTCTGCTCCCACATGTATGTGCTCTGCTCCTCTATCCATGCTCACGTAAAATTTGGAATTGGATGTCCAATATTTATTTTGTAACTTCGTTCGCGTGGAGTTAGTTATCCTCCGCTCCTATTGGTCGCAGTGTGCTGTTATAGTATAGCCTAAAGCCTTCCTGGATAAAAATCCAATGCAAAAAGAATTTTTAGAATCGAACTAGTAGTTCCTGAGATTAGCGCGTTCAAACAAACAAACTCTTCAGCTTTATATATTAGGAGTACCTATAGATTAAATTCATAATAATTTAAATAACTCAAATTTACATTTTTTTTTTATGGTATGTATTTGTTATTATAACTCTAATTTATATTTCTTGTCTGTTTGTGATATATTTGTTCGATAGAATTAGGAACAACATCGACATCCGAAAACAAGGCCTCATCATGAATGTATAGTTCTGCTCAATGGGATAAATCACTGTCTCCTAAGATACTCTAGTTTAGGAGGCTGTATTATTGTTTTTTGTTATGCAGATTATTACTTTTATTCATTTATCTATTCCTTGTGTCTGTATATATAGTTATCAATCTGTATATATATATATAGTTTCTTAAGTCTTCGCATAGGTAACTAGTACGCAAATGTTGACTATTTAGGTGTTGATTCAATAATCATATAGCCCCGTATTCATAAACGCTTCTTAAAATTAACTAGTGATTAGCGATTGTTTAAAGATACATTTTAGACGTTTGCACGTCACTTAATTTTAATCATCGTTTATGAATAAATCCCTTAAACACTGTGGTGTTATTCATAAAGGATCATTAAAGTTAAAGGTCAAAAATGTATGGTTAAAAGAATCGCTAATCACTAATTAACTTTAAGCAGCGTTTATGAATAAGGGGATTATCTTCACATGAAAATACTCTAGTTTTTATAGTACACTAGCTGACCCGGCAAACGTTGTTTTAATATGTATATTTTTTTTAGGAAAATTTTTTTAGTTCAATAAAAATGATTAGGGTGGATTACCCTTAACATTTAGGGGGATAAAAAATAGATGTCCGATTCTCAGACTTACCCAATATGCACACAAAATTTCATGAGAATCGGGAAAGCCGTTTCGGAGGAGTTTAACCACAAACACCGCGACACGAGTATTTTATATATTAGATAGGTAGATTTAAGTCAAATTTGATACTCCATCAAAAGACTACATTGAATGACCTTATAAAGGCATCCTTTTTACACAGTGCAGTTTCTTCACGATACAGCATATGAGCAGCCCCATTGAAAAATGCTAAAATACCAAGCTTCTATTGTGACCCACAGACAAACGTTTGCCTATGGGTCACTATAGACCAGTGTTTTTCAACCTTTTTCATGGCAAGACCCTCTTAGTGTCAAAAAATGTATCGCGACCCCCTTCCCTGCTGCTTTTAATTTTGAATTATGACAGTCACTTTAGGTATATTTAGTTAAACAGAAAAACAGAATACCCACATAAACATATCAACCACAGAAACTTTAAAGTATTTCATTCCATTTGGAACCTTCTAAAATTTTAAAGAAAATAGCGACCCCCTCAATGAGACTTGGACCCCCGTTGAAATACACTGCTATAGACTATTTATATACATATACATGTAAAATAAGGTGACTACCTACACAGCAAATAAACGGTAGTTATTATAATCTTTCTTATTTTGAATTTGTTCATAGTTCCTAGTTTTCTATCTGTAGAGATATGTGGCTTACATACTTACTTAATTGGTAATTAAACAATAGTTTCATAATTATCTAAACACTTATTCTAATCCAATCATGAACAGAGAAGAATTGTATGTGATTCCAATGTGTTTCCTTATTCTAGACTTGACTATATTCCATACTAGGTAACTTGTTTTCTGAATATCCATGCTAGGTATTATTAAATCTTATTATTGTACACCCAAACTCCGTACACGTAAGTAACAAGAGATTTTTCTTTTAATAAATTGTATTTCATTCTCTTATTTCTTTCTTTACTACACCTCAGATTAAGGTATGTTAGGTTTTTTTTTATTTTGAATTTAGACTTTCTTTGTGCCAGCAACAGCAATAAATTATATTCAATGCAATACACATTTTGTATATGATATGCACACTTCAGAAAATAATCCACTCACGTTTCCCGCCATGTTGAGTGTCATGTTAATCTAACTGGCTGTCAAAGTGGGGTCACAGTGCAAGGGGGACAGTGCATGTGAGGCTCTAATAGAATGATAGTGCACTTCACTCCTTCAATGGCCAACTTGCAATGATTACCACTTATACCAATAACTTACAAGTTCAACAAGTACCTACATAAAGAACTGACTGGTATTTTCATTTGTACAAGTAGTCAATATTATATTAAATAGTAGTGATGAAACTCACTTATATTATGTACTAGCAACCCGCCCTGGCTTCGCACGTAGACAAATGAAATAGGTACTTAAGCTTTCCTCAAGAAATGGTGGCCCTTCAATAAAAATAATGTCTGCTGTGCCGCCTATCAGCCAATATCTAATTCTGCAAGATACATCGACCTTATTGTCCATGGATAGCCAGTTCCACCATCTTCAAACAGAAAGAAAGCCTACCGAGGTAGCAAGTTTGTTCGAAATAATGGGCCCCCGCTCCAGCCCACTTCCTCCGCGGTTTAGGCAGAGAAACACTCAAGTAGTAGGCGGACGGCACGGGCGGGTGAATTTTCATTTTATGATTAAATATGATAGTTTTTGTGTGACATTGCTTTTTTCTTGAATAATTAAAAACTATCAATAAAATTATGATGTTATTTGAAAAACTAATGTTTTTGTATATTTAAACGATAATTTAAACACCAAATTTAAAAGAAAAATCATGAAATATAAATATCGCATTGAAGTGAATGATGTTGTGTAGACGTAAATGATATCGTCTGTTGAAGTCAATGATAAGATGTAGACGTTAATGATGCAAATGAAACACATAGATTACAATCAGCTCTTCATAGAAGAAATATGAACATTCGAGTACTAATTGTTTAAGATATATATCTCAAAGTCTTTGATTTGTTTAAACAGAAAGCAACCAGGCTCAAAAAATAATTAACTTTGGTTTAAATCACAGAAATCTTTGATTTGAAGCAATAAACAATACACACAAAATAAGACACAAAATGATTATTCAATAAGATATTGTGATTGCTAAACATGTACTTAACAAAATAAAATACACAAAAATCTATTTTTTTCTCAAAAGTTACTAGCCTCTTTAAAATGATGCGTAGTTATAGCCCACGAATTTATTTTTTTCTTAATATTCCAGGTCAGTGTCAGGTTGTATCTTGATCAAAATTTGATAATACATCTTTCTAAGTAAGATTTGTACTATAAGCACTTTGATTTTGTTCTTATGGTA
Organism: Sesamia nonagrioides; assembly: GCA_017933935.1. NCBI lineage: Eukaryota > Metazoa > Arthropoda > Insecta > Lepidoptera > Noctuidae > Sesamia > Sesamia nonagrioides. The sequence continues at coordinate 1,203,251 of JADWQK010000195.1, read as the reverse complement.
CAAATCGTAACTTTTTATTTATACACGCCTTCTCTATGTTGCTATCATCATTCTGGGTTTTTTGATGTCACTCTTGTTGTTGAGATTTACTTGTAGCCTTAAAATTGGCATTCTTTGATTTCTATTAATTTTCCACAGGTTCTTTATAATATTTATCAACTTAATTATTTTCTTCAATTCGTGATATCTTCTTCCTTTCTGCTTTTTGTACGTCTTCATTTGTTAATAAAGCAATAGGGTCTTATTTAGATAAGACCCTATTGCTTTATTATGCATGCTCATTTATCAATAAAATAAAACAAAATATACTTACCAACAATATTTCCAATCGTTGTTAATAAAGCAATAGGGTCTTATCTAAATAAGACTCTATTGAAAGAATAATATAAAAGAATATATATTATAATATAAAAGAAGACGTACAAAAAGCAGAAAGGAAGAAGATATCACGAATTGAAGAAAATAATTAAGTTGATAAATGAGCTATGAAGTTAGCTAGCTAGTTGATAATGAGCTAATGAAATTTCTGAAGAAACTGATTTCAGAATCAGTTTCTTCAGAAATTTCATTAGCTTGAACAAGTATATTTGGAAACTCGATGACGATTCCTTTTTCTCTGTCTATCATTATCATCTCAGCGTTAATCCCAGTCGCATCCGAAGCTTTTTCCAGCTTTAAATCTGGGGTCCGCTTTACCAGTCTAACTGCTGATTTAGCTAAACTTCTAAATTTTTCGTGAAGCGACTGCCGTCTTACCTCCACAACCCGAAGGCGATATTTCTGCATTGCTGTTAGACCAATTGTTGGACCTTTGAGGACTCCAACAACCCGTAACGACTTCCATTAGATGTTCGTATGGCAACCAGGATCAACGGCTAAACGTGCTTTCCGAGGCACGACCAGACAAAGAGTGCAAATATTCATATTGATGCATACAAATATTTGCACTGCGCGGGGATTGAACCCGCGCCTCCTTGTGCAGCGGCCGCATTCGCTACCGCAACGCCACGGAAGCTGTCCTTTTTGGTGCTGTCTATATTTCTTCGAATTTACCTTGCACTGTTTAGGCAATTTTCTTTGTTGACATGGAGTTTTTCTGTTATGGATATCTGTTTCCTTTCTTCTTTACGTTTTTTTTTTTATTTGGCTCGTTGTTCTTCTTTTTCTAATGCATATAGTTCGTGGTCATTTTTTATTTCTAAAACTTGCGTCTTTTACATAGCCTTTGCTGGGCTAAACGTTCTGCTTTCGTTTTGGCCATAGCTGTACCTGAGTAATGAAATAGAGTACCTAAACATGTTAGTTTAAAACTATTAATTAACATCTAATAACTTGTTCTATTGTATAGTAATAAAATTTAGAGGAATGTAATTGTATTGCTTTTAAAATGCTTAATTTATTACACCAAAATCATTAACCTCTATATAGCGTCATTGTAAATGTAACAAAAATGTCATTTTCCTCATACGAAATCATTCACCTCATCTAGAAATTCCCGATGAATGATGTTACGATTAATGACGAAACAAGTTAAAACACATCCCTGTCCAAGCAAACGTAAACCTACAATATAACACTATACTTCATATTTAATACAAATTCAATATTGTCCATGCTCATTTATCAATAAAATAAAACAAAATATACTTACCAACAATATTTCCAATCGTTTAATGACGAAATTCGATGACAAATTATAATCAATTCACTTCAAAATGTAATTTTACTATGTATACATGCAGACTAGTAAGAATCTCCACAACGACTAAAGTGGGGCACCGGGGAAGCTATCCGAAATGCATTTGGTTACTGTTATTAAATATTTTCGTTGAATAAATTTCTTGAAACCACAATCGTGGAAACAAATGACGATATTCTTGTGACGAATTTTTAAATGGTTATATAACAATTTCAGGGGTAAATCTCGATTTAAGAAAAGTAATAAATATTCAGTTTATACTTAAAACATTACAAATGAGATTAAATCAAATGAAATTTAAGCCAACACAAATAAGATTTTGAAAAATTAGTCAACATGGTAATGAAAGTAACGGAGAGGTAAATGATATCTGCGATACTATTTTTAATTTTTGTATGTAGTATCTAATGGTTTTGTTATTTTATTACCTACTAACCATACATAAGTATATAAAGAATAGTGTTAGATATATATTACATAAGGCATAGTGAATTTTTTTGTGAAAAAATAGAATCACACCAATAGTATGCTATTTTGAAAATCCACCCGGGCGCGAGCGGCACGCGAATTTTTTCCGGTGTTTAGTTTTGAATAAATCGTGATATCTCCTGAATGAAACAACCAATTCTAATCATTCAAAAAGAGATCTGCTGCATCTGAAATTACCTTTGATATGACGTAATTTATTTGGATAAGAATTAATAATAAGGAACAAATAGTGGGGTCTGATTTCGACTGGCGTTTTAATTAACTATTCAAACATAAAAAAGTAGTCATAATGAGGAAACTATAGCAGATAGACATATGGTGTCACAGACTTTTTTATAGGCATTTTTAAGGTCTAAAATACTGTAGAACATTATTTTAATCTATCTCATAGGGTTCAGTCAGCGTTTGGAGTGTAACCTCAAAAATTATCAGTATTCCTCTTATATATTATGCATGCTATATACATAAAAACCTTCCTGTTGAATCACTCTATCTAGTAAAAAAAAACTCAATCAAAATCCATTGCATAGTATTGAAGATTTAATCATTCAAGGGGACATAGGGAAAAAGAATGTGACTTTGTTTTATAACATGTAGTGATTTGTAGAATATAGTATATAAGAACTAAGAGTAAAGGCAAACAATTAAATGAGATTCGAACTCCGAACTAATAGATAAAGAGACCATTAAAATAAGGGGTAAATCTAGTTTATCTAAATACAAAGTTTAAATCATTCATGGAACTATACATAGTTCTAACCTCGTTTATGAAGTGCAAATTCCGCAAATCTTGTGTATAATAATTTTTATGAATAAAGGTAATTTTTAGAATGCTTCTATTAATTGCAATATACACAAATATCTTGGTCAAAGTGAATCCAAAGTCCCAAACCTTCAATTTAATAGACAAAGTCAATAGCTGATTGGACACTTTTTTATTTTTAACAACCTCATTAGCTTAGCCTGTATATATGTAGGCATGCCTGTTTGTATATAAGTACATATTTATTTAAACTTTGTAAACTTATCAAGAACTGGTGCTGACAATTTTGATAAGTACATC